>JAPSGF010000003.1:25967264-26072200 GCA_035772895.1 Perdix hodgsoniae | reverse complement strand
ATTTGAAAATAAAAGATTTGTTTATCAGAGTGAGAAGTAGTAAGAACTAACGATTTCAGTAAAATAAGTACCAAAAGACTTCAAATACAAACAAATGCAAATAAGTTAGCAGTTTTGTAAAGTTTCAGGAAGAATAAAGGTTATCATCTAATTAAATAATACTAAAATCTCTTCCGCTGAGTGTATAAAAGTATAAATAATGATGACTATATTGAACAAGTACTGATGTCTAATGATCAAGAGAAATTTTAAATTTCATATTTCTTCAGGTAAGCCCCCTTGGACAAAGATGGAGAGTCCTATGTACTTAGTATATAGCACAAAAGGAGCCTGATCATGTTTGAATGAGAGTGTTTCATTGACTTGAATAGGAGCAAGATTGCTCCATCAATCTAGATTTTCTTTCTTCTCCTTCTTCTTTTGTTTCAGATTGGTAACTCTGGCTTGAGCTGTCAGTCAAAAGCCTTGCTGGATAAGATTCAATGCCACATTTGTATTTTGAATGACATTAAGAATTTATATTATACATATATTTATGTTTCACTTACAGTTTAACAGCAATAGAGTTTTAGCACTTGAGTGCTGAACAAACCTGATTGCTTCCTGATATTAGGAGTCCAAAAATATCTTCTAACTTCAGCACACTGTCTTTACATAGAAAATGCTTTTAAAAACTTTCTTAAATTCAGCTTTTATCCTTAATGTATTCTGAGAACAGACTACAAAGCTTTTGATTACATAGATAAATTAGAGAAGAATTAGTACCACTTACCTGTTGGTTTCATTTGCTACATTAATTGTTCTTGATTCTGATACTTATTTCCAATCATCTACATGCTCTTGCAAAATATACGATCCCTTGGATTATTTTCACTTTTCTTTCAACTAAAAAGAAAATAAAACTCAGTTTAAACAAAGTTCATCTCAGATGGCTTTAACTGATCAGTCTCAGTGATGTATCTTTGTCTTGGATATCATTCAATTTAATCCCGATTTAAAATTTAAACACATTTCCTTATTATTGATTTTGGACTACCAAGAATTATATAAAACCATTCATGCCAGTTTAGCATAATTGCATTATTATTATTATTATTATTATTTATTATTATTATTATTATTACTATTATTACTATTACATTGTTATTCCCTTAAGATTTCATTGTATTTGTAAAAATTTTTTGTCTATATTTTTTCTGGTGGGGTGAATTGATCTCCTCATGACAAATAATAACTGAAAATCAGGGATAGTCTTCTAATAAATGAGATATCTGTAAGGCAGGTTGAATTAAAGCATGTGTCTTCATTCATATATTTCCAGACTTTCTGCAAAGGAGGAGATGTAGCATTGTTTAGACTTAGTGGCAAATACCTTTGCATAAGACTCTCCAGACATTTTTTATTAGATATGTTCTAGATAATTATTTAAACTATTAACTATTACAATGTTACAGTAGCCTACAAATTCAAGCCTATCACACAGCATGATGACCTTAGATGTTATCAGACTAACTGCAGGGCTGAAGATGTACCATTTTCTGCCTTCAGTTTCACACAAATTGTAAACCTATAATCTAACACACTTTTCTGACTTTAAAACCTGCAGTTGTACGAATTGATTTCATAAAAATTATATTTGGCTTTCTCAAGAAATACAGAAGTATATAAAACAACATTTCATATGCAAAGCACAGCATACAGGACATTTACTATGATGCTTAAAATATGCATTGAATGAATTATGTAGTAGTAGTTTTGACTTTTGAATATGGTTGTCTTTTAAACTGTTCCTTTAAGCATTGTGAGTGTGACCAAAACCTTAACAGCAGTGTAATTTTAGTCTTGCTTACTACTGACACTTCTTACCTTTCTTTTGTTCGCTTCAGACTTCTGATTTGTCTGTGCTCTCGTTATGAAATTCTCACTGTAGCATTTAATGTGATCGTTGACTCTTTCCCACCATCTCGCTCCTTTTATTCTCATGTTCATTCTCGTGCAGTCTTTTTGAACTGTTATATTATATTCTAAATTGCAATTTAGATTTATGATACCTTTTAAAAATCATCTAGCTACACCTTATACTTATTTCTCCCTTTTGATTTTCCCCAGCTTTTAAAATTGCATTTCTATTTTTTTTTCTTTTTTGAACATTACTTCTATTGATTTGGCATTTCTTTCTTTTCTTTTAAATGTATTATTTTCTTTTCATTCAACATCATCAGGAATTTACATATTTCGTTTTCTAGATGATTTAGATATTTATCTCTTTTACTGATATATCATTGTTTTGGGCAGTAATATGAATGAAATTAACTGTAGGCACCAAAAATGTATCACAATAGTGAGGAAAGAGTGTGAGCATGATTATCACGTACATAGTTCCACTAGTGAACTTTGCAGTGTTGGAGTAGGTCTGATGTACTATAAAACACTTTTTTGAACTATTATGCTTAAGATTATCCTTTCTTACAGTGTGTGCTTTTTCAGATTTTTCAGTTTTGTGTCCTTTTCTGAGTTGAAGGAGGAAGGCTGGAGGAACTTAAACATTATTTCAGCCTATCTTAACATGAAATACAATTATCATATCATTCAGAGAAGCAAGAGTTTGGAAACAGTAGATCCTGTAGAAAGCTGAATAAGTCACTAGATCAGATCTTTACTTCCTGAACAAATATGTTTTCTTAACTAGATTGCTATACGCATTATATGCATGCTCCTATTTGTGAAATGTTACATATAGGAAATTAATTGCTATTAGTCATACTGCTATCACAGTTTGTATAGTTATTAGTCCAGAAATTACAAAACTTCTTCAAGATCCTCTCTCAAAATTTGATGGGAATATATTTCACTTACTTCTACAGCTTTGTTCTTTTATTTCTACATTTCAAAGAAAACTCTGCAAGTTCATTCTGCAGTGTGATATGGCAAAGAGGAAGCTGCTGGGTGACTTAGGTCACACACAGACATCTGTATCTCATCTTCCCCTCTCTATATATATAGTAAAAGTGTTAACATTATTATAGATTTACTTTATACTTGCCAAGCTACATGTTACAAACACCCTCTACTAAGGTTGCCTCCTACCTTCTCTTGTAACTCTTTTTAATATGTGTATGAAGTAGTTATGTGTCTTACAATTCCCACTAGAGCCAAGAACTTCAGAACAATATTGTCAACAGCAGAATGCCATATAAGAGCTATCCAGTAGCAGTAACTTTTCAGTGAAACACAGCTCTTCTCTTACTAAATAGGGAAGAAATTGGCAGTAAAGGCACACTAGAGTTCTGATTCTATATCATTACTAGATAATTCTTGCTGTGTAAACAATTTACTTGGAACAGTTTAGACAAGCTAAACAGACAAGTTATGCTTGAGCAAAGTGTAGTAGTTGTGTCTGATGACTGACATAAATTTTTTATATTTCTGTTACTAACTATATTTTTAATTCAGAAAATCACAGAGTCACAGAATGGCAGGGGTTACAAGGGACCTCAAGAGGTCATCAAGTCCTACCCCTTTACTAAAGCAGGCTCTGAACAGTAGGTCACACAGGTAAGCATCCAGATGGATCTTGAATATTTCTATAGATGGAGACTCCATAACCTCTCCTGGAAATCTGTTCCAGTGTTCCATAACTCTCACTGTAAAGAAGTTCTGCATGTTTGTACGGAACTTCCTATGTTCATGTTTTAGGCCGTTGCTCCTTATCCTATCAATGCACACCATGGAGAAGAGCCTGGTCTCATCCATTCCCTCCACCTCCCTCTAGATATTTATAAACATTAATCAGATCTCTCTCCCAGTCTTCTTCTCCTCAGGCTGAACAGACCCAGGTTACTTAGCCTTTACTTATATGCGTGATGCTCCAGGCCCTTTATCATCTTTGTGACCCCTCAGTGGACTCCCTTGAGATCTCTGTCTTTTTTGAAGTGAGGAACTCAGAACTGGGCGTAGTATTCTAAATGTGGCCTCACCAGGACAGAGCAGAGGGGAAGGATTAAAAAGCAAAAAAATTGTCTTTGCTAATCTATGCAGTTTTTCTAGCTACACACAAAGATGTGTTAAATTACTGAAGAATTGTTTTCTCATTCTTAATAATAGTATTTAGTTTTTTTTTTTTGTAGTTGTATCCAGTTGTCTGTTGGTGTTAATAAATGATTACCTGTTGACAACTGGTGTAGCTATTTCCATCCACAAAATCATAGAATCACAGAATGGTAGATGTTTTGGAAGAGACTTCTGGGGATACTCTAGTGGTTGTCCAACCTTTTGACTTACCTGGGCGGCACTGAATGAAAAGGGATTGTCTTGGATTGATATTTTGGTTGTTGCTGAGTGATGGATGCATGCCCAGGGCAATGCCAGTCCCCTTGAAGGGGAAAAGCTGCTGCCATGATGGCATGGTGGCAGGGCCTGGGATGTAGTGTGAGCTGCGCTGGGCTTCCCTGCTCAAACACGGCTCCCTAAAGGATATTACCTAGGATCCAGTCCAGATGTCTTTTGAATATCTCCAGGGAAGGAAATTTCACAACCTTTCTGGGTTCCAGATCTCAATGACCTTCACTTTTCTTCAACGCTTCCAGTCCATGCTATGAATCTCAACATTTGTAGATGGCTAGGTTAGCTAGAAAAAAACTCTGAAATATAAATCCATTGTTACTTAGCTCTTCATGTATACATCAACATTAAAGGAGATGGAAGAACTATAACTCAGTAATTTTGATTAATGTTTATCCAGATATTAGCTCAGACTGGCAGATGAATGCTTCTGCCTACACAGGACAGTCATTAAACACTGTGACTTCTTTCCCACCCCCTCTTTATAGCTCTGATCCCAACCCAGTACACTGAGGGATCCTGAATAGACATCCCAGCAGATGGTCCTCTTTTTCTGTGTGAACAGGTATCATCAATACGCACAGTTTCAGTCTTGCTACCAGAGGTAGCATTCCAAGAAAGCTCCTGCTTTGCCTCTCTTGTCCTTTCACTTTTATCCTTATAGTCACTGCAGCATCTTTCCTACTGACCACACGTTCCTCACCCTTGATGAATGTGAACCTCTTAATACTGACTGTTTAACACTGACTATAAAGCTTCCTTTACTTCTCCTTGTGGAAGTGATCCTGACTGGGATTCTTCTTAACTGCTGGAAGCCTGGCAGTTCTGGTGTTCAGGAAACCCAAATCCATCCTGCTCCATCCTTCTGTAATAATTCTCAGACTTCAAGGAACTTGGCATGCTGCTTTGTTATCTTTTTACCTGAGCTCACTTGCCTTGCAGTTTCTGGGTACGCTGTGCATTGTTTCCTCCTACATCACAGCCCCATCATGAACAAAGTTTTCCAGCAGTCCTTGGATGTCAACGGAGTGCTTAAAAAGTTAGGAGAAAAGTAAAATAGGAAGGAGATTTTAAGTGAGATCTGAAGCTTGAGAAACTTGAATGGGGCAGATTAAGTAAAGTAATTAAGAATGCAATGAAGAGAAAGTGCTACAATAGAGAAAAAAAATGCAGGAGGCCCTGGTTTGAACAAGTGAGACAGAAGGTGCAGTGCAAGAGGAAATGGACAGAAAAAAAAAACCAACAACTTGCGTCCACTATAGGAATCCACCCCTTCAAAACTTGAAATCAAGTCAACAAGCCTGAACCTAATCTTTATTCAGCTCTCTGGAAATAGAAATCTGTCTGAGAAAATAATTCCTTAGGACTTATCTTGGCATTCATAAAATGGAAGTAATAGCCTTTCATCTGACAAATTAAGCCAGTAAAGTTTGTGATGCACTTAAACTGATGACTGCTGGAGAAAGTCTGAGTTAGTAAGTCTGTTTTCAATTCTGTGAATGAATTGTGCACCGGAAGCGTACAAGATAGCATGTGGAACAATGAGTTGAAATTAAAATTTCTTTCTTTTTTAAAAATAGGCAACTGTTTCAGGCAGGAAAATGTAGTACAAGAGAAAATTATGTTCTGAAACGTAAATTATGTCCTTTTTTTTTTTTTTTTTCCCCTGAGAATTGATACTTTCAGGGAATTATGTATTAAAATTATGTGTTAACATAAATTAATCAATTTCTAAATCTGTTTCTTATTCTTCTCAAGAGCAAGCCATCTACCACAGGTGTATAAATTAAAGATCTCCATCTCTATTTCCCTTTAGTAAGTCATACTGATTTAGTTTCCACATTCTCCCATCATCTTTCAGTTTTTTTTCACAGCTATCCTATCTGTTATCTGGACTTGTCAGATTTCTGATAGCATGGCAAAATGACACAATATAACCATCAGAAACCTAACTTGTTTTCTATCAGCAGTTTCAGCTCCTGTTTCAATCTCTCCGTGTTTTTGCAGCTTAACTACATTTCCTGTTCTTGGTTCATAAATCTAAATGTAACTGTGTTGTTCAGTTCTTCCATTATCTGCTGTAATCCAGGTTGATGCTTCTTGCCTTGCTGGAACCTGTTAGTGTCAAACCACTCCACTCCATATCCATCTATGACGTTCCTCAGGAATTCTGTGTTTATTTCTGGCTTTTCCATCTTACAAAGGTGATTCAGCTGCAATTCTATATAATAAATGTTCACATGGCTGTGGTTTTTGTTCAGTTTTCACAGAGGGAAGAGATCTTATGCTAACAATGACTATATGCCTTTTCAACTGAAAATGCACCAATCATATCTCCTAATTCTGCAGTAACCTGGTTCTAAAAGGAACTCATGCTATGATAATGCTCTTCTTTTTACTCCATTAAGAGCTTTGATGCTTTCTCTAGATAGCACACATAATTTACACACGACTTTTCAGTCTTTCTCATATTATACCTGTATTGCATGATGAGAGGATACAAAATATAATACAGTCAGTAGAGATATTACACCACTGATATTCTGGAGGCAGGATTCATGTATGTGGTTAAACTGTGATATTAAATGATGAACACAGGGCAGGAAACAAAAGCTCATGCATTTTTATCAGCTTAGCTTGCATAGAATTAATACAAATTGTTTAAAACATACATTTAGCATATTGCAAAGTGATAGTAAATTTGTTTCTTAAACCCAGTTCTGAAATCCATATTATGCATAAATAATTACTGTTTAACAAAATTATAGGTACTAGGATAAATGGAAACCAATCCTTCATTCCAAACAGCAGAAGAGACCTAACAGATAACACAAAGAGAGCCCATATGAGAATACATCCACTGAACATCCACTTAATTTGTAAGAGTTCAAAGGACATTCAATCCCAACAGAATGACATCAAAAAGGATTGTAAAAATATCTTGTCAAGCAGTATTGTTGTGCTGTCTAGCTTTTTAATCGTAGCATAATGTTAATGCTATTAGTTTCTATAAAGACACACAGAGGTCAAGGATGCAAGAGGAAAAAAAAGAAAAGGGGAAAAGAATAAAAGATTATATGTGCTAATTACATTTTCTGGAGCTTAGCATGATGGTGTGACCTATATTTATGTGTTTTGGCTTGATGATATTGTTTTAAAACTATTCTTTCAGTATTACCTTGTTCTATAGTAGGGTATGAAATCTGTTGCAGAAGACGCAGAAGATTTCTGTGAAATAAAGGATTATTAAATTAGTGAAAGCTGACACTCCTTCTTCCCCACAATTTCCCTAACTAGAAGATCTTCCATTTTCAGTATATCCAAATTTATGTTTCAGTTCTTCTGTACAGAAAAAGCTGACATAAACTGTACATTTACAGAAGTATGTGTTTACAATGGATCTTGTCAAGTAGAACTCATTTTATACCCATATTAATTGTAGCTATGATCAGAATTTATTCTCTGAGAAACATATAATTAATTTCAATTCTTCGTCTAACAACCACAGATATCAAATTGGTTGACTGATTGTCAAGTAAATAGTAATATCTACATGTTTACATATCTACACTTGATTTTCTTTCAAGTGAGGAGTCCATTGAAAATCTGCTATTTAGCACAAGAATTTTCTGGCTTTTGCAATACCAGTGAGGGTAGGGAAATTCTCAGTTTTTCTTGGTTATTTTTATATTGTTATTTGTATTTGTACAAGCTTCTAATACACTGCAACTTTGCCATTAAATACTGCCTCTGGCCTATAGTTAGCACAGTCTATTTTAATTTCAATTGGAGAAAAAGACACCTTCTTTTTGTATTATGTGATCAAAATTTTGAAGCTCTATAATTTTCTTGGTGCTCGTAAAAACAAAGCACCCAGGCTTCCAGAGAAAGCTCTTTCTATGAGCTATAAATATTTGCTATTTGGAAAACCTCAATGAGGGTTTAGTTATTAAAAAACTAAAGGAAGAAAATTGCTAATAATGATTGGTTTGAACTAATGAGATGTTTTTATGCAAATATATGAACCTTAAATATGACCTGGAAACAAAAGACTGCTTAACAGTTACTATTAAGCTATACATTAGGAAATCAATTAAAGAGAACTTCTTTCTAATAATCAAGCTGTACAAGAGTTGCTATGGAAACCTGGAAAGAGAGATATTCTGAATGCAAAATAGCTAAAGAAACAAACAAAATATTTGTAAGCAAGTATTCGGGGATTTGTATAATCAGCTAAGTAATAAAAGGCTCATTCAATATTTTTCCACTCCAGTACGCCCACAGGAAGGGCAATTTTGAATATAAAGGTGCTAGTTTAGTCCGTGTTTGGACACCACAAAAGAAGGCAAAGCCAAGATAGTTTTTATGTAACCAATGACAATGACCCTAAATTAAAATATGAGATAGACAAAAAAGATTACTTCAAAGGTTTCAAATAACTCTACAGTCATATCATTACAAATTGCTGGCAAAGAAGAAACACATTTGTGGAAAGAAAGGGAAAACACAGGTGGTTAAAAGCAACATTAATTCTTTCACTTATACTGTAAAATGAAGTAGTACTTCAAGCAGAGACTGTTTTGAAAGACTCAAATTGTCTTGCCTGAAGGCTGTTAGCAGCTTTGTGCTTTTCTTTTTTTTTTTTAATTTGTTTTTTGCACCTGTACCTTGAAAAATTCCTGAACAATCAGAACAGTAGTTCAATTCTTTCAGACTTTTCTAACTGAAAATTCTGTAAAGTAACATTTAGAGTTAAAAAATTATTTTCTGTCACTGAATATGTGTGTATAAACAATTGGATATATAAATATGTATAAATTATGTATGGCCCATATTTCATATGAAATAACAATAAAGGCATGGACAAAGCTACTTGGCTGTTTGTGAATACAAGAGTCAAGTCCAAGAAAAGCATTCTTAATAAAAAAAAAATAAAAAATTGTTAGGAGAACTTCCATTGTATGTCTTTTGAGATACTGAAAAAGACTGGACAAATGACCTTAATCATTCTTTCGACATTACAATTTTTTTTCACAACATAACTTTCTCATGATCTATGTGATGTCAAAAGCTTTGAATTATGCAGCTTTGAAATTCTAATCAAAAGAAAACTGAATAATACCTCCACATTTAGATTTAAAGTATGGTTTGTATATTTTAGATAATGTAATTAGTGGACAAAAAAAACACTTGATTGGAAGATACACTTGAGGAAGATACAAACATGTAAACACACATAGCCAGTAATTTTATTTTTAGTAGGAATATTAATCATCCAAAACTTCCAATCTTGTACAAAGAGATTTGCTTTGTCTGCAGGAATACGTAAAAATCAATTATTTTTTCAAATTTTCAGATAAAGATACGTATTTTTTTTCAGTTAGTATATTTACTGCAGTAACATATGTATAACACTAAAATCATTAATAGAAAATAAAAGTAGAAAAGCATAATATTTTCAACACAAGTAACACAAATTACTTTCAAGCTTTCCAGTATACAGATTCTACCTTGCCAGCATAAACAAGGAGGAATGTTCAAAGCAAGGATATTAACTGCAGAGTCCTGTACAGATCTAGGGACCTTCTTGTACCTAGGACTTGATAAAATGGTCTAGACATTCCTTTTTTTAATTTTGCTTGCACACTATCTCTCTCTGAAACAATTTTGACTACTTTGCTAGTATGAAAGGGCATTAAGAAACAGCCAGATGTAGCCAAGAAGAAGAAGAAGAAGAAGAAGAAGAAGAAGAAGAAGAAGAAGAAGAAGAAGAAGAAGAAGAATGATAACTCATCACTCACTAGAAAAATATGTAAATTAATTAGTGTTTTAATGTTTGGTTTGTAAAATATGCTGCTCTAGATCTAGACTGATGTACTTAAACTTTGCAAAAATCAGTGAAATCTGATGTGAACCCAGTAATCCTTCTCAGTGTGATACTGAGTGCACCTCACTCTAAGAGATTTCTTTAGTCAAGAAAAGGCAATAAATTTGTCTTACAGGGTGACCTTGGGCCAGCTAACTTTTGGGATCAATGGAAGAATCAAGTTCCAAAGTCAAAGGCCTTAAGTAAATACCACCCAGACTTTTTTTTTTTTAAATTATAATATATTTCAGCAAGCTCCAAAATGATTTCAAAGATACTCACTTTGTGAGCAAACTTCATGAATTATTTGCACATAATCTGTTAGAAATATTCACTACTTGAGTTGAATTAGTGCAGTTCAGTGTCCTTATCCATATATTCTATCAAAACTTGTGGCTATAGGTACATCATAAGCAGCTATTGTGGTTTGTCTGTAATCTCAAATCTCTGAACAAATTACTAAATGGGACAAACTATGTATAAAATTTCAGAATTTCACTGTCCTCTATGTCCTGTATATATTGAAGCCTCTGAGTTCAACTTTAAGTTTGACAACTTAAATTCTCTAAAAAAAACAAATCATAAATATGACAAGATCATGGATTAAAAAATCCTAATTTTTGAGGAAATATTAACTGCAAAATGGTATTAGTTAGAGGCCATTTTATTCCATATTATGCTAAAATATCTAATCTCTTTTAAAATGAGATTTTCTTCCTTTTTTCTTCCTTTAAATAATCTGACCACTACTATATGAAAATAAGCATTTCTGCTAATTATTGCACTGAGCAAAAAATTACAGAGAAAATCAAGATGAATGAAGCACTGTGCTTTGCGTAAAATAGACAGACAAGCTGTCAGTGCTGCATAACTCATCGTGAGAACAATTCCCTTTCCCCAAGGAAGTTGTCAGGAAAATGGAGGTCCTTGTCATTTCTCTGCTTGCGATTTGGGACTTTCCTTTCAAACCTAGTTTATTTCCAGAATCTTTTGAAACTATTCTTGCATTAAGTGCATTTTTTTTCTTTTTCTTTTTATTTTCTTTTTTCTTTCTTTTTTTTTTTTTCATTTATTGATTTCATTTTTTGATCTTTAAGCTTGTCTATATATTTTTGGTGCCATATATATAGAGTATGGCACTGCTAATAAGTATGCTTCTTATTAATTTGTTCTGCCTCTGAAACATGTTTATCCCATAGGCTTGCCATGCAGGCAGCTCTGTGCCAGTGCCTCAAGTGGCTAGGCAGATTGGCGGTGCTTGAAGAGTCCTGGAAGTCTCATCAGTGCTGGAGTGCTTGTAAGATTGCGCAGGAGAGCTCAGAGTTGCTCTTGGAGCAGACCCACTCCTCCAGAATTTGTCATGCAGGTCATTTTTTGCTAGTGGACACTCCTGGTGGAACAGTATATTAGAACCTCAAACTCCAGCAGCGATGAGTAGATCGCTGCTGCCAAAAGTGGCTTCAAGTGCTCCTGCACACTCTTGCAGCTTTGTTGTTAATTGAATATTGTTTTTTAGTAAGAAAGAATTGATTAATCTATAGTGAGATCTCACAAAGTAATGTCTGAGCTTGGTAGTAAACATTTGCATCTGGAGTATGTGGAAAAGAAATACAAAAAAATTGTGCAACTGGGATATGAAAAACAAACAAACAAACAAAAAAAACTTTATTCTCACTCTCTTTAAAGTTTTTGTTTGTTTGTTTGTTTGTTTGAGTTGACCTTAAACTTGTGCATCAGCAGCCCACAATACCTCATCTGCACTCATTAGGGATACTGAAAAAGTTGAGAGCAATTTCAGATGGAGATCCTTAATAGAATGATAAGAAAAGGGAAAGCTGACAATACAGCTTCTCTTAGGAGTAAACTCTAAGTAAAAGTTACATTCAGTTCTAGGATTTATTACATGCAAATATATCCACATAGGTGAGCAAGTGCATGAGAGATCAGTGATATTTGAATCTGTGGTGGTCTTACTGATCAAAGAAACAAACACATAAGCCAGGAAATGTTAAACCAGAATGCACTTTTTAAATGGAAGGTTTTAATTTTTATTTTTTATTTCTCCCCCACCCCAAGAAACTAAATCAAATACATTGCAGATTACCTACAGTTGAGCCTGGAACAGTTTTATCGAGGGCATTTATAAGAACATTCCAATTGACAATGCAACCTTTGTTTTTACACTAATCCCAAACCAGTAGAGACTGTATACCAAGCTTGTTTGAGATAAAAGAAAAAAATGGACACCTGTGTAATTTATATGAGGAGCTCAGGCCTACAGAATGTCGAAAGAGACTATCCACAATTGGAAGATGAAACACAAGGAGAGAATTAAAAAAAAAACAACAGAAACTGAGACTAATTAGAATTATTTACAGTGGAAGACAGATTATTGCTTATGAATTGTCTGTATTAAGACATTTGGTAAATATTAGTCTGAACTAAGATAAGTGAAATCACATTAAAACTAATTATTTGAACTGAAATAATATATGTGCATGCACCTAAGGTGATAATAGTTCAGTTAGGTGACTTCACCTCTGTAGGGAAGTAAACTAAATCTAAGTAAAACCGTGAAGGGTTCAGTTACCATATGTCAGCAGTCTGTACATGTACACGGCAAACAGAAGGTCATCTGTGAGCTTAGGAAAGAATCACAGAGTATGTTAATCACAAAAAAAAGTTGCAGTAGATCATCAGTAAGTTATGTGTATGCCTAGGGCATACAATTATCTTCAAAAATTGCTCAGAGGAGCTCTGTTTTTTAACTAATTTGCTTGTTACATTTCTGAACTTTTTCAAACACCACAATAAGAAGATATAAGCCAAGAACAAGTTGTCTAGACTTACTTCACATACACACAGAAAAGCATTAGACTATTCAGAATTTTGAGATATAAAATAAGGTACATGAACCAGTGTGGACTATATATTCAGTGTGCTCAATTTTTTCAACACTTAGCCCCCACCCCCTAGAACAGAGCCATTTCCTAGAATCTAAATAGAGCGAATGAAAATAGAACCCAAATGACATGCTCATCTTCCTTTACTGGTTTCCAGGA
The DNA here is from genome assembly GCA_035772895.1 of Perdix hodgsoniae. Taxonomy (NCBI): domain Eukaryota; kingdom Metazoa; phylum Chordata; class Aves; order Galliformes; family Phasianidae; genus Perdix; species Perdix hodgsoniae. The sequence goes on along the minus strand of JAPSGF010000003.1, from coordinate 26,058,931 downwards.
AATTTGGCTGCTTCTGCTGAGCATAATTAAAAGCTGCTGTAAAGTGGAGCAGGACAGCCTATTGGAGATGCAATTTCCTATTCCTTACAGGATGTGTTCTAAGGCGCACACCTGGTATTTATCCACCCTGACAATAAACACCTATTAGAGGACAAGAAGGTTGTAGATCCTCCCTTCTTACGCTGGACTAAAGAGTCACCTACCATTTCCCAAACTCATCTACTCCTATGCCTTTCATTCAGAATTGCCCAGATTCAGAATTTTTCCCAGATTCGGCAGGAGGTGAATATGCCTTTTAAAATAGATTTTATGTGTGTTATGAATACACTTTATATTTATTATGTTATGGATTTTTTTTTTTATATTCAGCAGGAGTGCACAACTAACTGAAAGAGAAAAAAGAGATGATGAGTGCTGTGTATTTATTATCATTGCTATTTGTCAGCAGAAATTTGGAACTGCAAAATGAACACATCATGTTGCTGGTTTTAGGGAGATTAATAATGAAACAATTAATTGTCAGCTGTCAACTTATTACTGTTCTTAATGCAAAATTTGTCCCTGTGATTTAGTGAATGAAACTGTCTGCAGACTCAGGAACACAGCAGTCTGCTATCTTGCTCATGTGAGAAAATTTAATTAACAACAGTAAGACCAAATGCAGCTGAAAGAGTGAGCTTTTCTGCACCACTATGTTGCAAGCAGATGATTCAGCAGCATGAATGTTTCTTTAACTTGTGCCAGCTGTTAACTGTCACCTGGAGCCATTATTGCAATCAGACATCTCAGGACACTTCATCCATGCTGCAGCTCCACAGCCAAGTTCTTTCACACCACTGATAGTAAGTGTGGGCATAACAAGATCTGTTATTACCTTTCTGTGCATTGAGCACTCTTTTGCTATATGAAAGTTACAGCACTGACTTTACAGGCCCCCGATCAAAGTCTCACATCAAAGGTACTGCACAGAACTGCATTCTTTAAAATAAAAAAGTAGTTCCTTGAATAACGTCTACGAATTTCTGTAAGATACAAATCCTCCTGGTCTGAGATGCGAATAACACTGGATATGCTTATACATAAGGAGAAAAAAAGATTACATATACAATTCTAAGTCATGCATATCAACCATTTAGGTACTGAGTACCATTAGGTATGGAGGATGCTGTAATGACATCGGGAGAGAAGACTCAGGGGTACTCACAAGTATGTGACCTATGCTCACAACACCCCTATAGCACCTCTAGACAGCTATCTGGTACAGTACAAAGTTCTCAGTATTTTCTTCATCATCTTCCATTTGCAGGAATAATTGCTTCGTGATTCAGACAAAATTTCCGCCAGAATCATGAATCAAAGCAAAATCTCGCTGTGAATTGGACAGGAACGGACCCAGATTGCAAATAGGTGTTCACAGGGAAGTACAGCTTGCACTCTAGACAAGGTCCCTCTGTCTAGGACCTATTGTGCAAATAATAATTTTGTTCTAGAAATCATTGCAATGAAATTATCACTAGTTGCAGGACTGTGTGTATGGATAAACATAGAGATTTTAATTCAAAAATCACTCAGAATTTGGTAAACACTCAAATTTGCTTAAGGTTGACCTGAAGACTCTAAGCTTACTCAGTTGCCCAAGAGAGTACAAATACAAGCAGTGATTTCTTCATAAAGGCATGCACATTTTTCTTTGGGGGATATAATTTTCACCTTTATGGTTTGAAAAGATGTATTTCTATTTCAGAGATGAGGGGGTGGCTGGCCACTAGTACAACTCATTGTTTTCTCTTTCTAATCTCATGGCCATATGAGGAAAGGCTAAAATCATGTCTCAATTAATTCAGACTTAACACTTTTTAATAGACAAATAGCATCTCAATGAACAGGTTTGAAAATTGGGACACAGATAAGTACAGTCAGGCACACTAAAAACAAATTTTCAAATTTGATATTGTACCCAAAATTTTAGCACAAGCAAGTGCTATCTGCAGCCTCAGTCTCAACTGAGGTAATTGTTTAGTTCAAATTCTCACTAAAGTGGAAATCGATAGAGAACCAGAATATATTTCAAGCACCTTGACTGTGTATTTGTTTTTTCTTTACTGTTGCATTGGAGGCTGTTTTATACTAGAAGTTACCCATTCATGATAAATTTGGTAATAACAATAATATTTTCTTTGCCAATCATTGCATTTTCTTACAAATATTCTGAGACAGAGACATATTTACAGCAACGCCTGCAATACTGTAAAGCTAAAATATCTTATCTAAATCAGAAAATTATTGTTTCTACTCAAATCTTTGTGTCTATGCACCTCCTCAAGACATGTAAACAGCTCTGAGGTGCGCAGCCATGTTTCAAACACATCACAGTTTTGATAGTTTCTTCATTGTATTAGATCTCTCCTTTTGAACAATAATGTTAGGCCATTATATTTCAATATAATAGACCAGATCTGCTCTTATAGAAGTCAATATCCAGCTTCATATTATGCTCATATATTTTCAAGAAAATCTTTTCAAGTCCACAAAATTTTGATTACTTACACTGCAGAAATTAAAGAGAAATGTCTTCCGATCAAGAAAAAGACAAATACATATATAAAATGAGACCGTGAGTCTCCTTTACTAGTTTCAAATGCGAACTGAAAGCTTTTTGTTTGAGTTGTAAAAGTGTGATTCTATATCAGAATAGAAAAAAAAAAAAATTCACATCATGAAGACTTTTGATTCATAAACATTCTGTTATTTCAAAAACTTTTAAAATTTATATAGATCAGATGTTACTTGCTCATGATTGCTGTTACTATAAGTATGGTATTTGCACAATCAGTCTGGGGATCACAGACAAAGAAATCAGTGTAATTTTCAAAATATCTCAATTTGAATGTATGAATGTGTTGAATATTTGAATGTGTATATTCAAAAAAATATATATATACATGGACTACATAATATATAATACAAGCTGGAAGCCTGAATTATACATGAAATTGAGCTACTGAACTACAGCATTTATCCACATCATTTCAGTACGGGAGCAATCCCTGCACAAAGTCATCACTAAAGGTCTCCATAATGTAGAAATAGCTCAGGGGAAAGACTTTCAAAACACTAATTTTTGAAAAAGGGAAAGAAAAAGAAGTGAAACAAGGTGCCACAATCTAAGGAATTTTTCTAATGTGAAAAGGAATGAATTTTAACATTCATGAGGTCAGTGTCCAGGGCTTGTTACTGTTGCCACAAAATAAACAAAAAAACCCAAGCACCACCAAGAATAAACCATCAACTGACTAAATGGACAAAAGGAAGGAGGATGAAGGAACAGAGGATCAAGAAAACTTCATCTTCAGCAATCCGTTTGCTGCTCCTCAGCCAACTTGACTACTCTAGGAAGGTTATCAGGGCAATGTCAGGGGAAATTTGGATGTCAGTGGGAAATTCTTTACAGAGAGAGTGGTGAGGTACTGGAACAGGCTGCCCAGAGAGGTTGTGGATATCACTGGAGGTCCCTGGAGGTGTTCAAGGCCAGATTGGATGGGCAGTCTGCCCTAGTATTAAATGTGGAGGTTGGTGGCCCTGCATGTGGCAGGGGGGTTGGAGATTCATGATCCTTGAGCTCCCTTCCAAACCAGGCCATTCTGTGATTGTGTGATTCTGTATCCTGAAGCACGTGATATTGGCATTTAGTTGTCACAGCCTTTTTACAGTCCAATGTTTTTAGATTGTGCGGGTGAAGACGACACACAGAACTCCATTGAAGAGAACTACAGCCAGCTCAGAACCTGGTACGCTGCTATTCCATGATCAGAAGCCAGAAAAAGATGTAAACTGATTTATGAAGTAATCTGGAGATTTATGAAAATACCAATTTCTCAAAGGATAAGGTTTTTTAGGATTCTGTTTTCACTTTGCTCTGTCATAACATCATCATCACTGCTTAGGAGATAGGTGATTTTAGTTTGCATCTAAAACTAAATATATTTGGTTTGCACAGTTGCTTATATTTATTGATGATTTTTTAATTATTATTATTATTATTATTTTTCCCCCCAAATTATAGACCTTCTTTACAGTTCTTAAATTTGTTTGGTTTTCTTCATTTGCTCTCTCCACATGACAGGTCATTTACAGTTTCAGGACAACAATTAAGGTTTTGTATGAAAATGCATAATGCTTGGAAACTAAATTTATAAAGACAAATAATAACTACAGCTATCTAAGTTGAATAATCATAAACACAACTACCTTGTTGTGCACTAACTTCTGACCTTTAAATATCAGATTACAGCAAAATAACAAAGAAGAATGGCTCAACAGGGCATAAAATAAACTTCTCAATAATATTCTCACAGAAAGCAATGGCAAAAGGTTTACTTCTGAGATAAATGATCTGAAAGATTCAGCTGTAGAATTCTACAAAGGGAAAGACTTCCAAAATAGTAGTGTTAAGTGAGGAGAAGCCTGATATTTTGACACAGCAAATGGTAGGAATGGAGGAGAAACAGGTCAGAAGCCAAACATAAATTATGAGAGGGGCCATAAACATGAACCAGATTTCACAAATAGAGAGGGGAAAAGGTTTGAAGAGCCTTTAATGTTAACAATAAAATTTTGAAGTTGATTCTCAGCTTTAGAGTCAACCAATGCAGTTGTCTGAGTAAAGGGTAATATGAGAGTAGCAGAAACAGTAATAAATTAAACAAGAGGCAGAATTTTGAACAGATTGCAAGCAGAAGGCCAAAGGAGTAAGAATACAGCAAAAAGTTCATTACTGTTAGAAATAGCAGTGGTCTGATATAGAACCTTGGCTAAACATTTCTAAACAACTATAAAAAGAGAATATAAATAGGACAGTTATTATTCATCACAGTTACACAGGAGCACACCTGCACACATTTTCATCACTGAGATTGAGATATTTTGACAACGATTTTCAACTAAAAGTTCTCACTGCATGTTTTCAGTCATCAGCCAATGGGAGTAGCCTTGTTTTTCATCAATGAAAACAACTGAATAAAGAGTTTAGAAACAGAAGTACCAGGAAAACATGATGCTTTCTGTTTATTTGGTTCAAATGACTATGTTTCAAGTATCATTTATTGCATACAGATTTCTAAACTCTTTTCTTACTGCTACAGAAAGACTGATTAAAAAAGGTGAAAGAAGCCTAAAAGGATTATCTAAGCCATCTCCTATTCCCTAAACTAGGATCACCTTGCACCACTGTATTCAGACGATGGAGACCCTACCGCCTCCCATGTCTATCTGTCTACTTTATTATCCTCAGTATTTAAAAGTTTCTGTTAACATCCAACATTCTTTCTTACTGAAAAGTAAACCTATTATTCTTTGTGCTATATGTTACAGACACAGCAAACAGATTGTTCCCTTTCTTTTTACAAAAGCCTTTGCATATGTGAAGAGTGTTATCATGCTTCCTTTCAGCCTTTCATTCTCTAGATTAAGCAACTCTAGTTCTTAAGCATGCAAGCAATACTGTTTAATTCAATGGAACAATTAGCTAGGGATTCCCTCATTCTTTGAATTAAACTCTACTTGTTGGTTGAAATAATGCCCAGCTGAGCACACCACAAACAGCGGGAAAGAAAGCTTTGCAAAAGTTTTGGCAGGGCAAGGTACCTCTTCAGAACAGTTGAAAAGTTTTAAGATGAAGCCAAATAATCAATTATTATGAAAAACAGCAAAATAGTACAGTTAGCCCTATTCCCAAATGGAGACAGTCCAAAAGGACAAGTGCACTGGAAGATGAAAACTTTGGGATGTTATTCATCAAGACATGAGCACTGTAAGCTACCATCTTCTCTGGGAGAAGGAAAGGGGAGGTCTATCTATGACTCTTTGCCCACTTGCTTCACAGAGATTGGACATAAAAGGCCATATGTTATTCTTCACCATTTTGTAAGTCATTCCTCATTTCTCTCTCTTCACCATTTCCAGAGAAATGAAATCTGTACTTCTAACCTAAATATCTTTAAAAAGTCATATGTTCCAATAACTCATATCCTGTTCTTAGTCTGAGGTTCTTCATCCTTTGGTCTTGGCTTAGGAAAACGGTACTAACAAAGAAGGCTCATTTTTGACCTCTACAGAAGAATAGTTGTGGTAGCAAATTGGTCAGATCTGCCTCAAAATAAACATTTTAAAATAGCAAGAATAAAGGCAGCCAACTCAAAAAGAAAAACAACAGCAAAAACATTTGAATTTGACAGAATAATGATTATAGTGAGAAAATGTTATCCTGTCCTAACTAAATTTGGTACATTGGCATTTTAGTGAAATAAAAATCTATGTAATGGAAAGTTTTCATATTTCCTTTGACTACATAGAAATATGCCATAAAATTGAGTGAAAGTGTGAGATCAAAAGCATAAAGTTTAACTTCTGTGCATTACAGAACATTTGTGACCCTAATTGTAACAGACATCCTACAATAGGTTTTCCACATTATCTCTGGTATGCAGTGAACATACTTGTCAAACAGATGATGATTCTATGTACTAACATAGCCATCTTTCTTAAGCACATCACAGCTTTTATTTTTTCCAATAAACAGTAATCCTAAACAATAGCACTTATGTGAAATACAGTGTTTGAAAGGGCCTTGGGAGCTGCATCTTGGGAACAGGGACTCTAGTACAGTAACATCTCTCCTGTCAATTCTGCATATATTGTTAGAACTATAATAATAATCTCCACCTCATATAACACTTCTGCAGAGCTGAAAACTGTGAGGCAATGCATGCTATAGTTCAAGCTCAAACTGAATTGTACCATTGGACTTGAAAACACCTGAAAAATATGGTCTATAATTGTAACACTGACACAACCTTTACTCAGGTGATTACAGTATCCCCTGCTTATAACACTGCAATGGTAATTAAAGCATGTTAGAGCTACTAAGCAAATGTAGTAAAGACACCTTCTATGACAGAAACATTAATAAAAAAATTTAAAACATGTTCTGTTGTGGTATTAAAAATGGAAAATTGTGTTCCAAGTCATAATGATTTAGTGCTGAATTACAGAAATAGTTGAAATGCTTAAATATGATGGCAGTTGGTACTATTCTTGAGCAATACACATGCACAAAAGTTCTATGACAAATACATTTAAATATATTTAATGCTGCAAAACCTGGAGAGGCAATTAGTGACAATAAAATTTGTATTGAATACGGATAAATTTAAGACAATTAGCCTTCTTCTAAATGCAATTTCTGGCCAAGAAATCCATAGGGACACATGACTTATACACATTTATTACTCATTAGAGCAGAGTAATTCCTGTCATGGCTGAACATCAAGGGATTTATCATCATAAATTCAGATCAACTAATGGACTGAATAGTCCTTATCTCCCAAGAACAAATCCCTAGGTAAAAAATATGAAATAAAAATTGACCACAGCAAAAGAAGTGCATAATAATAATATGCATATTAGATATATACTATTATTATGTACAGTATGTACATATGTGCATTTATAGTATATTGGTCAAACTGGAAAAGTATGAATTAGATATACTTGTGTGCACTTCATCTAGACTCCAGATAGCACAGCTAAAGCACATGGTCTCTTATTAGCAAGTTCACCTTCAAGTGTTTCAAGAAAAATATGCTCTCCAGATACAATTTTGCTATTCTTCTTAGCCACAGCATCCTTTTTCTGTTCCATTCTCTGGCCCATCTTATTTTTTCTTAGAGGTATTTTTCCTGCATCAAACTTAGATTCTTTAAAACAATGTAAGCAAACAAACAAGCAAACGAATAACTGAAATATTATTATGATATGAAGGATAGACTTTATGTGATCAAAATATTCAGTAGTTTGGTGAGAGACATTTTTTTACTTCCTATGAAGAAAACTGTGATTTAACCCAGCAGGCAGCTGTGCACCTCAAGGCAGTTTGCTTATTTGGCCCTCCTGGTGGGATCAGGGAGAGAATTAGGGAAAGAACCCACAAAGCAGAACTCATGAGTTGAGATAAAAAAAACTATTTACCAAGACAGAAAAGGAAGAGTGAAGAGAAAGAATAGTAGTGATGATAGTAATATATAAATTATATTTTATATATATACAAAATATATAAATATATTACAAAACAAGTGATTTTCAACTCATTTGCTTACTACCTATTGATCAATGTCTAGAAAAGTCCCTGAGCAGCAGCTACTACCCACAGCTAACCAATTTTAATAGTCTTCATGATTCCTTATCATGAATAGTATACCTTTTGTCAGTTTTGGTCAAGTTTCCATCCCAACTCCTTGTACCTCTCAGCTACTCACTGGCAGCGCTGCGTCAGGGTAGCTGAAATATCATCAGATCTATGTAGCACTGCTCAGCAACAACTAAAACATCGGTGTGTTATCAACACTATTTTTCTCCTAAAGGCAAAACAGCACCATACCAGATACTGAAGAAATCAACCTTGTTACATCCGAAACCAGGACAAAGCATAATTCCTCTTAGAACAAATAGTTATGGTACAAAGAATTTCCTGGAACACAACCCTGAACATTTTCTTGTACAGGAAGAGTGAATAAATACCATAATTTTACAGTACTGTATAAATATAATAATTAACATTACTGTTTTGTCACCCATTTTGTCACCCATTCTTACATTCTTCTACATTAGCTAACAAGAGAAAAAAAAACAAAAGAAAAAATGTAAGAAAACCAAACAATAACAACAAAAACAACAACAAAAAAACAACCTAACAGTTTGTGCTGCTGTTTTTCTGCCCTTATGACATTTCTAGAAATCAAGGCTGATGAACTTCACAGAACTTAAATACAAGATTCATAATGTGATCTGAAATGACTTTGAGCCATCTCTTTGTCTTCTGATTACTTTGAAGACTTTTTTCCAGTTGATATAAACTTTTTGCATGAATATCCTTTTTTTAACACAAGTTGTTGCATTCACTTCCATATATTGTAAGCAAATTGATATAATCCTCTGTATCGGGACAAGATTTTATTATTTTCTTGAACTAGGAACATAATTTAAAGCATACTGATTTTAGTGCTTGAAGTGGCTCAACTTGCATCTTGCGATTTTTGCAGTATGCAGTCTGGATGTTTTAGGTCAAAAATAATAATAAAAAAAAGGTTCACGAGAACAGCTAAGTTTCTCTAACAATAATGAACATACAGTCCTTAGGAGCAAACTAGAGAAAAGCACAAAATAAGATGAAGACCAGGAGCCTACTGGTTCCTCACTGTGAGCCTTGCTGATATCCATTTTCACCCTTCTTCACTGCTCTTATGTTTTGAAATACAAATACTCCTATCCACTATGCATTTTCTGCATCTTCTTCAGTGCAACCAGAGTCTCCTATGCCAATGTAACTAATACACTTCAGCACAGTATTCAATCACGTGATTTTTCCCATATAATAGTTCAGTCAAGATCCATATTAATGATGCCTTCCAAAATTCCTGTCATAAACCATCGCTAGTACTCTGTTTTTGACCATGGCATTGAAGGAAGTATTTAATAAGACTGGTCTCAAAATGGGTCATTAGGTTATTCATGGAATTGCATTTCTCCAAACTAGTAATTCCCTTTGCAGCATAATCCATTATCACCTCCTACTTAGCTCATTTTATCCACTTTAAAAGTTCTTCTACTAGCCCCATATTATCAAATTCAATTGGTAATTTCCCATGTGGCACCATATCAAATGCTTTAGTGAAATCTAGACTGACTACACAGAACACATTTCCTCTGTCAACTGCCATTTAAAATGCAGGATAGCAGGGTTAATCTGACATGATTTACCTCTGACAAAGATGCTTTGCATTTCGTCCCTTTATTAACATATCTCCCTACATCTATTCTTTCCAATTTTCTTTCAATATTTTTTCCTTATCAAAAGCTTTGCTCTTCACTGAAGTCAGGCTTTAAAGCTTATTTGAATTATTTTTCATCATGAACATGGTGCTTATTGATTTCTAGTTTGAGAAAAAGTGATTTTAAAGTTAATGTACATACGGAATACTTTGACTTGCTGCATATGCAGTGTCAGATATTACCTGCCTGTGTGTTAAATATCATTACTTTCACTGAGAATTTAGTTCACATACTTGTTTTGTTAGGAGAATAAGCCACATCTTTAATCTTATTGACGCTTTCACAATTTTCCCCTTTTCTGTGGCACCCCCAGATATTGCATCTGAATTACACATCATTCTGGAACTTCGCTGCAAAAGCAGGCCTCCAGATTTTATTGCCTTCAGATGATTATGAATTTGCAACAGTTCTCTGTCAGTTGTTCCGGTGGCTAAATGTATTAAAAATTTATCTACTGGTTTTAGCTTTCAACAGCTCTACAGTGTCTACTCTTTTTAGTGACTTTACCAAACTCATGTACTTTGAGAGTACCTTTAGGCACTGAGTGTTGAAAAGAGTGAAATGTTAATAATGATAAAACGTAGAGAAGAAAAGATAATTTCAAAAACATAATTTTATAATATATATACATATACGTAATAATCTTATAGTATATTATTATAACGAATTAATTCGTATTTTCAGGAATTAAAGCCACTTTTATCAAATCCAGTTACACTGTGGATAAGATAGGGTGTATTTGAACTAAGCTTAGCAAAATGATTACTAATATTAATAATTGTGACCGTAACAAATGTTTTCTTACAGTGTCCTGGTTTTGAGAGCCCACATTTGCAGATTAAGAAGTAGTTATTAAAAAAGTCCAGTAAAAGACTTCTGTGCTCAAGAAGGCCTTCAATACAGCTGAAAAATTTGAAATTGATGAAAAGCTGGCACTCTTCAAATTTATCTTTCCAAATGCTTCTGGTACCTCCTTGTCTAACTTTCAGCTCCCTGATGAACATGCCGATATATAAAAATAGGGTATAGGGAGGTAATTTTGTATAAGTATTTCATTATATAAGCTGATTATATCACTGAAAAGCTTCATTTTGGTAAATATACCTCTTTACATGAAAGTTAGTCAAAAGTAAAACTATATACTGACCCTCAGTCAGGACACAGGTACTGAGTTGCTGATGGCAGTTATGCACTAGAATCCGCAGGTTTTCACAGCAAAATATACCTGCTGAATTTAACTATTTCTATGATTACACAGGACACAGTGTTTTTGAGTTTGCAAGCTTTAGTTCTGATATTTCAGTTCTGCTTTGGAGGCCTAAGTCTTCCCTTAGCCAAAATTTAAAGCCAAATCAATAGAACAAGGGCCAGAGGCCCTATTTGGTTTTAGTCTGATCTAGAAAAGTCATCAGGCTACAAGGCAAAATTTTACTTCATCTTTTTTCTAACACTAATTCTGGTTATAAGACTCAGAGCCACAATATAGCCTAAGTGATCACAGCATTTGAGCCCACCACTCCTAAGCTTTTCAGTAAAAATTTTACAAAGGATCACAGTGAAAAAAAGATTTATTGTATAGTGCACTTTTCTGATTCAGAACAGAAAACAATGAGTGTATGTGACTGACTGAGCAGGCTGAGATCTTAAAACAGCTTATTTTTATTAAAGGATAACTGAAGTTTAAAGTGTGACTGGGAACACTGTGTTGAAAACAGGTTTAAGACAGCTTGATACATATTAATTAAAAATTAAATCTAGGTTTTAAATGGAGAGCAGTTACACCTGGAAGAGTAAGCTGGAAAGAAGTCATTGAAGTAAATTATACTATTCACTTCTCTTTAACCTTCAAAATATTCATTTCAATGTAGAATGAAGTAATACTTTCTCCCAGCTATGAGTGGTTAGAGATAAGCTGCAGTAGAAGGACATTTTCTGAGTGTGTGATAGTTGTTTAAGTCTGCTTACTCTTACAACTCCTTTTTTTAAAACACATATAATCAGACAATGGATATTCCACTGGCACATCTTTTTAAAGTAATCTATATGCTTTGCACTGAAGGCCAGTTATCTGTGGAATTATGAACCAGTAACCAATTGAAAACGAGACATCCAGTGATTATATCTGACATTAATGTTCCTATTAAAAAGTTTATCAAATCAGAAATGTTTAAAAAATTCAAAAATATCAATTTTGATATTTCTTTAGAGATAAAGCAGCATTGGTTACAATTGGAGAAATGAAGGTAGTATAAACAGTGCTCCACATTTGATTTATGAAGTCCATTCAAAAATAATATAGCAGGTAACTCAAATCGATCAGTATCTGTGGCATTTATCCCTTCTAGAAAAAGAACGTGTTCATGATAGAGCAGTCTGCTTGCAAACACTGGTAGTGAAGATTCCTATCAGCACTCACAACACAAAGAGTAATTTAAATGGAGAAATTGTGTATCCATTTGTGTACGAAATTAAAAAAAAAACAACGATATGGACTCTTAGAAGCAGGAATATGATAATAGCAATGTCTCTAACAAGTATAGTTTAACACTGAGTATAATTTTTGAGTAAAATTTATTATTAATTATAATATTAGTGGATCCAGCAAAAGGATTTCAGTAGGAGTGTCTTGAAGGAAAGCTTGCATCAAAATTTAACTTGATGTTTAAATAAACAACGTAGATAAAAAGAATAATATCCCATAGTCTAAAGACAAAAGCCCATGGACTGCCTTCAGTGTTGATTATTCAGACTGGAATAGGGTGTTTGTTTCTTCAAAATGTGACGTATTTCAAAGCAGTGTTGATGGATATAATTGACAAGAAAAGAAGAAAAATTTTCTCCTCAATATTGAAATTATGCTGATGGGGAGTAAAGTCCATCCTCTCCCATTCCTGCAATCCATTAAAAGGATGTAAAACAAAATGAAATTATACATAACTGGATTCATTTTCCTTTACTAACTACTCATTTACTGAAAGGTCTATGGTATATGAAGACATATTCAAGACTCAATTTCTGCCTGAAAAAATTTTACTGCCCCAAAAGAAAAAGCAAAACTTTTGATCTCTGCTGACATTCCCATAATACAATGGCTAAAGATTTTGAAGTTCTCATTAACTTCTCCTGGATCTACAGCAGGGCAAGATTCAGCAGTACTGAACTCAGTATGCATGTAGAACACTTGCTAAAAATTTTACTCTAAAAATATCTAAATAATTCTCACTGAATTTAAAAGTTAGAGAATGCACGCTCCTCGGAAGAATAAAATCAAGTACAAGTCTTAGGGACTGAAATTGTCTACATTGGTTTTCACTCCCTGTAATGGACTATCCTTGAGATCTTATCAGTAACAGTAATTGGTGATCCTTTTTTCTAGAATGTATGTGAATAGGACATTAGAGTTGTACCATAACTTGTCTGTTCTGCTTACATAGATATTCATGATCTGTATGTCATCAGTACAAGCAAGGAAGCATCAAAATAACAATTTCTGACAACTTTATGATGAATAAGGGCACCCACAGCTGTAATTACATACAACAAGTAATTATAGACTGAATCCATCTTTTCTGAACCACCTACATAGATCCAAAAATGTGAAGTGAAACACTGGAGTCTGGATGTCAGACTAAACAGAAATCTTACTGAAACAGTCTATATTAACTTGCAGAACAACAATATTAGGATACCAAATGTCACTATAAATGGAGAAAAATGATGAACTTTGTGCTTCAACTGCAAGTTCTGTGGTACATCTATATTCATTACTATATCACAGACATGAAAAGCATATTCATAATTTGGAAGTGAGGAGGGATAGTTTGAGCAGGAATTCTCTTTTATTCCCTGCTATAAATTTGAAAAGATCACAGGCAAACTTTTCGGGGGTGGGGAAGAGGAAAAGTTTTAACTTTAATTAGAGCCAGGTTACCCGCTGCCATACGGTTTACTGCAATTGTATTTAACCCGGATAACCCTTGTTAAGGTTTACATCTGGTTTCCTGAGGAATTCCAGGTAAAGGGGAAACAGTGTAGTCAATCTTAGCATTCTGAACACAGACTTATTGATTAATTTATTTTCTTATTTTTTAAGTTTACATTTAGAGAGAAAATCTGTTACACTAATAACTTTCCAAATATCCTATATAATTATGTAATGAATAAAAACTCATGCACACTAAAACAATCAGAGATATGTACAAAATCATGCCCCGTCTTACCCAAATTTTTGATACTAATTTATGCCATAGTCCTAAACACTCTGAAATCAGCAACCCTCAACAATCTAATTATCCTTGATTACAGAAATCTATCACCATACTTTAGTCTTGGAAAGGAGACATATTTTTTTAACAGTCCATATTCCACAGTCCTCTGTCCCATGAAAAGGCCTCCATGGAGTCAAGATGTATTAGTTACTACTAGACAGGATTTTTCTATTCTAGACTAACTCTACTTTGTTAGTTTCTATACTCACTTTATGTAAACCATTATAGAAAAATGAAGGGATATTCTATTTCCATAACTGAGCTAGCACCTTGAGATGATCCATGTTTGTCTTGTACATGATTCAGAGAACGCACAGTGTGCTACACTGTTTTCACAGCAAGTTAGCTTTTGAACTCTAACATGTAAACAATTTTGAATTTAGAGAGCATGTCTGTGGAGAAGGTGTCACTGTTACACCACCATATTTGTGATGGAACAGGTTGCAAATCTGGTAAAGGAGCTGAACAGCAGCTACAATCCACAGATTAGACTGAAGACTATGTGAGGACACAACCCAGATTGTTCGAGTCTTTCTCCTTCATATATTCACAAAGTTTTCAGAGGTTATTTATTTATCCATTTGTTTATTGGCGCAAAAAGACATGAATACATCTTTTCAAGATCCTTTTTCCTATATCAGTCTTTTTTTAATAAACATCCTTTAACATGTAGCTGTTGGAGGTTTTTCTGTTGGTTTGACTCTGCTAAGTATGGTGTGGAAAATAAACTTCGTATTTTTAATATCTAACAATGAAACAAAGTTAGTCATTTGCCTGTGATGGCTCATAATAATTACTGTATTAAACTCTGATAACAGTGTCTTTCCCTCCACTCTGTCTCATCTCATCTTTCCCTGTAGTAGTACCTTAAGACTTCAACAGTCCATACTAGCTTTTTGATAATATTCTGTTTTGTATAGTGTCAGTAATGCTGCCTATCATCTTAGGCCTCTCCTTCCTGGAATCATTAATACTGTGCTTTGGAAATTATTTGAGATGGAAGGTTTCAGAATTGTACTTGCTAGTTCAGCCTAGTTCCTTGGAAAGAATAAAAAAAAAGAAAAAAAGAAAAGACTTAGTGCATTTTCAAAAGGAGAATTTTGCAGACAGGAGCCCAAATGGATTTTCAACTAGGCTTCTGCCTTTCTGAAACCTATGGATGTTGAATAGTCTTTTGCTAGTTGCCATGCCAACTGATACTAGAGGAACACTCTGCTGCGTGTTCATCCCCTAGAAAGCTTCACCAGATGTCTTCAACAAATTGCCATGAAAAGACCTGGGTCTGTCAGTTGTGTTAGGAGATAAAAAAATCCGACTGCAATGTCCCTGCCTCCACTTCTGATAAAACTAGCCCATAAAATATGTAGACCTGCATTTCTCTCACAGTAAACCAGCAAAATCTCTCACCCCCACCCTAAGTCCCCCTCACTTCCCGTAAAAAGATTTTTTAAATATTTATGTTCTTATTTCTACAAGAAGAACAAGGCCATTATGCTTTGCAGCTGACATCGTCTGGCAGTGCAAAGCCAGAAGCATCTGGTTGGCAGTGGAGAAATAGAACAAGTTGATAAATTATTGATTTATATAAATCAACACCCTTTAAATATTGGTCTTCTGAAGGAAAAAAAAAAAAAAGCTTTTGTTATTTCAACTAGAAAAGTGTTAAGATGATTAACAGTGTATCAGCTGCTTTGTGAATTTATGTCCTTACCTCAGTCATAAGATATATCTGTTCAATATATATTCATTTCTCTACAGGAGCACAGGAGTAAGGATAAATTAAAAAAAAAAAAAAAAAAAAGTTTTTCCCAATGATCTAATATTTCAACTTATTTTCTTTTTAAATAAAAAAAACCAATAACATAGTGCTGTGCAAGAAGTAATAGTGAATACAAACATTTCAAAGCCACAGCCAAAAATAATGTTTAAGAAAATAATGACACAGATATACATCTTTCAGGCTGATATGAAATAACACAACTATGACTCAAGAAAGAGTTGTGAGTGTTTAGGACCTCATGACAACTTTCACATTTCACAAACAGTGGTGCACTGGGCACTCAGTATACTGAAAGAAGTGTAACAGAGTGTAATTTGTGAATAACCTGCATTGAATTTCTGGAATAAGACAATAAGATCATATACAACTAAATAAGTTAATTTGTTTCTTCAATTTTTGTCACATTGCCTTCACAGGATACTACAGATTGTCTTAATTATAAGGTACATGGTGTTTTAATATACATAAATACCTAGTTTTTATGTGTCATAATTTTTCATATAAAATAAAAACACATTTTGATTTCTCTTCTAAGTGTTATCGTTCCCCACTAGTCAGAAAGGCATACAGATTCTCATGATCCTAACTTTGTGTATTCTGTAATACATTTCTTTCTGTTTGCCCAGTGCAAATATCAGTGATTCAACAAACCTTATCCCTCATTCAACCATACCATTCCACAAAAATTGCATAGAGATGTGCATAGTGCATAGAGATGACCAGGTCACCAAAAGCATCAATGTGCAATTCTGTCTGCACAGCTTCCACTACACTTTCAAAAATTTCCAGAGACCGGGCTGAACCAGCAAGAACAATTGTGGAGCCTGCTGTCTCATCTTGGTATTCATAGAAAAAGATTGATGTGATTTGCCTTCTTTAATCATGATGTCATTGTCCCATCCTTTCAAGAGGAAAATATCTTACTGTTACCTGTTTAACAGGTAATAACCCAAGTTGGAAAGGATGTCTGGAGGTCCTCAGTCCAACCTTCTGCTGGAAACTGCTGCAATGAAATCAGCGAGGTGGTCAGACTATGAGGACCAGAATTTTCTCCACTTGTCTTGTTGAACTTCATCCCATTGATCTCAGCCTAACAATCCAACATGTCCAGATTGCTCTGAATGATCTTCCTACTCACAGGCAGATAGATGCTTCCTCACAACTTAGAGCTGTTTGCAGACTTACAGAGGGTGCACCCAATTCCCTTGTACAGGTCATCAGTAATGATATTGAACAGAACTGGCCCCAGTAATAACCCCATTGGAACACAACTCATGACTGGTCAGCAGCTGCATTTAACTCCATTCATCACCACTCTCTGGTCCTAGCCCTCCATCTAGCTAAGAGCTTACCTTTCTGAGAAATGGGTTGCCAGTTTCTACTGGAAAATGTTGTGTGATACAGTGTCAAAGGCTTTGCTAAAGCCTAGATACACTATTATTGAGTGGCAGCCTCATGTGCTGCCACTCAATAATAGAACATCAGGTTGGTCAGGCAGGACCTGCCTTTTGTGAACCCATGCTGGCTAGGCCTGATCTTCCACTATTGCTGAAGACAAACAAAAAGACTTTTGCAAATTTCTACCGTCCATGCTTGCTCTTTGAAACTTGCAGATGTGGCATTTAGCTATACTGCCTATATCTATTTCTACTACATTTTCCAGACTCAGAGAATCATAGAATTATTTGGGTTGTAAGGGACATTAAAAATCATGGAGTTCTAAACCCCCCGACCTGGGCAGCACTGCCACCCACTAGATCAAGTCACCCAGAACCCCATCCAATTTCCCTCAGTCCCTGCTGAGAGATGTGGGGACATGAGAGGCATGAGAAACCTGGCTGACAGTGAAGACCGAGGCAAAGAACTTTTGAGTACCTCAGCCTTCTCCATGTCTGTTGTTTCCAGTTTTCCCTTATTATTTATCACAAGGGATGCATTCTGACCTTTCTCTTCTGACTAATGAACATGTAGAGTCCCTTGCTATTTTTCATATCCCCTGCCAGGTTCAGTTCCATCTGTGCCTTGGCTTCCCTGATCTCACTTGTACACATCCAGACAGCATCCCTGTATTTTCCCCATCCCACATATCCCTGCTTCCACTGTCTGTGTTTTTTTCTTATCACTCACTTTGACTTACACATCCTTACTCAGCTATGCCAGTTTCCTGCCTCCTCTGCTTGATTTCATGCACTGGGATATGGACAGCTCTTGTGTTCTCAGAAAAGCATCCTTAAATAGTTATCCCTAAAGATAGTTCCCAGGAGATCTTATTCACTAATTCTTTAAACAACGGGAAGTTGGCTCATCTGAAATTCAGGGTTCTGATTTTGCACTTTGACTGGCATATCTTCCTAAAGATCACAAACTCCATTAGAGCATGTCTGCTGCAGCCCAGACTATCTCCATTCTTCTTTAATGAGCACATCTGTGTTGGTGAGCACTAGGTCCAATAACAATTTACCTCCAGTTAGTTTATCTAATACCTGAACCAGGAATTTATTTCCATGTACTCCACAAGTCTCATTGATTGCTTACGTCCTGCTGTGCTGATTTCTCAGAAACATCCTGGTGGCTATAATCCCTCATTAGGATCCTATCTAAGTATGAAAACATTAGTAGAAGTTTTCTGTACTGTACATATGCATGTACATGCACTAGTGTATTTTCTATGTTAAGAAAGTAGCTTAGTCTCTGTGTAATGTTTATATTATTCCATCAACAAATATATTACTACTGGTTTGTGTAATTAAGTATAATAATACTTTATGTTTCTTCTGAGTTCACACCCTTCCTGGATTAAACAATTTTTGCCATCAGTAGAGATCCATGACATAGTTCAGAGACAATGTGGATGTTCCTCTGCAGATCAGGCAGGAATATAATCATAGGATCATAGAATGGTTTGGGTTGGAAGGGACCTTTAAGATAATCTAGTTAAAACCCCCCTGCTATAGGCAGGGACACTTCTCTCTAGATCAGTTGATTCAAAGCCCCATCTAGCCCAGCTTTGAATGCTTCAGTGAGAAATGACTGTATCTCCAAGCTGTATAGTATATTGCTTCAACCATTGCCACATACTGAACCACCGCACAGAGGATAAAGTGCAAAATGCAGACTAACTACTTTTGGTAACACCTTCTCCGAGCAATACTGGAATAACATAAACCAGTTATTTCTCTTCAACATTATCTGTTAAAAGTAATTAGATATTTTTATTATTATTATTTTGAGGGGAAAAAAAGGAGGTTAACAATTTCATTATTTATACACAGCGCAAAAGGAAAAGGGAAAAGAAATCAGGTATAATTAAAGACTCTGCCTTCATTTGGTCCATTTAGTATAGAGCGATATAAGTTCATAAAACAAAATAAATTTTAATAATGAGTAATTCCTGGTGTTTTGAATCTAAGTGTTATGCATGAGCCCATCAGGTTTCTGTTTTTATGTTTAAAGACATCAGTTAAACAACTTCTAGTTTTATGAAGATTTACTTATATGATAATTATTATATGTGTTCTGTTCAAAGAGTATAAAATATAGTAAATAATCTATCAATTTTTGTGTGATATTATGCTGTAAGTTAATGCATATTCATTATAGGCTCATTATTTTCAGTGCTATAGCTATTGACATGAATCTGTAGTAGCTAATGATATAAATTAAAGTTGACATTCAAAGAATCATTATTTTAAGCCATTTCCCTCTATAGAAGTGTCTTACCAAGTGAATAATTAAACTATAGTACCTCTTGACAGAAGAAAATTCACAAACACAATTGCAATCATCTTATAAGATTTTGAGAAGATGAAATCTAAGTGCTTAGGTAACAGATGTCGATAGGACCTTCCATTGCCTCAGAGTGGGCTTTCTGCTTATGATTCTTGAGATGTGGAGACAGTATCAGAGGCAAATTACTAATAGATCAAATCTTCCATTCAATTGTAAGATTAGGATTCCATAACACTTAAGGGTTAAGCTGAAGCTTAGTCTCCTCCCAGTCAAGGATAACTAAGTTTGGTTTTTTTTTAATTTTTTTCATGAATGCTTACTTACAGTTGGAGAACAACCTTTGCTGATCAATGTGTTATCTCTCACTGGGACGACAGTTGCTTCTGTCTGAGCATGCATGTTTGCGATGACACCAGTCAGGTCTTCAAATATTTGCTATTCTTTTAACAGAAGATTTTGTTGTTCTGCAAGATGTGAAGATCCCTGGTTGCTGGAGAACTCCAGTGAATTTTTAACCTAAATTCTTGTCAAAATATGACCATGATATGCAGCATTTTTTTTCCTTTTTTAATTTTTTAATTTTTGTGGAAGATGGAGAGAAAGGCTGTGTAGGGTATGTAGGAACGGTGTAACTCCAGAGGTCAATTACTTGAAGCTAGAGGAAGATCAATTGAGTGGACAGAAAGATAACTTCACATCAGAAGAATGGAGGGTACTCCTACAATAAGTCTTTAAAGAAAAAAAAAGATTTTTTCTTTCTCAAACAAAAAGAGGAACATGATAGTCAACCAACACTACATTTTTCAAGAAAAATATCACTTAAAATCATGGTAGGCGCACCATTTTCTAGATGGTTAAAGATAGTGTATGATCAGTAATACATCTAGACAAAAAATGTGAGGGAGGCTTTTCTTATGGGATTCAGATTTATACATTGAGAGACATATCAGAAGACTTCATGTTGTTCCATTTGTCAGAGGGTTCTTTTGTTTCAGAAATAAGGATTCACTGAGAATGTATTTGGTAATTCTTCTTCAAGCAACAATACTTGTCCTTGCTGGCTCTTCGCATACTGTTAATATTCTCACCAAACAAACCAATAAAAAACAATTTTGCTTACCTAAGTTCACGAATTGGTTTTCCAGCTTCTGACAGTTAGTATAACAGATTGCTGGGAATGTCTAAATGCAAGCAATAGGAAAATATTTCCTATAGGCATTCTTTCAACAAGAAAGAAAGGCAGGCAATAGGACAAAGTGAAAAATTAAACCACAAGAGTGCTAAGTTAGATAAGCTTAGACACATCTACATGTGTCTTCCAAGTTACAAAAGACATTAAGGCATAATATGCATTGACCAAAAACACTGCACTGCATGCATTCAGATTTATGCTAAAGCATTAGCAAGCATCTTCTTGTCTTGTACACTAAAATCCCATTTAAGTCTCAGGTCAAAATCTTAGGATTTATTTGATATTCATCAGGTAAACCAGAGTGAGTTTCCTAACAAGAGACACCAAGTCATAGCTTTTTCTCATTTAATTTTGCACAAAAAGAAAAAGTGAAGATTGCTTAGCTATGCCTATTTGAAAGAGAACACAGAAAAGACAGACTCTTACAGCCAGGACAAGGGTAGTTCAGTGTAACACATGAAGCCAATGACCCTGTGAACCATACCACAATAATGGCAGGGAGTACTGCAGCAGTAGGGAAATCTGGGAGATCACAGAGAGCCACATTACAGATCTCCAGTCACCTGTTCTAGCTCTTTGTTGATGGTCAAGTAGCAGCCAGTATGACTTGAGTACATTTTTCTGATTGTCCTACTGGCAGAAGATACTTGCTCCTACTTCATGAATTCTCACATATATATAAAAGTATGCTCTTAACCTCAGCTGAATAGGTAGAGGTCACAGGGACACTAACTGCAGAAGGTGGGCAGGAAAGGGAATTGTTTTTGAGTATCACTACTCATGCAGGGAAACTTTGTATGAAACTGCCATATTGTTTCTGGTAGTCTAGCTTTTGAGTCTTCACCTTTTGTAACAGAGCGATAGACAAAAATGCATGTCAAAATGTTAAGTCTTTTACTTGCTTGAATTAGACACCAAAACTCCTGATTTCAATAGAAGATCACTATGAGCTCTTTGCTTAAGAACTCTTAAGCAGAAAACATCTAATGGAAGGTTGAGTACAAATCAGCAAGTTTGAAGACTGTGATTAGACTCTGAGGCTGAAATTATAGCTGACTTCTGTAATGCTTTGTGGATATAGTATTTAACAGAAAGCAAAGCTTACAAACACATTTCTGTCAGTGAGAGAAGCTTGATAGAATGTACTGGTACAGCTCCATTCTAAGTCTGTGCATTCTGTGGTTTTAGTCTACCCAAAGATTTCATTCAATAACTTCAATAAAATTATTTCACTTGTTTTTTTATCCTATTTAACGTTACCTGAATAAACCACAATTTTATGAAAGGAAGTTTCAAGATCTTTGAGTGTAGTGTTTGAACTTTATGGTATTAGCCAGTTTGCCTCTAAACATTTGTGAAGTCTGAATGCAATTACGTAACTATGGAAGTTTCATTTCTTTGGTTTCTACTGCAACAAAAGAAAAAGAATTAATTTGGAATACTAATGTAATGACAATAAGTTCCTAAATTGTTTTCCATTTTATGTTAATTGTAAAGATACAAGTGCAAATAAAACAAACTTCTAAAGAGAACAATTTAGGCTTTATTGCCATTATTTCTCTAAAACTGAATTATTTAACTTTTACTTAACTTAAAGTAGTGCTTAATGTATTGATCTAATTGATGAATTAAAGCTGAACATTACATTAAGACCACTTTTGTGGCTATTATACAAACTTAACTCGTGTTATTTTTGCTATTTAAGACAATACTTTACAGAAAAGTTATTGTCTAATGCAAATTATTTCTTTGCAAAAGTGGTATGATAAGGTCACTTCTACAATTTTAGTATAATTAAACCATGAGATTCTCCATTCCTTCAGCTTAAACTGAAATACTGTTTTGTACAAACAACATATAGCTTACTTTTTCTGTGTGTGGATGTACAAAATGAAATGATGAAGTTATAAGGAAGGCCCAAAAAGAGGAAATTCAATAATTAATGATACAATTAAAAAGTATTGCAAATTTAGCCCCTGGCACAAAGCTTTTAACAAAAAAGCTTTAAGTCATACAATTTTATGAAAACTGATTATTTCATGTAATCACGATACTTAAAAATGAGATTGTGTATTCAGAACAGGAATTCCTCTGTATTCAGGAAACAAGCAGATAAGGTGTGCAAGACAGAGTTTTTTCACTGGTGAAGAGTCCTCCATCACCTTAAAAAGAAATGTAAAAGTGCACAAAGACACAAATATTTCTAGGATGATGGAGATGACTAGAGCTAAAAAAAACCCTCCTTATATAGTTAGCATATAAACACTCACTATTTCCAGTGTTTTATATGAATGACTATTTCTTCAACTTATTTAAGATGAAACTTCAGATTAGACTATTCTAACAACAAAGTCAAAGTTAATTAGTCTTAGCTAACAGCCAAGTTGTAAACTACTTGAGGTCAACCCCACCCTCAGGAAAATGAGCATTAGTGAGACCTTTTAAAGCACTGTCTGTTTTTATAAGCAGTGCAGGGAAAGGCTAAGCCAATAAAACATGATCATTCCGTTCTATATTTTAATATTAACTACTAAAGAACAGGACACTCCCATGCACTTTAATGACAAAACCTTGCAAAAAACTAAGAACAATATGTGAATAAAAGAAACTACTGTCATTT
Source organism: Perdix hodgsoniae (assembly GCA_035772895.1). Classification (NCBI taxonomy): domain Eukaryota; kingdom Metazoa; phylum Chordata; class Aves; order Galliformes; family Phasianidae; genus Perdix; species Perdix hodgsoniae. The sequence continues at coordinate 26,035,457 of JAPSGF010000003.1, read as the reverse complement.
TGCTTTGATTTTGCTCACTGAATACAATAAGGAAATAACAGTGAAACCTATATCAAACAGACCGTTGAGAACTTCCTATATGGCTTAGACAACAAGGAGAAATACAGAGACTGGTATGAAGCATCGTCATTTCACCCCAAAGGTTAATCAGTTGAAACTCACTTTATTCTACTTAGAAATAATGATAGTAATAATAATAAAACAATATATATATATCTTTGGTTGTTATTAAAAGTGTTAGGCACGAGCAGCTGTTGTTAATTATGACTTCATTTTCTCCTCCAGACTTCTTTGGTTGCATGCCATAACTGCATGGGGCATGGAGGTTTATGGCTTGAAAATAGCCTTGTCATTTGGTGAAGTCTAACAGAGCAAAAGGGGCTTGATAAATGATAAAAATGTTCCTTGGAAAACTCCTTAGATCAGATTAGTTCCCAGTTGTTTGTTTTTAGAATCCCAATAGTCTTGAACAATTAAAAGGTAAATACCTGAGGCAACACAATTCACGAACCATATAGAAAATATTTAACAGCTATTGAATTACTCTTGAAAGTAACTCATCCGCCCTTTATTTACATGATCTGTTTATATGCTACGCTTAGAATGCTAAATAAATTGAGTTAATCACATATTTAAACTCTGATTTAACTTGTATTCCCTGTATAATGAACATCAGACAAACGCTTAAGGACTTTGATGAACTGGGGTCTTTAGGGTGTGACTCTAAAAGGTACCTTGCAGTCTGGCCCTGGGCCAGCAGAGATAACATGCAAAGCTTTAAGTCTGTGAAAGACAAACAGCGTGGTCTTCAGCAAACTGTGAGGTACTCTTCTCTCCATGCTGGCTACTCCTTTCCCATGCTGCATTATTAGAAGAAAATATAATGTCTTGCAGAGCTGAGTTTTCAAAACAATAATTAAAAATTTCATACTACTTTGTATGTATAGTTAATCTGATGATATACTGTTAATATTTTGGAGGAAGGTGTGGGGAGAAAAGGTTATGGGATTTAAAGGGTGATGATTTGTTTTATGGCCATTTTCACTATATATTTTACATTGCTGTCTTTTGGAATAAGACAAGACAGTGCAATAAAAGTTTCCTAATATTCAACTTTTTTGTTCAATTTCCATGAGTTCCACTGTACCATTTATTTTTTCTATTGTCATTTTCCTTCTCTAGAGAAAGTGATTATCCTTTAAACTGAATTATTGAAATTAAGAACGATAAATCATTTTGACTTACATGTCAGTTTATTGAAGAATGATGCTGCTCGGACCATGCTAAAGAAATGCATTAGGAAAATCTTTCTAATTTGCTGCTGTAAAGTGATAAGCAACAGGACGCTTTTAGCTGATGTTCAATGTAATTGTGAGAATGATGGGACTCAAACTGTCCTCCATGTGAAATTTATCCTTCATCCAATCAGCAGAAACAACTAATGCACTGGAAGGTATATTATATCCCATCTACTTCCCAATAAAGTCAGTGGTGTCCAATCAGACACCTATTGTTAGAGGAGAATTTGAAATTGATACAATCACCACATTGATCTACAGTTGTGTCTGTCATTTGCTTGCCACCACCTCCTCCTCCCCTTCCATCATGCAGCTGTTTTGGAGCAGGAGTCCCCAGCACTGAGTTTCAGAACACACTAATGATCAGATTTGTTAGCAAGATCAGGCTAAATAAAGCCAATTTAACTGCACAAAGCCAAACGTGTTGGTGGTAATGCCATGTGAATGAGGGTACAATGTTGTATAGATCCCAGGGATACCCAAGGAAACCGTTGCCCACTCAAAGCCCTACTATAATATCTGGCCTGGAAGCACAGAAGACAAGGTTGATTGTTTCATTTTATACTCAATCGTCTCCCAGACCTGCAGGAGAATCTGCAGTTGATGGACTGTTAGTTGTCAGGTATGGGAAAGAAAGAAAAAAAAACATAGGAAAAGATTTGCAGTATGACCTTTGATCTTACGCACTCATGAGGAGGTGTGGGACAAGATTTCTTTTGTTCAGTCCAATTACAAAGCTAAAACAGGTTCACTCATTACAAGACAGGCTGGCACCAAGTGTAGGGACAAATAAAAATTCTTAGTAAGTACAGTAATTATCAGTACTACTTATTTGGATCATGTTAAATTAAATGCTCCTATTTCATTCAAACATGCATGTTTCAGGTTGAGTCTTGATAGAGTTTCAAAGAAAAAAAAACCACAAGTTTCTGTTCTCCCACTGCTGAAACTCTCACCTTACTCTTGTAATGCATTTTGGAAAGCTTTTGTTTTCTGCTAATGTACTTCTTTGATAAAAAGGAAGGATTCAGAATAAGCTCTACTCAAAAAACTGATACTTAGCCAATCATTAAAAATAAGCAACAACAATGAAATCTGCCAATAAATCTCCCACAAAGAAAACAATCAAGAAAAGACCTAGGAGTGGGGAAAAAAAAGAAAAAAAAGAAAAAAAAAAAAAAAAGGAAAAAAAAAAAAAAAGAAAAAAAGGAAAGAATGAAAAATAAAAGTAAAGCATTAATAAGTTGAAGCATCATCTCTTTTCCGATATACAATATGGTTCTGTCAAGGTAGCAGCCAGATTAGTCAACATGAGAAAATGAATTTAGATATAAAAACGAGGGTAACAGTTTTTCACCCTTGTTTGGAGTATGGCACTATTAATGTTTTAGAAATATATTATTTGCCTTTTCATTGATGCACACATAATTTTGTTCCTGCATAATTTGTAACAAAAAAAAAAAAAAAAGTGTAGCTATTTTACTAAAACTGTGTTGTCCATGTGAATACCACAGTTACAAATATTTCCTTTTTTTTTCCTCCAGTTGTTTCAATGCTACCTAATGATTGAAAACTGAATACCAAGGACAATCATGAGCACTTACAGTCCAATTCATAAAAAATACTGCAAGACATTTATGCACAAATGTTGCTACTTTGATATGGAAAGAAGCTACATAAAGAATTTCTCTTTGTGATTCACCAGCTCTCTTTATGTTAACATATTTTTCCTCAGTGGTGTGCATGCACACTGTGCAATTCCACCAAAGAAATAAGGGTAAAAGCAAAAGCATTTTAGTGTTTGACAGAAAAACCTTAATAAGCTTGATGTTTCTCTGCTGTTTTTTCCCCCCCTGCTCATGTGAGAATAAGTCTGCCTTTTCTTGTAGGCAATTACCATTTCTGGAAGACTATTTTTTTTATGCTAGTTTTTATACTGGTTAATTTTTTATTTTTTTATTTTTTTATTTTTTTGTTATACAGGCAAATAATCTGTCTGAATATTCTTTAAGACAACACTAACAGGAGAATATTCCAACATTCATCACTTAGCAGTGAATTTTTAATCTGATTTAAGCATTGATTCCTCAGAAGTGAAGCTGTTTTTATTTGAGATGATAGATTTCTTCAAATGCTTTTGGGTGCAGAGAGTTCCAGACATTTGGGTTGAACGGTATTTGTCAGAGGCACACTCCTACTGCAGAAATGGGTCCGTTAGCAAACAGCAGATAGGACATGCATTAAAAGATTTGTAAAAATAAGTTTTGGGACAAAAAGCTGCTTCAAAAGACAGTAGTTCTGTGACAACAATGTTATTCAACAGATATTTCCTTCTTTTTTTTTTTACTTCCCCTCCAGTGTTCAGTTACTGTGCATACGTCTAAGTACTGGAAGAAAAAAATAAAAGCGCTACTGCTACTTTCTCTCCTAAGAAGAAAAACTCAGAAAAACCTAAATTTTTGTTCATGAGCTTGATGAAATGGTGAAGCCACAGTAAATGGAACATTTAAAGTAGGAAGGAGAGGGGAGGAAAATGGAGGGAAAGTATAGCCAGCACCCTGTAAAGGAATGAAGTAGATGGCCGCTGAACAAGGGTCATGGAGTGATACAACAGGAAGAGATCACAAAATCGGTGATACATACCTTGAGATGCATCACCTTCAGTACTTGCAGGATAGCAGGGAAATGTCTGCAATGCAGTATTATGGAGAAATAACCTATATACTTTCTAGCACCGCAATATTATGGGATACCCTTCCTAAGTGCCTGTACACTAACAGATACAGTTTGGGGAGCAAACATGCATGTGCTTGCAGGGCTATGGCCTTATATATACATGGTGAGATGACTCTCATGACTGGAACATTGTAATGGAAGGTTCTTTTGAAAGGTCAGGCTGGGGAGACAAGAAGGAGCATATCCTTCTATGTCATTGACCAGCTAGGGTACTTGGAACACTGCCCGTGGATAGATGAGAAACTGACTGAGAGCTTATTTTACCTTTTTAGAAATGTGGGAAAGAAGATCTGAGTAACTATAGGTTAATGAGCCATATATCTGTGCCTGGAAAGATCACAAAATAGATGTTCCTAGAAGCTATGTTAAGGAACTTGCAATATGAGGGAAGGTGATCTGAGATAGCCAGAAAGGCTTCACCAAGGGCAGATCATGCCTGGTGGACTTGTGTGACAACATCAGTGGACAAAGGAGGGACAACTGGTGTCATGTACCTGGACTTCGGCAAGGCTTCTGACAAGATCCCACACATCCTTTTTTCTGTGTGGAGAGCCATTAATTTGAAGGGTGGGTAAATAATTGGTTGGATGGCTGTAGCCAGAGGGTTATGGTTAACAGCTCTATATCAAGGTGCCTAGGTGAAGGTCACTCATGATTGTTGTTTCCAGGGGTTTGTCTTGCAGTGGTGCTCTAGATTGATGGTGGGACTGAATGTACCCTCACAAGTTTGCACGTAACACTAATCTGAGTAGTGCAGTTTATACAAGAGAAGAAAGTTATGCACCGGAACAGGGTGAAGCTCATGAATGCCTGTAATATAATGATGATATAATGATTTGGGAAATCATAATAGAGGAAGCTTTTGAGAAAGGGAAGAAAAGAAACAAAATCCTTTTGAATGCATGCATTGCCATAAAGCAAAGAAATTCAAGGTACTTGCAGAGAAAAAATTGCATTGTCAGATTCTTCTGGATGTAATAAACAAAATAACTGCCACATTTCCACCAACTAGCAACAATGAAATGCAAGCTTTTCCTAAGTTTTGTGGTTTTCTGGAGAATACATATTCCAGATTACAGTCTGATTGTAAACCCTTTATAACAAGCGACCCAGAAGACCAATTTTACATGGGGCCTTGAGCAACAAACCTCTGAAGAAATTAAAGACGAGATAATTCATACTGTAGCTGTTTGTCCAGCCCAGGCAGGATAAGATGTAAAAATCATGTTCTACACTGCAGCCTGGGAGAGTGGCCTCTTGTAGAACGTAGCATGGGCAACTCAAGGTTGACTCCTAGGGTTTTGGAGTTGGAGATCCTTAAAATCTGTGGTCCACTACATTCCAACTGAAAAAAATATAGCAGCAACATACGAAAGATGTTGGTATATGATCCAGTCCTGTTTAATATCTTAATGAATGATCAGATTGAGGGGATAGAGTACACCTCAGTTAACTTATGGCTGACTTACCAGAAGGCTGTGCGGCCATTCAGAGGGACCTTAATAGGCTGGAGAGTTGGGCTGACAAAATGTTCGCATGAATTTCAGCAAAGAAGTGCAGACTCCTGCAGCTGGGAAGGAAAAGCACCAGACACCAGAACATGCTGGAGGACAGTCAAATGGAAAACTGCTCTACAGAAAATGATCTAGAAGTCCTGGTAGACACCACACTGAACATAAGTCAGCAACGTGCCCTTCCTGCTAAGAAGGCTAATGATATTATTGACTGCATTAAGCAAGTTAGGATTGTCTCTCCCTTATACTCACCATTGATAAGGCCACATCTGGACCACTGAGTCTGTTTCTGGGCTCCTTATTATAAAAGATGTGAACATATGAGTATACAGGAATAAGTTCAGTGGAGGGCCACCAAGGAACTGGAGCACTTCTGCTATGAGGAAAGGTGGAGAGATCTTGGACTGTTTAGCATGGGAAAGAGGAGGTTCAGGGGAGATCTGGTCAGTATGCGTAAGCATCAAACAGGAAGCTGCAAAGAGTTTAGTGTGCCCAGTGCCAAGAAAAAAGGCAGTGGACACAAACAGGGACATATGATATTCCCTCAAAACATCAAGAAGTACTTCTGCACTGCGCTGGTGATTGAGCACTGGGATCTATAGGTTGCCCAGAGATGCTGTGGAGTCTTTTCCTTTGATGCTGTCTTTGGATGGTCTGCTGACCATCTAAAGAATCTGAAGGTGCACAAATCCATGGGACCTGATGAAATCCATCCCTGGGTTCAGAGGAAACTGGAGGAGGAAGATGCCAAGCTGCTACTCACCATATTTGAAAGATCATGGAAGTTTGGTGAAGTTCCCACTGATTGGAAAAGGGGAAACATAACCTCTATTTTCAAGAAGGAAAAAAAAGGAAATCCAGGAAAGTACAAGCCAGTCAGTCTCCCCTTTGTGCATGGCAAGATCATGGAGCAGATCCTCATGAAGGTGCTGTTAAGGACCAATTCCTATAGTATTGAAGTATACTGTCAACAGAAACTGCCTATTTTGAGACACAGATTCAATTAGGTACAGACAACATTCCAGGTATAAAGTGGCAACTTCATTACTATATGTTTATTTGTTTACAAATCCCTATGAAGTAAACTGCTGGAACTGATTTTCAGAAGTACATCTTCAGAAATTTTTCTATACATTATTGTGAGTTGGTACAAGCATATACAGGTGAAAAAGCATAGACTGGTTTGCACACCTGTAAGAAGTAAAACTCCATTCCAGATAAAGGAAACTAATACTTGAAATCTTTCCAAAAAGCCAAAGTCTTTGTGTTCACAAAGGTTGTGTTTTGTTGAGGACTGGAACCTGTTCCTCCTCAAGTCAAATGAAAACACCCTTGATTTTAATGAGGTAGCATTACCATGACAGGACTTTATTCTGTATACCTACATTCACAGTCACATGGCCATAGAAAAGATAAACACAGCTGATGTCACAAAATCACACAATAGTTGATCTTGGAGGGGACCTCTGGAAAGGATCTAGCACAAACTTCTTGCTCAGAGTCCACTAGAGCACATTACCAAGGACTGAGTCCAAAGAGCTTTTGATTATCTTCAGGGAAGAAGATTCCACAAACACCTCTGGGCAAATTGTCCAGTCACTTTCACAGTAAAGAAGTTTGTACTCGTGTTCAGATGAGTGTATTTTAGCTTACAGTTTACTCATTATTTCTTTCTATTATTTCCCTCAATTTGGGGTACCATGAATAAACTAGAAGTTGGACATACTTTTGACAGAATAAGGAAAGAAAAAAATGAAAATAAGTAGAGAACATTAACTATTCTTAATATGTTTCTATACAACATTCATCCTTAAAGTTACACATCAAATTAACTCATTGCTAGAGATAAGGAAAGATATCAACTTCTTTTCTTTTTGTGCATACATGTATAGAAGAGCATTTATGCTCTTCTATTCTCATTGTACATAAATACAGACTTACATTCCTAATTAGATTACCTAAGCTTTAGTGTTTTGTTTTTAACACTTAATACTTACTAAACTACAAGAATAATGAAGGGAAGCACCTACTGCTTAATGGAGATGGACATTAGGAGTTACTTTCAATTTAACTAAAACTTTTAATCTGCACACTTAATGAAAGTGACCTTTGCTGTTGTTTCAAAATTTGTTTTATTTGAGCGTGTATTCTAATAAAACTTGTATTTACCAAGCCAAAGCCATTTTGCATGACTCAAGTATCTATGTAATTGAACTACTTGATGCATAAATAATGGACTCTTTCATTGAGCTCTGGGCTATAACACGCAGAAGTCCAAATTTTTGACTTTTCTGGATTGCATATAAAATATAAAACATTTATTTAATGTATATAAGCATTAAAAATATTTTATATTATTATTACTATATATTATTATTTTAACTATCTTTCAGTGTGGCCAAAAAAAAAAAAAAAAAAAAAAAGCAATCCAGTCACAAAACCAGTGAGATATTGTGAAATTAACACATTGACTTGGTTCAGTGGAAGTGGCTGCAATTCAGCTTTCAACATTATAAACAAAGAATATTAAAATAGTATATAATCAAAAAAAATTAAGATGTTACAATTATGAAATAAACAAGAGAGCTTTAGGCAAAGCAACACAAAGAGAATAGGTAGAACACACACCCATACCCTGGGCTCACTTAAGAAACTCCAGCAGATTGAATCTCCAGAAGAGATCCTTCCCCACTGGTAGTCAGCTCTTAAATGGGTCTAGGAGAGTTGGAGCCAGGCTCCACCCCTTCCAGCAGCACAGGTGAATTGCCTTCACCTGTGCTCCCAGGGCTGACTCATTGCTCACCTCAGGTGATCAATCAGAGGTTCAGGCTGTGACTCAGCAGTTCCCATACAAATGTGTTTTTGATGAAGTTTTGCTCTTTCTCTGCTTCATCTTTGAAAACCATTGCTTACAAATGTATGTACTACCAAAAAGTGATGGCATGAAGAAGGAGTGGTTGTGAAGAGAGGGGGTATATTTCTCTGTAAATAGGGAGGTTATAAAAAATTCATAAGAAACATGATAAAATTTTTAAGTTGAATATCCGATTGTAACTCCGTATGATATCCCATTTGAAAATTGTCAGGTAATTAGTTAATGCCAGCTAAAAATGGAGTCACAAATACAGAAAGGAATTGATTATCTTTTTTGGCAATCTTGAAACCTATTCTCAAATTCCTTATCAAAACCGAAGCAAGAAAGCCTGTTTTTTTGCAGTTTACAAGATTGTGTTTAGCCAGTCATCTAAGGTCATAACATTTGCCACAACTTGAGTTAGCGCTTTACTTTGACCACTCTGTGCCCTGGTTTCAACATAGACAGTGTTGATCACACATCACTATTTGGTAGTTCCTGAGGCACAGACCCAGCCTCCTCGTACGCCAGAGATGCTGCCATGATGGTACTGGGCAGAGGATGGCTGCAGCTTGAACAGGCCCAAGTTAGCAATTTCTACTCTGCCTGAGTTTCTGCGCGAGCACCTATTCACTTTAATACTTTTATCCACAACCTGAAAGATAAGTGCACCCTGAGCAAATGGATGAACAACTGTGAGCTTTGTGGTGCAATCAAGATACTTAAAGGTTACAGTACAAGCAGTTATCAACCTTTCTGAAAAATTCACTTTGAATGAAAACAGCTACATTTATGTTTTTTTCTACTCCTGTGTTCTACAGATCATAGTACTGTAATGCTAAAAATGTTGTTGAGAGTTTAGTAATTTCTTGTTTTTAATGAAATTGTTTCTTGTTTCTGCAATAGATAGTTTTCTACAAAAAGGAAAGTTTCTGAGGATACCTTGGTTTTTTGCTGTCCTGACGTAAAACTTTTCAAAGTTAAAATGCTTGAATACATTAAAACCACACCCTCTTTTTTATTCAGCTAAGTATATCTAACAGCATTCTTATGAGCCCAGACTCTTTCGCCTGTGTGTAACTGTAGATGGTATTATGTGAAATTCTTTTTTAGAAGGTTGCTTGCATTTTGTTTTCATACATAGAAATGTTCTTCCATTAAGCGTGACTTTGTCTGTCATTTCTGTAGTTTATATGAGGCATAAATTAAACCACTATTATACTTCTTGTTTGCACTTTCTGTTTAAAAAAGGAAAATTTGCTTTGAGAAAATGCAAAAAAAAATGGCATTTGTCAGGAGAAGAATGAGTGAAAGGAAAAGTTGAAATCCTATAGGCTTCATTTGCATGTGCTTTTTCTTCTGCTGTGGAGAAGAATGTGCCTGAGCAATCACTATTAAAAAGAGAACTCCATTGAACTGGTCTTTTTCCCCAACACATTTATAGATGTGTAGTTGTTCATCAACATTTATCTTATATTAGAGAAGTTTCCCAATTGTGTTCTGTAAGTACACACAAAGATGCCATCTTGGCTTCAAAGTACAAATGAATTTAAGTCAAACAATTATGAAAAGAATTATCAAATTCCCAAATTCCAGTAAACAGTAAAGAGACAATTGATGGGACTTATTGTTGTTGAAAGTTACTGTTTGCCATATGAAAAAGTGGAAATCTACTTAGCTGTCATAGGTTAAATTGCATTTGACAGGTAAAGCAAAACCTCCAGTTTCTGTCTGCATTGCTATCTACATTCCATGGCTGAGTGAAAATACTTTAAATTATATACAGACTTTCACAGAAAATGTTAAGTTTTCAAAGTACATTTATATATTAGACCCAAAACACCTTTCACAACTATCATGTCAAGTCACAAGGTCAGGACGACGAGCACTTAAGCAGATTTAGGAGGCTCTTCTGCACATCTATATACTCAACTTCTGCTGTGTTCATGCTGTGTTTATGCAGCAACACTGGTTTTTCTGCCATCCAGTTGAGTATCCATCCAAAATCACACAGCTGCCTTTAAAAATAATTGCATGAGAACAGACTTCCCTGCTAATAACAATTATTGAGGTGATAAGAGGTTAATAACAAATGTGGTTGTATACTTCCATCAATACACATGATGGAACTCACACTGAAGTAATCTATCAAATTTGCTTTCATTCTGTTCTTCAAATTGCAGAATAAATAGAGAGCATGTTACAATTATTTACAGTGGAAGTCTTCTCTGTAAATAAGATAATTTTAATTGAGATACTCATTATTAAAATGTCAATTAACCTTGATTTTCCCTCCTTTATTATTATTTAAACTAAACACAAAATAACTTTGATGCAGATGAAGAACTGCAAAACATTTAATGAGGTAAATTGCTTACAGAGCTCTAGTTTAATTAGTTCAGTCATTTTCTGTCAGTTCTAATTACATAACTAAATTCTCTACATTTGGCAAATATCACATTTAGTGTGAACTTTTTTTTCATGGCAATTAGCTCAATATTCAGTGACCTTATTTGTGTACACTTGTGACTTAATTTGTTTCATAAACAGTTATTTTTTTTCTTATTCCTTCATAAAAGCTGCATCAGTTTCTTTTCGTCAATTCAAGATGCAATTTCAGTAATTCACTTGAAATGTGAGAAATGTTACATAATTTCTTATCAAAGTAGCTATGAGCTTTCATTTCCACTTCTTTTGCACAAGACCTCTAGGAAACTGACTTAATGGCACCTTTTCTAGCATGAAAGTTGTTTCCCATCTAATAACTCTGTTAGCATACTGGTTTCAGTCAATTAAGAGCATTCAGCCTTGAAGCAGAGCTTACTCCCACAGCACTGCCTCCAGCTGTTTCCTTTGGGAGGATAACCACCTTGCAAATGATCATTACTTAAATGAATATTCTGCCTACCACCATACTTACTACTACAATCTCTTACTTTTATCTATTCTGTGAAATTATGAAATTCCATAGAACTTGCAATCAAAACAACAAGAACTAGCAACAAGAAAAATCCTTCTTGAAGGAAGAACAATAGAATAATATCAGTCATTTAATTCAGCTGGTATTGTGTGTTTCCCTGTCTTGGTTTTGGCTTCCAATGCTGCTCTGCTAGAAAGGAAGCTGGATGTGCAGAAGTACTGAAGGAACTGGGGCTGTTTATTTTGGGCAAGAGGAGGCTGAGAGCTTATTGCTCTCTTCTAATGTCTGGAAGATGCTTGCTTACAGTGAGAACAGGGTTGGTCTCTTCTCACTAGTGACAGGTGACAGGATGAGAAGAAATGGCCTCAAGTTACACCAGGGTAAGTTTAGGCTGGATATCAGAAAAAACTTTACATGAAGGGTTATTAAGCCTAACTGGAATAGGCTCCCAGGGAAGTGGATGGGTCACCATCTCTGGATGTGTTTAAAAACCATTTGGAAGTGGTGCTCAGGGACATGATTTAGTGGAGGTTTGTTAGGGTAGTATGGTTAGATTGTGGTTGGACTTGATGATCTTGAAAGTCTTTTCCAACCTGAGCAATTCTATGATTCTAGGTAGCTAGAAGTGGACACAAGGACAGCTGATCAAAACCAAAGAAGAAATATTCCTTATCATACATAATGAAAGTGGGGAGAACTGGCCAGAGAGGTGCTACTGTTTCTTAAGAACTGGCTGAGCATTTGTTGCTGATGGTGAGAATTGCATTATGCGTTATTTTCTGTTCATTTATTCCACTTACTAACCTGTTTTTATCACAACCAGTAAGTTCTCACACATTTACTTATTAACATCTCCACCATCTCACTGGAGGGAGGGAGCAAATGGCTGTGTGATATTTTCCATGTTTTTACATTAAAACACATTAAACCACAACATTGCCTGCATACGTTCATCTTATACTTACATTGATTTAATAATCATTCTTGCATCCAATCCTTTTTTATATATAAAATTGTACTCATTTCAATTAAAATATAAATATTTTAAATTATAAAAATCTAAATTTATTGTAACTGTCATAACTGATCACAAGCTAAGTAAAATTTTGTTAATCTTCAGAAGCATTATAATCAACATCATAGGAGTTCAGCTGACCAGCTGGTTATCCATCCTCTCTGTCACTGGGAAACAGACTCCTATTCAGTCCCTTTCAATAATTTGTCCTGTGAAACCCAAATCAAATTTCTCATGTTGTTAAAGGTATAAATGACAGGTGCACTGGAACTTTTGCTGAATTCTTTGAGGTGGGCTTCTTTGTGCAACTGAGATACTAGCTCTCTGGAAGACTGATGAATTGGAAGACTGATGAAATTGAAATAGTTCCCAATGCCATGTATTTCTTGGATGGAGAAAGGAGGCCTGTGGTGAAACTGGTACAGTGCTGCAACAACTTGACTGTTCAGCAGTCCTCAAAAACCATGCTGGTAACAAAATGATACAAAATTTTTACCTCCCTAGTTGTTTAAGGAAGGAAACATGCCTCATCAAACTTCCTCTAACCAATTAAAGGCTACCTTTGTGTGCGCTCTCAGCAGGCTACCTCTTTCAATAGTTTGCTAGGTCTTTTATTATGCTACTGTATAGTATTTGAAGATGCAAACCCACATTGAGGATATTTAAGTTCTTTGGAAGTGAAAAGTCATAAGCAGTAAAAGCATCATTCATTTTCAGAAAAAAAATCCAATAAGATGCTTAGTAAGATTCTGGACAGTTGTGGATGATAGAAAGCTGGCTGAAGTCTTTCCATATTCTTTATTACAGACTAAGATACATTATGGTGTTCATACTCTTTTAATATACATTTTCCTCTATGGTACCACATGGCCCTTCTCTAAAATCTGCCATACTCTCAAATTTAGCTAAGCTTCACAGATGTATTGAAAAAGAAAACTATCCCATCCTTTTTGGACATCTCATGACCAACAATATATGATTTACAGAATTGAGACAACTGGTAAGTCTATGAATTACAGAATAGACACTGAGTCTTCATCTATCATCTGGAAGAAATCAACCCAACCAACCAAATTCATGTTTGTCTATGTCACATCCTTAAAGAAGAATGCCAAACCAGGAAGATAGCACATATCTGTCTCTCTATCACTATAAGCTTTACCTGAAAATAATGAAAAAAAAATAATAAAAAAAAAATGGCAGGATCTTCCGATAGTTTCTTGTTTCTTTAAAAGCAGTAGACAGATAAGCAATTGCAAAACTGAAGTTGCAGTCTTCTGCTGCAAGGAACTGTTTTCTTAGTGTTCTTCACTGAGCATAAGGTCCGTTGTGGAACAGATATCTGCCATGTAAGATTATATAAATTGAGCATCCATTATAAATCATCTTGGGTGCTGGAGGAAATTCATACTAAGCTGACAACACACAGTAATTAAATGAATAAAAAACAGTATTAAAACAAACAAACAAACAAACAAAAACATAAACTAACTAAAAAATAACAACCAGACAAATGTAGTGTATTTGTAAACAATTTCAGTTTTAGCTGGGCACTGGCAATTCATCATCTGCCATGTGTACCAGCAAAAGCATGGTAAGAATTTCTAACTTTTCATCAGAGTTGTCTTTGAGGGATTGTGTGCATTAAGTGCCTTCATCCCTTTGGAAAGCAGAAGTACTAACTACTGAATACAAACCATGAAATTTGTTCCCCCTAAGAAAATGCCATCTTTCTGTTATAAAGAGCAACTGAAAGGTGCCAGTCAGACAGCTATCTAAATAAAAATAATTAAATGGGAGAACTGAAATACAAATTCCTTATTCTAAAGTGAATACTATAAATCACTGCTTATGTTATTGTTCACCTATACTATGTCAAAGAATTTGAAAGGCACAAAAATCATGACACTCCAGTTATACTTTTCAAAGGCCTGCAGTATAATTTTGTGTTGACATAAGTAGAAGTTTAGCCTTAGGACTCCATCAGCTAGTTATCATTCTGTTTTTTTCATTCATCTCATAGATCATTTTATTTGCTTACTTATTTATTATTTTTTCTTGGCAGTTATGTAGTAGCAGTCAGAATCACTTTTTAAATTACATGCACATAATCCTGAGTTTCATGTAACTGCATGGTACTACCACTTAATTTTCTAAAAATTAAGAAAGTTTAGTTTCAGTCTTGCCATGTAGGAAAGATATTACATTATGTGGGAAATAACAAGAGCTCTTCTGCTCCAGCAAAACATGACACGAAAATGAATTGAGATGATTTTTCTCAAGAGAAGAATTAACTTTTATAATATAATGCTGTGACAAATCTTTAAACTAAAGTGACCTAAAATGGAAGCCACTTCATAAATCTTATACATTTGCAATATAAATAAGGAGAGCCATTCAATTTCAGACGTCCAGTAATTTGAATTTTTATTATTTGTAAAATAAACTTTTTGTATTCCCTACAGATGATTTTTTTCTAGTTCCTGATAACAGTATTAATTTTGTGAAACTTATCTACATACATAAATGAATCAAAGCTGTAAAAAACTTTAAAATAATATTAATAAGTATTAAGACATTCTTGAAAGGATGCAAAATATTTTAATAGACTCCTCATTAAAAATAAATAAGCAATCAAACAAATAAATAAATAAATAAAAACATCTATAGATCCTTGTTCAGGAAACTGCCAATATTTCAGCGGTATTTTAGAAGTCATTAATCTTTCTTCATTGAACCCGCTTATTTTTCAGTTTGATTGCCTTTTTAGAATCTACAAATGCATATAGATTTCTAATACTATAATACAAAAAATTACTAGCATAATCAAACTCTAAAATAATCTTATCCTACTACAAGAAATTGAATTTGTTTTTTCAGAAATAATAACATTACTTATTTGTAGATATAACAAAGAAACCTAAAAATATTTCAATGCATTTTTCATATTACGATATTTATTTTGAGCTTTACAAACAACTACTGTACATGTAAATTGAACTTTTGATCTAATTTTTCCTATGCAACTTGTATTTAACATCTTTGATCTCTGAGTTAGTGATCTAATCTGCTGTATAACTCAGTTTTTATTGATCTGTTCTCATGCTGAGCAAATCAAGTCTCACTTTTATGGGAGAGATTGAAAAAGATAGTAAAACTGCCTCTGAGACAACAGTTTAAATCTGTGCAATAACAGTGGAGGCAAGAGATAAGACTTTTATTACACTGCCAAACTTCACATGAACTCCAAGTGTCATTAAATAGGTATGTGTCATTTGCCACATATATTTATTTTACTAGATAAGTTCGTAACCACCCATTTAGATACACTGCAGTACCACATTTTCTTTGCTGCATCTTCTTTGCCACAGAATCTACTCCTCAAAATACATCTGAAATCTCTTTCTTGTGATACTTTATATGCATTTTAGATTTTCTGTTCTCATGCAGTTTTCTGAAAGAGTTTTTGAGCCTCTTTTACTTGACTGAATTCCAAAAGCAATTTTCAGTAGTTATACAAGAGGGACCATTTTTAATATGTTAGTCTGTCATGATAAAAGAAGATTAATTCTCATATAACCAGAGCTTTTCAATCATGCTCCATAATGTGTGAGCTCTGTAATGCCTAGTGTTATTACATTACTAAGCATGGAGGAAAATAAAAGCAGTGAAAGTGCTGTATCTCAGCTTGATGTTATTGAGAGTAGTTTTACTTTAGAGGGTTTCCTATTGTGGTATTTTTCCCATTGTTCCCTGAGAAGAAAGACCTGATGAGTATATGGAATGTATATGGCATGTGCAATGGATGACACTTTTCACTCCCATATACAGAACAGTGGTAAAGCAGAAAATGCATGAAAATAGGTTGCCTGGATTTTTTTAACAACTTCAATATGCTGGTGTCAGTTCAAGATTGCCAAATGTACCTGATGATTTGCATGTCTATCAATTACGTGATTCTGGTGAATATTGTATCTTCCTATTTGAAAGTCATTCATTTTATGTTACTGTGTCCATGAAATGCTAAGTCTTTTATGTTGATCATAAAAAAAAACTTACCCTTTGTTTACATTGCCTCTATGTTCTCCTGTGTGCATGCACCACAGTGGGATAAGATGTGATTGAAGGACAGAATAATATAGAATTTTACAAAACCTTTCCTCATGGAAATCAGGGGGTAAAGGGGAGGGCCAGGAAGAGTTCTTACTGTTGATTGCAGTGAATTCATATGAATGAATGTTCCTGTAACAGCATATGCACAGCAGTCAGATCTGGCTATTAACATATGCTAGTAGCTTCATTTTCTCTGAGACAGCTGCAGGACTGGGATTTGCAAATGAGAACCTTAACAATGGAGGAATGTGACTTGGGTAAAGAATAAACTATTCAAATCTAAATTATACATTATTGACTTAGTGAACACATTTTTATTTCCTTATTATTTAATACCAAGTGATACAAAGAATTTAGAAGACAACATATTGATTATATGATGTGTAAATTTTTGACTGAGAGTTGAAAGTTGTAGGGACACTATTTCTGGTGCCATTCTTCAAGCCAAAATCAAACAGACAGTGATTTCAGATTTCATTAGGTTGTCATATGGGAACAATTATGAATTATCTATTATAAATACCATTAATCTTGATGTTCAGTCTCAAAATACCTAGTATTAAAACTTCAGTTCTTGGCTGAGATACCAAGACTCCCTGTCTTTAGCAAACACGTTTACTGTTTGTGTATAATAGAATAATATATCCTCATTCATTTATCTTACATATATTGTACTGGGGTGAAGACTAGAACCATAAGCATAAGGGCAATGTGTTTGGATTGCGGGAGAGATAGGAGGCTGATTAAGATGCATGAAGAATAAGAAAGAAGAAAAAAAAATTAGGCTGGAAAAGATATGAAAACAGTGGAACCGGTTTAAGAAAGAAATCCAAGATTCCTACCTCTGCCATACACTAAAGTCAGGAAAGATGTCTGGAATCCATTCAGAAAATTTATGTTCTCATCCACCTGTTACGGTTGGCCAGTATGAAAGTTATTAGTTATCCTTACCTAAGCAGATTGAAGTCTGCCTGTAATGTGGTTTAGATACTGTTTTAGTGAGAGGGGTCAGAAGGTTTTTAATCTCCTTTCCTCCTTCCCATCAACATCAATAAATGAAATGAATACTCCCAAGTCTTGCAATATGATCTCACCTGGACAATCCTACAAAGTCTAATCTGAGAACTGCCCACAGAAATCTGCATTTTCCAAACTCAGTGATGACTCACAAAGCTGGCAGCATAGTGTTGTGGTTTGGGTTGATTCTGGCCATGCATGAAGTTAGACATATTAAAAATAAACTAAATGAGCAAAATTAAAACCTCACCACTGTTACCACTACTATTGTTTTAATTGACTTGCAGTATATTAATGAAGACAGGGTAATTATACTAGAATATTGACAGCCATTGGACATAAGAGACAAATACATTTTAACAAAGCTAGAAATTTATAAAATTATTTTACTGAAAATCATTAGAAAATATAGACTAAAGGCACAAGTGCAACAAAGCTGACCAAGCCCTGAAATCAAGTTGTACATTTACTCTGTCAGGAAGGCAGCCTGCCAAAGGGGTATCATCTTGATTTCTGAGCAAACAAGTTTGAAAAGGTCCTGATGGCATCCATCTTTTGGCTGCCAAATCACAAACTGCTTTGCTAAGTTTTACAGAAATCTCCTCATCCTGTTATTTTTCCAAGAAAAAAGTGATGGTGTAATTTTATTCTTTTGGCATGAAAACCTGAAAAAGTTAAAAAGGAAATTTTGAGGTGCTTTGGAGGCGTTGCTTGTTTGATTGCTTGTTTGTTTTCATTTTTGTTTAGAGGTGAATCAAAGCTAGACAAAAAGCACATTTCTGTAGAATTACATAGGACATCATGGGATCAAGTTAGTTATTTTTAGGGCAAGGAGAAGGGAAATTATCTGATTTATGTCATTAATGAAATTATTTGTGTCCTATACAGACACATCTCCTGAGACTCACTTCCATGGAGGAATCCATACATGAAGCCACTTTTACCTTTTAATAATTCAAAACATAGTTTTGCAAGTAGATTTTAGGAAACATACCAGTGAAATGGGACATGCCAATCAACAGTAGGGAACCCATCCATCTCCCCACCAGAGGTGTGAGAATAATAAGACAGAAGTCTTCAGCAGTGCTGAGCCACATGGGACTGACACGGGATATCTTTGGTATCACTGATACTCAACCTAGGGGTCATGACCCCACGGTGGATAGTGAGGCTATTTTCTGCGGAATGCGAGTTTCCTTTCAGAAACTAACCGTCTATTTAAATCTGTTTATAGACTCCCTGACTAAGAAGATAAGCTTCAGGAACTGTTTCCCTGACTAATGAATGTATGAAAACAGACTATGGCCAGATCCCAAGACAGGATGGAAGAAATGGTATTCCTCCTCTTCCCCAACTCTTCCTACATTTTGCTCAAGTGAGAGGTCATTTTTCAGAAAAAGCAAATATTTTCCATTTTCCAGAGCTTGTCTTCAAAAGGCCGAAATCTTCACCAAGTTCTCTGTGGGGAGAGAGCGTCATGTCCAGGCATGCCATTATGGCTTTGAATGATACGAGATGGAGAAGGGCTCAGACTTCAAACTACACTGATAATAATAGGACCTATTTTACTGGGAAACTTTTAGGTACCACATTAATAACAACAGAAAAGCATTTATCTCCTTGATTTCCAAAGGGATTTTCAGCCTTCAGAGTTTTTGATGCATAAAAAGTCAAATCTGAATGGATTATCGTGTGATGGATGAATGCTATACTTTACTGTATAGTACCTGGAATCTAAGATCTGGATGCTTCAGTAATTATCAAAACTTCTTTATTTTAAAATTATTTACTTTTGCACAATGTAAATTTTCTTTTTCTTTATTTAATTCATTCTAAATTAAATAATATATAATTTATGAGTTAATTTCTTTTCCAAATGTTATATTTGCTTATTGCATGCAGGATAATAAAATTAACCTTTTTTTAAAGAAATACATATTTTTAATTTCTAAGCATAAAATTACTATACAGTATGATTTCACTAACTTTAATATTATATTATTTTATCATCTAACTGCTGCTTAAGTTTTCTGAGATGTTATTCTAAAACCCTGATGTTAAATTTGGGTGTTCCTTGGGAATGTAAATGAGTGGGGTTTGGTGATCACAGTCCAGTTTCTAGTAAATGTCCACGTCACAAAACCACTGTACTTAATTTTGTATGATTGATAGCTTCTGCTTAACTAAGACTCAGGGCTGAGCCAGCCTCAGGACTTTATTACCTCCCATTCTAGTAAGGGTGGTCCATCCAGGTCAAAGTCGAGGTCAATAGTAGGACAGGGAAGGCACTGATTTTGCTTTGAAACAGACTCTGTTCATGAAACAAAGAATTTCACATTTAAGCTCCGTTTCATGACCAGAGATAATCTGTCTTAGAATGAAAATGTTCCTCATAAATATTATCATCTTCACTGCTGCTTTTTATCTTTTGAACTGTAATATTTTAAATACAGTTTCAGTATGGTCACTGATTTTTACTTGGAAGATGCATTTAACACTTAATTATGAATGTTCCTACTTAATATGAGGAAGATAGAATGTTTTTGTACCTTTTTTTTTTTTAATTGTCCAAGGGGGAAAAAAAAGAAAAAAAAATTTCAGTAACCAGTTTTCGCAGCCTACCTGTAACAACTGTAAGCTGCGTAAAGATTCTGATATCTCAGAATAGTTGAGAAATGTGAGTACAGTCAACCTGAAACTGTATTTTTATATTCCACTTACCTGATTAATATTGCACATATGATCAGTTCAGAGCATTGTGGAGAATTGCATTCTGTAATCCAAAGAGTGTTTACAGCAAGAATGGAGCACCTGAGAAAAACAGAAAGAAGATAATTCAGTGAGTTGAATTTGTTTATTTTGTTTTCTGTTGCAAGACATTTCTTTAAGGCTAAAACTTGAGAATAGGTTACAATGAAACTGCGAAGAGCAGCTTCACAACCAAAGTAACTCATGTTTTCCAGGTCCAAATTCAGGAGAGAATGTAAATCCATGAGAAGAATTAAACTTTTATTTAAGCTGCACTGAAGAAATACGTGGGCCAGCCAACGCTGCTTTTACCTTTTTCTTTCTTTCATATAGGGAAGTCCACGATCTAAACTTAGAAATACTCCATACCTCTGGGATTTTTACAGCCTCTTATCTATGTAATGTATTTAACTGAAATATGTATCTGCTTTTCTCAGGAAGTGAATTTCACTGCAAGATTTTTTATTTTTTTAATTTTTATTTTTTTAAAAACAGATAGTACCTTTGATGGATGGTAAGATGTAACACAAAAAAATTCAAATTCCAGTTCTGAATATCTAAATTCTGGGACAAGTTCAGATTTCAGATTTGGCTCATTGTAAAGAAAAAAGGCCTTTGAAATTACTGGAATGTAAGTCTTGTTAGACATATTTGAATAGAAGAGTAACATGTGTGTGAGACTTGATGTTTCCTTATATCTGATGAATATGTATATTTTTTACCTATCTACTTTCTTAATTAGACTCATTGTAGCATTTTTAAATTAAAGAGTCATGATTGCTATTTTTAAAAGGTTGGAAAAATTATGAACATGCAGATGATTCAGCTACCAAGGAGGTAATACAATTCAGGTTTAAGACATTACAGGCATAATTCCCTAAAATTCCATAATGAAGTTTTAAATTGAAAGAAACCATGGAAGTTGGCACTACAAAAGTAACAGTTCTTCTATTTCGTTTTTCTTATCTCTTCATTTTCTGAACACATTTTCTAAATTCACTGTATAGGCTATCTCAGTTGAAAATCAATTAAGTATATTAATATAAGTGTACTGTAACAAAAAATAAACTTTTTGAAATGGAAGGAAAACACACTTCAGATTTGGTGTCTGTTAATAAGAATATTCAACATACAAAAGCAAGCATGTTTTTGTTGGTTTTATTTGCTACTGTTTTAAAATCCCTATGCTACTAAAAGTCTTACAGAAGGATTAACATTGCAGTGTTGAAAAAAAGATCAAGAAGACAATATAGAATGACCTTTCTTTGTAAAACTAAGAATTGAGTATCTAAAGACTTCTGGAGAAAAAGCATGATCTGCAGTGAATTGGAACCATATGGAGGAGGAAAAAGCCTAAGTCTAAGAAGTAAACATCGGTTGACGTTCTTAGTGAAGATCAAAAGCTCCCATAAACCATCTCCTACAAAAAGAATGGAGAAAGCTCAGATTAGAAATGTAGTTTATATTTGCAATTCCTTTCACACTTCTGAAACCTAATTCCAAAGAAGACAGACTAAGAATTGTGTGACTTAGATATCAGCTACTTTATTTATGTTACAGAAAAATAACCTGATTCATTTTTGTATTCTTTTCGCTTTACAATAATGGAACTTTGACAGTAATGGAGCAGTATCATTGTAAAACATGGAATAAAACTTATCTGTGGTAAATCAGTGGCATGGTTTTTTTTTTTTGTTTTGTTTTGTTTTTACATTGAGTTATCATATACAAATGAAAGAAATATTTTTACTAAGTCTGAGCTTCAGCAGAATTATTACTCAATTTCTTCTACCTTTTTGATTTTCTTTTCATTTATTATTATTATTATTATTATTATTATTAAGCATAAAGCAACATTTAACAGGGAATTATTACCAGAATGCCAGTGATGATCTCATCTTTTTCAAAGCTTTTTCAAAGGTTGATCCCATTGATCTGTCAAAGTTGATATGTATTTTTAAAGCATATAGTACTCTTTAAAATCTCTTGTAGCAGCAAACAAAGCAGAAAAAAATAAAATTGAAGTCTATAATTAGTTCATTCATATCTGATGCTACAACAGAATAGCTAATTATTAAGAACTGTATGTATTCTCTCCTTTATATGTACAAAAGCCTGGAAGTAAATATTTCAAAATTTCAGAGATAATTTTATATGTATAAACTTTTCTTCAGTTTTTCTTTCTAAGTATTTTTTGAATCTCACAAGTAATTTTTTATGTAAGAAGTTTTTTCTTATGTTCTTCTGAACTGACTGGTAGAACTCAGAGGGTTGTGACCAGTGGCACAGAGTTTAATTGGAGGTCTGTAACTAGTGGTTTTCCCCAGGGATTGGTGCTGGGTTCAATCTTGTTTAACATCTTCATCAATGAAGTTTGCTGATGATATAAAGCTGTCATGAGTGGTTGACACGCCAGAAGTCTGTGATGTCATTCAACAAGATCTAGATAGACTAGAAGGTTAGGCAGAGAGGAACCTGATGAGTTTCAACAAGGGCAAATGTGGAGTCTTGCACTTGGGGAGGAATAACTGCATGCATCAATACGGATTAGGGACTGACTTGACTGTAAGGAGTCTGTGGACGATGACCTGGGTGACCTGGTAGGCAATATGAGCCAGCAGTGTGCCCTTGTGGCCAAGAATGCCAAGTGTATCCTGAGATGCTTTAAAAAGAGAATGGCCAATGAGTCGAGGGAGGTCATCCTTCGCCTCTGCTCTGCCCCAGTGAGGCCACATCTGGAATAATGTGTTCAGTTCTGAGCTCCTTGGTTCAAAAAAGACAGATATGTCCTAGAAAGTGTCAAGTGAAGGGAGGAAAATATGATTAGGGGCTTGGAGTATCTCCCTTATGAGGAAAGGCTGAGAGGGGATCTCAAAACTGTTAATGACTCTTTTATGACAAGCAAAAAGAAGAACAGTGGGTATACTGTCTATGATCATCAAAGTCACTGAGACTTCTCTTGTCCAGTAGATCCTTCATTCCATAATATTTCTCATTAGGTTTTAGCTGTGCAATTTTTATGTTCTTAAAGAACATTTCTCAGAGTAAATGACCTTGAAAAATAATGCATAGAGGACAAAAACCCAACAATATCTACACAATATGTATAGAACAAGAAGTTTAAATATGATTGAAAGATGTACATGAGAAACAGCCAATTCTTAATTTCTGTCTTGCTGATAACTGCTGTCTTGCTGTCATATCTCCGACCCATTGATATAAAACTTTGGTATAAAAACCCACACAGCTACTCTACTTCCTTTGTCGTGTCTAGATGACATTACTGATATCTGGTCGTGGCCAGAAAAAGAAGAAAAATGTGAATACTTATATCTGTACTAGCAAAGATAGATTTCAGTTACAAGGATATTCGGTGACTTTTGTCCCTTGCATTTTGCTTTCCAAACAATATGACATGATTTCTGTTAGCATGTCGCTAGAATTCAAGAGTACCCAGCACCATTCAGAGCATGAGATGGTATCTTTTATTTTTTCTTCACAGGAATTTATGAGAATTGCTCTGAAAGTAACACTTCCTATTTTATTATGTTGGCTCATGACATCAAAGGTGTTGGTAGTTAATTCCATTAATAATGTGCAACGACAGATGGCAGCAGAGGGGCAGTCTAACAAAATAGCATCTGACAATCAAGGAAGCAAGAGTGTGTCACTGAATTCCTCCATGTGGAAAAAATGGTACCCATTTAAATCCATCAACACTTGCTAAATGTTGATGGGGCCCAAACAATGGATGTGAGCACTGTGAGGTGGTGAGTGGTGCATTTCAGTAGTGGTGACAGCAATGTGAAAGACAAGCCACGTTTCAGGCAGTTATGCACAGTTGCTACACTCCAAAATGAAGAGTGTCTCGATCACCTCATCCATGCAAATCGATGGATTACAGTGAGGGAACTGTAAATGGAACTGAATATAGGCTTCAATACATAAAAAAAAAATAAGGCATCATTGGAATACTGCAAAGTTTGCTACAGGTGAGTCCCATGAGTAAGTGCAGAGGAACAGAAAGAAGACCACGTTCAAGTTTGCCAGGACTTATTAGTCCAGAGTGAGGCTGAAGGTGACAGTTTTGTAGATCACATCATCACTGGTGTTGAGATGTGGTGTCACTATAAGTTGGAGTCAAATTGTCAGTCCAGAGGGAGTTGACACGTGAGCCAGCCATCAAAGAAAAAAGTTCAAGATGTAGCCCTTAAAGGGCAAAGTGATGTGCACTGTCTTTTAGGATAGGGAAGGTTTTCCTGGATTTCCTGGAACCTGGACAAACCATTAACACTGGCTATTACATCTTAATGCTGACTAAGCTGAGGACTCGAACTTCCAGCATCAGACCAGAGAAACCTTTCTTTTGCAACATGGTAACACCAGACACAATATCAATTTGATGACCATGGATCACTTTGCCAAACTCTGTATTTGTCACATCTGACTTCTGTCTCTTCATGATGATGAAAGATGGACTGTGTGGTTAGCATTTTCCTAACAATGCCATAACAGCAACTATGAAACAGTGGGTAAACCCTACTGGTACAGATTTTTACAAGTGCAACATTCAGGTTCTTATTCATTGCTGGTGAAAATGCATAGCTAATAGTGGGGACTATGGTGTAAACTAGAATTTGTTCTATCAAACAGTGTTATCTTTATCTTTTATTATCTCTTTGTATCTGTAGTAGTTTCCATGGAAATAAACAGGAGTCATTACTTTCAGAGCTACCTCTGAATACAATATGTGCACAGTTCATGCAGTCACAAACACATAATGTTTAGAAGACATGGCAGAAGGAGTGAGGGATGTTTGCTTGAAGGAATAATTAAGGCATTTCTTGGTTATTCCAGATAGGGAGAAAGGCAATGTGCAGCATGGATGAAGGGAAACCAAAACCAGAGAAGAATAAAGTGAGCAAAGGGGGAGAAGTAGTGTCAAACTCTTGAGAGATTATCTCACATTCATTTTGTTTATAAGACATTTCTGCCATATGGATTCACTGAAGGTTTGAATGAGCAAATGCTGCATGCTGCTTGCCACACCTGCAGCCACAAATGCCAAGGGCAATACATCCTACAGAAAGTTACTGCTTAATTGTTCACCATTTTACTCCCACTGGGAGTTTTTCTACAGTTCTTTTGCCAGAATTCCCAATGCAAACAGTTAGAAAGATGTGTACCTACACATCTCAATGTGCAATGCTTCTAGCAGCCTTTTGGGCATTTTCTGGGAGATGAAAAATGCTACAGCCTAGCTTAGAGGCTGATACTGGGTAATACAAGTCAAAAATCCAAACTGCAGAATTCATGAAACCCTTTGTCATGACGAACAGCAGGCAAATCCAACATTGTTTGGAAGGGGAAATTTGAGTCTGCAAGCTGTTGGAGTTCGAGAACTGATAAGGGAAGAGATCCTGAGCTGCATTTTTAAAATAGTAAACACAATTCCAGTCAGAACAGGTCATTTAAAGTCTTTCCTGCCCCAGGCTTAACATGACACTTAAGTGCTATTACATGTGAAAAGAAAAAACAATTCAGCACTCATAACGAACTGCTTTTTCTCCATCGTTGGCTTCAAAATACCAAAGGATTCCTGCAAACCAAGGAATTTCTGTCTTTGAAGATGTGCTGAGTTTTTGTTGCATCCCCTTCTTTTTGTAAGTTGAAGAATAAATATTTCTCTAAACAAGAATAAATTGAATGTAAATAAAAAAGTCACATATTTAAAGAAATAAATGTCTGTCTGTTTTCAAATTCATTTTGCTGGAACAAACAAATCAACCTTTCAGAAAAATACTTTTTTTTTTTTTTTTTTGTCACTGAAAATTGTAGCTTGAAAATCATTTGATGATACTTATGGGTCTCTTCCAACTTGGGATATTCTATGATTGTAGGATTAAATTTCCTGTGCTATGCTATCTTGGGAGTACCCTTTTGATGACTGTTCTCAAAATACCAAATCTTGCATTAGAAACATGCAAATGTGAAACATTTATCCTGGGGGGGAGGGAAAAAAAAAAAAAAAGTAAACAAGGAAACAGTAAAACTTGGAGTGTAGCCATACTTCTGACTGTGAAATCACTGAGTGGAAGGGAACATGTATAAAAAATAGAGAATTCAGCAGTACATGGAGAGGAATCTCCCAAGAATGGAGCAAAATATTTTTCTCCTTAAGCTAAAAATATGTAACTATTCTGAAATTAGGACCAAATAGCAAAATGTTTACAGCTATCCCAAACTCCTTCCTTCCATCTGTGCCAATTAAAATACCAGTAATTTAAATTTATCACACAAGTAAGAATTTTTCAACCTTACAAATAAGGTTCAAATAAAAATAAGGTAATTATTTTTTTTTAATTATTTAAGTAACAGCTTAATTTTCCAGTTTTCTCCTGAAGCTCATTTTAATTGAAATGCAAGTATATCTAAATGTATCTGTCCTTCACAATATATTGAACATACTGGCTCATATCTGAACTTCTCTACCTCAAAATGAAAATACATTATTTTGGGAACAAATGTTACCTTGTTACAAGTTAGGAAGTACAAATCAGGTTATCCAGAGAACGAAATTCATAACTGATCCACAGAGACAAACCCTAGGGACACAGACATTGCATAGTCTGTGGATTCCTGGAACTTCAGCTGTAATTATTTCCTGTTACCAACATTATAATAACAGTGCTTCTGTGCTATGAACTGATTGCTCTAGACTCTTTCAAACGTCGATTGTTATGATTTTAAAAATGAATAGAACTGGAAAACTTATTTCATCCTATTCTCTCTATTCTAGAAATAGAAATCTCTGTGACTGAAGTAACCCTGGATTTATCCAGAATTTCTGCAATCACATTTTATGTGATAAAAAATAATAAAAATCATATATATGATTCTGCCTGCATGTGTATGCATGTGAAAAAACAAACAAACAAAACACAACAAAAAGATTGTTTTTTAAAATAAACTCTCTTTGTGAGTAGTGGGATTCATTTATTCAGGTTTGTACATTGAACAAATTGTATGACTTCATGTCCTGCCCTTGCAGACTGATAGTAAACTGTGCTACTTCAGGTGCTTGGATGCAATAAATGCAATGTAAGAATCTTGTGGAGGAGTTTTTTCAAAGGACAAAGGAAAAACCCAGAATAGTAACAGACGTCCACATCTGAACTGGGGTTACCCAGCACATCTATAGCAAGACTTATTTTCTTACTCACTGTTTCTACAGTACTGGATGACTGTGTATGGGTACATGTCACGGCTCCTGATTTTTGGTAGTGGATAAATGCATGGGCTAGCTGTTTGGCAGTGGAGGCAAAAGGTGATTGCATGGTGCAGGAATCTAGTAGGCAAATGATGCCTCTCATAAATGAAAAGCAGAATAACAAAACCGCAGGGAATTTTGAAGGATCCCGAACTATGTTTTGTCCTCACATGGAATCACAGAATCACAGAATGGCCAAAGTTGGAAGGGACCTCAAGGATCATGAATCTCCAGTCCCCCTGCCACAGGCAGGGCCACTAATCTCCCATTTAATACTAGACCAGGCTGCCCAGGGCCCCATCCAACCTGGCCTTGAACATCTCTAGAGATGGGGCACCCACAACCTCTCTGGGCAGCCTGTTGCAGCACCTCACCAGTCTCATAGTAAAGCTTCCCTCTGACATCCAACCTAAATCTCCCCTCCTTCAACTTAAAATCATTTCCCCTTGTCCTGCTGTTATCTATCCTTTCAAAGAATTGACTCTCCTCCTGTTTATAGGCTTCCTTTAGGTACTGAAAGGCTAGAGTTAGATCAGCTATCAAGATTGAATTACTATGATTCAGACTTTCAGACTCCTTACCTCCTCCTATGTCTTCTGTTACTAATATACATCCATGGTTTTGTACCAGCAGTCCCTAGTACTTGTTGAAACTATGACACTACTTGGTCTGTGTGCAAGGCTTAAAATGTGTGAAAGGGAAAAAGACCCTTAACTGTTACTGGTCCATTGCATCCTAAATAATATGTTCAGAACACATTTTTAAAAATTTGTTTTATTCTTTTCTTCTCTCTGCTCACAAACCACTTCTCTTAAATCTTTATATATGGAGGTTGTTCTAAAAGTAATACCTCCTATTTTTTTTATTTTGGTCCACATTGTCACAGGTGGATGCTGGTGGTACGACAGTAAAGACTGAACCCTCTTGACTATATTCTGTTATGTTTTGTTGTCTTGTGACTGTCTGATGGCAGCAGAAGGACGGAATGGAGTCTGACATGGAAGTTTTTATGAAGCAAAGGTATGTCACTGAGTTTTTATGCAGAAAATAAAAATGGCATCCATTAATATTCATCAGTACTTGCTGAATGTTGATGGAGACCAAGCAGTGGATGTGAGCACAGTGAGGTAGTGGGTGGTGGTTATCAATAGCAGCAGCAGCAATACTGGGTCACCTCTGCTGGTGCAGGCTATTACAAGCTTAGAGTGCAGACTCTTGATCTTGGCTGGTGAAAGTGCATAAGAAAATTACTTTTGCTTACACCATTAAAACATAATAGGAGAGCACTCTCTATATATGCAAAATTAGATCTTTCTATCCTTTATACTATAATGAGCAGAATATTCTGTCCCAACTTAAAATGCTCTGAGATAGTAACAATTTAAAAGTAAATTGACTGCTGCTTGGATAGTATTAGGCATGGGGAATTTAATTGTTTCAGAGCTACCTTTGATCATTTCTTTTTTGTTTGTTTGTTTGTTTGTTTGTTTCTTCTTTTTATCATGTCATTCCTAACCTAGGTAAGTGAAAATACGATGTCATGAATTTTTAGAAATGTTGACACAACAGAATAATTTAATTCTACACAACTGCTGTCTATTGTATAATAATACATATTGTGCATAATAACATACATTTTTGCAATGTTTAGGAAATGTGTGCCATTTACCCGATGGACTAAAATGACTGCCTCAAAACTGCTGTAGCCTTTAAGGTAAACATGTGTTTTGTCATGCATACTAATTTTAAACACACACTATTTATCCCATATGTAGTAATTGCCTAGTCTGTTGTACATACATATAGAAAGGTACACTTCCTAAAGAATTTTTGTCAAGAACATTCATAACAAATCCTTCAGAGTTTTTAGGTCTAACATCTAAAGTGAGTACTAAGATGATAAATCAAATATTTTTAGCCACTTTTATCTGGAGGTGTAGAGAATGCTTAGTTTGCTTTGAGTTTTAAAGATGCTAGATTATAGTAGACAATACTGTGTTCAAGAGTTACAGGGAGAAGTCATGAAAAAAATTCCTGTGAGAGCGTGCCAAACTGCTTGTTCATTAACCTGATTTCATATTCAAGGGTGAAATATATCTTTGTGCAGTGTGCAAAATATACAGTGCATAGCACTGCTGGCAAGGCCCCGAGATTCTGATCAAGCATGATAAATGCAGCTTACTTGTATGTGAACACAGTTGTATTTTAGATGTGCAGAAGTAGTTGCCCTACCATAATTTGTTAAATGAACAATGGAAAGATGCAGTTGTCTCTCAAATTTCTCTGGAGTCCAGTGCAGTCCCTACAAAATATGCGGCTTTAAACAATAAATGACCAAACAACTTTTGGCTCTTTCTCTGCAAAGGAGTGCTTCACATGGAGAAACGACTGTTTTGGGTGAAGAGTGACACATGAGCACATGAGCATTTTGGGCTTAAATGTGCACAGTTTTAATACACAAATGTCACCTTTGTGTGTGGTGCGTGTCTTGGACTGTGGGCACACCAGTAGTTGCAGCGAATTTGGCTATAATTCTTTGCAAATAAAAATGGTTCATCTTTTGCCTTCATAAATCAAGGATATTCAGATTGCATAAAACACACATATTCTGACTTCCTACAACAACTGTATGGTATCATGCATTTTATTATTGTTTTTCTTTGACATAATTTTTACAAACTATAAGCAAACAGTGCGTTATGCTGAAGTTAAATATCTTGCCTGGGAAAATTAAGACTGCTCAATTAAATTATTCAGTTAATTAACAGAATTATTCTTTCAACCAAAATCAAAATTTCTTTGTGAAACAGAGATATTTTTATGGTTAAAGCCAAAATACAGTTCTCGGAAATGCTACTTCATAAATACTCTAAGATGTTTAAGAATAGGAATTATTAAGGGAATATAAATTGTTAATAACATACATTATCTTAAGAAATTTTATCTCAGCTTGGACATGCTTTTCATGTTATGTAGAACCAGAAGTAAAATGGCAAAACTATTATTCACTCTAAAAAGGGATGTCTGAGCTCAGATGTCCCTTACAACATGATGCTTTTTCTTAAAATTCATTATTATTAGTATATTATAGAATGCATTTTGCAAGCACTCATTAAAACGACAACAACAAAAACTACATTAAATGTATAATGAAAATGGAAAGATATAAAGGATACCCTGCGTAATTCAGAATAAGATTGTCTTTTTGTACACAGAATGTGTAGTCTTCAACATTTCTCAGAGCAACAAATTGCTGATACTGGATGGTTGTTGTACCTAGTATACGGGCTCTATGTTAAGACCTTTTTCTTTCTTTTGAACCCAGCATTGAGGCAGCTAAAACTGCAACTGCAATCTCACTCAAAACAAAAGCCATTTGTTGAGTGATGGTTTGTGTTCTTCTCCTAAATAAACCATAACATGCTTTGGTACCAAAACTGATTTAATATAAAAAAATACATACATAATAAAAAACTTTTATGCTAGAGGCAAATAAATGACCAGAATCATTATTATTAACATAAACCAGAGGCAGTTTAACCTCTGTAATGTTTTATTGTTCCATGTCAGAGCAGTGTGACAGCTACTAATTGTTAGCTGTTGTTTTTTGTTGCCTGAGGGATCAGCAAAAGGAAAAAGCTTCAGAGAATTTGAGAGGAAGACAGAGGGAAGGTTACACAGTGTGCTATCATTGTGAATAAATATTTGCAAGACATCTTCACTATAAAGCCTCACTACTAAGAGCAATGCAGCCTACTTTTCGCTGGTATCTTTTGTACTAAATTATGCAATCTAGACAAAACCTCTCTGTTTAGATGAACAAAATATAAAAGTAATGTTAATGAGAACCTCTTCGCTTTGATGATAGTAGAGACACAAGGACTAAAAATTGTATAGAAATAGTAGATTTTCTTGTTAGTTATGTAACAATATCCTTAGTCTGAATGGTTTAATTCAATGGGATTATGCCCATTGTTTCCATTGTTTCCATTGTCTGTGCTGAGTTTACATATGGGCTGTAAAGCATACACCAAACTGAAAAAGAAAAGTGAGCTGTAAGGCCTGTGACTTGTTAGGCTATCTGTACATTGTATTTCAAAGAAAATGTGACATATGAAGAGTGAATACATGTTTTTTAAGACATACATACACACACACACAAACACAAGCAAACAAGTAAATAAATAGAGCTCAAATACAGATTCTAGATGGTTTCAAAAAGACCAAAAAAAAAAAAAAAAAAAAAAAGTCCTCCTTTAATTAAGAAATATAAGACATATTACTAGGGATACTAAAAGTTTAAGGAATACAACTTCATTCAAATTGAATTCAATAGGAAAGTCATCAACAAGTTCTCAAAAGAAATAGTTAAACATTTTTGGACAAAGATCAATCTTAAATGTCTTATAAAAGTCAAATTGTTGGAATTATTGACTAAATTGCCTGAATTATTGGCATATATGAGCCAAGAATCATTACTGTTCATAATAAAATCAGCAATAAATGCCTCCATAATGCTCATATTATACAATAATAAAATTTTAACAGATACAGGGCTAAACCCTACTTTCATTAAAATCAATAGCTAGTCTTTCCTTAATTTCACTAAGAGACTGGTCTTTGTTTTATATCCAATAACACACCCGTTAAAAACCAGTCATGCTGATCTCTTCTATTTTTTTTTAAAGGAGAGATCAAAATGATACTATATTGCATAATCCGTTTTAGGAAAATGTATGAAAGAACATGTGACCCTCCATAAGTTATTTTTTTGTGTTCTTATTTTTAAATTGATAATATATTCATGACCATGCATTTTTATGGTATTTAAAAATATTGTAGATTGAAAACATCTTGGTCATTTTTTTTTACACTTAAAAAACATGCAATAAAAGGCATCTATAGGGAAAATTGGTTAAAATGATAGGCACATCAGAGATTTTGTAGATCATGCAACCACTACCTAAGGTTATAAAAGCTTATATATTATTTGAAATACACAAAACTCTCCTTATGATGCCTCCAAATTGCTGCTGCAAAATATGGGATAATGTTAGATCACCATGGAATATAGTAAAACATTATCCAGATTGTGAAATTATCCCTGTCTTTAAGGGACAGTTTAATGGTCTGAATGCGATCACACAATGCACATTTCTAATAATAGAGAGGAAAACACTAGGGATATTCAGAAACGCTAATAAAAAAAAAAAAAAAAAAAAAAAAAAGGCCAAAGGAATATGTAATAACCTATCGGTTCCTGTGCAATCTATTGTAAGTTTTATCTCTAAGGGGGTAGAAGTAAAAAAAAAATAAAAAAAAAAAGCTTAAACAAGGCCTATTAGCAGTAAATACTTCTGCCAATATCCTTCACAGTAGGGGAACTCCTCCAGCAATTTTCACGATTAATTACCAGTGGCAAGCGTATTCATAATCTGGTGTTAATTTTGCAGTGTTTGAATGAACTGGGCTCTGGCATGCTCAGTTATTGTTTCCCTGCTACTAGTAGGATGAACTACTTGTTCAGGTCATGCTGTGTCAAAAGAGTGCTAATGTGTTTATATAAACACTACAAACAGCACCTGCTTTAACCACACTTTTTTATTATTTTTTTTCCATCACCAGTTAGAACATAAAATTTGCAACCCTTTGGTGCAGGGTTGCAAATGATGAGAAAATATTACTGCAGCTTGTTCTTGGGAGAGTAATATCAAATGCAGGCAGAAGATGAAGTAAAAAATAATGCCTTTATAACTCCTTTAAATCAAAGCTTTTCTGCCCTTATTTTACAAGGTTTGGAGAGACTATTAGTGCCTAATTTGTCGGCTACTCCTGAGCACTGTGGTGCTTTCATTGAGACCATCTCTTATTATCAAGACAATCAACAGCATGGGAAGAAGGAGCAGAGTGGACAAATGTAAATACAGGCATATTGCTACGGTTTATTTCATTTTTCATGCTTTTATTCTCTTGGTCTATATTTTAAAATAATTTCAAAAATACACTATTGCTAATCCTATGGGTGGCTCAAGGAGAGCTTTTTCTACGGGGATTAAATGTTGGCATGCCCACTGGACATCAGGGACAATCCTGCTTGGTTAATGATGATTCTCAGATGTGTAATTACGCAACCACATCTGCACAGGTTGGAGTCCATTACCAAAGTTATTGAAAGAAGTATGATTTTTGTAATAGCAGTAATACGCTCCAGGGTGTGCATTGTCAACCTCATGCATCTACTGTACTTAAGGCTTGCATTAATGACACCATAACTGCACACCAGGTCATATATTCACTTAAAGGATTTATACATGCTAATTAACATAAAACATGATTCTCACATTTAAGTAAAGCCCAGGGAAAAGTCTAAGAGGCGTGTATTCTTTTCTCTTTTCAGGTGGGGAGAACAATTCAAACAGGTAAATGTAGTGAGTTCATATACTAAAATACAAAAACTTACAATGTTTGAAATGCTCTTAAATTAAAGTCTTATTTAGATTACATAAATAACATAAAAGAGATATTTTCAGACAGAGCACTGTTAGGCGTTATACTGTTGTTGACAAGGATTTAAGTAGACTCTGTTGTACACATTATATTTATACATTTTGTTTTCTCTAAAAATTTGTATTTATTCACCATTGTAAAGGCCTGGAATTAGCCACAGTTTTAGGAATTGGTTAAAAATATTATAAGCACTTATTAACAGATTAGACACATGTTAACAAAACTGTAGCACAACAGTGCCTAACAAAAAGAAGAATCTTTAGGACTTTTAATATTGCTACCTGTCTCTCAGTGCTTATTCATGCTGATTTCTGCATGTTGTTAACTGAAATTAAGGTGGTGTTCATAATAAAGAATTCCAAATTAAATCTGCATTATTCCTAGCAAAAAAAATACTTGCCACTATAATTCAGCCCCAGAGGTCTTATAAAAAAAAAACAAAAACACACACACACTTTAGTAGGTTGGATGCACCTGTGAATGAGATCAAATGAAACAGGTTTTATCATCTCACAGTGCATCCAAAAGCGATCAACTATTCAGTCAGGTGAAAACAAATTCAGAACTGGACCCACCGAAGCCACGCAAGTTCTGTGATTATGTTATATTTTTACATGTATAATTCCTTCACCCTAAACCCAACTAACATCTCATCATACGCTTGCATGCTGTAGATTTCTTCAGTAAAGTGCTTTTTAAACAATTTATTTGACTCAGTGCTGGGTCTCCAAGCTTTATTCAAAGTGCTGCACTGAAGAAAAGCAGCTTAAGGTAGAATAAATGTAGGTATCAAATTCTCAGCTTCAAGCATGGAAGACATGCCTAAGGATTTGCAACATGTCGTTACTTGAGGGTATGAGGAAAGCATGCCCCTCTGAGTTTGCCTCATTGTGTCACTGCACCTCTGATATTTGATAGAAACAAACAAACAAACAACAACAACAAAAAACCCAACAACCCTACCACTACCAAAAAAACCCTAAGATTTTTTTCTTCAGAAATCAAAGGTCTGTATTCAGGCTGTAATAACTGTGTTGGACTCTGTGTTCCCACATGTGCCATTGAGACAGTCACAGGGTGCCAAATGGCTGTGAACAATAAACTCTTTCTGCGCGTGCTCACAGCAGGACAAGGCAAGGAACAGACGGAGGTGTCTGAGGAGGGTTAAAGGCCAAACATATGGAGCCTGAAGGAGCATGTTGTGCTCCTCAAGCTAGCAAGGGCCTGTACTAACCTTTATTGTTTGCTAGGAGCTGCCAGCTGGATCAAGATTAGATATCATGGGAGGAGCTATTTCCCAGTCTCTAGCACTGCAGAGACCTGGGGAACATCTGTCTCCCTGTGAAAGGGATGAGTTGTACACACAGTCATGGGCCAGGGCAGCCAGGCGCAGAATACTGCCAACACACTGCTGTGCCAAGGGTAACTTTTACTCTTACTTATGGACAGAAAGACCCCCTAGTAGGAAGAAAATGATTCTGGCAGGTAGTTCTATTTTGTTTACATTTAAAATCTAAAAGACAAAATTACATAGACTACAAGGACATGCTGCACATTATCAGGTGCAGATTAAGCCTGCCTCTTCATATAGCTAAGTTCAACTATATCTTGATCTGACGAGATTTGTTTTTATCAAATAAAATGTCATTACTCTATTGATTCTGGATTAAAGGCATTCCTCTCTTTGCACTTGATATCACTGATAACACTTCTGGATTCTGGAAGGAATTTCAGGTTACGTTTGGGGTATTAGAAAAGAAGTGAATGCAGCTGTAAAAATGTGTTTACTACTTGGTTATGACACTGTTTTTGGCATCCTAATCTGCTTCCTATACTACATTATAGTTTAGGTAGGCAGGTCAGAGTATCCTGCTCCAAAGACTACCTCAGGATTGGATGTACTGTCAACATATACTGCTCCCTGTCAAGGCTATATGTTCTGATGAAACCTAGAAAATACTACAAGAAACTGATGGCAGCTAGAATTCCTGCAAGACTTCTGAGACTTATTATTATGCAAGAGAAAGAAAACAGATAGCAGTTTATAATTTCTTAGTGCCTGAAAATTCTGTACCAGGCAACCCTGTAAGGATACTGTTCCAGCCCCCTGTTCTTCCAGTCCACAGCAGTCTGCAGGCTGAATTTGCTCTAAGATGGACATAATTAAAAAGCAACATGCTCTTGTCCTTATGAGCCCCTTTTGAGTGCAGTAGTGGGAATGTGAAGATAGGATGGAGAGATGGAATACTGAAGCTGTGCTGATTGTGTGCATCTATAGAATCATAGGTGAATCATATGCATTTCTATGCATTTTCCATGTGAAGGGGCAATCCCCACAACTGTATGGCGTTTCCTATTTAATTCTTACCATCTTAGTATAAAATATACATATATAAATATACAAAGATGTCATTCTTCATGAACTTGGTTATGGCAAAAACTCTTGTTTTCTTTCTGTATCATCATATTGCAAACTTCGACATATGTACAACTTCTTAATAATTGCTAGCTTTGGACTTAACTGGCCAGCAATTCAACAAAGAATGAAGGCTTCAGAGCGATTAACTTAATCAGAAGGAACCTGAGCAGACAGTTTTTCACAGGAACTTGATCAATGGGAACTTCTTTTTGATTAATGAAAAGCATGTTGCTTATACCTGCAGTGGTTACAAGGCTGAGTTCTGAGTTTACCTGAAACTGTGAATAAATAAATAGATAGATAGATAGATAGATAGATAGATAGATAGATAGACAGACAGACAGACAGACAGGTAAGTAAGTAAATAAATCTGAAGTGTTTCCGAAACAAAACATGCTCCATGGTTTAATTCAGATTTCTGAGTTGCAGAAGGACTTCCAGCAAAGCTAGTTGCTTCATTTAGGGTTCTTAGAGTTTTATCTGTGTTTTGTCGTGGAGTCCAAGCCAAGCCTTTCTCCTCTGTTCTATCCTAAGCCCTGGGATATTGGCATTGTTGTGATGAGCCTTAACAGGATTTGTCACAGTTGCCATTCACTGAGTGGGACCAGGCTCTTTCAGAAGGGAAAAAATTTTAACTCAGAATGTATGTGCTGAAAGTTTCATGCTGGAAGTTTTGTGGCTGTAGAAACCAGATGTGCTCACCAGGACATCAGGTCAGCACTCTTTCTGTCTTTGTGCCATCTCTCAGCCTAACTGAGGGCAGAATAAATTAGAGATAAATGTAGATACCACCCTCCTCTTTGCTCTGTGGTGTGTTTTTGAAACCAGCCCTACCATTCTGCATATACAAACCAGGACAGAGAAAACTGACAAGTCTGGTGTGACTCTTTTGAGAACAGCTTGTGTTGTAAAAGGCATGCTCATTGTGAGCTGTTATGTAATATGCAATTGTGAGTGTAGAGACACAAAAAATCTTCCATTCTTGCACTCAAGGGCATTGCATTCAATATATTAAAAGTGACTATGCCAATGTCCTCTGAGGTGTTCAGTAAAACTTGTACCCACTTCACTGTGGACAGAGTTGATTTTGCTTTATGGTTCATTTTCCGTTATATTGAGGTACCAACAGAAATAGGAGTGCAAGTTGCAAATGATGTGTGAAATGAAAAGTATTTTTCAGTGCTTTGAGAGAACACTGTCAGTAAAGCAGTAGCTGAGATGTGCTCAAACAAATCCTGAGGCTTCTACAGATTGTTTTCTGTCATAAGAAAACCAAATGTAATTCCAAACATTTTGAATAACTTATTTATAAACAAATCACTATATAAAAGAAGTTAGCATTCAACTAAATGTGATAGGATGTCATTTTACTGTGGAAGGTAATGTATCCTTTTAATGTGAATCAAGAAATTATTTTTAAAAACTCAGAAAATTGAATCCTCCCCTCTGAAGTATGCAGGAGTAAATCAGTATTAGATACTACTGAGGCTACTGAGAGCTTACAGCTCAGATGTTCATAATCATTCATGAAGAAAAGGAACAATTTATAATGGTCCTTAGTGATCTTGAAGGACTAATGAGTGATTCTGAAGGACCAGTGCACAGTTTTCCTGCCCATAGCAAGGGGTAAGAACGAGATGATCTTAAAAGTCCCTTTGAGCCCAAACCATTCTATGATTCTATGATTTTAATTTACGCTGCTACAGTTAATTGTGTGATTTATCTACTTTGAAAAAATACTAATGAATGTAGGGGCAGTAAATTATTCCCAAACAAGACATTTCAAACTTGAATGTTTCAAACTTTAGGCCCACATATACCCAAGTATCTTTTCTGATCTCTGAAAAATAGATAGTGGTATTTCCTAATTGTACAAGCTGCAATGCAAGGCAACAATAACGGGGAACAGAACCTAAGTACAAGATAGCTTAAATTCAGGCCGGTATCTTTTTTGAGTGTTAAAAGACAAGGATATTACATCAACTCCTCACTTCTTTAATAAACATTTGAAAATGTAGTTGCAGACTCCCCAGAAACCAGAATGAGGAGAAAGCCAAGAGGGCTGCATCAAGAGAAGTTATTTGGCTTTTGCCAGAGTGAGTGGGTGGCGAGGAACAAGAGAGCTGTTTCCAATCAGTGCAGCCATTGTTTGTTGAGGCATATGGAATAAAACACTTTGCTGACCTGAGGTGTCACTTTGACCAGATGTCATCTTTTTTAAAATTTATTTATTTATTTTCCCCTATACTTTGACAAGAGAGGATCACAAGTATGTTTTGCACTTGTAGTATTATGCTGCTAGGAAACTCAGTGACTCCCTCAGCAATTCCTTTTCCAGTCTATATCCAGCTTCCTGTTTAATTTAATAGGTACCTACATAATGTAAGTTTATGTAGGTACCACTTACCGGTAGCTTTATTTTTCTATTTCTCTTTCATGTACCTATATCTATTTGCCAAGATGACCCTCTCACTCTTGTTCTGCACATTTCCCCCTTGTCCTGAGCACTGTTAATTGCAACTATTTGCTTGTTATTCCTGAACTGAAAATACTGGGAACTTTTAGACTGATTTTCTGTGGCTTGGACACAGCTCCATTCCTTTGTTCTTTTCTTAGTCTGTGGCTGTGCACAATATAGAGGCTGAGTCAACAGGTAAGAAATTAAATGACCTTCCTAACCCACTCATGAGAAAGATAGATGCATAATATGATGAAACAGTACTGGTTTTGCTGCCTTATCCATCCTATGCCTTGTTTCCTGTCATCTGCAGGGATCTGATATGTACCAGTAGCTGTATTTATGCTTGTTCCCTTTCTCTCATCCTGCTTGTGCTTTAAGTATATTAGTATTCCGTCTTTCACCATATCTAAGATTTGCTACAAAGAATGGTTCTCGTATTTTATTTTGCTTTGTATTTTAATTTATTTCTTACTATTTTATTTTATTTTATTTTATTTTATTTTATTTTATTTTATTTTATTTTATTTTATTTTATTTTATTTTATTTTATTATTACTATTTTTCCCAGAGTAATAAACTTTCCTTGACTTCTATATTTCTTTAGTGACCTTGTTCACACCATTGTCTCTGCATAATAGAACTGTGTTTATATTTCATTTCTTTTCCAACTTTTTCAGTTCATGCTTAAAGATGGCAAGTCTGCTTACACAGTTCATGCTTAAAGATGGCAAGTCTGCTTTCAATATATTGTTCTTCTTCTCAATGAACAGAGGCTGCTGATGCTCTTAGTCCTATTGGAACTGTAATATAGCTGTTGAAGGGCAAAAATATGTTTTCTAATTCCAAACACAAAGATGTTCTGAAATTCTTTTGCTGAGGCCAAAGTGTTGACTCTTTTTGTTTCTCCATATACCAAATATAAAATCAGTGAACTGTTCTTATCAAAGCCACATAATATGCATATGCAATCTGTGCAAGTTAAAAAAATAAATGTAATAATATACTAGTTGACTCTAGTACTCACCAGATATTCACAGAAGCTTTCCCAAAGTTGATTAGTTTACAAGTCAGCTGGTGAACTAACTCCTTACTTTACATTCTGGGCAGATCATAATTTCAAAACTAGAATGTATTACTAAGATCCAAATTATGCCTAAGCTTAAGTACTGGTAAACAGTAGAACACTAGTAGGAATAATTTATGATATAATGCTGAATCTTTCAATAAATAATATTGTCTGAAAAAAAATTTTGTAAAAAACCCACACATATATGTACATATGAACACATATATATTATATATGTGTGTGTTTTGAATTTCAGTGCGGTCTAATGTGGAGTCAGAATTTGGATGATTGTGGTAGACCCCTCCTCATTCAGAATATTCTATGATTCCACAATCCAACATCAATGAAAATTAAAAAAAAATAATAATAATAATACAAAGTTGGGATCGTATTTCAAACTGCTGCAGCATGTAGACTGTGAATAGGTAATTTTAGAAAGAAAATTTGATGATCAAAACTCTCCTAAATCCTTCTTCTGGCATAATTCTTAAATTGATCAGACTTACTATTAATGCCAAAGTTTAATTTTCCAATCTTGGATTGAATACTGATATTAAAGTGATAATAAGTCCATGTTAGCATGCATGTAGTTTGTTTGAAGTATAAAATGTTGTAGTATAAATAAAAAGCATGAAATTAATTTTGTGAATTTTTGTGAAGACAAGTCACAAAGTATTAATTATGAAAGGTGA
The DNA here is from genome assembly GCA_035772895.1 of Perdix hodgsoniae. Lineage (NCBI taxonomy): Eukaryota > Metazoa > Chordata > Aves > Galliformes > Phasianidae > Perdix > Perdix hodgsoniae. Next base: position 25,994,827 of record JAPSGF010000003.1, on the reverse strand, counting down.
TAAAAATTAGTAAGACCAAAATGTCAGTTCCTGTCCTGGCTCACATATCACAAGCACAACCATAGTCCAGCTCATTCAGTATCCACTAAGGGAGATGTTTGAAGTTTAAATGTGCAATGAAGTGAAGAACTGAATTTTCCAAATAAACTCATGAACAAGTGGATGTCTTTCTGAAAGCCCCTGGAACCTCCATCTATTGAAAACATAGGCAAATGTAACCCTCTCCAAGTGAGTTTAAGATATCTTCCTCTCTACTGATTAAGGAAGTACTTCTTTTAGGACTACTGCTTCATTAAAACCCTAAAAGTAGTCAAAAACTAACTTCCTAAGGAAATAGGGTGAATCCAGCCTTTTTTTTTTTTTTTTTTAGGCATTATCTTTTTTTTACCTGTTTGTATTAGTGTCAAGGACATGATCTTTACTTGTTAGATCTCTGTTTTTTTTTTTTTTAATAGGCAAGAAGATGGTGAGAGCTCCTGCCAGGATCAAAAGTAATTCACTGGTAAAGAGTAAAACGAAGTAATCCATTTCTAGTATTCTGTATTCCATTTTCCTTCCGGGATGCCCACTGATTTTACATGGAGCTGAGGAACTTTGAATTTCCCTGGACTTCTACATGTTCTGCCATGGCTGATGTGGTTTTACAGTTGAGTTGACTGCAGTCTGTAAGATAACAAAACCCTAGGTAAGAAAGTACTATGTAAATAAGGAACTCGTTTGAAATGTATTTTTAAATCATGCAAGCTTTTTTTCAAATTTTTATTCATATCTTTAGAAAAAGGTACAAACTAAAACCAGGAAATGATAAATGACTGCTATGATCCATAATAAAACCTAATAATTACGTTGGGCTAAATAAATTAGATTGGGTAAAATTATATCTCTATTTCTAATTGATACCAACTGCGAGAACAAGCTGAATTTGATAACCCAATTTCAGATTTCCTATGTCTGGTGTCAAATATTTTTGAACTTTACTCAAGGTCATGTTTTTACTCTATCATGTTGTTTAAAAAACTGTTTAGGATTAAAAAATAAAAATAAAAACAATGAAAGCAACCTCCAAATGAAGTGTTTTTCCATGTGTAGAAATCTAATTTTTTTTTTTTTCCAATAAGTCCGTGTTCCATTCATGCAGAAACTTTAAGATTCTTTAAAAGTATGTTCAAAATTAGGTGAAGGGTAAAATTATGAATTTCCCACTTGGAAGAAAGTGGCTTAAATTCTATCCAATTATTTGCCATGGCAACCAGCTAAACACAAAAGGGCTAGAATGGATGTAGAGTACTGCCTCTATAATCATCACTGTATGTCCTTCAAATCATGGATATGCAGCACCACTATCCCAATCTACTTCAGGGCCATAAGCCTACACAGTAATTATATGCTTTGGAACACTCCACTTAAGTGCATCAATAATATAGTGAGTGAACACGTTCTTTAATTCTGCACCTGTAAATGGAGAAAAAAAAATAAAGAAATATCTCTATCAGAAAATGGGGAAAGAAAAGTAAATTAGATGATTGCATTATTTTTTAACCTACTTTCTGACATATCAAGTCCAGCAGATTGCTAATTTTAAATGATTTATTAATACACAACAAGCAAAACTGTTGGCAGAGTATTTTCAGAAGTATGATATGTGCTTACAAAGGAAGTAAAAACAAGGAATTCCAGATTAAGGGCTTCATCTCATCAGCTGTTTCTTTTGCATGAGACTTGCTGTGTTTCCATTAGTGGATTTCCGTGAGTGAAATATATGACTTGGCAGTGGAGCAATTTTATAGCTAGGATGTGTGTTTTGCAGATCTATAATACAGTGACATATGTAGGATACACCTTGACCTTCATACTTACAATTCTCTTCTGTAGGAAGTTACAAGGTTTGATTTACAAACATGGGCAATTTGGGCCTGGGTTGTAGACTATGGGTTCCTCCCTGGCTCTGCTATTGAGATGTTAAAGTTTCACCTCTGTGTGTATGCTTGCTTTCATGCTCTTCTTCCACTCCATGCTTGGCTTCTGAACCTACCAGAACAGGAGCTGCCTCTTATTTTCTGTTTGTACAGGGCTTTGTACTATGGGCATCCACTATGCTTGTTTGTAGGAGCTAATACAAAGCACGGTCAAGGTAAACTCAATTTGGCTTTGAAGTTTTTTGCTTCTATTTCAGTTCTGAGAAAATCTTGTGTGTCCTGGTTGATGCTTTCCAAGTGGATTAGTTAGCTCATAAAAAAGACAAAATTTCTCCCCATAAATCTTGCATTTTTGGACTATCAGCAGTTAGTGTAATAATAATAATTAATAACAATATGTAAGACCAATATTGCTACAAATACTCCTAACAATAGCAAGCTGAATACAAGAATGGATGTCCCACAGTTTTAGGAAGCTGACTCTGTTTAAAAATGTAGACCTGGGTGTATAAAGTGTTCATTTTGGAACTATGTACTCTGTATGAGCATTTGCATGTTCATAATTGTAGTTTTTTTCTTTGGTAAAGGAAAGGAAACAGCCAACTCCATGCAGGGCAGAACTGGCAAGATCGAACAGCACTGCAGCACATTGTGGTGTTTTAAGGGAATTAAAAAAACATCAACAAAAAAATGATCCCTGATTAAAACAAGAATAACAACAACAACAAAACTGTCAGCCATCCAAAAAAAAAGATTAATCCTCTTCCAGATGATTCAGCTGACACAACAAATTCTAAAAATGTTTTTCTCTGAAGTGAGCCAACTCTAGTGTTTGTGTTAGGAATTTTTATTTTAAATTATGAATTTAAAACAAAACTACTGGACTGATAAGATTTAATGAATACTTGAGATTTAAAAAATTGCAGATCCTTAAATCTCCAACCTCTGAAAAATAGTTGGAACTCTGAAATAAACAACTTTTGAAATGAATGTACACTGCAGGTGAGAAGAACTTGGAAAATACATTAGTTCAAACACCACCACCAGAAACTTCCTGATTTCTGAGCAGATTTCATGATATTCAATAATTAACTTTCATATTTTAGCACCTTATGAAATTGATAATCCTGCTTATTTATCATAACTAAGAAACAAAAATGAACGTGACTGCGAGAAATCTCTATGCGTCTCTCCTACATCTACTGCAAGATGTCAGAAAATAACATGACCTATGTAGGCCTCCCAAATACAGTTTAAAGTTCAGTGCACCATAAGAAATCTATTAATGCTGGTAGCATATCTCTCTCCTAAAATCATGTGCATTCTTTCTCTTCGATTACACAACTGAATAAAATTGTTTATAATTTTCTCACAGTTAATTTTTTTCACATTTGTAGTATCACAAAAGTCAAAAGAAGTTTTAATATATCTCAAATCTATTTACCAGAAAGGCAAAGAAACAAACAGGCAACTTTAAAGATAAATGTTTTCTGTAGCTTAGTATGAAAAGCCCTCAATTAAATAGTGAGTCTTGATAGTGTATTATACAGAAGTTTTTTAACATGAAAAAATTGTTAAGGAATTGTGTTCCAATGAGGCATACTTCTTACCCATAAAAACTTTGTTTTCTGTACTTCTATACAATGCATTTTGTGCATGGGGCAAACCACTAAAGTTTTATGAAGCAATTTGAATTACCTGTAAAACTGATGGAGCAAAACCACTTGGGTTTTCAACAATTCAGAGTCAAGCAGAATATTTGTTCATTCTTTCTCCACTATCAATTGTCACTGTTCCACATAAAAATGAAACCTAAGTTCTACCAAAAATGAAACAAAATTAAACATCAAACACACGTGACTTGTACTCTTACTGATATGAAGACTATGTTCTCCATTACGCATTTTTCAGGGTATTTCAAAGTATTTCATATATATTCTCAATTTTATTCCAAAGAATCTTAAGACATTTTACAAGATGCATTTTTATAAAAACTTTGAAAAATGAGGATCAATATTTCTCTGTCTTAACTGAGATATCAAAGATGATGCTGTTTCAAGTGTTCTCAGTAATTACATTCCCAAAGTAACCTTAATGTCTTACAGGACACTGGGGAAAGAATTTTTACTCTTCCCATTTATCCAAGAGCCACATGATCCAAGCTTATAGCCCTTGTAATTTCCTTGTGAGAAAACGTAGTGCTCTTTCTCTTCTTTTCATATATTTGTGGATATTTGTATCTACAAATTCTTGTTTTAGCCCTGGGCTTTTAAGTCCACTACAGCAACAAACTGAGCATGTTGTCCAGTCCCACCAGCACCTTCAGCTGTAGCATGGTCAGCACTAGCATTTCTGTATGGTTGTGCACCTATTAAAAGCAGGTATGTGATGGACCAGGCAGTGGGTTATTTTCTCACAAGAGATGGTAGGCAACTGTCGGGACTGCATGGATGGTAAGTGTTTCTCATGTGGGGACAAGGCAGTGGGTGAGTGTTCATCCATCTTCAATCTCAGATCCAGATACAATGCATGGTTGACAGCAATCACTTCATGCTGCTCACACAAGCTGTGAATGAGAGGTTGTGTCAGTGAGATTTCAATTTGTTGCTTCATTGCAACCACACTTAAAATCCCAATTACTGTTTTTGCTCTTAATGTGCTCAATAGGTGTTTATGTTATATTCTCTGCTGTTGCTTATATACGTAGAGTTCACCAGTAAGATCCTTATAAGTACCGTCTTCTCATTATTATAACTGCCATGAAGATCATAATAGACACGGCAGGGTATTGCAAAAGTTTTAATGACAACCGTCCCTAGTTCAATTTTTCTCACTGATAACACAGGTATATAAAGAAGTGTGCATACATAAAACATACTCGTATAACAAAGACTACTCAATTCCTTTTTGTTGTTGTTGCTGTAAATCAATGGATGCTTATGAAAGATTGTTTAGAGTGAAAGGTTATTGCTTAGTTGCACTGGAGAATATGGGAGAAGAGGTAGAAGAAGGTACTAAAAAGACTTCAATATGATTGTTTCCCTAAGTCTTGCACATTTTTCTGTGACCAAAATAACACTCTGTATCATCAAGCAAGTTCTGCATCTCTAATTGACATTAATGGGTGACATTAGTCATACTATATTGCTTTTATGAATTTATATATAGACACATGGGACTAAATTTCTACCCAGCACTTAGAAATTTAGGCCACTTTGTGGTAATGTAACATCTATGCAGACCTGACAGCCTTAGATACTCACAGAAATTCGTTGAAAATGTAATGAAACTCTCAATTATTAAAATGACATAAAAGGATAATTTCAAACCTCCTTCCTCTTTACCACTACCAAAAACAAAATCTCAGAAATTCATATCAAAAATTATCAATTTCGACATTTCAATAAGTGAAGAGAAATATTTCGTGTTTCTCTTTTATTAAACTAAGTAGCTTTAGTTCATTTTGGAGGGAAAAAACCAACAAAACAAACAAAAAAACATAGAAGGGTAAAGCAGTTAATTCTGAACTCACTTAAACATATAACACCATAACTAAATTCAGCAATACTGTCTTCACTTTTGGAGGATTTTAAGCTACCACAACCAAGAAATTTGCTGTAGGAGAACCAACAGGCTCTGGCTATAACAATGCAGATGATGCTTTTGTAATAACCAATTAAAGGTATACACAGCAGGGAAGGAGAGGTAATGTTTGAAATCCACTGTCCAAAATATAAATTCCAAGCTCTTTGCGCTCTAGGACAGTAATTGGTAATATTAAAGTAAAGTAACTATTAATACTTGCCAGATCACTTAATTTGCGTACCTCTGTAATCTTAATTACAATCTCAGCAAGAATGTCACCTTTTGAACAGGCAGATGAATAAAGAATTAAAAAAATCAGGTCTACAGGAACTATCTCTTGGTGTCATCTAGTGGTTACATTCCCATACTGCAAAAAGGAAATTGTGTGTGGAGTTTTATTTATTTATATATACATACATATACAGGCACACACACAAAATATGTTTGTTTCTGACTGAGTGGAGTAAAGGGAGCTGCCATTTTTAGCAGACAAGGAAAGGTCAGCCTTTCTCTGCTCTTCACCCTGGCCTTTTTGCTGTGTCTTCTTATGAGGTCAAGACACATCGATAGAGAACTCAGTTAACATATGCTGGTGTGAAGGTACTGTTTGCTGCCCCATTTAGGCTGCATGACTGAGCGACTGGGTGTTGTGAAAGGACATCCTCTGCCGACAGACAAGGTATTTCCTTATGGCTGACTGAGTCACACTCAGGGGATGTTGACAGACTGAAATGACATGCCACCAATCTGATTGCGCATGGCACTGGAGGGAAACTCGTAGTAAAAAAAAAAAAGCATCCCCTGATCCTTCTACCACCTCTCTCTGCCTTTCTCTGTCCTGAGAAGGGAAAATTCCTAGCTGACACTGGGTCAGGCCTCACTGAGAGGTACATTTTGACATACAGATGCTAAAGTGTCATCTGAAAAAAAAAAAAAAATAGGATAGGAATTTTTAATATAACTCTTGGAAAAGACAATAAACCTCTGAGAATAATATGTCAGGAATAATCATGATGTTTAGACTTAGAAGTTCTTTCACAGGATCGATAACCATTATGCCAGTGAACTGCCCATATGCCTTATAATATACTTATAACAACATAGAAGGAACTTTTATAGCTCTAGATAAGTTGCAGCTCCAAAGAGTCTGTAAACCCAGGTTGTATTTCTTTCAATCAAAACCAGGATTTCCAAAATTCACCCTGATCCGCTACTATCCAAATTTTTATTAGAGCTTTCAGGCTTCAGCTGGAATTCTTTTATAATGAAATTACAATGAAATTGACTCAGCTGTTTATGTAAAAGTCCTGTCACATATACTCCAAAAATTTGATCAAACTTGCTCCGAGCTGAATATAATACTCAACAACACAAGAGTGTCTAAATGTACTCTAAATAACATATTTTCAAACTAATTTTCAAAAATGAGTCTGATGACTCTGATGACAGAAAACAGGAAAACAAAAATAAAATTTTGTTTGCAAATTCGTAAAAAGTCTTTTCAACATCAACAGAACCCATTGTCTGACAAATTACACACAAAAATTCCTTTTATCTGCCTTATAGCAAGGATGAGAGAAGAAAACACTGAAATATTTCCTATTTTGGAGATTATCATTGGGAAGGACATGGGGGATTCAGCATCATAAAGTCTTCTACTCTATCTACCTCTGAGGAAGTCCTAAAGCCAGGGCTGAGAATGAATTAAAATGAGGGAAATAGCCAGTCATATTATGTTCCAGAAGAATAATAGACTCTGGGATATCGCTACCAACTAGCACAACCAGAGTGGCATAGAAAAACATCTAAGTGATGGAGAGCCATTTAGTCTCCTCCAAAGGTAACTTCAGGTCCAGCCATTGACTTTTGGAGAGTACTAGACTATATTGACCTGTGGCCTGAATCAGTATAGCCACACTAGTGTTTTTATCTTTAATATTAACATTCCACAGGCTTCTAAGAAGCCCTACTCCAGACTGCAGTTCAGTTGCATTACACATGGCACATACATCCAGCATCCAGAGACTTTTAAAAAATTTAGCCCCAAATGCTTTTACATTTTAAACCTGATTAGAAATAACTCATTCAGATGGATGTTATGCAAGGGCACTAAAATATTTACTGCTCTGTATAAAAATAACTGCTCCAAATACAGAATTTTAACTCTAGATAGAAAGAGAAACTATCTAAGTAAAACTCTGAAGAAGCTGTTGAAAGAATGAGACAAATTATACAATTATGTATGCTCTGTCAGGCTGAGTGAAATTCACCAGTAGGAATATTTTTAATCTTGTTAGGGTTATCTTATAAATCGTCACTAAATTGTTCACTAAAACAAAGGCTTACTTTTATGCTTGAGTAGACCACCAGGAGCCAATGAGTTTGTGTATGTGCTTAAAGGGAAATGCAAGTTTTCTGTTTTTTTGTTTGTTTGGTTGTTTTTTTTGTTGTTGTTGTTTGTTTGTTTGTTTTTCTTTTCTGAGTTGGAAATTGAAGTATCAGAAGTGAAACCTGTTCTCGCACAATGTATACATATAAAAAAACCTCTCCAGTAATAGTATCAGAATGGGCTCAATTATGAGGTTTCTTTCTTTCCTTATTTCATTGCTATATGTTCATGATATCACAGAAGGTTTGTTTGTTTCTTTCTTTTTTTTTTTTTTTCCTTAATATATTGAACACGAATAGTTAAAGAAGTTTCCTGTTCATTTGGCCAGGTTAGGACCAACTTGAAGGAAGCAATCATGATGGGCACAAAGACATAGCTCAGTATTGTATACATAGTATACTCAGTATACATATGTATAGTATGAATTCCATATGATAATATAGCTGTATTTACATTCTACATAGCATTATTAAACTCTAGATTTAAAAGTATTTTGTAGCACATTTGAAATGAATATGACTGGTGGCTACATAGCTTTATCCCCACTGTTCTATGCTGGGCAGTAGTTCCATTGGTACTGCCATATTTCTTGGTATATTCATGTCCCACATGTCTCCATTGCATCCTGGCATCTTACAGATGTTAATAGAATTTGTCTGTGCAAGTTGTTCTAAGACACGGGTGTCCTAACTTGCAAATCAAATTCTGTAAAAGATGTCCAGAATAACATGACAAAAACAGCAATATTAAGATTGTCATTTATCCTACTGTCGCGGGTTAAGCAAGATCTACCTGTGCCCGTGACAGGGGGGCAGCTGGCCCAAAAGGGCCGCTGGCCCAAAAAAAAGGAAGGGAAAAAGGGAATGGGAAAAGAAAACAGCGGCAGCGATCTAAGGAGGCACACTTATTTACTAAATACTATATCAGAACACAGAATAATACAATATAATACAATATAATTGTAATTAAGCAAAAAAAAAAGAGAGAGAGAGTGAGTCCCAAAAACCGAAAGGCCTACTGTAAGCTCTAGGCGAAACGGCTGGAAGGCACCCCACGCTCCAAAGGATCCGGGAGAGTGTGAGATATCAGTCACGGGAGTGAGATTATATACTGTTCTGGTCCCGTGACTTATCTCCTGACCGTGATGTCCTCTGGGAAATGTAGTTTTCTTCTGTGAACTATCCATACTTTACATGATGTTGTGATGTGGAATACTGATAGCAAAATTACAAAAGTATTAAACCATGACACCTACCTTCTTGACTATTCTTCCAATATTGGAGCACAATCCCTGACTTAACACTTTCATTTAGTTTATGTGCAGTCAGAATTGTTCATTCAGAACGGGTGATCAGAAAGTAGGCGGAACACCTCAGTTTTCATGTGTCTACATGTGAGTTAGAACATGAGACCAACAGTCCAAGAAGGAATTAAGAAGAGAGGGCATGAAAAGGGAAAACAGAGAATAAATAAATGTCTTTTTCAGCAGAGACTGAAGAAAAATAGTCTAACAGTGAAGACTCCTGGAGTTATTTTACCTGTCTTTAACTAAAGCGTGTTTTTGCAATTGCAATGTACAAAACTTAAAGGCAATGATTTTGCTGTTTACAGATATACAAAACTAATTAAACTATGTATAAACAATTTCATATAGTTTAATACTTGATGATTTGCACAAATCAATAAATGATTTATTTTCTGTGTACATGGAAACAATTTTTATCTTATACAGTATAATAAGAAGACATAAATTTGTGACCTGCTGCCATTCACATGACACAAGATGCTGTGTTTTATGTTGACAGTATTCAAGTCAATGGCTGAACTAAATTTTTGTAGAAAAATATTACTCAGATTCTTCTGCTTTAATATTGCTTTAATAAAACAGAAGGCATTTCTGCTAGGTAAAGCTTTAAGCTTTCTAACGTTAGTAATTTTTTTTATTTTTTTAATAGAAAGTGTGACAAAAAGGCTTTGTTTTTATTTATATTAAAATTTGCTAGTTATATATAATACAAAAAATAATTCTGCCGTTATTTCTATTTGAACATGTAGTATTCCTCCTAATATAAGGCTCAGGAATGCCAGCAGATGATGAAATTTCTTACACTGCCTAAATTGAAGAATTCTATTTTTCACTCTCTTTCATTGCTGCTCCACTATTTCATTCTACTCCTTAAAACATCAGTTCCAGCAGGGTTGTTTTAGTGCACTTACCAAATAGAAAATTAGGTTAAGGGAACTCTACTTCTTTTCCAAGGTAAATTACATTAAGTGCTGACCTGGAGACAATTTGATATAATAAGAATAGTTTTCTAACTTTTTCCCCATGTAGCCATAACCTGATTTTTCTTTAAACACAGAGTAACCAAGGTTATAACTGAGGAACTGAAGTACTAAGTCTTCTAACTGTCTGTTTTATTTATTTATCTATCTATCTATCTATCTATCTATCTATCTATCTATCTATCTATCTATCTATCTATCTATTTATTTATTTATTTATCAAATGTTTTGTTATTTTAGAGAGCTGGCAAAATCTATATCTAGTTCACTTGTCTTGATGTCTGATATATCCTAGTGTGAGTAATATTATTAGGAAAAATAATAGGAAAATATTCTTATTTCTTACTTTAGAAGTACAACTGAATGTTATAGATCATCATAAATACATCAGAGAAAATACAAGACATATTTAAGATTTGATTCAGAGCTATTAAGACAGGTGTTGGGTTAGGTGCTTTTATGATGCTTTCAAGAGATTAACTTCTGGCGTTATACCAGACATAGAAGCAAATAAATAGGTGCTGAAAGTTATACAATATTTAACATGCTCTGAAATCTTCTTCTTTACGGAAAAACTAGTGCAAAATTCTGAGCAGCAGAATTCAAGACATAACTTCTCTGTGGTTCTGGACATAGAAGTTATTATTTAGAAATACTACTGCATGTTCTCCTTTAAGTATTGCAATTCATAAGTAATGCTAGAATAAATTTTAGATTAAAAATCAAAGAATCCATTTGGGATGCACTCACTGACTAAGAGTATTATCTGTGTCATGATTGTTATCTGTTCTCTTGTTTTCTTTGTGTTGTGAAGAAAACAATTTCAAAAATTCTCTATAAGATTTAGTATGGCTTTTTTTGTTCGTTTGTTTATTTTGTTTTTTTAATCCATGCTGAAGCCAATTTCACTCTGGTCTATGAGCACAGATTTTAATGTGGTTTATTATTTTTTATTTTTTATTCTTTGTCTCTGTCTGTCTGTCTATCTATTTTCTGTAGGAATATTGCCCCTATGTGAACATATTTCAGAATGTGTAGAATTTTTCTCTTGCTTGTTATTTCTCTGTTTTTGTCATTCTTACATGTAGTGTGTTATCTTTCGTGTACCTATTGTAGAAAGAGGTGCACACTTTTTATTTTGACATGAAGGCCTATTCACTAAATCAGTTGATTCCATTCAGTCTGCACTTGACAGACTAAAGTCCAGGTATGTGAGGGGCCCACAATGAGTATCTTAAGACTTGATTGTCTCTGCCTGTTGTGCAGGTCCTTATTTTCTGACACTGAAAAAGCTTTTGCTGAAAAAGATATAAAGATCATGAAGTAAAATCATGGATTTTTTTCTTATGTTTTGCAGTAAATAAGTAAATGTTAAATGTTAATATACTAATTCTTCTGGTACCTGCAGATTTCCTGAGAAACTGATTATAATTACAACCACTAGTTCCAAATTTACTCTACATCTTTCTAGTCATCAGATTTTTTTTTTTCCACAACCTTTTAATTTTTCTTCACTGGTCTTGTTTTGTAACATGTCTGGAGCCGTGTGGAATGCAAAACTGGGATATGATTTAATATCCAATTTGAAAGAAAGAGATTAAGAATGATTCCCTAGCATCTCTACTTGCTTTGTCTAAAACTCGTGTTTGTTTTAGAAATGTCTACGTATATCAACCATGGAAAAAAAGTTTGCTGTATGTACAGAAAAAAATCAATTAACCATTCAGATACATGTGTCTGCTTGAACATACACACAATGAAACAATCTCTGCAGGTGACCATCTACTCTTTCTTAATTAACTTTATCCAAAGTCATTTTTGTCAGTTCAGAGAAAGTTCTGGACAATTTTCTCAATAATAATTTCAGATTGCACCACATTCAGCGTATTTTTCTGACTATGCCGAGTATGCATAAAGAAAATTAAATAATGCTATATTAGTTTCTAAGCAATACAATATAGCTTCAAACTTTGCTATTTACCAAGCTCATACACTTGAAAGCAATGACAGCAGTATTTAAATAATAAAATTGACTTCTGATAATAAATATTGTTACCATCTCAATCAATATCCATATCATACACACATACAAAGAAAATAATCTACAATTATACATAGAATATATGCAACATAATCAGAGTAAATTCCAGTATACGAAGGTCACAAAAAAAAAAGATTTTTTTTGTACTAAAGATAAATCAGAGGAAGTAAAAAATGTGGCCCATTAATTTGATAAACCAAAATAATTGCATATTGTATCAGAGTATAATGTTGACCTTTCATTAAATATCACTAATCATTTATAAGGTAATTAATAATATCTTTTGAAATAGGTCTGTATGTATATACTCCTCATATGTGTGTATGTGAGAGATGCAGTGGTAGAATATTGTTTATGAATGATATGATATAATAATATTATTTAAAAACTGTAAAAATGCTGAAAGAAGAATATGTGAGCCAAAAAAATGCAATAAATGAAAGAAAGAAATCTAAGAACATATTTTAGATTTCTTTCCTCCCTAAAAAATATATAGGTCAGTTGTGTCTTAATTCAAACTGATTTTTTTCTTCCAAAAAAAAAACACCTCTCTAATTCCCAACAATATTCTTAATCTGCATTTAGAAATTCAGAAAGCATCAAACTTGTAAAATTAAGGCCTAAGCACAGTTACCATAAGAATTCCCAATGTAAAAAATTTTTAATTATGCTATGATCTATGTACTCACTGCAATATCTTTCTTTCAGGTCACTTTTTAAATGAATTTATTATTATTATTATTATTATTATTATTATTATTATTATTATTATTATTATTATTATTATTATTATTATTATTATTATTTACTGTTATCCACATTGACTTCTTCATGTGGATATGACTACATGATATGACTACAGATTGATTTTTTATCTACAGTAAATCATGAATATTAATGAACATATTTAACATATACATTTTCTGTTTATATAATAATGTAGACAAACAATCAGTTTTTATAGAAAATCCTTGAGCAGAGACATGGTTAAAGATCTACAGTGTCTTTCCTCTGACAAATATTATTAGTGGTAAGTTAAAAGTTTGCCTGCTGTCACTGTGACCCTACCTGACCTCTTAATTTCTTGAGTTCAAGTCCAATTAACCTTTGGAAAGAAGCACAACTGCTCTAACCAGACAAGTCAATAGAATCCAATAGTAATCATTTCATTTTCTGGTTTGTCAAAGGGCAGTGGTCCCACCTCAACCATTTCACACAAAGGTGGTAATTTATCAATGTTTAGAATGATCTGTACTGGACCATACCCAGCCCTTTTTCAAGTGCACTAATCAATTAAACAAGCAGTATTTTAGTTGTGCCATCCTGTGTGATGCCACAGAAAAAGGCGCCAGTTGAAAAATTATTCTCTTCTTGCAATATTTGCCGGTTTAGTTTCATGAATGAAAATATTGATATACACTTCAAGATGTACATGAAGTCCAGGTTTCCCTCAAGAATCTTGGATTAGATATATGAGAGGATGGTGGAAAAACTTGTCTGGTATGAAAAATTATTTCACATCATTGCCTCTCTATCATGATCAGGATGTCTTTGTGTACTTGTTGAGTTTTTTGGGAGACAACTGCAACATACTGAAGAGGCAGAAAAGAATCCCAGGAGAGCAGGAGGAAAACAAGATTAGCTCCAGTATTAAAAACTAGAAAAGAGGGTCATGACAAAAACCTAATATTTCAGTGGTTCTCTATCTTTCAACTCTGACCCAGGTAGAAGAACACCTTTGATCAACAGGAAAAATATTACCAGTAAAGAATGTCTCAGTACATATCAGAGAGAGGAGGATGCTTACACAGGTGGTAAGCTGCACTGATAATTCAACAGGTATCTAGTCATAGCTACCAGAGCCAATTCTTATCTAATCATGGATATTTGTGTACTGTGTGTAAATAGGTGAAGGCAGGCTGCATTGTAGGGGCTAGTCAATAAAAGGAAAGAGCCAAGGGAGTCTGCTAATAGAGTAAAGTCTATAAGTTCAGTCAAAACTTCCTAGTGCATCTCTTCTCCAAAGTAACAATCAGGTTTTGCTGCAGTCACGTGAAAATAATAGGAAATGTGGGTTGATATATAAGAGGGCTGTAATTAAATTCTTCTTTGCAAAGTAGGCAGTAGAACTTTGGATGAAGATAAACAGCAGTAAGTTAACTAGTGAAATATGGGGTCCTTGGCTCTATGTTCAGCTAAAAGAAAAGTCCCACAGAAATTCTTCATTGAACAAGATTAAGAGTTACTTGTGGGAACACACCTTTGTGGAAGAGGCACCCAAATAATGGAAATGAGAAATGTGCTGAATTTTCATTTGTTTTTCCCAACCTCATTGTAGTAGTACATCTCAATCTACTTAAGAGCAGAACCAAAGAAAGAAAGAATTGGATTTTACAGCAAATGCACTATAAATGATTTTTTTCAACAGATCTTTGCTTTAGTAAGAAATTTAATTTCTATTTAATTATTTTCTGCTTGTCTTATTTAAAGAGAATATTTTTAATTCTTTACTAACCTCAGCAATTTCTCATTGTTTCACTACATTAAATTACAGCTGTATTTGAAAGACATTGGTAGACTCTAAGTTCTTCATTCACTAAAAGCCAAAGAAACATTTTAATTACCAATGCTATTTGAAATCATAAGAAATGTTTAAAATTCAACCGAAGCTATTTTTAATTCACCTCTTTCTTGACTATTCTCATGCAGAATATACAAAGAAGATAGTAAAAGAAAAAAAATCCTTTTAAATTAGTTTTGCAGTTTTCTACTGTCCTATATTAAAGGCAGCCTAATAGAATTTATAGTAGTAGAACCTTTTTAGGCAGCACTCTTTGTATTTTTTATTAAGTCCATGCTTGCAGAATCTACTTAATGTCAATTTTCTACAATGGTTACACTGCACAGTGTATTTTATTTTAAACCTGCAGGACACAATGATAAATTGATAATTGACCCCAAGGCCATAGCAAATAAAGAAGCCCTGTTTTTCATTAGTACAGTATTACACAGTTGTTAGGGGAAAGTAGAGTGATGCTAATTGAGTACTGAGGAGTTGCACAATTAAGAAATCATCTACAGTTTTAATTTTACATGCTTAAGGCTGCGAAATTTCTAGTTGTGACCAGTAAAATCAAAGAAGATTAATGTGAGATACAATTGTATAAAACTTCATGATCCAGTAGAAACTTCCACTCCTTTATATTTGACTGAGTATTCAATAGGGGAATAGTCAACTGTACTTCTTTTGTTTCTTGGCTCCTTTAAATCCATACTGTTTCTCAAGGCTTCAGTTATCATAGGAGCTGGAGAACAAATACTCTGTTGTCTGTACAAATAAAGATATTTGTTTTGAAAAGGCCCTTCAGAATCTCCTATTGTAAACAGTTTATTTTGTATCAGCCGCTCTTCTGCTAAGATCCAGGCTTATTCATATTCCAATCAGTACTGCGCTAATTCTCTGATGAAACAAGATGGACTCATTCACATGATGTCATTACCTGTTAGTGTTAATTAGTTAACTGTGATGTTTGTACAAGTTTTTCTAGCATCCAAAGTTTTAACACCTTCACACATATGAAATTAGCTATGAGTCCCACATTAAGGGTCAAATACTTCCCCCTCCAGCAATTCTATACTCCTTTAGCTGATGCTTGCAGGTCTGCCTTGGTGCATATTAACATTTCACAAGCTCTGAGCTTGGCTGTGTTCACTGTTGAGTAACACTCATCTTCCACTAAAGTGGTATGGTAGTGATTGCATCAGCACAAGGTTCCCACTTCCGATGTTGCATCACAATCACAATAAGAAAGAAGTGAAGAAAGGACATTGCCATTATTAGGAAAGCTTCTACTCCATGCTGAAAATTTTAATATTATAACAAGTAAGCAATTCATAAATGCAGTCTAAAATTTGAATCAGGGTGTAGTATTTTTTCAGGAAGTAAGCCACACATTCAAGGGACTACACAGCAAGGAGGGTTGTTATCATTGTGAAGTGAGTGATAGGTGTGGGGGCTCCTGTTAAGGACCTGGCAAAGGGGAGAGGGCAGAGCCAGCTCTACCGACAGCAGGCAGGGACTGATCAGTCACATCCCATTCAGGCTGTCTGGTAGTGTTAGTGAGCCTGCTGGTTTGTAATGGCTACACCTGGGCTGAAGGCTACCACCATAAAAATTGTGGAGACCCAGACAGAGGTCCCAGATTCACACAGAAGGAAGACTGCAGCCAAGAAGAATGTGCAGATCCAGACTGAGGTCCTGTGCATGCATGAAAGGATAGCTAAGAAAAATGTGAAGACTCAGACTGAGGACCCAACACAAGATGCTAGTATACAGGTTACTGGCTGTTATGAGTGCCAGAGCCTGGCCTTTGCAGTGCCAGGCGATGGAGGCAGCACTTGTATGAGATGTGACCAGCTAAATGACTTACTCAGCCTTGTGGTAGACCTGAAGGAGGAGGTGGAGAGGACCATAAAGGAATGTGAAAGGGAGATTGATTGGTGTGCCAGTCCCTATCAGCCCTGAGATCTTGGCACACAGCTGAGGCTCCACATGGAGCACATCACCCTCTGCCACCTTGCAAACAGGTGGAAGAGGGGAACCGGCAGGCAGACAGTGCTGCAGTGAGCCCCCTGTCCTCTCTTCCTGCTAGAAATAGTTTGAAAGAAGAGGAGTGGAAATGGATACTGGCTCAGTGAAGTGAGCATCACCCATCCTGACCCTCCTTGGCTCCCCAGGTGCCTCTGTGCCATAGGTTTAAGGCCCTGTAACTCAAGGGAGAAGTGAGTGGGGGTGTTGAGGGAGGTCCACATGTGAGGTTGCCTCAGGTGAAGCAGTCAACCCCACACCTCAAGACTGCCTCCACCCACAAGGGCAGAAAGGTAGTTGTCATAGATGACTCCCTGCAGAGAGGAATGGAAGGCCCTATATGTCAGCCTGACCCTATCCATAGGGAGGTGTGCTGCCTCCCTGGAGCATGGGTCAGGAACATTTCTAGGAAACTTCCTGGACCAATTCACCCTTCTGATTATTACCTCTTACTGATAGTTCAGGCTGGCAGTGATGAAGTCACTGAGAAAAGCTTGAGGACTATCAAGAAAGACTTCAGGAGACTGGGGCAGGTAGCAACTGGGGCAGGTTCAGGAGACTGGGGCAGGTAGTTGACGGAGCAGGCATGCAGGTGGTTTTTTATTCTATACCTTCAGTGGCAGGGAAAGATACAGAGCGGTTCCAAATAACCCACCTCACAGATAAATGGCGTAGAAGTTGATAAAAACGGAGGAATCTTTTTTTTTTTTTTTTTTTGACTACTGGGCAATTTACTCAGCACCTGGCATGCTGGCTGCAGATGGAACTAGCCTGTCTCGGAGGGGTAAGAGGATCTTAGCTGAGGAACTGGCAGCACTCATTGGAAGGTCTTTAAACTAAGTATGAAGGGGGAAGGAGACAAAACAAGGGCCGCTGGGGTTGAACGGGTTGTTCAAGGGCTCATACCAAACTTGATGGGTGAAGAGTGTGGAGTACTAAGGGATGGACTAGGGCAGAGGGATGCTGTGGATGCTGCTGATGGGGGATCCTAGATCCTCTATAAAGACAGTGAGACAGAAAGCCCAGCTGAAGTGTCTTTATACCAATGCACATAGCCTGAGAAATAAGCAGGACAAATTGAAAACCATGATGCGTTTGGAAAGTTACAATCTTGTTGCTATCACAAAAACATGGTGTGACAACTCCCATAATTGGAATACCGGCACTGAGGGGTATCGGCTCTTTAGAAGGGATAGGTAGGAAGAGTGGCGGAGTTGCCCTCTGTGTCAAAGAGTGGATAGACTGTGAGGAGCTCCCTCTGAGAAATGGTCAGGAAGAGGTTGACAGCCTGTGGGTTAGAATTAGGGATGGGACTAACAAAGGCTAGCTGGTGATAGGGGTATACTACAGGCCACCTGATCAAGGAAAGACTGTTGACAAGGCTTTCTTGCTTCAGATGTGGGAGGCATTGTGCTCGCAAGCTCTCGTCCTGATGGGGGACTTCAACCATCCAGGTATCTGTTGGAAAGACCACACAGCAAGCTGCAAGAGGCCCAGGAGGCTCCTGGAATCCACTGATGATTACTTTCTGGTCCAGGTATTGGGCAGACTGACCAGAGGTGAAGCGTTGCTGGACCTACTGCTCACCAATGCAGTGGAGATAACTAAAGGTGTCAAGGTTGGAGGCAGCCTGATGGAATTAATGATCTCAAGGGATGTGAGCCTGGTAAAGAGTGGGGTCAGGACCCTGAATTTTGGAAGAGCAAACTTTAAGCTGTTCAATGGATTGTTGGCCAAGATCTCCTGGGATGCTGGCCTTAAAGACAAAGATGCCAAAGTGAGCTAGCTCTTCATCCCTCTGAATAAGAAAGCAAGCAGAGGAGGTAAGAAACCGTCATGGCTCAGCAGGGACCTGCTGGGCACACTGAGGGTAAAGAAAGGTGCTCTTTAACATCTTTATCAATGACACCAATGATGGAATCGAGTGCATCCTCAGCAAGTTTGCTGATGACACCAAGCTGAGTGGTGCGGTTGACATGGTGGAAGGAAGGGATTCAGAAGCACCTCAACAGACTTGAAAGGTGGGTCCGGGTGAACCTAATGAGGTTCAACACAGCAAAGTACAAGGTTTTGCACTTGGGCCAGAGGAATCCCAGGCATCCATACAGACTGGAAGGAGCAGTCCTTGAGAGCAGCCCTGCAGAGAAGGACCTGGGGGTCCTGATGGATGAAAAACTTAACATGAGCCAGCAGTGTGCTCTTGCAGCTCAGAAAGCAAATGGTGTCCTGGGCTCCATCAGAAGAGGGGTGTCCAGCAGGGACAGGGAGGTGATTGTCCCCCTCTGCTCTGTTCTTGTGAGGCTCCATCTGGAGTAATGTGTCCAGGTCTGGAACCCCCAGTACAAGAAAGCCAGAGAGCTGTTGGAGAGGGTCCAGAGGAGGGCAACAAAGATGATCAGGGGACTGAGCACCTCCCCTGCAAGGACAGGCTGAGGGAGCTAGGCTTATTCAGCCTGGAGAAAAGAAGGCTGCAGGGTGACCTCACTGCAGCCTTTCAGTACCTAAAGGAAGCCTATAAACATGAGGGGAATCAACTCTTTGAAAGGGTAGATGACAGCAGAACAAGGGGAAATGATTCTAAGTTGAAGGACGGAAGATTTAGGTTGGATGTCAGGGGGAAGTTCTTTACTGCGAGAGTGGTGAGGTGCTGGCTCAGGCTGCCCTGTCCCTGGAGGTGTTCAAGGCCAGATTGGATGGGGCCCTGGGCAGCCTAGTATTAAATGTGGAGGTTGGTGACCCTGCCTGTGTCAGGGGGATTGGAGATTCATGATCCTTGAGGTCCCTTCCAACCTGAGCCATTCTGTGATTCTGCAATTCTGTGATTTTCAGATCAGGTAAGAACTGATAATACCCTCCCACAGAAGTAAAAGCTCATATGGTTCTGGGAAGTCAGTCTAATCTTTGTCATCACACAGGGTAAAGCAGACAATAAGGATATACTCAAAGTACAAGATGAGTTTTCCCATATGACCTATCTCAATCAATAGGTATTAACTGAAAAATGCACTAGGAGAGAAGTATCATGTTTTTATGATTTTTTGTTATCAGTATTGCACATCATAACATCATGTAATGCACAAGGGGTTTGACTGTTGATGCTCAAGTTCTGGGTGCCTGTCTGGAGGAGAAGAACTGCATTCCCCAGGGGGCTTTGCAGTCAGCAAGGAGATGTAACTTCTGGCAAGGTCACCTGATGTTCTCATCTTTGACTGCTCTTCTTCACCTGCACTTCTCTGTCTGCTCTTCTCCGTCTGCTTTTCTTCATCAGTTCAACTGGACTGCACTTCTCACCTCAGCATTATGGTGAGGCCTATCCAGCTTTTGCACACACTCCCTCTCTCTCATTATATTTTGCTGACGTTATATTTAGTAAATTAGGTTGTTTCACCTCAGATCATTGCTGCTGTTTTCAATTATTTTGTGGTCCCCTGCTTCCGAAGGCACGGATCTGCAGATCCCTCCACCCCACCAGTCATAGAACCAGGCCGAATGAGGCTGTAAACCATTGACAAGAAGTGTCATAGCTGGTACCTGTAAATAAATAAATACAAGTCAACCATTCTTAGTAATTATTTTTGGATGGTTCAGTCAAAGAACAAGTGATCCAAAAGTAGAGAACAATAATGACTAATGAGTTATTTTTTTCAAATTAGATAATTCACACAAGGGTATAAATCAAATCTGTTTTGAATAATATACAGCTTCATAATTTAATCTAGAGAAATGCCTATCTGAAAAGCAATAATATTTTACAGGTTAGTAAATGTTTCTGTACTTGCACACAGTAGAGTGGTTTTGCTGTTTACTTCTCTATCAAATCCCATCTGGCCTTTGATGGTCTTTTGCTAAAGAAGCCTGTAGAGCCAGAACAAGAAGAAAGTTAAAATCAAAGAACCAGTGTGAATCTTTTCTCAGCTGCCTGCCCATCAAAACACATGTTCTAGGGGATGGGAAAGAATGTCACCAGTATACTCAAGTAAATTGGGATGGTCTCAATACCTATCCAAATCTATACCATGAAGTGAAGGGAGAAGGAGATGAGTCAATTTAAGATGTTCAAATTAAAAATACAGCAAAAGAAAGATGTGGAGCTGCTG
Source organism: Perdix hodgsoniae (assembly GCA_035772895.1). Classification (NCBI taxonomy): domain Eukaryota; kingdom Metazoa; phylum Chordata; class Aves; order Galliformes; family Phasianidae; genus Perdix; species Perdix hodgsoniae. The sequence goes on along the minus strand of JAPSGF010000003.1, from coordinate 25,973,925 downwards.
GAGCAGGTGTAGAGAATGACCATGAAGATGATCAGAGGTCTGGAATACCTCTCCTTTGAAGAAAGGCTGAGGCAGCTGGTCTTGTTCAACCTGGAGAAGAGAAGGTTCTGGGAAGACCTCTTTGGGGCCTTCCCCTATTTAAAAGGAGCTTATAATCAGGAGAGAGATAGAGTTTTTACATGGCCTGATAGTGATAGGATAAGTGTGAATGGTTTTAAACTAAAAGAGGTGAGATTTAGGTTAGATTTTTTACTCTGAGGATGTTGAGGCACAGGAACAGGTTGCCCAGAGGAGCTGTGGATGCCTCATTCCTGCAGCTATGTATGACCACACTGAATGAGGCCTCGGGTAATCTGATTAGTGCCTGATTTAGTGGTTGGCAGACCTGACCATGGCAGAAGGTTGGAACTAGATGGTCTTTAAGGTCCTTTAAATCATTCTGTGATTCTACGATTTTATAATTTGATTCAAATAGAAAATGGATATTTATACACCACTTATCTCTGAATTTCTCTTACACTGTAAGTGTAATCTTACTTACTTGTAATCTTACACTATTCCTATAGTCTCAACTATCTTTAGAACCAAAGATAGCTGAAGACACATAAGTAATGGAAAACAGGCTCACTTACTCTGTGTGCAAACATGCAGTACGTTCAGAAGCAGCAACCACTGTTTTTTCATCACAAGTTATACTTCAATGTAAAGATAATAGATGTAGTAGATGTAGTAGATGAATAACAGGTAAGTAGGGAAATTTTACTGGGTTCAATTCAAGTACCAGTATTATATATTTCCTTAGGGTATATTTTCTGCCTTTAGAATTTAACACTCTTCATGCCCTGTGTTCATAGGGTAAAATGACACTACGTATAATAATGATTTTCCTCAAAGAGTACTTCAGTTCTTTGCTAGCAAGCTTGCCAAATGCTATAAGGATACTAATGAAAACATAACAAATGCTGATAAGTTTGTATTGAGACAATATATAATTAATGAAATGTTCTTTGGGTTAATTATCTTTGCACTGTAATTGAAATATTACAAAACATTGCAAAATGTACTTGATGCAAATACTAGAAACATTTATCTTTACAGTGGACTGTACAAGAAGAAGTTTTTCTACGGCTCATTGTCTTCAAGGATCAAAGTGCATGACATTTGAACCATAAGAAAGCATGATAGCTAAAAAAAAATCAGTTACAGTTAGCAGACTTTATCAAGCAGCCATTTTACTAAAACTACACCTTCGCTAAGCAGAAAAAAAAAAGCCAAAAATCTTCCATCCTTGTCTTTGACTAATCTGTTGTCACTATAATAAGTGTGAAATCTCTAAATACATGCACATTTACTACAAGCAAATAAGCTGTCCAGAATCTAATTAGACAAAAGTCTGCCCATCTGTTCTGCATTACCATGGGGTTTGCTCACATACATGTTGTCTCATTACTAAAAGGCAGATAGGCAAATTGAATTGAGCTGGACTTCCTCTTCAAGTGCGATCAGGACACGAAGTCAGCCCCTTGCTGTGATCCAACAAAGCACCGCTGTGAGAAAGTGGGATGAGAGAAGTTTCCTTTTTCTAAAGCCACATGTCCAGTGCTTACTACAAGGCCTAATGAGGTGCTAATGCCATTGTTGTGGACAATAGAGCACACAATGCAACCATATAAACCTTTTTTTTTCAATGAAAATTAGTTTTTGTTCTTAGTCCCCTGTGTCCCATGCCTTTTTATTAGTATCTGTATGCCATGGTATGCTGCATTTCAAATTTAAAGCTTGTTTAATGGAAGACAAGAAAGTTTAATTAAATAAGAAACAAGAAAGTTTAATTATAAATATATTAATTAATTAATTAATTTTAATTATAACTATATTAATCATGAACTTCAATTTGTCTAATCTCACATTGAAAACAGTAGGTTTTGTGTGTTGGATCATTCCCAGTAGCAAGATGAAACTCTGTTTTCTTCTTGTTTATGAGGACTGGTTTCCTAGATGTACTCTCTGGAGTACAACTCATTTGCTTTCTTCTGCCTCTGTGACTTTTCATTGATCAAATTCAGTAGATGAAATGAAATGGAAAGCAGATATACAAGGGGAAATATAGGCATTATTTGCATATTTTTTGTACTAATAAAAATATACTCATAGGTAGATAGACCTGGATGCAGAGAAGGGTAGATAACATTCAGGTTTAGAACTGTATTTCCTTCATCCTTGTGAAAACTTTTACCTATGTGCTGCATAATCTACAATCTCACACAAGAACTTCATAGCGTGTGTTAGCTGTGTCCAGTCAGAGCAGCTCAGTGCTAACTGCGTTACTTGTGCACATATCAGAGAAATGTAGGATACCAAGAGAGTGCTATCTGCAAAGTAGGAGATATCTAAAGGTTAGAACAAAGGAAAAAGGGAAGGGAACATAGTGGAAATAAAAAGCAAGAAAACAGTATAGAGGATTTGCATGTATCAGTAAAGAAATGGAGACGAAAGATAAAACAAATTGAGGGAACAATCTGAGTTTTGTTCAAGGCGAAATTCTACTTTAACACAGAAACAATTCAGAACTTCTCTTGTTTATTTGTGTATACCTACATATACCTTACAAATGTGGCTCTAATACTAGATGATGAGGAATAAGATATTCAATTAGTAAGATGACTGCAAAAATAGATGGTCTTGTCTCTCCTAGATTTTTCTTTCATAATGTGATTTTCTTTACACTCTCTATAATGAACATATTTAACACAGTTTTGTCAATTTGATCTATGTAGTGCATCAAAATATATTATGCAATACTGGAATTCATCTCACATGCATTCTCTAAAGCTATTATTTATCCATCCATGGTTTAATAATTACTTGTTTTTTCCGTTCTAAAGTTGTCTCCTTTTGATTCTTGTAGCTACCCAGAGTCCAGCCAGGACAAATGTGTCACAAAGCCCTCAACTATCTGTTCAGTATTTCTCAGCTTGCATAGTATATAACATAACTGTGTATTTTTTCTGTCATCTATATGGGGCACATTTCTTATGCATGTACTGTGCAAATCATTGAAGAAAAATTAAATAATAATGACTTCCTTTTTTGGCATCTTATCACTTTCTCTTTATTCTCAGAGGTTGGGACATGAAGAAGTCTACAGCTTTTCCATAAATAATCATTTGCCTAAAGAAAACAAAATATATTTTCCTTTCAGACAATATGCATTGATATACTGAAATAGCAGGGAAGGGGAAAAAGAGCCCATAATGCTTCATTAGTTAATTGCGCAGAGTATAGCTCTTTAGGGGTAAACAAGTGAAGGGCATTTGCTGAATGGTCTATGCCCATCATGCATATTATGGTCTAATGGTGCTAGTAATGGTAGGAGGCTCCTGGAGAGTCATCTGTCAAATTAGCACACTGAATTATTTATTGCCTCAGAGTAAAATTGTGGAAGGGAGCAGCTGAGACCCATGTGTAAGAAAATACAAAATAAAGAAAGAACCACTCCCCAAAATAACTAGTACAACTATTTTTCACGTTCAGTAATGTTACCGGTATTTGTAAACATCTACAATGTTATAATATGTGGATGTAAAGATACTGGGAGGTGCATATGGCTTCTAATAAGCAACAAATAATATACATTTTCTTTAAGCTTGTAATGCAAAGACATGAAAGTACATATAATTAACATGGTGATATTATTTGCATTAATTAAAAGTTATTATACAAACTTTACTACATATACAGCATACTACTTATATAACATAAAAAATTACATTGTATATACTGTAAGTTCTATGTCTATAAATACATAAATACAATAAATATTGTAGTTCAGACGGAATCACATATTCATGTCAGAATGTAAGTTCGCAATAAATATAAGTTATTAAATCTAATTCATAAAATCATGAAATAGTTTCAGTAATCACTTACTGAAACTATATCTAGAGATTATGAAGGAATGCATGTAAGAATTTGAAGTTTGCATTGTGATAAAAAGGTTGCTGATGAAGTTCCCCACTTGAAATAACTTTAAATTAGTATTTATTACTCAATATCTCCTTTTCATTCCTTTCTATCTTTATTCAAAATATATCATCTAAGTCACGGTTACTTTCCCATACTTCAGATGACAAATCGCTGCTATTAATGGATGTTCAGCCCATGAGATATTTACTACAGACAAGAGCCCAGTACCTTAGTCATCTGGTTGGTTGTACGTATGCTTCCCTCCAAGTTGTTGCAACAAAATGTTTGTGATGTCTGACACCACAGTAAGATGCACTGTGAGTTATCAGTCACCAGTTCAAGGTATATTAGATAGCATATTAATTTGCTTAGTATGATTCTGTAAGGCAATGAACAGTCCCATTAAACATTGCATCATGATTCTCAATTGAAATGATCACCAAGAATTAAATGAATTAACATTTGTTCTACTTCACTTTAAAATATAGGACACATATGAGACCTTTTTCAGATTATTTACTCACTTCCAAAACTTGATAGCTTCAGGTTTAGTGTTGCAGAGATTTTGCTAAGAAATCTTTGGGAGAGGTTATTCCCTTCCAAATTCCAAAGAATATTAATACTACTTTTCTACAGTATCAGATATTTATTGAGTTGCTACTTAGGTCTGTTTTCTCACTATAGTAGAGAGATGAAAATGGGATTTTGGAGTTTTTTGTTTTGTTTTGTTTTGTTTTTTTATGAGACCACTTCTCATAAAGCATTTGTTAACTTTTGATAAAAATGATTGCAATTTCATTGATATCTTTGACACTTTCTGCAGTCGCCCAAAGAGGGAAAAGCAAGATTTGCTGTCAAAAAATAATTCATAGTTTTTTATCTATATTTTGGTGATAGGTTTTAAGGACCAAGACAAGTAGCCAATAGCACATTTGCTAGCAAACATGGAGAATTTACAATTCAAAGATGTTATATACTTAAATCCACCTAGAAATTCATGCTAACCTTCCAAACACTTCCAAACAATTTTTGCAACGTAAAATTCATTCTTGTTCTGAACATCATTTAGTTCCTCCTGGAGTGATATTTCCAAGCTTTCACCAGCCCTTTGCTGAAGAGGGAGGCCTGTACCCTGCAGAGCATTTGGCACTAGGAGAGGAAGAACAAATACCTATGATGCAGGAGGAAGGCCTTTCAGTGTACCACAGGATACAGTGGTTATCACTGATAGAAATACCCCTTGTCATGAATTCCATGTGAGACTTCATTAAAGGAAACATTTATGTTGACAAATGTCAGCAAACCAACACTGATGTAATACTGACGATCAAATAAATACATTGTGGCACTATGGTCCTGAAAATGTTTCTACCTCAGTTATAAACTCAGAATGAATTTCTTTAAATATATAACTCTTTCCTCATATTTCCTATCTCATCTTTTCTTTATAACAGAGATAGATTTGAGCTTGTGTACATATGAGTTGTCCAATGCTGCCATGTTTATCTATATTTATGTAATGTTTTTAAAGGTCAGTAAAAGAGCATTATAGAAATGAGAGAATATAGAGCAATCAGCAGTTCTAAAAATCTTATTACTTATATATAGGCTTCTTGATATTTTTTATTTTACTGTATATGATTTGTATATAGAATAAAATTATCAACTCTAATTGGACACAGAGAAGAAAAAAAAACTACTTATCTGTATAACCTAGGTGAATCATTCCTCCATTTTCTACATTTAAGTGAGTAGTCTGCTGGGTGATTTTTGTGAAGGTGGTGAGATTTTCTGGAGACCAAAGTTCTTTACCTGTCAATCTAAGGTTTCTCTGAAAATGTTTCTCTCAGAGAGAGAAATTATACCTCCCCTCATGTTTACTGCCTAGCAGTAAAGAACTGAGTTAGCTATATGCCCACATTACAAGCAGACAAACACATAAACACTGGAAGATAGTTAATAGTTGGCTCTTTGAGTCTACCTAAAGCTACTTGCATTACTGTCATGGTTTTACGTTTTTTGGTTTTCAGTATTCCACATCAACTCAACACATCATGTAGTGCACTGGAACTAAAGTGTTAATACTCCAGCTCCAGGGGGGGGGGGGGGCGGCTCACTTACTGCTTGTCAGTGGGCTCCTGGAGACAGCGTTTTCCTGGCCATCCCAAACTTTTCAGGTTTGACTTGGTCTCGGGAACTCTCTCTCCTATCTTTTTTGATTTATTAGTATCAATTTCAATTAGATCTTATTATATTGTGTTATTTTGCATTTCCAATATCATAGTTAGTAAAATAAGTTTTCCTCCATAGATTGTTGCTGCTGTTGTTTTTCTTCCCCTCCTTCCTTCCCATTTTGTGTGGGGCCGGGGGGGGGGGTAAGAGGGGCAGGGGCGTATTGCCCCCTGTCACGGGCATAGATTGATCTAGTTAATGCCGTGACAATTACTTTCAAAACTGTTATTCCAGGAATAAAAAAGCCAAATGAAAACTGAACAATAACAGTTCAGAATTACGCTGAAAATCCTTTGTAAAAGAACTGGAGTCCATAGCTTGGCTGAAAAACTTAATGAACCATGAGAAAAAGACAAAGCCTGTTTGTATTTTATATTTTTAGCTGGAATGGACTTTGGAAAGCAAAACAGATATAAAATAAAATAAAATAAGAGAAGAGAAGAGAAGAGAAGAGAAGAGAAGA
>JAPSGF010000003.1:25929207-25951748 GCA_035772895.1 Perdix hodgsoniae | reverse complement strand
AAGAAGAAAATGTCACTGCTAGGAATTGTTGGTTAATGCTTAATACATTTTTAACCAAGTGATTAGAATATAATCTAAAAGGTATTTTAAAAATCATTTAGAATTTTCATTGTATATATATTCACTTTAATATTAATTTAGAACTTTTTCACGTGATTTAATCTAATTTTAGTTAAAAATAAAGGGAGATTATTTCAGTGGTATCTTATTTTGATTTTCTATGTACTTTCAAAAAATGCGCAAGCAGAAAAAAATACACCATTTATATATGTATATAGAGGCATGCCATTAAGAATTGTGTACTCTGGAACCTTTCTGAAATAGACATAATTATCAAGAGAGTGTGAAGAAAGGTGTGAGTCAAGTGGGAAAAAAACAAATAGTATTGCCACTTCCAATATTGCAAGATTCCACGTGACATTATTTCTTAAACCAAGGATTCTCTTTCACTGAACTGCAATAAATGGGTATTTCATCTGTTCAGGTTATACTGTTGTAAACATTATTGTTATCACGCTAACTTTGGGCCTTGTCCTGTAATCTATTATTGTTTCACCCATTTTGCAGACAGTTTTCCAAGTCAAGTGTAGTCACAGCGCTAAAATAAAGAATGTGTACATCTACTACACTCTAGGAATGCCACATTTCCATATGAAAATTGAAATTATTTTACTGAGTTATCTCAAGATTTTTCTTTCACTGTTTTCTTTATTATTACATCGTCAGAATACATAAGAATTGAGAATCTTTGGGAATGACAGCAAAAGAGCCATTGCCCTCATGAATGAACTGCAAATGAAAACACATTTCTGCTGAAATTCAGCAGATCTCAGGGGAGAGAAAACTGTACCCTCACTGTAGGATTATAAATAACTCAGAGTCTTTTTTTTTTTTTTAGCTTCCTGAAAAAATTAGTTCATGAAATGCATCTGTCCTCTAAAATTTATGTAAAATAAGAGTCAGTTTAATTTTTTTTTCCACTCCTGGGGGAAAGGAATGGGGAGAAAATGAAGCCCGAAAATATCTGAAATAAATGTACATATATTTGAAAATGTTATGAAAAAAATGCAAAGTTGTTTTGTTTTGTTTTCTTTTCTCCTTCTGTAGGTAAAAAAAAGCAATTGTTTTTGGTGTCTTTTAATATATTTCTTATTTCATTACTATGATGTTTTTTAGGTGTCATACTAGGAGTTCGGGACTTCCAGGTGTTTGCAAAATTTACAGTCCATTGCTGAAATCACTGGAAATGCACACTTACTTAAAATATCTCTTTTGATTTTCTTTTCAACAATTTATTTGACGGTAATATGCCTTAAAAAAATAAAAAAGTCCGTGCTAGGTTGTAAAACCTGAAATGTTCAGATATCATAGCTATCTATGAAACTAATTAATACAAATGAAATGGGCCTGAATGACCCATTCATAGAAAGTAATAAACCCCGATTCAATATAGTAAGTAACAAAGCAAGTAATTTCTTTGTGTATTTCAGATGAGTTTAAAGCGATACCCACAACTAGAAACAAACTAGTTATGTTCTGGCCTACATTCAATAAGTTATGTCATGAGTTGGACAGAGAACAAAACTGTTCCATATTTGTTGCTCTTGTTTTGACCTCATTAACTGCAGGCATTATCCACTTTGCCGTGAAGAGGGAATTCTTGTTTTGTTTTGTTTTGTTTTTTTCCACAAAGAGCTCAACTGGGTTTCAAAGAGAAGAAAATATCCTATGTCAGCATTCTCTTGAAAGTGTTATGTCTCCATATTCTAATATGCTGGTTTTGGAATTTTCACACACACAAAAAAAATAAAAATCAGAGAAAGATATACCAACAATTGCCATGTCATTCTGCCAGATTATCTCCTAGCTTTAGGCTGTAATGCCAGAAAACAATTAAGCAAGCTTATGCTTAAGTACACTATTAACCAGAACATTAGAGCTTGTTATGACAAGATGCTGAAAAGACTTAATGTATATCCAATATCAAACCAGATCAGGTCATGGGTTTCTTCTTTATGTGCAATCCAAATGTAGCAGGTAGACAATAGAATAATGACTTGACCAGCCTTTTTTTTCAATACAGTTGGGTACATGAGGTGTCCAATGAACCCTCCAAAAATGAGAGTGGTGTGGACTCGGACACTGTTTCCCAATGATTGCAAGAAATACATGAAGAGTGTGTGTACTACCTTTCTAAGAAGTTACTTACAGTGCAGAGAAGGCAGAGGAAGGGAGCTATTTCTTTACATGGCCTGAAAATTATTTCAGTTAAGCTGTGTACAGAAAGAAAAATAAATCTAGGATAAAATCAAAGATATTTTATTGTATGTGTACGCAAACTTTTTCCTCCTGACAAAACTGTATATAGGGGATATGTTTTTTGTGAATTGACTGTTTTGTATTAAGTTCCTCTTCTTATCAGATATCAGCTTTGATGTGGATACACATTTGCTTTTAATTTTCTTAAAGAATATGAGATATATTGAACTTTGAATGTGGCTCTTGTCATGGTTAAATGCAAATTACAGAATACTTTCAAATTTTCATTGGTTTTAACATTAACACATTCATGAAAAACATGAACATTCATTGGGAACTTAGTCCTTTTAATTATAGATTACCCTAATGACAAATTACTAAAAAGAAAACATTCCCTGTGATTTTAGGATTTCCTGTGATTTAGGATAGGATATGTCTTTAAGTAATTTCCCTTAGTGACAGTCTTTGATCATTATTTTGTGATAGCCAAGTCTCTTATCATCCATGGTAAACACTTATAAATGAGCAAACTCTATGATCTCATTTGACTAACCTCCAGATAGAGCAAGATCTATTGAGAGCCATGGGAAGTCAAAGCCACGAACATCAGCTCTAGAGGGACATCTAACTAAAGAAGCCATTAGAGTTCTGTGGTGATAATGGGAAAGAAAATTTTATTTTTATTATTATTATTATTTTTTAACTGGAATAATGATAAGAAGGATGACACAAAGGAAGAAAATTGAATATATATATAGGTGTATATATATATATATATATAGGTGATTTAAATGACATGGAGGTTTCTTTTTCATTTATTCTCTTTGTATGCCCTTTACTAAAAAAGAAACAAATATACAGGGGATGTTTCCTCTCCTAGAAAGGATAGATTCAAACTCTCTTTATTTGTAGTGGCTTCTGAAAGTGAGGAATTTCTGTCAGTTTCTCCTCACTGGAGAAATTTGAGGTCTTGTCACTATCAGAGAAATCTGAGCTGCTGTCACTCTATCACAGTGCATAATTGAGGGTGATTTTTAGTGCAGCTACAGTTCCCAATTTAAAGAAAGTCTTAAGTCAGTAACAAATTTATATAATGTAGACTGCATCTTAGTATCTACTGTTTACATCACATTACAGTGTACACTGACTGCTGATCCCTGCAGATTTTGATTGATGTGCTGCCGATGCTGCTATTCTGACAGTCAAGATATCCCATAAAAATATAGAGCAGAATTGGGGTAGTACACTGTTTAGAGGAAAATGGCATTAGATAAGTGCTCGTGAGATTTGGCCACCTCCAAAGCTTCTCCATAGGCAGAACTGAGCTTCTAAGTGTTGAGTGGACTGTGAGAATAAGGCATTTGATATGCTGACCTTTTCAACAAAGGTCAAATGCATCATTTTGGTAGTGCTGAGTGTTTCTTCCCACCTGCCTCACTCTTTTTTTTCCTTTCTCTCTCTAACCTGATTTTCTAGTAGGCTTCTTGTTTGAATGCGTATCTCAGGAGGTCAAGGTGGACAAAATTCAATGACTAGCACATTTTTGAAAATGTTATCCACTCTTACTTTTGTGCATTGACTAAAGTCAATGGTAGTTTGGAAGCTGTGGTCAAAAATCTTATATCATTTTTACATCTTCTCCTTCATATGAAATTAAGGAGAGTTGATCAACTGACTTTGTAGAAAGTCGTTAGCTACCATAATGCTTTAAGGACATATTTAATTGGATCACAGCTTGAAGTGGTAGCAAAGTGAGTTTGCCCTTTGCCTTAGCCTACCTAGGAATTCTGATCTATATTCCTGATTGCTATTGAATTTTCTAGATTTCATTATAAAATCAATAACCGTTGCACATGGTAAAATAGTTTACAAGAGCTGCAACATATTGTGGACTTCTGAAAACATACTGAACTCACTGAAGCCACCCAGGCAGCCAATTAGGAGAAAACATCTATTAAGGAAAAACAGGGCAGTCCCATTGACTGCTATTGATTTTCTTAGCCTTGTGAAAAGACAATCAATTAGATAAAGAAGGCTAATGTTACAGCTGCAATTTAATAACCCCCAAAGAAAGGAGGAGAGCTATTGATTCCTGACATGGAATGCAGAGCTTATTGAAATATACTGAACTTCACCTGTCTTATAATCAGGCCTCGAGGAAAGAGGAAGGTCTTTTGGGGACTGAATGTAACTTGTGGCATAGAATCTCAACTATTAAACTGGCTCGGTGATGTCAGACCTAAGAGATGCAAATGAAACAAAACTTTAGAGGAAACATAAGCCCAGGGTTGAATACTAAATCACAGGAGCTATTGACAGAAGCTGTCTTGGTGAAGGTTGTTTCTCTTTTTCATACAGAAAGCACCAGAGTACCACCTGTCATTTTCAAAAGCAAAGTCAGTTTTGCCAACCAGCCGTGAATGACAAATAAAGCTTTATATGAAACACAAGGGCATATTATGTGCTATTGTGTGTTCTGCTAAGTGCTAATTTATCTGGCTTGTTCTCTTCAGCAAACACACGCACAGACACATGAAATAATCCATCTAATTATGTAGCTATTTAGGAGAAAAACAAAGCAAGGTGTTTTTGCCTGATACAGAAGGTACATGATACAACAAAGGTTTCAACAAAACCTAACACAGTTAATAAAAATAAATGAAGTGATGTAAGCTGTAACAATTTTAGAACAAATAAACTTTTGCCAGTTTTATATTTAGGGTAGACCCAGCTGCTTTTCATAAATAGATGAGTACTTTCATTCATTTTTTGATAGACCCTAATTGGAAATGGCTAATAGGCCTTGTGGCTTTCCACTACAAAATTTTGTCTAAAATACCTTATGTATTTTCTTTATGCTTATGCTTTTTTTTTTTTTTTTTTTCCTTTTTTTTGTTTTTGATCCTTTTTTTTTTTTTTTACATATTCTTTTTTTTTTTTTTTTTTTTTTTTTTTTTTTTTACCACAAGCAGACAGCTGCTATTCACAATAATTGCCAGGGCAGTCAATTATACTTTAAATAGGCCTACTTGAGGGCAAATGAGCGTATGGTGGTCTAAATTGTGCTGGAGACGTATAATACACAAAGACTGTCATTTCAAGCATCTGGAACATGACAAATATTATTCGGAGTCTGTTCAGTACCTATATAATACATATGCTCATTACTGTGTCAGTATAGTGATTCTCAGCAGCCTATGCTTGCATGCTTTGCAATGTATGTGTTTGTATGTATATATATATATACACACACACACAGACACAGACATATCTGCACATACACACGCATGCACAAATATATCCATACAAATAACGAAAAAGCATATGAACAAATACCCAGAATGTGAGAAAAACATGTTTTTTTCCCAAAATAATTGCTTTACAGATGAAGAGAGGACAATGTAATAGTTTTAAAAGATTTAGTTTTTCCTAAAATTTTTAAGTATATTCCTGTATGCTGTTACAAGAAAACAATAAATATGCCATTATTTTTTTAAAATCAATTAGTAATTTTTCTTGTGTGTGTGCACATTATAAACCCTCTTCATTTACTGAGGTAATATTAGGTTCTGGGAAAGTGACTTAGGCTAGAATGACATTAAGATTAATACAGCTAACACTGCATAAGAAATGTGCTACTTAAACAAAGATCACCGTGTACAACATAGTATGAATAAAGATTAACCAGAAAAAAATATAAAACATCAGGATAGAGCACTTGGAGAAATGCAGTAAATGACCTAAAGATCTGAAGTTTATTCAGATTAGTGATCTATTTTTTTATATTGAAAATTCTTAAAAAACTGTAGGAACGCAGTTTTTAGTTGAAGAAATAAAGAAAGGAAAAGGTATGCAAACTGGAATTAATTCTTACAGTGCCTTTCTTGTAGATATGACTATTTACATCAGAGAGGACAATTCTGAGAGATACTGAGTGTTTCCTGTTGATTCCCTTGGGAGCTCTGAGTATTCAGCTTGTTTTAAGATCAGGATGCTCTTAACGTTTCAGTTCTGTGGGTGAAGTCATAAAATCCATCACAGCATGGATGCAATAATACAGATAAGATGCTTAGTATATCCAGGATGAATGCAAGGAAGGATGAATGCAATAAATAGTCAGGCTCTGTAGTTGTTTTGTCATTGATAACTGAAGCTGTACCTCAAAATGGCCTCTCATTTTTTATGTAGAAAATTCAGCTAGAGCAACATAGTACAAGTAGTGCAGTAGAAAAGAGGAAAACAATATATAGAGACAGGCAGATACTTTTTTTGAAAGTGCATAAAACCAAATGTTGGGTGTAAGAACTATAAAGAAAGTTTCATTAGGTAATAAAATAGTTGTAAAAGGTAATTCAAAGCCCATAGAAATACTCTATTCAGCAACATAAGTTAAATAAAAATGTTCTTTTGCAAGAAACATGGTCAATTAAGATTCACTCCCTTGCAAACTTAATTGCATCAGCTTTCAAATATCAAACCATATTAGAAAACGTTAAGATTTTTAAAGGATCATTCTGAATATAAGTGAGTTTCACATGCCTTTAAATCTTTGTAAGAATTCATTTTTTTTTTTCTAACTCATTGGATATTTTACAGTTGGAAAACAGTGTCAGTAAACTTTTTTTTTTTCAATTTAAGGATGAATTGTTTCATTACTTAATTGTGCATTTCATGCACAGCAAGGGTTAGTTTTAAGAAAAGCCTCAGGTGCCTGTGTCCAAAATGCAATCACGAAAAATCTTCTGCTCTGCTATTACCTGATCCTGCAGACCTGAATTCAGCAGTCCCAGATTTGCTGTCCTAGATTTGAGTTTCTGTTTCTGCTTCTATCACTTCACTTTCAACAGAACTGAGTGTTGCTCAGTACCTTTGCAATTGATCAGAATAAAACTGCAGGTGTTCTTCCACTAGTGTCACCTGAAGGTCTCCATCTGTTTATGTTCTGAAAATTCATTTTGCATATAACCCTAGTGCATAAACAACCAGCAGGCAGGTACGGTCACAGCCTGCTTTTAGAGCACAATGATAGACTTCCACACAGCACATGTACATGGTGATCGAAGAACCTGTTCAGCATGTAGAAGAAAATAACTGAGCAGAATTTGTCTCCAGCTTCTATTGGCTAAGATTGAAAGCCAAGCATGAAAAAATAGCAGTTCTGGTATGGTGGTCATTCCCCAAGCTGTCTTGTATTTATAATGTTGCATATACATCTTCAGGATTTTGCATGCCAGAAACTAGACTCCAGTGAGTGTTATACATCAGAATTGAGGTATTTGGCATGGAAACAGGAAGACCTCGACTGATCTCAGGCTCCCTCTGGATCATCCTCAGGCTCCCTTGTGTATTATAATTGACATAGCCACTGAGGGAAAACAACCATCTCCCAAAACCTAAAGGGTAGTGGGAGCAAAAGTTAGTCCCAAGAGATTTCTACAGTTACCAGAATGCCATAACCAATAGTCAGTGAATGTCTGATTATGCATTCATCCACCTCTCTCGGAGAATTTGCATAGCTCAAGCTGGAAAGGTAAGCATAAAAGCAAAAAAAAAGCAAGAAGATTTTCTTTCAGAAAAATAAAGCTATTTTTCAGTCTCACTATAAATAGTTAATATGGCAAACAACTAAGTGCATTCACTGATCTTGATGCATTGCATAAAATTTGGGAGAAATGCGTTTTGAAAAAAAACCTTTGAGTAGCAAGAGATAAAAGTATTAGGATGTCTGTATGTCACAGTCAATTAGAAAGGTACATTCTTATCATTACAGCTCATCATAACTGAAGGAAATGGGCCTTCCCGATTGGCAGAAATTAGTTAAACAAGCTTAGACTAGATTCAAGAGCCATCTGTTTGCTGCACTAGAGAAGCACAAAAATAAAATCTGTATTTATAATTAGAGATAAGGTAACTAAAAGGTTTAACAAAGCTATTCTCTATATAGGAAAGATTCAGTTCTGAATCTGAATAAAGCTATTCTGACACTAACGTCCTCTGGACACCTGTCTTTGTAATTTCTACATAAGTTATATTTTCTTCTTTACATTATCATCAAAATAGTAAATAAGTATAAAAAGTTGTAGGAATTTTCAGTTGTTAAAGAATCATAAAACATAGATCAGTAGATCTCAGAATTTGGAGGCTTCTGAATCTCACGGAGGGAGATTTTTCTTCAGATACTAACCAATACCCAACATAGCAATGAGTAGGATAGGACTGGAATTAAAAGATGGTTTATTTTTCTTGTAAAATATCACTGACTTAGAGAAGCTAAAAAGCTGGGGCAAAAGATAATTGTAGTATAATAAACAATTAAATAAGTCAAAATACAAATATTCAGGTAGGTATTATTACAAAATCCAACTTTTGAGTAAGGTGGAAAATGTAGGATACATCTGGTTCTCAATGCCACTACACAAAGTAATTTGAAGTCAGAAATCAAAATGTCAAATCAATGAAGATATCCTGACCATGAAATTAAGGCAGAAAAGTAGCAGCCTTAGTTGTCTGCAATGCAAAGAACTTCATTTCTGTGTAACTCAGAGGTCCGCTATATGTAACAAAAATTTGGGTACACAGCTAAGCAAATGCCTATTTCAGCTCATTGCTTTCTCTCTAACTATCTGCAGAAAGAGGCAGTAATACCATGGGTGCCAGTTTGCTCTGCCTGTGCAAACACACCAAACCTGGAGGTTGCTTTAACTCAAATCCACATCAAAACGTGTTCTTAAGCTGGATGGACTATAAGTTTGGAGACAAAAGTTGCATTAAGGCAACACAGTGGGTTGACCTCAGCCAGCATCCAAAAACCCATACAATCCTTGTAGAGGGACAAGAGAAAGTAGGAACAGCAAAACCAAAAGTGGGTGGCTCGCTCATGGGTAAAGATATGCACAGTTGAATAAATGAAGGAAAAAGAGAGGGGAAAAAACAACAACAACAATAACAACAAAAGAAGACAACAATTAAATGAAAAAAAAAAAACAACAGACAACAACCAGTGACTCAATGGCATTCTCTTATCACTTCCATCAAGCTGAATGATGGCCAACCTCTGAGAAGTGGCTCACTAGTTTGAATTGCAGAGCACAAGGTTATACAGTATGGAATATAAGGATAGTTTGAATCAATAGTCCAGACTGTCACCTTCCAGCTTCTTCCCACACTACCTGTTGGGAGAGAAGAGAAAAAAAAAGCCTCCTTGACACTTATCAGCTATAGTAAAAGTACCAGTGAGTTGTCAATATTGTTTTAATACAAATTCAAAGCGGACCAAAATGTGGATGCGCTTTGGATAGGTCCTATTCTATCCTATTTGGATAGGAATGTTAATTTCATCCCAGCTAGACCCAGGGCAAGTTGTCAAACAGTTTCAGGTGAGAGTTTCCTCTCAGAAGTAGGGGATGTCGAGGAAATGCATGCAGGTTGCCATTGAGGACATTCTATATTTGGCTTTAAAATGTCTCCTTTTTAAAAAAAGGACATCTCTTCAAAATGCAAATGAGAATTTAAGAGGAAAAAATTCACAATCCTTATTACAATGAAAGAAATATTTAAAAATAGAAAAATGTCTATAGCTACTCAGAGTACACAAAGATCAGCAATGACTCAGGTATTTTGACTCACGTTTTTACCTGTTAAAGTATAAAAAGAAAGACAGTTGTTATTGTACTTATGGAAAATGAGGTATGCATTGTTAATCAGTAAATATTTTTCAAACAAACAGTAATTTTAAAAGGCAAAATTCCTTTGAACAGTATGGTATGCTATAATGAAGAAAAATTTACACCTGTGACTGAAATGTTTCTGCAAAACTGTTGTGTTTCATTTTCTTTTTAACAGACGCAGGGTACCAACGAATCATTACCCCAGTAGGGTTATCTATTGAATATCAGAAATATCAGACCATTTCTCAAAAGTATTCCACAATGGAAGAAACAGCTGACTGTTCAGAAGCAAGAAAAAAAATATCCTTACTGTGCTTCTAGATATCTTATTTGGCTAGTTTGTCATATGTACAGAAATAACAGATTTTTCTTCCATGTCTCAGGGATTAAAGTGACCATTCCCTCCTCTGTTCTAGTCAAACTGTTGGAAAACAGAAAGATCTGAAAGAAAATGTTGCCATGTTTTAGATAAAACTGCTTCCAAAGAAAATGAAAATAAGAGAAATGTGCATCTGAAGATCAGCTAACAAAGACAACATAATCTGATATTTTGCTTTTTGTTCTGCTTGCAAATTGTGTAGACCTGTGAATTTATTGCAATGTTCTTGGATATATTTGTTATTTATAATTAGCCAAATAATGTCTGCATAATGATTGTCCTGAATTGATTCTTGCTCATGAACAATTTTGACACTGGCTATGATTCAGTTATGAACTGACTCCTTGGATGGAATGAACCTGATGGCTTTAAAACTCTGACACTATGGGGGTTAGAGAAATTAATACAGCTGAAGAACGGATTGGGATTAAAAAAAAAAAAAAAAAAGCTTATTTTCATCTCCACCATAAATATTAAAAACTTAGATGCATAAAAATCATAACCATTTAATATAAAGAAAACGATGAAGTTTCTTGATATTATAGACACTCTCTGCACTTGCCCGTCATCCCCTAAATACCTGCACAAATTTGCTTCAGTGATTGTTTTTCTCACATCGATTTTATGTCATAGAATCATAGAATGGATTGAATTGGAAAGGGCCTTCAAGACCATCTAATTCCAACCTCCCTGCCATAGTCAGGATTATCACCAAACAGATCAGGCTGCCCAGGGCCCCATCCAACCTGGCCTTGAAGGACTCCAGGGATGCAGCATCCACACTTCTCTGAGCAGCCTATGCCCGGACCTCTCCACCCTCTAAGTAAAAAACTTCCTCCCAATATCTAACCTAAATCTCCCCTCTTTTAGTTTCTTCTTTGTCCTACCAATATCAGCTCATGTAAAAATTTGGTCTCCCTCCTGATTATAAGCTCCTTTTAAGTTTTAAAAGCCCATTATCAGCTTTCCCCTGAGCCTTCTCCAGGTTTAACAAGCCCACTCCTTCAGCCTGTCTTCATAAGAGAGGCATTCCCATCCTCGTATCATCTTAGTGGCCCTCCTCTGGACATTCTCCAACAGTTCCATGTCTTTCTAGTACCCAGCACAGTATTCCAGGTGTGGTCTGACAAGGGCAGAGTGGAGTGGGACAATCACCTCCCTGTCCCTGCTGGCCACTCCTCTTATGATTCAGCCTACAATACTGTTGGCCTTCCAGGCTGCAAACACACACTGCTGGCTTGTGTCCAGCTTTTCATTCATCAGGACTCCCAAGACCTCTGCAGGGCTGTTCTCAATGCCTTCTTCTCCCAGTCTGTACACATATCTGGAATTAACCCAACCCAAGCACAGCACCTTGCACTTGGCCTTGTTGAACCTCACAAGATTCTTGAGGATCCACTTTTCAAGCCTGTCCAAGTACCTCTGGATGGCATCCCTTCCTCCTATTGTACTTAATGCACTATTCAGCTTAGTATCAGCAGCAAAATTGCTGAGGGTACACTCAATCCTTCTATCCAGGACATCTATATAGATGTTGAAGAGCTTACTTGTATTATTTAAAATCATCAATTTTTTCCCAGGATGACATGATTTCTATGAGATTGCCCACATTCTTTGTGCTTAATTCTTCTCACTACACGTGAGTTTTCTTTTACATACATTTGTTTTAACATAATCAAACTCTCTGAGCCATGACTAGCTACTCTGAAAAGGGTCAAGAATTTTTAGGGTCTACTGTAAGAAATAATATTTTGAAGATGATACAACTAGAACAGAACATAATAAAAACAATTAACATACAACTCTTACTTGAATGTTACTTTAATATGTATTTGGTTTAAGTGGCAAAGTTTTGCTAGTGGTGACTGCAGGAGTGAATTCTGTGGATGCAGCATCTGTCCCAGATCAGATCAAAGACAGCTCCAGGTTTTCCAAAAGAGACTCAACAGGGCTGGGCAGAGCTGAGACATGAGCAAAGCTCGGTGTGCTCTAGGAGAACAGATTTAATGTAGAGAAAAACTGCCGTGCAGCAACAGCTGGGAGAGAAGAGTGAGAAAAGTGAGATAAGCTGTCCTGTAGGCACTAAGATCAGTGTGGAACAAGAGTAGGAGGTGTTCCAGGTACAGTGCAGCAGTTCCCTGAAGCCCAGGAGAGGCCCATGGCAGAGCAATGTGGCCCCCTGCAGTGCATGAGAACCACACAGTGCTCCCCATGGAGCCACTGAGCAGCCCACATTGCCACACAGTAGATGTAGAGGAGAGAGGATTGTTCCTCTACATAGAGAGGAATTCAGCCTGGTTGGAACTGTTCCTGAGGTCTGTGCTAAGGAATTTAATTCTGGAAGGACTGAGCCACATGGTATGGATCCACACTGTAGCAGATTTTGAAGAACTGTAGATTCTAGGAAGCCCATACTGAATCAGTTTGGAAAGAATGCCATCCTGTGGGAGGGACTGCATGCTAGAGCATCAGAAGAGAGTGAGAAAGAAAGTGGCAGAAATATGGAGTTATAGTCTAAGAGCATCAGCAATTCAGAATAACAAACAAGAAATCAGTTTCTAAATGTGAGTTGCTCAGATGTTAAAAAATAAAGAATGAGATACAAACCTGTGCAGAAGACTGGAACTCTTCAATTGTAGAAGTTATTCACTTAACATTTACAATAGTTAATAGTATTTTCATTTTGGTGAAAAAAAAACAAACAAACAAAAAACAACACCCCTTTTACCAAAATGAAAGCTCTAAACGAAAGTTCAAATTCAGAAAATTCAGTCAATTTAAAATGCTATTGTTTTAAATTAACTCTTGAAATATTTACATTGTTTTGGCCATTTGTTGGAAATTAAATGTCAGTAAGACTTAGTATATTATTAATTGCACAGCATATTCAAACAGTGGATGAAGCAGTTATACACTGTTTTCTGTTAAGGCATTTGGTCTTATCTAAGACGTTAGGAATTCTCCTTAGTAATTTCTTTTATTGCTCATCCATACCGACTTCAAAATTTACAAATAAATGTTTTAATATATAATAATCCCTAAATGATTGATTTGGGAAATAAATGAGAAAGTAGGTAGCTGTAGTTCATCAGTAATTTTCAAATGCCTAGTGATGACATTTCTTGGGGAGAGAATGATTAAGGGCTATTCAAGAAGAAAATATAATTCTGTCCTTTGAGTGTGGTTGTTTTTTTTGTTTGTTTGTTTGTTTTGTTTCATTACTTCTGTTGTTTTTGTTTCCAATTTAGCAAATAAGCGGGAAAGATATTATTTAAATCCTTTTGGATACTATAAATTATTCCTTGAATTTCACCTGTAAAGTCACTCCCTATGCATGTGCTGATTTGGAAAGAATATTATTTATTAAGTCTTGGATTCATTCTTCTCTGGTGGCCAGAGCTACAATTTTCTTGAAGGATGGAGAAGTGGGAAAGGTCATTCCTTCTTACTACTGAGCACAGCTGTGTCAGTACAAGAGACAATACAGGTCCTCATTAGCACCTTGTTCAAGAGTTATAGATCTTTTGGCTACATATTCTATTCTGACTTTCTTATGGAGCCATAATAAGATATCTAATCAATGCAAAGGTTTGCTTTCAATATGGAGGCTTCCTGGGTGACTGATGATGCATTTTCAAGGCAGCAGTACCCTATATTAATGGAAATTCTAATGTGGTCATCAATAAATAGGATTGAATGAAGACTCATGTTTCAGACAACTCTCACCACAGGAGGAATTATCACAAGTACACTAATTAGGATTGAAAAATTACTCATTTCTTCTTGGCTGAAATTCAACTTACAGAAATGAAGACTCATTCTGTTTAGTTACACTTTCATAGGGTGAAAGGGAGCTCAGTTTGCTTATCCTATAGCTTAAAAAAAAAGAGGTAAACTGAGAAACTTTTTTTTTTTTTTTTTTTTTCTCTGCTAGGGTCACAAAACTAAATGTCTTTTTTCTGAGAGAGCTTTCAAAAAGTAGAGAAAAGATAAATAATTAGCGCTACTACACACAAATTCTGCAGGCAATTGCCCAGAATTTTTCACACAAGGGTAGAGCTTATTTATTTTTGTAGAAATGTTTTCAAACTCTAATTTTGGCCTTATTTCAAAAGCATAGTGACAGAAAAGAATATTAGAAACCTGGATGTAAGATCCGTAGAGAATGGATGCTCAAAAATTATCTGTGAACACTGGGAAATTTGTAGATCAAAGTTTCTGCCTGCCTTTGTAGAGATCAGAAGATTCAAACTGATAAAGACACATTTTATGGGATTACAGATGTTTATTCTTTAAAGCAATGTGGAAGATGGAACTGGCAATATGTATTCCAGTCCCATAGACTTGTACACATTCAGTCTGAAGCAGTCTCGAACTTGCTCTGCCCTTACATGAGGGGGTAAATTGGTCAATGAGTTCATGCCAAGAGATTCAGGGATGTAAGAAATATGAGAGTGAAGCCAGTGAAGCAAAGAACTCACGGAGTACCTCAGCTTTCTCCGTGTTTGTTGTATCCAGCTCTCCTTTCTCATTTGTCAGAGGAAGTACACTCTTTTTGGCCTGCCTCTTCTGAACAGTGAACCTATAGTACTCCTTCTTCTCTTTTAGTATCCCTCACCATGTTCATCCCTGCCATGAATCTCACTCCAGTTTACAGGAAAGAGAGAACACTCTTTTGATATATGTATACCCGACAGTGAGAATATGATGATGATATGATGATATATGTATACCCGACAGACACAATGACCAGTTTATTACAAATCCTAGTCAACCAGGGAAAGGGAAGGCTGGCGATTATTACAAATTAGGGTGATGGGGAAGGGAAAATGGGCAATATGAAAGATAGGAAAGCAACACAAATTATGTAAAGCACGGATAGCCACCATCAAAGATCCAGCAGCATCCTGTTGCATGCCATTCCGATGGTTCAAGATTGACATTGGAGCAAAAGAACAAGGTAGAGAAGCAGCAGAGTGGCTGACTGTAGGTAGCAAACTGGTGCAGCAACAGTGAGTCTGGAAATGACAGGCAGGTCTCATGTTGCAGGCCTGGGAGAATCTGGCAGCAGGCAGGTATCACATCATGAGGTATCAGATGTTAGACACACCTCCCTTGGTTGTAGGTCCCTTTTTTTTATCCTCTTCTGCCAAATGTTGTATTTTGAGGCATTTAGGTAAGAGTTATGTGCAGGCACTTCTGGGCAGTTAGGTGAGAGTCATGTGCAGCACCCCTAAGCATGCAGGTATGGTTATCTCTCTCCATATGAGCCCATACAAAAGACTGCTTATCATCAACTAAGTTGCTACTTATCACTCTCTCTCATTGCCCCTGGCCAAATTTTCAGACAAAGGATTTCCCAAACTTTGACCAGGACTTATCTGGACTTGTCCATGTTCAACAGCAAGGTTTGAGACAAAGGTGCAAAACCAACAAACAAACAAAAAGTACTCTCTTACACCTTGGCTTTCCTAATCCCATTTCTGCATGTCCAAATGGCATCCCTATATTCTTCCCAGCTGACACATCCTTGTTTCTACTGCCTGTATATGTCTTTCTTATTTCTCAGTTTGATCAGCTGGTCCTTCCCAAGCTATGGTGGTTTCCTGCCTTCTCCGTGTGTTTTCCTGTACAGAGGGGCAGAGAGCTCTTGCACTCTCAGACAGGTACTTTAAAGAGTATGCAGCTTTGTTCCACTACTTTCTCTCTAGGCACAACCTCCCAGGAGATCTCATCCAACAATTCTTTAAACAACCTGAAGTTCACTCTCCTGAAGTTTGGGGTCATTACTACACTCTTTGACAGACTCTCGTTCCTCAACAGCATTGTCACTGCAATCTAGGCTGCCTCCAATCTTGACTTCTTTAACAATCTCTTCTGTATTGGTAAGCACCAGGTCCAGCAGTGCTTCCCCTCTGGTTGGTTCTGTTCAATACTTGAACCAGAAAGATATTGTTGATGAGTTCCAGGAGTCTCCTGGATCATTTGTAGCTTGCCATTATGTTTTTCCAGCAGATATCTGGATGATTGAAATCCCCCATCAGGATGAGAGCCTGGGAGTGTAACAGTTCTTGCAGCTGAAGCAAGAAAACCTCATCAACAGTCTCTCCTTGCTCTGGGGACCTGTAGTCTACCTGACAGCCAGCTACCCTTTATTGGTCCCATCCCTAATCTTAACCCACAGGCTTTCAATCTTTTCCTATGTGCTACTCAGAGGGTAACAGTCCTTGCAGTGTCTTCACTGTTGTAACATAGAGGGCAATCCCCTTTTAAAAGACACCTCAGTTGTATCAGTAGCTTGGTAACCTTTTAAATTCTAATTCTCCATTTTACATGTCACTGTTTTTTAACAACCATATTAGTTAGAAGATGTTGGCAAATATGCTGTAAAATCATATAATCAATTCCTAGATCAAAGCAGGCTGAAGAAAAGATTGTAACTTGCAATTTTCTTCTTATAGGTCTTTCTTGTGGGCTTTTCCGTGGTAACTGTTATCACATACACCAGTCTAAACTGCCTTTTTCTCTATATATATACATGTAATATGCAGAATAGTTTAAAATAATTAAGTAATTATTGTAAAGGGAAATTTTAGAAAAATATGCATGAGAATTTAAGCTCCAACTTTATACTGCCTTATGAAGATACTAACAGAATCCATAGTAGTCTATGGATTTTGTGAAATATACAGCTCAAATTCCATGGTATACTAAAGATCTTAATCCTTAAATAGGACACACAGAATACAAAATTTACAATCATAAACTATGCTATCTCAAACAGAGTCTTTTCCATTGAATTTATTGATTTTACTCAGCAATCATAGAGTTTATGAATTAAAGCAAAGAATATATGAAAAGTAGTATTGGAATTTCACAGAAGACACACTGAAGACTAAAATAACTTTTAAAAGTTATCCTACTTTTATCCCATTATTCTACTTTTATTTCTTACAAATTGAATGTATTTGCATATATCTAAATTTTGATCATCAAGAAGTTTTTTGTCAAGTTTTCTAAGAATAGAAACAAGCTCAGGTTCAAAATAAAAACTCCACAAAGAAAAATATCTGGAATCATGAGTTCCTATAATCTTGACATTTCTTTAAAATCCCTCTGCTTTATAAAATTCATAAGACAGAAAATATTGAGATTATTAACGAGACATCTTTGTTATTGTTAAATTTCAGTTATTGAGAGTGGGACTGTAAGTGGAAGATCAGTTCAAATAACTTGGATGTGTCTGAAGACCTCAAAATATTCAGTTTTTGTATTTATTACCATATTATTACTATATCATTTTCTTATGTACAATTCACAAGAATAATGGATTGTCACAAAAGGAGAGAAGGCCTGCTATTTTTCTCCCTCTTATTAGGTACTTTTCTGGTCTTCATTCTGATAGTATTTGAGAATTTCCTTTTCAAGCAAAGGTATCATATGAAGATTGAAATCCAAAGCGATAAATTTTCTGAGCTGAAAAAGAGAATTGAATTCCTTTATTGCTTCTATTTATAGTCAGAAAAAGGCCTATATATATATGAGTAGGTTTAAATTTACATTAACAAATTATTGGTGATTGGATCTGGTGGCTATTGTTCTTTCCCTAATCTTTACTTTCTCCTTCACCTCAGAAATGTCCAAAGAAGCTATGAAAAACACATATAACTTTCATAACTTAGAAAAATTGATGAGTTGGTAGGATGAGGCTGAAATCATATTTGTGAAGATGTGGAAGGCAATAAAAGTAACAGCAACAACAACAAAAGAAGCTGAAGAATAAAAAGCAAGATCATTCCTTGAAAATCCATTTTCCTTTCCACCCAACAAAACGGAACTTAACTGAGAACACTTCACCAGTACATTTCCTCCTGGATCTTCCAGAAATTATCCAAAATAATGACAATAATCCTAAAGTTTTGTCTTTTGCCCAGAAAAGTCTCTTATCTACTAAGAAAATGGACAATGCTTGAACAGATACAGAAATAGAATTAACAGTAGTTGTTACAGCAGGAGAGTAGTAGGCAAATTTGACTGCATGTCTTCTAACACTATCCAGCCAGGAAGTACAGCTTCATAGGCCAACACCGCAGTGTATTTTGTAGTGTCTTTTCAGGCACTAATCCTTTCTTCCAAATTCTTGACAAATTGCATGTTTACCAGAGCTTCTATTAAGAAACTATAAACAAAAAAAAAATTGGAGAATTTCAGCCTGAAATGATGGAAAGCAAAAAGAAATATATCATAAGACATTAAGTATTGTTCATGAATCTAAATACCCTTTGCTGTACATTTTTGTATCGGACTATGGTCTCCAGGTGTTAGTGAAATACAGACAATTTACTTATTTTTACACAGGTTTTCATTCTTCAAGACTTTCTGTGTTATATGCTTTGTCTAAAAAACATAGCAAATATAAGAAAATGCATTAAATGCATACAATCATAATTTTTAACTGTTCTTCAGTAGTCAGAAGGTTTCTTTTCTATCTAATATCATGCAAAGCCCCTCAAAATAGATTTTAAAACCTATTTTGAGATAATTAAAATGCCCAGTATTACAATATATTTGTGAACATCCTTGTTCCGTTTTTATTTTTTCTTTTTTTTCCCTTTATTTATTTATTCATTTTTTTCCCTAAGCTAATAGTTATATTTATCTCATGTCTTTGCTCACTGGCATAATTTTATTTTTTAATTGTCATTAAAAATATTATCTATTATAACAGATATTTTTAGACTGTCATCATTATTTGACAGTTTTGACAGATATTATTGATTTAGCCAGCAACTGTGGCTAACCAGAAGGGGACAATGTGACAGTTTTATGTAACAAAAGGCACAGTGTCATGTCAACTGAACTAAATGTTGTACAAAGTGACAGCAGGACAAAAACGCCTTTCAGACTTAATTTTCTGCTTCATTTTTTCTACCATCAATACATAAGGCCATGCAGTAGGTGACACAAATTAGCAGGATAGAGCAAAAGGTCTATCCCTGCTTCTGTTGCTATACTTGACTTCTTTCTACTAAGGTAACCAGCAATTATTTTTAAGGCGAATGAAAAAGAAGAGCAGCTTATAGTAATCAACCTATCCCTTTAGGAGAAAATATATCCCTTATCAGGATTCTTTATATGTTTCTCCTAGGTGGCTTTTTGGAAAAGACGAAAGAAAAAGTCCCCCATCTGCTAGGTCATGCCTACAAGACACGTTCTGTCAATTCTTAAAAGCAACAAGAGCTTTGCCTGTGGGATACCTATAATTATTATGTGGAGCGGCCTTGCGCCTGCTGTAACACATTGTTCTGCTAACACAACCCGAATGAGAACAGTGGCTCCAGGCTGTGAGTTGATAAAGTGTAACTTTTCGATTTTGCTCTTCTACATCTCTAGCATTGTGCAGAGTCCATAAGTGACATCTTTGGCCTTCCTTTGGGCTGAGCAGATTGAATCTGTCACGCTGCGTTAAACAATGACTAGGGGACACAACCTTAGCATGGCCTGTCATTTTTTCCTACTAATTCAATCTACATTTAATCAATGAAAGTAATTTCTTGTTTGTTTAAGTCTCATATCCAATGGATCTTCAGGATCTTGAAGTAGTGCACCTCCACCCTGACCTTCTCCTCTTTTTGAACTTGGCCTAGTATATCAAGATCAGAATTAGTGAAAATTGCACATGCAAAGTTGTCATGCTGCTCATTGTATATATAGTCTCCTTTTCAGTTTATATATGGCTATCAGATCATCATTGTAGAATTCAGCTTTCCCATAGATTCATTGTGAAAGAAGTTAGCTGAAGCTGAATTTCCAAATCACAGTAGTAAAATGTTAATTATAGTGCACTCATTTACTGGAGCATATGTATATAATCAGTGATCTTCCACATATGTTTTGTATGGTAAAGTACGAATGCAAGGCTATTCCTTCCTAAGTATAGACCATCACCATTATTGAAGGTAGCCAGTAGTGACTTATGCAAGTTCAAGGACTTTATTGATCGTTTTAGCTGGTCTTAATCAAAGTCTGTCTTTCTTTCCACTCATAGTGATTAAATAAGTCTAAGAGAGCCTGACATCAACTCTTTGACTTTTTATTAGTTCTCAGCAAGTGCTGTGCTCAGCATTTTGGTAACCAGCAGCTGCAAAAAAGGAAGTTAAAAATTTGAGGAAAATGTCTGGGAAAAAGAAAAGAAAGGGAGGGTTAATGAAATCTATAAAAAATGTAAACATATCAAGAAGTAAGAACATACAGCTTTTTATGCTTCTCATACTATGCTTTTGTTTGTTTGTTTGTTTGTTTGTTTGCTTGCTTTTTTAAATAACCAGTATCTTCTGAATAGTCTAAGAAAGGAATGTCTGTAGTTACCTGGTCATAAATGAGTGGAAAGACTAAAAATTTCAACTTATGTCAAATATTTTATATTATTGTCAATAAAAATGCTTCAGACACCATCCTGCTATATTTGATTTTAAATTCAGCTTTTTCCCAATTTACATGAAGAAAAACAATGCAACAAAGCAATCATTTTAACCCATATATATATATATGTATTGTCTCTCTGTTAATGAACGTATAAAATCTGTGTGTTTTAGGTATTTAGATATAAAAATATCTTCAACATTCATAAGCCAAAAGATGCTGAAAAAATGCAAGACAAATTAAAAGAAGATCAAGAAAACCAATAACGACTAATTACTTCATTTCCATAAAATTTGACACACTATTATACATATTTATGCATCAATCCTATTATGAAAAACTGTATATTGTAAGAAAAGCAGCAAGCAACAAACATAGTACAATCAGCATATTTAGAAGGTCTTCTGCTCACTAGCATCCTCAGTTCTTTCAGTTCCCAGCTTTTATTGGTAGTGGAGGTTGTCTCAACTCAGGTTTCAAATAGTATAATCTATTTTTTCCCTGAATCATTTGTAATTTCAAGTATTTCAGCATATGCATATACATTTATATAAGCAGGATTTCAGAATCAGAGGATAGTTCAGGCTGGATAAAGCTGTCTGGGCTTTTTTTAGCTGCTTTTCTCCTGAGATTTTCAGACAGGCAGGGGAAGAGACCACAGTCCAACTGCAGTGATGTTTCATGCCAATGAAATCTAAATGTGTACTCACCTGTCAGTCAGCCTGCAAGGACTTTTGTGAAAAAATGTTAGATTTACTCCAAGATGTGCCTACGTATTTGGACGATTTGTGCCTACAGTGAAGAACTATTACAACCATAGCTTGAACCAGATCAGAAGCTGGAGAGGTGGGATGAAGCACCAAGGTGAGACACAGAATGTAAAATCTGGGGGAGGATCTGAAGCGTGTTTTTCAGAATGTGCTTATTTGAATTTTGTTTCAAGCCTATCTCTCTGAAAATGCTTTTTTCATTTCCACAATACAATTAGGTCCATTTGAAGTAAATTTTACAGCTACATGTTAAAAACTAATGTAGTGCCAAGGAATGCTAACGAAACTTAAATGGCAAACAGGGTTGTATTATTCAAGAAAATCCTTTTCCTGAATTCCTACTATATTTTTACTTGATTAAAAAAAAAAAAAAAATGTAGCAGAAAATATGCCAGAAAACAACATCCCAGAAAAAGTGAAAATACTTTTTTTTTTTTTTAACATTAAGGTAGGTGAGTAAGTAATTTCTGCATTTAAATTAAACCATGTTACACCTTGGTAATTCTAAACAGCATTTGCACCTTCAGAATACCAGCAAAAACGTTAATGCATTTTATTGTAGTCCTACATCGACATTTCTGCAGCCTCTGCATAAGAGCATTTGAGGCACCAAGGAATGTAGAACAGCAGGGCAGAGGGGAATGGTATAAAGAGAGCTAGTACACCGTGTTTCTTTTTTCTTTTTTAACATGCTTTTTTTCTTTTTTAACACCTAGCATAGTAAAGTGCTATGATAATGTGAATAATAAAAGCAGCAGCAGTAATGTTGGCACAAGGAGAAGGTAGGTTATTTGCTGGCTATGTGCCAGCCAATGCTGATAAGTGTCTTGAGAAAATTCCCACTGATGTCTTTGAAATTCAGCTTTAAAAAAGAAAGGCAGAGATTTTGCAGTGTTAGAAAAAGAAGAAAAAAAAAAAAGAAAAAGGGAAAAGGGAAAAGGGAAAGGGAAAAGGGAAAGGGAAAGGGAAACGGAAAGGGAAAGGGAAAGGGAAAGGGAAAGGAAAAGGAAAAGGAAAAGGAAAAGGAAAAGGAAAAGGAAAAGG
>JAPSGF010000003.1:25912640-25923230 GCA_035772895.1 Perdix hodgsoniae | reverse complement strand
CCTCTCCTCTCCTCTCCTCTCCTCTCCATTCTCTTTCTTCTCCCTTTTTTCTCCTCTTTTCTTGCTTATAGGCATCCCTTCTCAAGACGTGACAATTGCTTTATATTACACATCAGTCTTCTGCAACAGCCTATCAGAAGTACATGGCAGCCTTTCTTTCTATTAAAAATGAACATATACCGGTAAACCAGGCAAACAGAATGGTTTCTTACATAGATGTGGATAAGTATTAATGGCTTCCTACAAACCATTCTTTATCATGTTTTATAAGCATGAGAGGTCAAGTTCATAGTTCTACATTTTTGCATAGAGTAAATATACAGCACTTTCACACAAATTATTTTGGATGAAAAAGAAAAGTTAACAGTATTTTCTAATGAACTCTGTAGTTAACTGGAAAGCAGTATTGGATTTTCAAAGTAGTTGAATCTTGAGTGCATGGGAGAAACAGAGTATGTGACTGGTATGAAAGAAATTGGAACAACGGCGATACAGGAGTAATAACTGCATCACTTGATGCTCAATTCTTATATAAAATGAAAATAGCCATGGTTCACCTGCTTGATCCCTGGCAGCATGCTACAAGGGGTTTCATAAAAAAAGAATAATCGAATTCTTCTCTCTCATACAAAAGAGGTGGACTGTACATAATAATGTATGTCTAGACTACCCTCTGAGAATAATCCTTTACATGGAAGGTCAACAAGAATTTACAACAAGAACTGTTGTTCAAATGAACATACAATGTGAAAATAGAACCCAGGAATGCTAAGGCAGAAGACTTCTGGGTGCAGGAAAGCCAAGCTAGAGAAGCAGACTAAGGGCTGTCTGGAAACCTGCATGTGTGGAGAATGGAACATAACAAGACCCTCTTCTTGCAGCCACCCACCTGTTGCTGCAGTCCAGTTAGGATCTGAAAATAATAGATTGAAAGTATAGTTCTTATCATTAAATTGCAACTATCTCATTAACTAATGCACAACAAAACTGATTTCACTTATTATTTTTTTACTGTTAACCTACTTCATTCCTATATTGGAGTAACAAAAACTTTCCTATTGGGTTGGATATAAAATGTTTATCAGAACATTTTTTTATTTCTTCAAACTCTTTTATTAGGCCTTTTTTAAGCAGCCACATTCAAAAGATCTGCTCAAGTTTTTAGAACTCTATTTTCTTTGGACTAGGAGTTTCCATTTGGCACATACTACCCGAGTTTCACTTGTGCCTCATGGGCAGACACATATCATTTCAAAAATTAATTTTAGAATTCTCGTTTTAAGCTCTTCTCTCTCATCCTTTTCCTCCTGTTCTTTCTGAACAATAACCCAGTGATAACTGATAATGTGCTCTTTGAGATCTTGGAAGCATAACTACTGAACATCATCTCAGATGTTATCCTATAGTAACCATTATCAATGCATTATGAAGGCAATGATGGATCAATAGCAGGCAGCTATGGCAGCAGTGGGAAATAACGAAAGTTTCTTGTTTATTCAGTGTTCACAGTAATAGCGATACAATTAATGGCTACCAGAGAATGTGAATGCTACATTCACTTTTCATTTATATTATTATATAGTCTTGTAGATTACAGTACAGAAAGTGTAGTGAATGTGATGCTTTAATTTGTTTTTGAATAGATTGTCTTTCTTCCTTGATCTATGCCTTTTGGGAGTCACTTCCAAAATAGCTGTGACTGTGTCTTATATTTAATTCTACCTAAAGAGCTCCTGACCAAAAAACAGTCAGAGATTAAATTCTAAGTCAGTAATTTTTAGTTCCTTCAGTTGTACTGAATTCCTCTTTTACTTCAGTAAAACTTTTTCAGTGCTACTTTTTGTTTAAAATCTCCCACATTACATTTGTAACAGCATAAGTTATGACTCCAGGCTCAGGTACTACAATGTTTTGTGATAATCAGAGCAAGTACAAACAAAAAAAAAAATTAGTTTATAATATCATGTGTTACAATGTGAACTCCAGCTTGGCTTATTCTAGTAAAAAGCCATTGTACACAGAACGCTATTTAAGTATTTAGATTATCTCATGCTTCTCAGTCAGATAAAAGACAAACTGACTTAATTCACAATTAATTTAACAATGCTTAAATAATATTTCAATTGGGTATTCCAGTGTACCAGAATGAGAAGAGATTAAGAACAAAGGCTTCTTGATTCAGAAAGCCATTTAGAAATATATGGTGAGACACAATGAGTTTTTGAAATAATTAAAAAAAGAAAAAAAGAAAAATCTCTGAAAGTATATTTATTGTAGTCATATATATTTCTCTAGCAAAGTTTTTACAGATGTAATTAAATGCTGATAGAATCACAAAAAACATTGCTTCATGATAGCACCAAGTAAAGGGAACATTTTCCAAAATGGTCAAATGGTTCAGAAACTGAATGCCTGATTCTGAAGACAGTTAATTAGAGTACTATTTTGACATCACTGTTGGAACAGAATATAGCAACAATACTGATAATTCCATTAGATACACATTCACACCATTAGGAACACAGATAACTTAAAAATTGAATTCTACTAATCCTGCTTAGGGAAAAACAACAACAAAAAACACAGAAAGTTCTTTCAGCTTTTAGCAAAGCTTGAAAAACTGAGAGCCTCAGGTAATTTCAGATAATTACAAATTTTTACATATGCTTCTGAAGTACTTTATAATTTTTTGCTTAGTGGACATGATACTGCACTTCCAGAACACTTTAATATTTCAATTTTACTGTGTAGGTAAGGTTGTAAGGAAAAAGAGAACACATTTTCTAGAACATCCATATGGAACAAAAATGAAATAAAATTATAATCAATACACATTTGCCCCTGTTTACAGAAATTTTTGGTTTCCATACGTTATAAAGAAAATCCAACTGGTCATTTATGCGAATGGAAATGCTATTGGAACTGAAAATACTTAGCTTCTTGGAAATTAAATAAATTTGTCAGTAACTCAATTTTACTTGATCAGTGAGTTTGGTCCTTCAACACCTTGGTTTTTAATTAAGAAAGTACAGTTTATCTTCTCTTTCCAAATAGGAGACAGCAAGCAGTTCAAGCAACTGATTCATGTATATGGTAAGGTGAATGTTGATCAGGTAGTTTATTATTTTGCCCATGCAATGTAGCTTATATTGTCATGGTGGCTGGCTGAAGTCAAAGTACTTCTTGTATCTTGTTACTTATATTTTTATAGGTTAGGTTTTTCTCAAGGCCTTAAGGAGGCTTCTTAGTATTAAGCATCTTACATTATTGTTGCTGTTTTTTTTTTTTTTTTTCTTTTTTTACATAGTTATCTTTCATCTGGATAACTACAAGGTTATCTACAGTCTTTTTAATAACATAAAGAAAGAACAACTAAAATAAGTGGTGACATAGTAAAACTTTGGGATCCAATTCTCAGGGTTATGGACTATGTATGTCCAAGATAAATACTTTATGCTTGTGCTTGTTTGTCTGTTTGTATATAAAACATACAGGAAAAGTGCACTTTGGAAAATCTGCCCCCTAGCCTTGGAAACAGATTATGTAACAGCACTTTTCATTTATCATAGGGAAGAAACATCTTCTCTTTCTGTTTTGTTTTGCTTTCATATCTGTCCCCAGTCCATAAATAAATTGTATTTTTTGCCTTTTATCTCTCTGGAAAATATTTTATAAAGCTTTTTATTCTGTTTGAGCTTCTCTCAACAGACAGATGGACTGGAATTGTACCTGCTGGTAAGGATTTAATTTGTGATGGGAACTCTACCGGACTTTCTTACCTCAGGCTGTTTATGGAATAACATGAGAAACTATCATTTACACTTATGATAGCATAGCAGATGTTTCCTTGCCCTGTGTAATCCCCACCTGGCACCATTTTGACTGCCTACTGCTGTAACACATGCAGTGAAGAAGTCAGCATGATTGACACTTGTGTTCTTTAAAATGGCTGAAACCATTATTGTTTTTTGCCTACTACGGGCATGAAGAAAGAAAGAAATGTAACAGTACTGAATGGAAATAAGAAAATAGAGAGTTTTCCCTCATATTGACATGTGTTCTAGTCTGTATCCATTGCCCATTATCCCGTCACCGGGCAAAAAAAATGCCTGGCCCCATCCTGTTGATACCTATCTTTTTTATATTTTGTGGCCTCACCAGCACAGAGCAGAGGTGGAAGATCAGCTTCCTCAGCCTGTTGGCCATGCTCTTTCAACACAATCTGGCATACCACTGGCCTTCTTGGTCACAAGGACACACTACTAGCTCACTGTCAACCAGCATATCCAGCTCCTTCTGGAGTTGTTTTTCCCCAAGTGCAAGACTCCACACTTGATGAACCTCACAGAATTCCTCTCTGCCCAGCTCTCCAGCCTGTCCATGTCTTGCTGAATGGCAGCACAGACTTGTGGTGTGTCAGCCACTCCTCCCAGCTCTGTATAAACAGCAAACCTACCAAGGGTACATTTTATCCTTTCATTCAGGTCATTGATGGAGATGTTGAAAAAGATTGGACCAAGCACCAATCCCTGAGGAACATTGCTAGCTACTGGCCTGCAACTAGACTATACTGATCATGACCCTCCAAGCTCTGCAAGTCAGCCAGTTTTCAATCCACTTCACTATCCTAAGCTTACATGTGAGAGTGTTATGGGAGACAGTCTAAAAAGCCATGCTGAAGTTAAGATAGACAACATCAACTGCTCTCTCCTCAACTACTTAGCAAGTCATGATATCATAGAAGGTTATTGAATTGGTCAAGCACGATTTTTCCATGTTGAATCAATGTTGACTACTCCTCATAATCTTTTCTTCCACTTGATTGGAGGTGGAGCATATGCTACTCCATCAGCTTACCAGAGATGAAAGTAAAGGAGACTGGTCTGTAGTTTTCCAGCTACCCCTTCTTGCCTTTTTTGTAGACTAGTGTGACTTTGGTTTTCATCTTATCTTCAGGCACCTCTCTTGATCTCCATGACCTTTCAAGGATGATAATTCTGCAGTCACTTTTACCAGATCCCTCAACACTTGTAGGTGCATCCCATCAGAGTCCATGGATTTGTGTGTGTTTGTGTAGAAGATTTCAGATCAAATCCTCCTTGACCAAGGGGAAATCTTCAATTCTCCAGAATCTCTAACTCCCAGGGTCAGGGATTCCTGAGGGGCAGTCCTTGCAGAAAAGACTGAAGCAAAGAAGGTGTCCTGTAAATTTGCCTTCTCGGTGTCTTTCATAACCAAGGCACATGCCCATTCAGCAGCAGGCTCACATTTTTCCTAGTCTTCCTTTTGATATCGGTATATTTTAAGAAGCTTTTCTTGTTGTACTTGACCTCCTCCTGCTTAATTCCAAGCGCAGTTTAGCCTTATTTGTTGCATTCCTACAGGCCTTAACAATGTTCATTTATTCCTTCCAAGTGTCCAGATCCTTTTTTCACATTCTAGAGAATTCCTTCTTCCATCTGAGTTTTTTTTCATGAGCTTCTTGCCCATCCATGCAGGTCTTCTGCTACCTTTGCCTGATTTCGTACCCATGGGAATGCACTGATCTTGAGCTTGGAGGAAGGGGTGTTTGTACGTTATCCAGCTCTCTTGGGTCCCCTTACCTTCTAATGCTCTAACCTTGGTCTGTCCAACCCATAACCTGCAGGCTACGTGTGGCACTGGACAGCTAGTAATGTGGCCCCTTAAAATCATAAACTTTAAAGATTACTTTAAACATTATGGATATTAGGAAAAACTTTTCTGAAAGAGTAGTTAGCACTGTGATGGGCTGCCCAGGAAGATGGTTGAATGATCATACCTGAGAGGCTTCAAGAAAAGTTTAAATATTGTATAAGAAACATGTTTATTGGAAATATTGGTGATAGGTGGACAGTTGGACTGGATGATCTTGGATGACTTTTCCAGCCTTGGGGATTCTATGATTAATTTCCCAAAAACAAGGTCAAATATCCCACTAAATTTATGTTTGTCTTTTTTTCATGTTCTAGTAATATATATATACATACAAGTTTTCTTATAAATATTTACCGTATTATACATATATTTTATACATGTCTCATGACAATTCTTCTTCACTCAGCATGGTTCATGTGAGACAAAAAGTTGGACATCTATGCTCTAACATATTTGATACTTCCAAGTAGGCTCTTCAAGAGGTCAAAGCCATCTCTCCTGAAGTTCAGGATGGCAATCTTGCTTATTGCCCTGTTTCTTCCATGTAAAATCCTGAACTTCATTATCTCTTGGTAGCTGCAGCCGAGGCAGCCCCCCAGCCTTCACATCCCCACCAGTCTTCTTTGTTTGTAAGAACAAATTAGCAATAGGATGAGAGGGAATGGCCTCAAATTTGCAGCAGGAGTGCTTCTGGTTTTATGTTAGGAAGAACTTCTCTGGAAGGGTGGTGAGACACTAGAATGGGCTGCCCAGGAAGTAGTTGAGAAGCCGTTCCTGCAGGTATTCAAGAAATGTGTAGATGTGATACTAAGGAATATGATTTAGTGGGAAATATTAATGGTAAGTAGATGGTTGGATTTAGATGATCTTAAAGGTCTTTTGCAGTCTTAATGACTCTATGATAAGCCTATCAGCACACCTCTCCTCATTGACTTCTCCATTACCTGTGTCAGAAAGCTATCATCAACACTGCTGGAACCTCCTGGACTATGTCTGTGGGGCAGTATTTCTTTTCCAGAAAATATCAGGGTGGATGAAGAGCTAGTGCCTGTGATCATAAGGTTATGTTCATCTGTCTGGAGAAAGCCTCATCAGCTTCCTTCTCTTAATCAGGTGGTCTATAGTAAACACCCACAACAGCGTCACCCATATTGACCCAGTGACGCCCTGCCCCTTAATTCTCACCCATAAGCTCATTCATCGTTCATCCCTATACAAAGTTCGATACATTCCTGTCATTCTCTGACTCCATCACTTCACCTTCCTAAAAAGGGCATAACAAATCATGACAACATTACAGTCATGTGAGCTTTCCCATCATGTCTCTGCAATCACAATGAGATCATGGCCTCTGAGTCCATACAGATCCCTAATTCTTCTGTTTATTCTTCATGCTGAGTACATTGGTATACATGGAGCAGAAGATACAGGTTCCCTAGAAGGATGCAATAGTATTTCCCATAGCTTTAAACATCCTTAAAGTAGCTGGCTTTATAGACTTCTCTGAGTCTGTTCATGTTTCTGTTTGCAATGTCATTCATGCTCACATGGAAGGGCAATGCAAAAGAATAGTCCATGCTCTTGACAAGCAATGACATGCTCTTGGCAATGTCCCAGATCCTAGTTCACAGGAGGCAGCATATCTTCCTGTCTGGTCAGTAGAGGAGAAGGAGCCTCAGCACCTTTAACAGGGAATCTGATATTATAAGTAGTTGTTTCTTCTTACAGTATCCACTGCAGGCTGCCAGTATGGTTTCTTCTTGTCGATCTAGGTCATGGGTGTCATGAGTGGTCGAGTTGTAAGAGTTTCATATGTGTTTTAGGCAGAGAAGCTGGAGGAAACTTCACATCTCTTCTTGGATAAGGTAGTCAATTATTGGAATAGTCTGCCCAGGGAAGTGGTGGAGTCCCTTTTCCTGCAGATTTTCAAGAGACATTTGGATATGGATAAAGGATAAGGGACATGGTTTAGTGATGGGACTTGATAGGTTGATTTGATGATGGACTTGCTGATATTGAAAGTCTTTTCAAACCTAAACGATTCTGTGAGCATATAAATTTTTGTGCATTTGTGTTCAATTATACATCTGTCTATGTATTATTTTTTTTTTGTGGGAATAATTTAGGGTAAATTCTCTACATATTGATTTTCCAACTTTGTCCTCTTTACTTTAGATATAATCCTGATGACTTGGAAAAATGAGGTGAGAGCAGATGTTTCACTTTTTACTCTGATGAGAACTGAAAACATGACTTTCTACTGAATCGATCTGAATTAACACAATTAGAGATCCTGGAGAATTAGACATAAGCCTGTAAATTTCACTGGGACTCTCATGAAACTGCAGATGATTGTAGAAATACAATCTGCATTCATTTTGAGGAATCATTACAGATGCTTCAGAGGAAGGTGTATGTCAAGAACACCCAAAATGTCAAAGATCCCTTGCAGAAGTGAGCACAAAATGGTCTGGCACTATACTTAGTGTTTCTTCACTGACCACCATTTTAACTTAGAAAGTTGTTATAAAGAATCATAATTATGAAGTTTGTGTTCAATCCTGGGGTACCCATTACAGGAGAGGGGTGGAGCTATTGGAGTGGCTCCAACAGAGGGCTATCAAGATGATCAAAGGGCTGGAGCATATCTCTGTGGTTGAGAGAGTTGGGCTTGTTTAGCTTGGAGAAGAGAAGGCTCAGGAAAGACCTCACTGTGGCTTTCCAGTACTTGAAAGGATCTTGCAAGCCAGAGAGGGGCTGACTTTTAATACAGTCTTATAGTGATAGGACAGGGGGAAATTTTTTAAACTTAAAGAGGGTAGATTTAGATTAGATGTTAGGATGTGGTGAGACACTGGCACAGGCAGCCCAGAGAGATTGTATATTCCCCATCTCTGAAGACATTCAAGGCCAAGTTGGATGAGATCCTGGGCAGGAAGATCTATTTCCTAATTTAAGGAATTAAAAGATTTTCTAATTGTGCTGTCTAGCATTTACAAGGGGAGAAAGAAATTGGAAATTAAATAGGATCTGGAAGTTCTTTTACCTTAAAGACATAAAATGTGAAACCTTGGATAGGAACAATAAAACCAACACACCTATACTTACATGTGACATTAAAAAATTGTTTTTGTTTTCTCATGCTTTTAATTGAATTTGCCTTCACAAATCAATTTGTAATTGTAATTCTTTTCCTAATTTCCTAAATGCTCTGTGATGTGCTACAGACTTTAGGAGCCTAGAAGCAATGAAGTCTTGGGAAGAAATTTCAGAATTTTTGTTTGATCACATTGCTATTCTGTGTTCATTTCTCTAGTTCACAACTTGTTCCTCAAATGCATCAGGAACAAACATTTATAGGATCAATACTGATTCACATTTAAAAAAATATATATATATCTTATATCATATGCTATCATGCTATCTCTGAGCTCATTTAAACTATCCTGCTTAAAAGAAATGAAGAAAAGAAATTATACAGCTGTCACTAAAGAATGTGGCCTAAATGTAAAAATGGGCCTTCATTGTAGAATCATAGAATCATAGAATGGCCTGGGTTGAAAAGGACCACAATGGTTATCTAGTTTCAACCCCCCTGCTATGTGCAGGGTCATCAGCCACCAGACCAGGCTGCCCAGAGCCACATCCAGCCTGGCCTTGAATGCCTCGAGGGATGGGGCATCCACAACCTCCTTGGGCAGCCCGTTCCAGCATGTCACCTTCATCTGAGTGAAAAGCTTCCTCCTAATATCTAACCTAAACCTCTCCTGTTCAGTTTAAACCATTCCCCCATGTCCTATCACTATCCACCCTCATAAACAGCTGTTTGTCCTGTTTATCTGCTATCTTCAAGTACTGGAAGGTCACAGTGAAGTCTCCCTGGAGCCCTCTCATTTCCAAGCTAAAAAAGCCCAGTTCCCTCAACGTTTCTTCACAGGAGAGGTGCTCCAGCCCTCTGATCATCTTTGTGGCCCTACTCTGAACCCACTCTAAGAGTTCTGCATCTTTCTTGTTCTGGAGGCCCCAGGTCTGGATGCAGTACTCCCAATGGGGCCTTGCAAGAGCTGAATAGAGGGGCACAATCATCTCCTTCCTCCATTTGGCCATCCCTTTTTAATGCAGCTCGTAACACAGTTGGCCTTCCAGGGTGCAAGCACACACTGCTGGTGCATGTCCAGCTTCTCATCCATCAGGACCCCCAAGTCCTTCTCTGCAGGGCTGCTCTCAAGAAGTTCTTCTCCCAGTTTGTATAAATACCTGGGATTGCCCCGACCCAAGTGCAGCATCCTGCACTTGGCCTTATCAAACCTCATTAGGGTTTCATGGGCCCACTTCTCCAGCCTGTCCAGGTTCCTCTGGAATGTGAACGATGCTTGGTCTTGTAGAAGCTACTGTTAGCTGGCCATCTCATCCTGACTCATTCACCTTCTTTTGCTCTATATTGTATAGGCAGAGGCAGTTGTTCAGCTGCAAGTGTCTCAAGTTCCTGAAACATGTCCAAGATATGTATTTTTCTGATTCAGTTCTGGTACAGTTATGCAAAAAACACATTAATGGAAATATAGATGTTTCTATACTTCAATTGCTATATTCTATCTATATGTCTGTATTTCTGGTTAGATTCTGCCAATGAAAAGTTTCAACATTGTTTCTGTTTTCTCTTGTGCCTTCTTATTTCCATTAGTACACTACTTTTGCTCTTGAAGAAGAGCTTCTATTTATGTACAGCAAATACAACTTTTGGGACAGTAACTATAAGTCCAATCTGTCTCATTCTTGGATAGAAAACATACTAGTATGTCTCAGGAGAGGAGGGAAGAGGAGGGAAGGGAAGGGAAGGGAAGGGAAGGGAAGGGAAGGGAAGGGAAGGGAAGTGTGGGGAAGTGTGGGGAAGTGTGGGGAAGTGTGGGGAAG
>JAPSGF010000003.1:25894526-25912240 GCA_035772895.1 Perdix hodgsoniae | reverse complement strand
GTGGAAGGGAAGGGAAGGGAAGGGAAGGGAAGGGAAGGGAAGGGAAGGGAAGGGAGAAATGAAACACAGAATATGAAAGAAATCCTTGACTGTGGTTTGTGGCATAAAGTGATGTCTGGTTCACTTTCAAGAGTGTGGACTGGAAATATTGGAAAGAAAAGATACAGTTATTGAAAGGAATAAGTGCGTATATGAAAAGAAGGCAACAAGTTCAAATCTAAGTAAAATGCTGAAAGACAATAATAGCAGCGTTCAAGATAATCAGTTTTCTGTATACAAACTCATGTATTTCAGTGAGATTTTAATAACCTCTGACATTCTCAATATTGTCCTCCACTTCACCTATGAAGTGGACAGGAACACATGTATATGTTTTGTCCTTCTAAAATCCACACAAGAGCAATTCTTATGGACTGTGATACTGTCATACTCTTTTTTATATGCCTAGTTCTTCTATTTTCCCAGTTTGAGAAACTGGAAAGCTCAGACTCAACTATCTGGTGCATTCTGGCTGCTTTACTGCTTTACTAGAACATGTATAAATATGTCTATATTTTTATATACTGAAAAGGTATTTGAAGTATGCATTCTATTACAAGTAAATATTAACTAGATCTTATTTTCAGGAAACATGATTGAGAAAATCATTTAGAAAATCATTTCCCTTTTAAGAAATTGATCCAAGACGTTTCTAAAGCCTTTTTTTCACTTCCCAGCAACTTTTCAGATTTCACAAACATAAAAATTGAAATGCTCTGTTTTTGTTTGAAAATCGTGAATTATTGAAGCACTTATGATTTGGAGCAATAAGAATACAACATTTGAAAATAATAATCTCTTTATTTAATAACTGAATATACCTCTGACAATGTTCAGTGGTTTATAGTTTAATGAAACTTTGCATTTGCCCAAGAGAACAGCTGAGATTCTAGCTGAGGAACAGAACCAAAGGAATTAAGTAAGCTTAGTATCTCAGTTCAGTTCTTCAAGGAGCTTCACATATGGTGCCCATAAAATATATTTCCTAAAATTCAGGGTTTTTTCCAGTGTTCGTTAGAAGAAAAAAAATATTCCAAAGCAATTAAGATTAGTTTGGAGAGAGGTGAACAAAACTTGGAGAGAAGACTAAATGAACTGAATGACTGGAAAGTCCATAATGACTTCTGTTTTTTCTCAGAGAGTGAAGTTAACTACAGTTGTTACCCCTTGAGCTCTAGTTGAAAATGAATCCAATATACAAGGTTGCTGAGCAGCTGTATAAAACATGTCCATTTTACTGTTGACTCAAAAAAGTGATTTTGACAGCCACTCATGTTGTAGTAATTACCTCTTTCCTATGACTATTTTAGAACTGTAAAATCTGTTGACCCTCTATCGTTCCTGCCAATGATTTTGGGAAGGCAGTGACTTAAAGACTAATGTGTTATCAATGTTGTTAAAACACCTGAACCAATGAAACCAGTTCTTACAGAATTATCATCATGTGACAACTTTCATTCCATTAGCAACTTTAAAGTTTTGCATAAAAGACACTGATAAAGCTTTATAAATCACCTCCTTCTTTAGTTCTTTTTAAATACTAAAAGCATAGAATATATGAATTAAGATAAATATTGAACTACTGAATCATCAAGTATAGTCTTATAATTGCTAGTCTGATTTCTAAAACTCAAGCAAGCAATCCAAATGTTAAAGGTTAACTTTCTATCTGTTGATTTAAGATGACATACTCCCATGGAGTACTATAGTTAAGGCTGTCCCTGTAGGGCTACATAAAACAGGAGAACAGTGTGATTTCTCATTTTTGCCATCCCCGGAGAAGAGCGGAATCATTAGCCAATAATAACATCAGAGAAAAACCTATTAAACCTATTATAGGTGTCAAACCAACATGATGACATAAAAGTAAGAGTGAACAGAGACAGTGGCCCAGAGCAGATGAAATAATAGTTTTGTCTCCTGCATTTCAGTGTCTGAAATGGAGTCCATTTGGGTTTACACTTTTCAGCAGCAACTGTCAAAAGTGCCAAAACAGGCTCAAGTCTGGATTTCATAACAAATTTTTCCTTTTTGTAACTGATCTTGTTCATTAGTATCTGAGAAATAAAAGGTGGTGAAAAACTGATATTGTTGAAAGTTAGTTGTGAAACATTATTCCACAAAAATTGTTTGCTGCTTAGTGTTGAAACAGGAATTAGTATTAATTCAAAATAATTTTATCTGTAGAGTACAAAATATTATTTTAAAATCAAGTACAAATGCTATTTTAAACTAAATCTACTAAAATCAAGTACAAATATTATTTTAAAATACAAGTACAAATGGGGGCAGATAAGGGGAAAGAATATTGTTAATGGAGGCCATTTGAAGACAGCAATAAATATGAAGAATATTCATACATCTAAAATTCTGCTTATGAAAAAGGTATGGAATTTAAAATAAAACAAAGGAATTCAGCCCAGTCAATACAGCTCAAATTATTAAGAAAGGAAAAAAAAAAAAAAAAGAGAAAATTTTAACTTTCTTAATAGTCCTTTACTTACAAGAGCCCCTCTATGAAAGGTATGCTGTGAGGTTGTAGATCTGGAATCTACAAAGTAGGTTACCTAAGCTAGATCATAGCACTTATACAAATCTCGTGTTGTCATACACACGAATCCTCTCAATTTGGTATAAGTTAGGAAGTGCACATCTACATACCCCTTTGTTTCTCAAAAGAAAAAGTTTCCTGACCTACCAAATG
Source organism: Perdix hodgsoniae (assembly GCA_035772895.1). Lineage (NCBI taxonomy): Eukaryota > Metazoa > Chordata > Aves > Galliformes > Phasianidae > Perdix > Perdix hodgsoniae. The sequence continues at coordinate 25,909,497 of JAPSGF010000003.1, read as the reverse complement.
TCTTAGAATCAGAATTATAGAACCACTTGAGTCAGAGGACAGAATCACAGAATGACCCAGGTTGGAAGGGACCTCAAGGATCATGTAGTTCCAACCCCCCTGCCTAGCAGGGCCACCAAACGTACACCTTTACTAGGTCAGGTTGCCCAGAGCCCTGTCCAACCTGGTCTTGAACGCCTCCAAGGACGGGGCATCCACAACCTCCCTGGGCAGCCTATTCCAGGACCTAACCACTCTCCTAGTAAAGAACTTCCCCCTAACATCCAACCTAAATCTTCCCTCTTTTAACTTAAAACCATTTCCCCTAGTCCTGCTATTATCAGCCCTTTCAAAGAGTTTACTCCCCTCCTGGGAGTAAGTTCCCTTCAGGTACTGAAAGGCTGCAATGAGGTCACCCCGCAACCTTCTCTTCTCCAGGCTGAACAAACCCAACTCCCTCAGCCTGTCCTCATAGGGGAGGTGCTCCAGCCCCCTGATCATCCTCGTGGCCCTCCTCTGGACCCTTTCCAAAATCTCCATATCTTTTTTGTACTGAGGGCTCCACACCTGGACACAGTACTCCAGGTGGGGCCTCACAAGAGCAGAGTAGAGAGGGACAATCACCTCCCTATCCCTGCTGACCACCCCTCTCCTGATGGAGCCCAGGATCCCATTTGCTTTCCGGGCTGCCAGAGCGCACTGCTGGCTCATGTTAAGTTTCTCATCTATCAGGACCCCTAGGTCTTTCTCTGCCAAGCTGCTCTCAAGGACAACTCCTCCCAGCCTGTACAGGTGCCTGGGGTTCTTCCGGCCCAAGTGCAAAACCTTGCACTTTGCCTTGTTGAACCTCATTAGGTTCACCCGAGCCCAGCTTTCCAGCCTGTCAAGGTCCCTCTGAATGGCATCCGTTCCCTCCACCGTGTCGACTGCACCACTCAGCTTGGTGTCATCAGCAAACTTGCTGAGGGTGCACTCCATTCCCTCATCGATGTCATTAATAAAGATGTTAAAGAGCACCGGTCCCAAGATAGACCCTTGAGGGACACCGCTCGTTACCGGCCTCCACCTGGACATAGAGCCATTGACCACCACCCTCTGTCTGCGGCCTTTCAACCAATTGCTTATCCATCTAGTTGTCCACCCATCAAATCCACTTCCCTCCAATTTGGAGATGAGGATGTGATGGGGGACCATGTCAAAGGCCTTGCTCAGGTCCAGGTAAATGACATCGGTCGCCTTCCCTTCGTCCACCAATGCTGTCACTCCATCATAGAAGGCCACAAGATTAGTTAAGCATGACCTTCCCCTGGTGAAGCCATGCTGGCTGTCTAGGATCACGTGCTCGTTCTTTATGTGATCAAGCATGTTGTCCAGGAGGATCTGTTCCATAATCTTCCCAGGCACGGAGGTGAGACTTACCAGCCTGTAGTTACCCGGGTCCTCCCTGCTCCCCTTCTTGTAAATGGGAGTGACGTGACCCTTCCTCCAATCATCCGGGACCTCACCTGACAGCCACGACTTCTCAAATATGATGGAGAGCGGCTCAGCAACCACCTCAGCCAGCTCCTTCAGGACCCTGGGATGCACGCCATCTGGCCCCATAGACTTATACTCATTCAGTCTAAGGAGGCACTCTCGGACTTGCTCTACCCTTACAGTGGGGAGGGATTTACCTCCTTGGTCCCCACATAGAGGTATGGGGGTGCAAGACTTAGGGAAGTGAAAAAGACTAGAATCCTGGCCACCAGTGAAGACCGAGGTGAAGAACTCATTCAGCACCTCAGCTTTCTCTTCATCTGTTAAAGCCATTTCTCCTTTTAAATTTACCAAAGTAGGTACGCCCGTTTTGGCCTGTCTCTTCTGGCCAATGTACCTGTAGAAGTTTTTCTTATTGTTTTTCACGTCCCTCGCCAAGTTCAGTTCTGCCTGTGCCTTGGCTTTCCTGATCCCACGTCTGCAAGTCCGGACAGCATCCCTGTATTCTTCCCAGGTGACACAGCCTTGTTTCCAGAGTTTGTACACCCCTTTCTTCACCCTCAGTTCTCTTAGCAGGTCCTTGCTGAGCCATGCCGGTTTTCTACCTCTCCTGCCCACTTTCTTAATCAGGGGAGTGGAGACCTCTTGTGCTGCCAGGAGGGCATCCTTGAAGAGCAGCCAGCTCTCCTCAACGTCCTTGTCTTTGAGGGCAGCGTGCCAGGGGATCTTGGCCAGCATTCCATTGAGTAGCTTGAAGTCTGCTCTTCTAAAGTTCAGCATCCTGGTCCTGCTCTTTGCCAGGCCCACATCACTTGAGATCACAAACTCAACCAGGGCATGATCGCTGGAGCCCAGGCATCCTCCAACCTTGACGCCTTTGATGATCTCCTCAGCGTTGGTGAGCAGCAGGTCCAGCAACGCTTGACCTCAGGTCGGTCTGTCCAATACCTGAACCAGAAAGCTATCATCAATGGATTCCAAGAGCCTTCTGGAGCTCTTGCAGCTCACCGTGTGGTTTTTCCAACAAATGTCCAGATGGTTGAAGTCCCCCACCAGGACAAGAGCCCGTGAGCCAGACGCCTCACGCATCAGGAGCAAGAAAGCCTCATCAGCAGCCTCCCCTTGATCAGGTGGCCTGTAGTATACTCCTAATACCAGCTGACCTTTATTAGTCCCATCTCTAATCCTAACCCACAGGCTCTCAACCTGTTCTTGACTGTTTCTCATGGGGAGCTCCTCACAGTTTATCCAATCTCTGACATAGAGAGCGACTCCCCCACCCTTCCTACCTCGCCTATCTCTCCTAAATAGTCTATAGCCGTTGATGGCAGTATCCCAATTGTGGGAGTCATCCCACCATGTTTCTGTGATAGCAACAATGTCATAACTTTCAGAGTGCATCACAGTTTCCAGTTCCTCCTGCTTGTTACTCAGGCTCCGTGCATTAGTATAAAGGCACTTCAGCCGGGCTGTCCATCTCACCACCTTCATAAGCGATCCAGGATCCGCTAGAAAAGTAGCATCCCCAGCATCCCCCTGCCCTACTCCCTCCTTTTGCACTCTGCCATCATTGCCCATGGAGTTTGGTACAATCCCTCGAATGAACCGTTCAACCCCAGTAGCCCTTATTTTGCCCCCTTCCCCCTTCGTTCCTAGTTTAAAGACCTGTCTATGAGTCCCACTAATTCTTCAGCTAATACCCTCTTACCCCTCAGGGACAGGCTGCTTGCATCAGCAGCCATCATGCCAGGTGCAGTGTAGATTGCCCCATGGTCAAAGAAGCCGAAATTCTTGTGTCTGCACCAGCTCTTAAGCCATCTATTTAAGAGTTGGGTTTTTTGGATCCTCCCTGTACCTTTTCCTGACACCACGGGCGTAGAAGAAAAGATCACCTGCACCCCGGCTCCTTCAAGTATTCGCCCCATTCCCTTGAAGTCTTTCTTGATAGACCTCAGGCTTTCCTTGCCAACTTCCTCGCTGCCAGCCTGAATTGTTAAAAGTGGATAGTAATCTGAAGGCTGAATCAACCTAGAAATTTTCTTTGAAATGTCCCTGACCCGTGCCCAGGAAGGCAGCACACTTCTCTGCGGGTAGGGTCGGGCCGGCATATAGGGCCTTCTGTTCCTTGCAGAAGGGAGTCACCTACAACAATCACCCTTCTGTCCTTACGTGTAGAAGCAGTCTTGAGGCTTCGGGGTGACCGCTTCACCTGAGGCAACCTCATGGGTGCAACACCCCTAAAGGACACCCCTAAAGGTCACCTAATCCAACCCTCCTGCAATGAACAGCTCAATCAGGTTGCCCAGAGCCCTGTTCAGCCTGACCTTGAATGTCTCCAGGGATGCAGCATCCACAGTCTCTCTCTGAGAAACCTTGTTCCAGTGCCTCACCACTCTTATTGCAGAAAACTTTTTTATGTCAGGTCTAAATCAACCTGAATTAATTTGAAACCATTTCCCTTCATCGTATCACAAGAGACTCTGATAAAGTGTCTGCCCCCTTCCTTCTTACATCTTCCCTTTTGTTATTGATAAGCTGTGTCAGGTCACCCTGGAGCCTTTTCTATTTCAGGATGCAGAGCCCCAGCTCCTTCAACCTGTTCTCATAGTGGAAGTGTTTCATCCCTTGGATCATTTATGTAGCTCTCAGGATGCTCTCCAACAGGTCTATGTCTCTCCTTTACTGACTGCACATCTGAACACAGTACTCCAGGTGAGGTCTTACCAGCACAAAGCAATGGGGCAGGATTAACCCTTAATCTACTGCCCACACTTCTTTTGATGCAGCCCAGGATATAGTTGGCTTTCTGAACTGTGAGGACTCATGTCCAGGTTACCATCCACTAGTATAGTCAAGCCCTTTTTAACAGGGCAGTGCTCTGTCTTTTCCTGCCCCAAGTTGCATTGATAAATGGAGTTTGCCACAGTCCAGGTGCAAGTCCTTGTACTTGGATGTGTTGAATCTCATGAGGCTATCCTGGGACCACTGCTCAGCCTATGTTTCTCTGCATGGCATCCTTTCCCTCTGGTTTGTTAACTAAACTACAAACCTTGTTGTCTTCCTCAAATTAGCCGATGGTGCACTCAATCACAATATTGATGTGATTGATAAAGGTATGAGGGCTGCTCCAAAAGAAATGCCTCCTATGTCATTCAGTTGGCTTATGACATCAGATGCAGATTTTGGTAGTATGGAAGTAGAAGTTGAACCTTCCTGCCAATATTCCATTACCTTTTGTTGCTGTGCAGTCTTGCACAAATGTCAACATCATAAAATGAAGAGCTATCAGCTCATCCATGTGAACTGGCAGATTACATCTGGGGAACTGTGTGCACAGCGAAATATTGTCTTTAATGCACTGAAAATGATGGTGGCATTTCTGGAATATTGCAATTTTTGCTCCAGGTTGTTCCTGCAAATGTTACATACTAACAGAAACAACACAGTATATAAGTTTGTCTGAAGGTGATGGTTTCCTGTATTGTATTAGTGCTGATAATGAGATGAACACTGAGTCACTGACCACTATACTCTAGATACTACCTTGCAACTAGTATCTCATTCATGAAATGCTCCACCCATCAAATCCAATTCAGAGAGAAGGAAGTTATAAAGGACCACATCAAAAGCCTTACTAAATTCCAGTTAGATGACAGTTAGTGTCTCTTCCACTGTCCAGTTACGCCATCATAGAATGCCACTGGTTGATCAAACAGGGTTTGCTATTGATGAAATCATGCTCCCTGTCCCAGATCGCCTCTCTGTCTTCCATCCGCCTTAGTTTAGCTTCTAAGAGGTTCTGTTCCATGATCTTCCCTGTCCAGATGAGGCTGAAATGTTTGTTTCTAGGATTGTTCTTTCTACCCTTCTTAAAAATGGGACTTCACCTGAGAATCATGACTATATGGCAGTCTAATATCATCAAGAGTGGCTTAGCTGCTAAAACAGACAATTCTCTCAGGACTCTGGGAAGAATCTCAGCTGGACTTATGGTTGGTCAAGTTCCTCATGTGGTCACAAACATCATTTTTCTTTACAGGGGGAGAGACATTGCTCCCCCGGTCCCCACCTTACAAACCATCCACTAGAGAGGTATATGAAGAGCAGTTGCCAGTAAAGACTGAGACAAAAATTTGTTGTGTACATCAGCTTTCTCTTTGTCCACTGTTACCAGCCTGCTGTATTATTCACTGGGATGAAGTACTCCTTCAACTTTATTTTCTAGTTTACACTCCTTTAAAAGCCTTTCTTCTTTTGCAGTGTTCTTGCCAAGTCCACTTCTAGTTGGGCCTTGGCCTTTCTGACCTTGTCCGTGTACAGCCAAGCAGCATCCCTACACTCCTGCCAGGTTACCTGTTTCTGCTTCCACTGCCTGAGCATTTTCTTCTTCTCTTTGACCAGAAGGTCTCAGTTCAGCCATACCACTCTTATCTTCATTTTCTGACTTTCTATACCTGTAGATGGAGAGTTCTTGTGCTCTATGGGAGCTCTGCGCTGTTCCCTTGTTCTTGATGACAGTTTCCTAGGGGATTTTGTTGACTAAAAATTAAGCTTCCTGATTTTACTCTTTGTCTAATATACCTCAGGGATGTGAACTTCACCACTGCATGGTCACTACAGACCAGGCAGTCTCCAGTCTCCAATCCTCATGTCAGTAATCAGTTTGCTTGCATTGGTGAGTGACAGTTCCAGTATCACATCTCCCTTCATACAGTAAACTGTATATTACATGATTCAGGAAGTTATCCTGCACCTGGCCTGGGGAAAACAGACAAAAATACAGGTGAATGAATGATGAATGAATGGAGAGCAGCAATGAGGAGAAGGACTGGAGGATGTTGGTTGATGAGAAATGACAATATGCACTTGCAGCCCAGAAAGCCAACCGTACACTTGGCTGCATTAAAAGGCCACCAGTAGGCTGTGGGAGGTGATTCTCCCTCTCTACTCTACTCTTGTGAGAGTCTGCTCAGAGTACTGCATTGTGATCTGGTACTCCCAGCAAAACAAGGGTGTGGAGCTGCTGGAAAAATACAAAGAAGATCCATGACAATGATTGGAGAGTTGAGCACCACACGTCTGAAAACAAGCCAAGTTGGTGTTTTTCCTGGAGAAATTTCCAGGGAAATCCTGTAGGGGCCATATAGTATTGAATGGGGACCTACAGAAAAGCTTGGAGAAGGAGTCTTACCAAACAAGGTAGTGATAGGACAAAGAGTAATGACTTTATACTAAAAGAGGATAGATTTAGATCAGGTATACTGTGAGGGGGATGAGGCACTGAACGGGTTCCCCACAGAAGCTGTGGATCTCTGCCCTATCCCTGGAAGCATTCAAGGCTAGGCTGGATGGTACTTTGAGCTGGGGACTGGAATATGATCTTTAAGGTTGCTTCCAATTAACCATTCTATAACTGTATGATAGTAACACTTGATATAACTGGAAAATTTTGAAATATAAAACCAATATTATGCAAAATAATTTGTGTCTGTTTCATTCTTTTCATCCAAGCATATCAAACTAATTAAAAATAACTCATTAATGAAGAAAAGATAAAATTTACTTTGCTCTTTTCTACTCAAAAATATATGACCAAGAGATACTAATATTTCAGAGGATTTTATTTAGATTTAGAGCTAGAAAGAATTAACTCTTTGCAATTAAGAGTGCCTCTAGGTTTGGGGCAACCACAATTTCTCTGGGGAACATATTTCAGTGTCTCACCAAGTCTGAGTGAAAAATTTCCTCCTAGCACCTAATCTAAATCTCCCCTCTTTTAGTTTAAAAACATTTCCCCTTTTCCTATCACTATTAGATCATGTAAAAAGTTGATTTCTCTCTACCCTTCAAGTACTGGAGGGCTGCAGTAAGGTGTCCCAGGAGCCTTCTCTTCTCCAAGCTAAACAAGCCCAACCCTGTCAGCCTTTCTTCATAAGAAAGATGCTCCAGCCCTCTGATCAGCTTTGTGGGCCTTTTCTGGACCCATTCCAAAAGCTCTATGCCTTTCTTGTTTTGGGGGCTCCAGGCCCAGATGTAATACTCCATATGGGGCCTCACAAGGGTAGAGCAGAGGGGAAAATCATTTCCCACTCCTTGCTGGCCACCCCTCTTTTGATGTAGCCCAGGATACAGTTGGCCTTTTGGTTTGCAAGCACACACTGCTTGCTCATGTCCAGCTTTTTGTCCTTCAGAATCCCCAAGCCCTTCTTTGCACAGCTGCTTTCAAGGAGTTCTCACAATCTTTACAGATATCTGGGATTTCCGCAACCCAAGCTCAAAACAATGCTCTTGTACTTGTTGAATATCATTAGGTATTTGTGGGCCCACATATGTCCGGGTCTCTTTGGATAGCATTCCTTCCTCTATCCCACTGCCTATGTTATTGATAAAGATATTGAAGAACATAAGTGCCAAGATAGACCCCAGAGGGATGACAATTTTATCTAACTTTCAGCTAGACATGGATGCACTGACCACAGTACTCAGGCTGCAACCATCCAATCAATTTACCCACTGAACAGTCCAGCCTTCAAATCCACATATTTCCAATTCAGAGATAAGGATGTGGTGTACAATGGTGTCAAAAGCCTTGCAGAAGTCCAATAGATGGCATTATACACCCTTCCTTTCTACATCAATGCTGTCATTCCATTAGAGAAGGCCCTTGGCTGACTATTTTTGTTCACCTCCTCCTCACGTATCTGACAGCTAATGCTATCATCAATACTTTTATTTTTTTAAATAGAAACCTCTTACCTTACATACAACTCCAGTTTAGTTAGAGTTTATTTTAACTTGATTGACAGCTTTTAAAAGTGACCATGTTTGACAAATGTGAAAACAATGCTGTATTTTAAAAAGAGGATTCACAAGTGAAAATATGCTGAAAGGAACATTCTGCGATATTTCTCTCTAAGTTATATTTGCACACAACATAATTGCCAGAAATAGCTTTTTTAAGGTAGCTTATGACAAAATTGATAAAATACTTTGTATTTCAGACTATTTTCTGAAATACATTTACTTACATTTACATATTACAGAGGGCATCAAAGTATTTTAATAATGTCAGTGCACTGCTTTCTAAAATTTGAAAGTCAAGTAATTATGATTGCCATTTCATAGCTGGAGAAAGTGAATCATTGAGTAGAATATCAAACCTGTGAAACAAATTCTGAATTAAAAAATAATTAAAGATTCATCAATAAGTGGAAAGTGATTTAGTGAAAGTTGATTGAGCTGGAATAGCTAGGTATACTTATTTGATAAGATAAATAATGCTAGACAGAAAAACACATTTACTGTAATGTAGACTTCAATCAAGCATTTACATTTTGTTGTGTGGGAAATTATGAGCTCATGTGGAGAGAAGAAGGATTACTTCAGGATTTATAAAGTGAGTTAGCAACTGATTAGAAGAGAAAGGTTAGAAAGGAGACAACTTATGTTGATAAAGGAATTCCTCAAGACATGATCTTCAAATGGCTCTTGTCTTTATATCCTCATTAATGTCAACTGTACAAAACGTAGGCATTTGCTGATGATATATGACAAGGAGATACCATGACTGAAGGGAGAAAAAAGAATTAAATACAATCATATAAAATGAAAGAAAAAAACATCAACTAGTAAAAAGGGTCATCTTTTAGAACAGGATATGGGAGGCAAAAGTCCTTTTGATATAGTTCTGTTACAAGAGATTATATTTAAAAAGCCAAATTTGACTATAAAATTAAGTTGCAGAATAGAAATGGAAAATCACTGAGCCCACGGAGATTTGGTGAGGACTGAAGAGAACTGAATCCTCTCATTTGAGTTTAACAGAAAATAATGCCGCCTGGAAGGGATAACATAAAGGGCCATTAGAAAGCAAAGGCTTCCTACTAACAAAAAGAGCTAAAACACATACACACAAAGACAAAACCAAAGGGCTTGATCATCTGATATAAAGGATAAAACGAAATATGATATTTCTAAATATATACACTAGGAATATAAGCAATAGAGAGGAAAACAAACTGCTTAAGCTAAAGGCCAGAGTTAGCACAACGTGTTTACAAACTGACTAGAAGTAAATTTAGACAAAAAATAAGAAGAAAGTTTTTGTGAAGAAGGATGACAACCTTGAGCACCTTTTCCACTAAGGCTACTAATAAAAAATGACATGAAAATATAAAAATGGATCTGTGTATAAATGAAAAATAATGGAATGTAATAAGATTAGATGTAGGAGGCTGGATTTAGCAATCTAAGAAAATATTTCTTATCTAAAGCTTTTTGCTGCCAGCACTCACTCCAAAGTAACATTTGAGCTCTTAATAAAATTAGACAAAAATAAATATTATATGATAGAAATTCAGGATGTTTAGGATATTCAAATTATAAACTTTAGATTTATCTAGACAAACTTTGTATAGGCAGTTAGGTGAGGTATTAAGGTCTCTTCTCCTTGTTCTTGTGGGGGACTTCAACTTCCTAGACATCTGCTGGATTTATAATACAGCAGTTAGGGAACAGTCCTGGAGGTTCCTAAGGTATGTGGGAGATAACTTCCTGACACAGCTGGTGAAGGAGCCAACAAGGGGAAAGCAAAATCCTGGACCTGCTGTTTGCTAACAGAGAAAATATTGTAGGGAATGTAAAGGTTGGAGGCTATCTCGGGCAAAGTGATCATGGGATGCTAGATTTCTCGATTTTTGTTGAATCATGGAGGGGAGTCAGCAGAACTGCCACCTTGGACTTCTGGAAGGCTGACTTTAACCTCTTTAGGACCATGATTGAGATGGTCCCTTGAGAGGTAGTTTTGGAGAGTGTGGGAGTCCAGGAAGGCTGGGAACCCTTTAAGGAAGTTATTTTAAAGGTGCTGGAGCTGACCATCCCAAGTCATGGAAGATGAGCAAACAGGCAAGGAGGCTGGACTGGCTGAACAGAGACCTTTGGCTGGAACTCAAGAGCAATAGGAAAGTTTATGGTTTCTTCATCCAAGCTACTTAGGATGATTACAGGTACGTAGTGAAGCCATGCAGGGAGAAAGAAAAGCCAAAGCCCAGCTAGAACTGAAATTGGCCATTAAGGTAAAGGAAAACAATACATATTTCTATAAATAAATCAACAGCAAGAGGAGGGCTAGGGAGAATCTCCATCCCTGGACACTGAGGGCAACTTGGTGACCGAGAATCAGGATAAGGCTGAGGTACTTGATGCCTTCTTTGCCTAAGACTTGTTATCCCGGGGAACACAGTCCCATTCATTGGTAGAAAGGGATGGGGAACAATAGGCCCTGCATGATCCATGATGAGATGGTTTTGGATCTGCTCTGAAAGCTGGATGCTCACAAGCTCATGGGGATGGATGGATTGCACCCTAGAGTGCTGAGGGAGTTGGCAGTATGGAATGGATAATCTCAGGAACCATCGTGGACCAGTAAAAGGTCAACCTGCAGATCAGGCCCAGTCAGCATGGGTTTCCAAATGGTAGATCCTGTCTGACAAACCTGATTTCATTCCATGTCAAGGTAACCTGCTTAGTGGTTGAGGGTAAGGCTGTTGATGTTTTCTACCTGGACTTCAGTAAAGCCTTCAACACAGTCCCCCACAACATTCTTGTGGTGCAGGTGGCTGCCAACAGTTTGGATGCGTGTACAGTCGATTGAGTGAAACACTGACTGGATGGCCAGGCCCAGAGAGCTGTGGTCAATGGATTTAAATCCCATGAGCGGTGTCCCCCAGGGCTCGGTACTGGGGCCACTTCTATTTAACATCTTTATTAATGATCTTGATGAGGGGATTGAGTGCACCCTCAGTAAGTTTGCAGATGACACCAAGCTGGAAGGGAATGTTGATCTGCCTGAGGGTAGAAAGGCACTACAGAGGACCTGGATAGACTGGATCAATGGGACAAGATTAACAGTATGAGTTCCAATAGAGCCAATTGTATTTTGGTCACAACAACCCCAGGCAAGCCTACAACCCTGGCTTGGGGAGGAGAGGCTGGAAAGCTGCCTGATGTAAAAGGACCTTGGTGTACTGATGGACAGTCGACTGAATATGAGCCAGAAGTGTGCCCAGGTGACCAAGAGGGCCAATGCTGCTTAGTCTGAGAAAAAGAAGACTGAGGGGAGACCTTATTGCTCTCTTCCAATACCTGAAAGGTACTTATAGCAAGACTGGGATTGGTCTCTTCTCACTGGTGACAGAATGAGGGGAAATGGCCTTAAGTTGTGTCAAGGTAAGTTTAGATTGGATATCAGGAAAAACTTCTTTACCGAAAGGGTTCTTGAGCACTGGAATAGACTCCCCAGGGAGGTGGTTGAGTCACCATCCCTGGATGTGTTCAAAAACTGTTTGGATGTAGTGCTCAGGGACATGATTTTGCAAAGGGTTGTTAGTTAGGGTAGTATGGTTAGGTTGTGATTGGATTTGATGATCTTCAAGGTATTTTCCAACCTGAGCAATTCTATTATTCCATGGTTTAGTTCATTGACAGTCACCAGAGAACAGCTTCAAATGTAAGAAAATTCTTATAATACACAATTCAGAAAATATATTTCATACAGTTATTTCTCATCATATGATAAAATAATATTATCGTATTATGTATATCGTAGAATCTACTCCCCTTTTATGGCTAATGATATAATTAAAGCGTACACTTCAGTTCACAGTCCACAATTCACTGGTTTATTGTTTCTCTCTGTATCTGAAGGCATTTGCTATTTCTGGAGCATGTTATATCCTCTGCCAGAACAACTTACAGATAACTACTCTTAGTGTAACATTTGGGTATCACTGTGACTCAGTGTATAAACTGTAAGGTCTTAGATCTTGACATATGGGTAATCATTGATATTAAAGCTATGGAAAACCTAGTAATATTGTAGTATTATTGTTCTTCTCTGTCTCATTAGTGTCCCTGGATGGAGTCCCTGAGCTTAGTTACCAACTCCACGATCTATGAAACAGCAGAGGCAAAGAAAGTAAAGCTGTAGCCATAGCCCTCAGCTTCTGCATTAACTGCCAGTTTAAACAATGTCTAGAAAGAACTAGTTCCTATTGAACTGATTATTCAGTCCAGAAAGAAGCTCTTCCTCTCAATAAAGCAATAGACATCTGCTAACTACTATGTAAATTGGAAGATGGATGGGAATTTACTATGTAAATGGGAAGAAGCAGCAGGATGTTTGTACTTATCCATTTTCCTTATAGGACACGGTTATTTACCATGCATGCAAGACGTTTTGGCAGCTGCAGAGTAAAAAGTCAGTTCGTAGGCTGGAAAGCAATCCTTTGGTACAGTTACTGGATTTGCAGGGGGAAAATATCTACAGATGGTGAGTCTATTTGAAAGAAAGAATATTTATATACTGTATGTAAACATACCTGAATAACTCCTGCAAGCTCCTTTATCACAGTCTTAGTACAGTTTGTAGCTAGAACTACATGCAATGTAGCAGTTCCCAGAAATCACAGTTCCGCTATAATTAAGTGAATGGGTGTTCCTGAAGCTGTTGAAGAGGAAAACAAGAAAGAATTTTTGACCTCTGACAAGTTCTCCCATAGCTATATTAATCAATCCAGATCAGAAGTAATGTTTGCTTTTTCCAAGTAGTTCTTGCCATCCAATCTCATGAAATTTAGTTTTGAGAAAAACTTTCCATGCAATAAATAGTAAAATTGCCTCATTTCAGCTTGATGAAATACCAAGACCACGAAGCCTACCGCGAGAACCTTATCTCTTTGTTTTCATTCTGAAAAATCATACTTCCAACTGTTGTTGGCAGAACACTAAAAGTCTGAAGCTGGCAGAAACTAGTTTACTAACTTTGGGGCCCTTATCCATAAATTCTGCACATTGACATGCAATTGGCTTATAAAATGAAATCTGCCTGCGTACGTTTTACCTCTCCTTCATCTAAATGTGAGTTTCCTATCAAAGAAAAATGGAAAAAAAATCAAATACAGTAACAACAGAGGAAAGTAATAATCCTACAGAGACAATAAATAAATAATAAAACTTGCTGGTAATCCTTAAAATAAAACTTGTTGGTAATCCTGAACTCCCTGAAATGGGAATAAATATCTGTAAACATATACTAAGCTTAAAGTTGGGTTGGGTTAATAGTCTGTTATGGGATTTTAACTTGTGCCTTTATTTTATTTACAGAAAAAAAAATTGTGCCCTTTTATGATTCTGTACCACTTGCTTGTTTGCTTTTTTTTAACACATAGAAAAATACTCAAAAATATGCATAGCTATATATAAAAACTGCTACTATTAAAAGTATATATTTTTTGAATATAATGGCTCTTTTAGAGGAAGGGAGTAAATTCTCTTGATTTTCTTGATCTGGTTTTTGAAACTCCTGACTACAGTTCAGATTGACAGCAGAGATAGCGCGCTAGTAATGTCAGGATTTTGATAACATTTTTCTTTTCTCTTACTCTATTCATAATAAATTTATGTCAGAGTACTGGAATTATTTTAATACCATTTTTTGTTCACATAATGAGCTTGAATCTTGTTTTGCTGAACCATATGAATTTGTTGCTCTTGAAAGGAAATGCTTTGAAATGGTCATGTTGAAGATAGACTAAACTTTACTTGGTTTTACTATTGTATTTTAGTTTTCACGAAATAGAAATCTCTGGTAAATCTTTCTGGTTATTAAATCCTATGTACAACAAAATAATAGCCTAGTGGGTTTCATTAGGGGACCTTCCTTGGCTGAGTAAATCTCAGGGTTCTTTTCATGGAAAAGCAAGCAAGCTACATTTTTTTGATGTCTAAAGTTTATCTGTAACATTTTTTTGAAGAAACTTTCATCAGTATCAAAGTTCAATTTTATGTTTTTTTCCCCCAGTATTCTTTACTTGTGAGTATTAAATCCAGGCAAAATATTGAGAACTGATCACTCAGAATGTAAAATCTACAGCTAAAAAGTTATATAAATGCCTCCAAGAGGAAAAAAAAAAAAAAAAAAAAGCCTTCCTTGCTCCTCATTTTCTCCAGGAAAATAAAATATCTTCCTGTTGGTTTAGCTCTAGTTTAGTCACATAATTTCATAGAATCATAGAATGGCCTGGGTTGAATAAGACCACAATGATCATCCAATTTCAACTCCCCTGCTATGTGCAGGGTCACCAACCACCAGACCAGGCTGCCCAGAGTCTCATCCAACCTGGCCTTGAATGCCTCCAGGGATGGGGCATCCACAACCTCTTTGGGCAACCTGTTCCAGTGCATGAAAACTTCCTCCTAAGATCTAAACTAAACCTCCACTGCCTCAGTTTAAAACCATTCCCCCTTGTCCTATCACTATCCATGCTTGTAAACAGCCATTCTCCCTCCTGTTTATATGCTATCTACAAGTACTGAGAAGCCACAATGGGGTCTACCTGGAGCCTTCTCTTCTCTAATTTCCCACTTCTCCCCTTCTGTTTTTCTGTTTTGATGGAAGACTAATTTTTCTTTTGATTCATCGAGTAATAAAGGAGGAATTGTGATGTGGATGAAGGGC
>JAPSGF010000003.1:25865268-25894516 GCA_035772895.1 Perdix hodgsoniae | reverse complement strand
GTGCAGCAATGCAACATGACAGAATAAAGAAATGTTGCTAAAGAAGTATGACCAATGTCTACAAACTGAAGGAAACTGCAATTTAGGAGATGACCTTGATGCAACATTTTCTTTCTAATTACCTTCTCAGTGATTCAGGTGAAGATTTTGATTACTCAATTTTACAATATCACCTTCCATATATATATATATATCCAGCAGACAGGAAGGTGAAAAGTCACTATCAACTCAGGCTAAATAGTCAATGAAATACTAGTGGTAAAACAAACTTTCCTTCCTTCTAGCTATGCAAACAGCAGCCAGTTCAGCAGATCTGAAAGAGGAATGCTGATGGTAATGACAAAACAACAGAGTCAATTGTTCAGATCAGTACGTAAAGCTTCAAAGTTTATAGATAACATAATCACTACCATTCATAATGCAGTGTTGACTTCTCCTGACGTGTTTAAACCTTATCTTATAAAATGTATAATTTTTAAATAATGTAATCGCACCTTCTTCAAAAGCACCTTATCTCTTACTAACTTTTTTTTTTCTTCTCAAAAATGAAATAACAATGTGATCAGCAGACTATGGAAAAGCTCAGTAGAATTTTCTATTTGCATTGCAGGAGAGTGATCACTATAAAAAATGTATGTTAGTGTGTACCTTAAAGTCCAGGCAAACAGTACATACTGACTATATAGGAAAAATAGCACAAACAGGATGTTCCAGTGACTTTGCTTCTCTGATCCTTGTCAAATAAATCCATTCCTTATCATCCACTTTTACACATAATTTCTATGTGAGTCGGGACACTTCATCTTACTCGGATGCATTGATACTGTTGTAACAGATAAGTTTCTTTGGGTTCTGAAGGATACCTGTATACCTACTTGGTTTTCTCAGATGTCAAAAATATACAAAGTTCAGATATAAACATAGATTACTGAGATTCTAATGAAGTTTAGAGAAATGGGCTCCTCCATTAGCCTTGTCTCAGAAAGAAAGAAGTATGACGTTCATTAAATAATTTTACAGTGGTAATTTGGAAGCTCCCTGAGATGTGAATTATAAGCTTGAGTGTAAGACTTGTTATTTTAAAGTCAATTTACCATTTTTATCTTTTGATCAGACAAGCTTGTGCTTGTTCACAATGCAAGTTAGAACATTAATCTCCAATGGTGATGTGTACACCTCTCTGTACAATATCACACTAGCTTCAGTGTCACCACAGCTTCTGAAAGCATTTTCTGAATGAATTTCAAATAAAAACGCGTTGAATATTCTGATGATGCTCATCTTTCTTCATTGTAGTTTGTATTTAGTCACATAACAATCAGACTTTCTCATTTAACTTCTCCCAGCAGGCACATAGTCATCTACAAAACAGACGACTTTTAAGCTCCACAATAGTTGTTTCAGTTATAACTGAGATAAGACATCTGTTTCTGTGGTTTTAAGTTTATAATGTGGTTTACACAGTACTAAAAGTTGCAGTAAAAATGTAGAAAAATAATACATGTATTACTTCGTTTTACACTACTACGTTATTGCAGATTTTTTTTCTTACTTCCACACATTATGTCTTTTTTCTTTGGGCTGAGCAGAATATAATCCTAAATAAGAACACTGTTTTTCTATATAACGCAGTTGTGAAACCAGACTGACCTAGACTTTTGATTCTGAGTAGATATATATTCCTTTTTAAGAAACAAGGGTGGAGAGGGCACGCAAAGAAAATCAGACATGGAATGCAGAATGGTCTTGAATCTGAGTTAACATGATACTGTGACAAGCTAAAAGATTTGATGAGGTAATGCACTCACTCTGTGGTGCTGAATGATTGTACTTGTCCATTTGAAAAGCTTACTTATCAAGATCACTTAATGTAGATATATGAACCAATAGTTGTTTATCACTTCAACAGATATTCTCCCCAGTTTCTTCAGATTCAGACATCTGTACTACAAGCTGTACTAAAAGAGGTTTTATAGATGATGTAATATAAGAATGTGAATCAAAAAAGCTGAGATCACTCATTTATTGATTTGACTTTTCATGCTCAAATTATGTAGTTGATGGATGATGTTAGGTGTACCTAGTAATGAAAACATAAGACTTAGACATCCTCCATCTTTTTGTTAATGGTTTATCAAGATGCATGGGATGGATTTGTACGTGTCTGGGGGCATATTTACTTCATTTGTTTCTAACATTTGCAAATACCCTAGTCATTCTAATACCCAAGGAACTTGAAAGGCTACAATATTGTTTTATTATTTATGAGCTGCATCAGTTAGTTTTCTCTCTTAATGCTTTGGGATCTGTATTTCTAGACATGGTGTCTGATCTGTTCAGAGTTTGGCTTAGGCTTTTACAAGCAGCTGTTGCTTACCTTATTTTCTGTACATATCCCCCCCCAAATCCTTAACATGTTTGCCTCCACCTGAAGGCTGAAATCCTGTTATTTTTCTTCACCTGTCATCAAAACTTATTTGAAACTTCTAATATAGTCTACTTTTCATTGTCACGTAAGAAAAATTGCATATTTAATAGATACAAATAAACCAATGATTTTAAATTGTTTAAACTTTAGCAGAGGTTTGTTTGCAGATAAAGTGACAGTAGAGATGTATGTCTTCTGTTACAGTGCTGTAATAAATAAATTTCTAATAGGAAAGATTCTTAATGAAAATGTTGGAGATCATCTATCATTTCAAGGGGAAATAGAATGTAAATACAGGCAAATCTTTAGTCAAGACTAGACAAGTCTTTTTGGTGCAATGTACATATGAAGCTTGTTATTAATTGCTGGTTAGTAAGGAAGGAAGAAGACGTAATAAACTGAAAATTAAGGATTAAGCCTTCAAAATGCAGAAAAACCTCTGCAACAATTATAGTTGTAGATTTATACTGCGTAGACTATGGTATAAAGAAATAGTACTGTCTATCAGAACATAGGTCTTGAAAGACAAAAACAGACACACTGACATCTGTATGGCTGGGAGAAATGGCATTATTAAAATATGTGCCTCTTGGTTATAGAAAGGAGGACAAACAAACAGAAATGAAAATGATGTGAAAGGATCGCTGAGAAAGAGCAGCCAAGAGAAGATAGAATACATGTGTATTACTGAGCCTACCATAAATATGCAGCACGTTACAGAGATATCCAGTATATAGTGGATTAATGGTCCAAAAACTTATAAAGCGTCCACTTTTAATATAGTTTTTGCAGACAAATATGCGTTTTTTTTCTCCTACGCTTGATCTTTTTCTTATTTTATTCAGTCTTTGTAGAGCAGTTTTTGAAAGCAGTTTCACTGTCTCTATTTTTTGTTTTCTTATGTGCCTTTTAAAATTTGTATCTTGCTCTTTCAATTTCACATATTTTTCCTTTGCAGTGAAATTTTCTGATCGTTTTTCTTAAAATCTCTACCACTTGGTCTTTGCAAATTAGAAATATGTGACACAAACATGATGAAAAATATTTAGTAGAAAAACAATCTGTTTATGAAGGCTCATAAAACAATTCAAACTAATCAGAATGTAGAATTATTTTCTATAACCTTATGTATCACTGCTTCCCACCTTAAAAAAATAAATAATAATTAAAAAAATTCTTTGCCCTTTTCCAACTTATTAAAAGAGGTTCCAATCAGCACAGTATTGACAATACAGTGGCACGCCTCTCCAGACTGGGGATATCCTACGAAGTGAATAAATAACCGTGAACATTGTCCACCTAATATCTGCATGCCTCTTCACTGAATTATCTTTACCAAGAAGGATCAGAAGTAGTTAGCATTGTAGTGAATGAAGAGTCTTAAGTTTATGTTTATACTCTTGTCTGATCTCAGACAATAGACTTAGGATCCTATTTACAGATGTAAACAGTTAAATATTCAGATACTTAGGAAAATTGATTCTATTTGTATCCTAAATGTCTGAAGTATAAATCTACACACAGTGTGGAAAATTTCCTTAAGCTAACTCTAGAATTGGAACTGCTGGAGAATGTGAGTCAGAGATATTTGTCTTAGCTGCCCTTGAGCAGATCATGCCTAGAAGCAACAAAGGCATGCTCTGAAATGCTCTATTGAAGGTAATAATGCATTTTTCTCAAGGATATTTGCTCAGGTTCAACACGAATATGGTTCCAGACGAAGCCTCCCATGTTTTTATTTTTATATCTGGAAAGAGGACTCTGTCCTATTCCTGTGAAACTATTATTTTTGTGATCAACTACTTTAGGATGGCTGCATTGTTGCCTCCTGCCTGAAGCAGACATGTCTAAATTATTTAAAAATGTAGTGATTATCTTCATGTTATCCAAGCCTCCCATTTGAATAGTTTATAACACTTTCCATTCTAAATATGTTTTAAACACTATTAATGAAAGTGAGGTGAGTACCTAACATAGATTGTTACTTTTCTGACATCCTATAGCAAAGTTGAAGAATTTAGCCAATATAATTGACATGCACCTGATACTCTATAGCAAGGCTGAAAAGTTTCCTATAACAAAGGCATCTGTCTGAGAGAAGCATTCATCATTCCATGTTTACTCAGGATGAGTATTATCTCTTTTTGAGAATAAATTTACACTGCTATTCATGTCATAGACCACTAGCCCATGGCAGTAGAGCAGAACTTAGCGCTAATAAAACGTAGACACTCAAAAAGACTACCAGACTTTACCTCCCTGATGTATGTATGCACGCACACATATATCTGGAGCCTGCCAGCTTCTTAGTGCCAATATTTACTGTTATGACTACCAACCCCAGAAGATACGTGAAGCATAATGTAAGCAAAGATTGGTGATATGGCCATTTAAAAGTGCAAACATTCTAAAAGTAAGTCTGTACTTCAAAGGAGTCTGTCACAGTAAAGTCACCAGCAGGACGACTAACAATGCAATTTTTATAAATGAGTGCCTAGTAAGCTAATACGCATTTTAAGTACAAGTTTTTTTGAGCCAAGTGATAATGTACAATCACTATCAATGTGGTAAAATGAATGAACTTTCAACAAGAATCTACCATGCACAGTGTGTACTCATTTTGTCACTTCTACACATGGTACAAAGGAGACTTATCTGGAACAAATCCCTCCTGTAAGGGAGGAATAGGAATCAGTAAATATATAATGTAACATAGAGTGATAACAGTTATGGTGCATCGATTGTACTATGTACAATACACAGACAAATGACTTTCATATGTGTAAGAGTTTATGGTTCATATGTGCCCAGGCAATCAGAGCAGTTAAAGAAGGATTCATGATGAGAGAGTTCTGGGCTACTATTATCTACGTGGGCACTGAATGACACTTTAGAAATTTCCAGTTTGCATTTTGCTGCAGGTATGAAGCTTGGATGACTGTATGAATGGTCTGCTCTTAAGCTATCTCAAGTTCAGAAGAAAGCTTAGCCTCTTTTTATTGAAACTAGTGGCACACTGCAGGTAGCTTTGATGTCAAAAGAATGCAGTGAAAACAAAAGAGCAAAAAAGACAATTTTTGCCTGAACATTAATACATCAGAAAATTAGTACAGCAGCCCTCTTTTGGATAGCTAAGAAAATCTCTGATCTACAGTATCTAGCAGGAATAATTTTCACTATGCAATTGCACTCAATACAGAAACTTCTTTTTTTTTTGCAAACCATAATGTATGGTATAAGAAGTATACATGATCCAGTCTTCTGACTCCAAGTACAAATTCTTTACAGGAAATTATTTAATTCTGCTACAAACAAACAATCCTTGCCTATGGCTCACTAACTCAGAAACAAGACACATAACAACAAGAACAGAAAGAATAATAACAGCAAAAATGAATACTAATACATATTTTTACGCCCTCCATTCAAAACCACAGTAGTATATCACATTTATTTTTTGCTATGTGCAAAATACTGTAGCTGCAAGTTGCACTACACTGTGTACTGAAGTTTGTTCACTGAACTATCTTATTTCTTTCTCTACATTTGAAGGGAACAAAACTTCAGGGCCCAGTATATCTGCGTATTGAATTCTACAAAAAATACAGCAGTTTCTATTTATGAGTTCTTTCCATCAGATTAACTGTATAGCTTATGCAAATATGACTACACAAGTGAGAATCAGTATATGATGTCACTGATACTTATTTCCGTTTATTTGGAATTATATATCATTGTATAACTAACACAGGTAAAACACTGCTGATAAAAAGAGGATGTTGATTTTAAAAATATCTTTGCAAATTAAACAGCTTCTGTTCTGTTCAGGAACTGTAGATGAAAACAAAATATGGAATCATGAAGAGATGAAATCCAGCTAGATAAATGATCTGATATACATGGTAAATAGGTGACATTGTGATAAGCACCTCAGAAACATGATAGATAGCCTTTGCAATACACTGTTTTCCTGATAATCCTTCTGCATACTTACTCATTCTTTCCTCTTCAGAACAATATTCAACTGCTAATCTCTTTATACTTTTACTTGTTCTTTACCCTTTTGGTCCCATTCATAGCCTCATGAATCGCTCCCCTTCCAGTTCACATAGCATTCCACCAACATTGCTGATGGTTCAGCTAGCACACAAATCACTAGCAATAAATATGTAAATTGTTCATTTTCATGCAAACACAAAGCCATCAGTAGCCTTTTCATGCAGAAAGTGAGTTGCTGAAAGTTGGAAATCTTCTTAGAAATGAAGCATGACTCAGAAAAGTTTATTGTAATTATTGATAAAATCAGTGTAAATCAATAACGACGTTGCTACTATTCCCATATGTCAGTTTCTGAGGATTTGTAGAAAACTATAATTCATTTTGTTCTTATAGAAAGGATACCCTGCCCGGGAAAAATCTGATGCAAATCATTGGCTACTGTAGCAGAGAAGTCAGAAACCCAACTTGGAAAAAATACATTTTCTTTCGCTAGAATTTATGTAATAAACTTTCATTGACAATCAACTGTAGGCAATAAAAGCTTAAAACAGGAGACTTCAAAAATTAAATCTGAAAATGCCACATAAAATAACAACAGAACATACATATTTTTCATAATCTAATTATACAGTATCTTTTTTTCTTAGTTATTCCTCTGTTGTCTTAACATGTTTTTTCTCCTCCCTCACCTACTCTACATAAATGCAATTTTGCAGCCATTACAAATAAATTGTCCTACATTTCCCAAACTAATTGACTTTGCTATTGTGTGGTCTATGCCTCTACAAACCTCAGGTATTTACAGAATTAAGGGTACATTTGCTTCAAAAGAATGTGTGCAAACAAACAAGGAAAAAAAAACCCACAAACCAACACAACAACCAAAAAAATAAAAGCCCTGGAAAATCAGAGGTCTGTTAAATTGAAAGGAATCTGTCCTCTGTAATTTCTTTTTTCCATATTATTATTATTTTTATTATTATTGAGTGGTCTCTTTTTATAACCTGTGTCATTTTCTATTGTATTTGGCAGCATGAACAGTTTATATAGCATAAGTTCACTATATACTTTTTAACTTTTTCTTTCAGAAGTCAAAGCAATGTGCAGTTGCTAGCAGTTGCAGTTTATTTGCTTTTTACCCACTTTTGTGTAAACTGCTTTGGTACTTTTTTTCTGTGAATACCTATTTTGAAGCATCAACTAACTGTCAGATGCTCAGCAGCAGCAGTTCCTCAGCCCTGATTGCTTGCTGTGTCCTATTTTCTTCTGTCTTTCCAGACCGTCTCACCCAGCCTGCCTGATTCAGTGTTATGTTAAAGAGTTTTCTTGTTGCTGTGCTGTCTTTCTTCCTCTGTGCTCTGCACACAGTACTGACTGCTTGCATGCAGCTCTATTTTTTCTGTACCACCATGTTCATGCTTCATTAATTCCATCTTTACAGCTTTTACTAATGAATTATTATTATGCAACCATAACAAGAAAGTATTAAAGAAACAGTATTTTGTATTTAGATATATTCTGCAAAAATATTTGACATATTATTTGACAAATGCCAATACTGTTCATCATGTCAGTGCTCACTGAATATGCCATCTTGTCGAGATCATTACAGAAATTAGCAATTGCTAGTGCAGATGTTAATTTAATAATGTGAAGTCAGAACTTTGATACAGGTTTTACAGTAGCAATTTCTTCATGTATATTCAAAAGAAATCTATTGTACAGGAAAAGTATTTTCACGAAGCTCATGGTTGGTTTCTTCTTTACACCTTTCAGTCAGTGTAAAACTTGTTCTCTGATGAATTAGGATTTACACTTACAGCTGGTAAATATATTGTCTCTGATAAAATCAATACTCTCAAAATGTGATTCCTACTGATTGTTTTTTAATATGATATGCTTCTAGAATCTGGAAGCTTGGGGAATTACATGATGTCATTGTTTAGAAGTTTTCCATTTGGCTGAAATTTTACATTTTGAATAACATTCACAGAATATCTTCTTTTACAGATCATATTGTAGGGAACCTGATTTAGCAGGGGGTTGGAGTAAATGGTCCCCAGAGGTACATTTCTAGCCTTACGATTCTGTGATGTTCTAATTTCTTCTTCATTTTATATGCTAAAGTATTTCTCTAAAATGAAAATAAGAATTTTTATCTGTGTTCAGCATCAGATGCTTTAATAAAATGCCACATAGCACAAAGTTCACCATAGAAGGAATGAGAGATGTCAATAATGCATTCATAATAAATATCTCATAACTATTCTTCCAACTATAAGTGGTAGCTGGTATCAAAATTTCATAGCTGGCATTACAGAAGAAAGCCTAAAATACACCACTGTCTGTCACACTGGCAGCAGTAAATATGTTTCCGTTGCCTGGCCAGTGATTGGAAGAACTGAGTTTTGTGACTGGTCCAGAAGATACCATTTTTGACATGTGTTTGGAGACAAAAAATACTCTGGAGAGTCTTTGTGCATATTAAGCATAGCCAGCTCTTGACTAGTTAGCTTGTCAAGGGAGGTAGCACTGGCTATATTTGTTTTATATTAACTGAAATCCATTCCAGTGTTAGTTTACTGGCATAATTGTTGGTCTGTTTGGGGACACTTAGCAGATCCTTTGTTTCCTCTATGTCTGTCTTTGTTCCAGCTGGACACACAAGCATTTTGGGAACTAGAAATGATATATACATCAATTTTGTGTTATGCTACATAGAGAAATTCCTGTCCTGTGCTGGGGAATATGAATCTTGAAGAGATCTTGGCTTTGTTCCTTGCTTACATGCATGCTTGAAGGCTGCGTGCATGGACACAGAAAAGCCACTTACAACTCAGCTTTCAAGAGGTGACAAGAACCCACAGCTCTCATAGGAAGGTTGCCATTAATCTTTGTTCAACATTTTTTTTCACAAAAAGAATTCTGAATTCATGCAGTCATTCTGGCTTACAGATCTATCTTGAGAGACCTCAGCACCTACTGTAAGAGTAGACTATGTATGAGACACACGGAAGAGGAACACCAGAGACATATTTCTTTGTATGTGAGGAAGAAGTAAGTTTAAAAGTTAGCATGAATTTAATAAACCTAAGTCATACCTCACTAAACTGTTTGCTTTCTCTGGTGGCACAGATTTTGGGATGAGGAAACAGTAGCAGATTTCACTATCTTCACTGGACTTCACTGTCTTGATTTTGACTTCAGCAAGGCTTTTGTCACTAATTTTCCACAATACTATACACATTTAAGGATGCAAAAACTGGGATGTCGGGATGCTAGGTCTCAGGGCGTTGATATCAGTGAGTTAACATGTAGGAGACTATACCATGACGTCTGATGTTTATAATCTCTCTAAGTGACTGGCAGAAGGTGTGAAAACACATGCTCTTCAGGCTGTCAGGTGACATCAGACTGGGGAAATAAGTCAATATATTTGTACTGGGGTTTAACCCAGAAGGCAACTGAGCAGCAAACAGCCGTTCTTACTTCTTTCCCTCTCCCAGTGGAATGGAGGAGACATTTGTGGGAAAAAAAAAAAAAAAAAAAAAAAAGAGGAAAGAAAAGTAGAATTGATAGGTTAAGATAGAAATTATTTACTAAGACAGAAAGTAAAGACAGCTGCAATTATATATATATCTAAATATATACTATGTAGATATATATATTTATATATACACGTATATACAGGTGATGCACAAAGCAATTGCTTACCATCATCCAACTGGGTCCACCCAATCCCCAAGCAGCATCTATCCTCCAGCCAACTCCCTATTGTTCAGTATGATACCATGTGGTATAGAACAACCCTTTGGCCATTGTAGTCAATTGTTCTGGCTCTGCCCCCTCCAATTTCCATGCGTACCATCCAGCCCCTCACTGACAGGATAATGTGAGAAGTAGAAACATTGTTGGCCCTGCATAAGCACTGGTTAGCAATGACTAAAACATTAGTGTATGACAGCATTTTTTTTCTTCTTAAGCCGAAACAGGGCATCATACCAGATTCTAAGAAGACAAACCACTCTGTCCCAGCTGAAACTAGGACAGCTTGAGATCATACCCATCATCCAGAGGGACTTGGGCAGGCTGGAGGAATGGCTCTTTGGCATTTCAGTACAGATAAACACTAAGCCCTGCCCCTGGGAAGGCAGAGCCCCAGGCAATTGTCCAGGCTGGGCAAAAAAAAAAAAAAGTCTCTTGAGGAACAGTCAGCTGCACAAGAGCCACCCTGCGGCTGGCAGCAGTGAAAGCCAGCAGGATCTGGCACTGCTCGAGCTGGAACTGCTGAAACATGTATTTGTTCTCTGATTAGAAGTCATTTGTTTACACTGGAACAAGTACTTCTCATTTCTTTACACTTACTTAAATGTATATCTATCTGGTTCGTGACTCCTTGTTTGAGTTTGGAGGAGCAAAAAGCATATTTTCCTGATTTACACAGTGGAGTAAAATAATCCTGTTTTCCATAACAACATATATTTGAGAGATGATGAATGCTTCTTTTTTTATTTATGTCTTTGGAATGGAGACAACATAAGCAGCAGCCTGAGTCCCAGGTCAGGAGGCTTGGGATGCTGATGCCCCTTTGAGGAAGCATAGAGTAAGCTGTGACAGCTGGGACTCCATCAGTCAAATATAGTTAGAGGGAGGAGAGCCTGAATGCTGGAACATCAGTACATTTGGATAGAAGGGAAACAAAGTGATGCAGGTGAGATGATAGATAACGAGAGATTTCAGTGGGATCTAAAAGCCCATAATTGGCTTCTCACCGAGGAAGAAATTTGAAGGTTCCTCTTTCCCTTCCTCAGATACTGGTCTTGCCATTCTCAGACTGATCTCTACCAATGACATTTATGAGTAATTTATTTACTTTTATTGAAAAAAATAATGGTACCCTGGTAACTATGAAGATATTAGGAAACCTTTTTATTTTGTGTAGCTGGTGTCTGCAGCATTGACCTTGAACTCACTTATAAACTTTAATTCTATAATATGTTATATAGTCCAGCAGCATAGTCTGAATACAATTTGGAACAGAGAGTATTTGAACATAGATTCAAATGAGACCAAGAATAACTTTGAAAAAATCCTGACGATTGATGAGAAATTCCTTCTCTTGACAATCTGTAAACACGGAGAGTAATAGTGAAGTACTTCATTGTCTGTTTCTCAGCTTGTTCTCCAATATGTGCATCAGTTGAAGTCAGGAATAAGCTCTATACAGAACCTAGTCTTGAACTGTGTTGATTTTCCTTTCCTTGTTAATCAGTATTTACATATGATTGCAAAAATCAGACATTTAATTTTGGAAACTATTTAATTTGAGTTTACTTATTGGAGTATAAAATGTCAAAACAGTGCACTTAAGATTTTCTTATTAAAATATGGTTGCCTAGAAAAAGATATTTTCTCTGAAGGCTTTATCTGGATTTGAATGGAGATGTGAATGTCACCAAAATACAATTTAGGTGTCTGGGGGAACATGCTGTTGAGACACAGAAAAGCAAGAGTTGGGAAAGCACAAAAGTAATGCAGTATTTTACACTGTAGCCAGGGCATCAAGTTTTATTTAGCTCCTACATTTTCATTCTTCATAGAGATTTGTTATTTTTCTTAAGTGCTACTGTTCTGGAAATAGCATAGCACAAGAAGACAGAATAAATTTGAGTACAACATTTCTGTTACAGCAATTGTATTTTGAAATTAACGGAAAAGATGCCTGAATCTGACAGTCTGACAGACACAACCTAAAACAGGAATACACAGGAAGAATTAATGGGGAAATTTAAAGATATGAAATTTCTACAGATACAAAATTTCCAAATTAAATTCCACACAAGAAAGTATAAATCTGTGTGCCTTGAGTTTTTACTGACAAGAAAGGATGTATTTGCCTCTGTTTTACTAAAAGTCAGCTAGAGCAATTTTGATTAAGAAAGGCTGGGAAGTGTCACAGAGTTAATGGCATCCTGAGAGCCAGGGCATATCAGTTAGATTTAACTCCTATGTGGAAAGTAGTTCATAAATAAATTCTCAAGCTCTCCTGACAAAACATTTTCTGAGAAATGTAAAATTATAGGAGTATTGTGGCAGTAAAATTTATGCAAGAAGCATTAAAAAGAACTTTATTAACATAAACAAGTGGAGTATCCTAATCCTCTTCAGAACTCCTAAGCGTCTAAATAAGTTGAACTCTGGACAAGAAAGTTATCTTAAATATAATTTAGTGGTAAGAGAGACCCTTGTCAACAGTACTGTCTCTCAGGATAAATCAAAATTGTTTGTACAACCTCTGCTGTTGTAAAGACATTACCACAAAGGCTGAAATTCATTGCAGCATTGTATGAAAAAGACATTGAAGTTGACATGGAAAGGGTTAACTTTTTTTACACTACTACAGATCCTCAATTATTTATCATATTTCATGAAATTCGAAGGCCATTAAATGAAGGCAGCTGCACTGGCTCCTGTGTCAGGTTACTGTCTGACACCCAAATAACACATGAAGACCACTTCATGTCTTTGCCAGCATGCATCTATGCCTGGTGAAAGCCATCACTAACTGTTGTTTTTTTCCTTGCTGAATGCTCATAGGTGACTTCAAACAGTCCTGGTAGTACAGAATCAATATCTTAGCGCCAGCAGCTGCAGCAAAACTATTACCGTTATTGTGTTTACCCTTGGTCAGGTTACACTCTTTCCTCCCAAAGCAACTAAAAATTCCAGCAAGTGCACACAGCCTCTCTTTGGCAAGCTCCCTCTGTCATCTCCAGGTATCATGCATGTTTCATTTTCTCTTTCCTCAAGGGAGGCTGCTATGGCTAAGAAATAAAATGAGATAAAAAGAAGCAGAGAGAGAAGAAAGGTTGCCTGATTTTTAATTAAATTACACCAGGATGCTGTTTCAAAACCCCAGTGATTGGCACTCTGAACTGCTAAAATCAGGAACAAATAAGCCAATAGGAGAAATGGACCATAAAAAACTTTGGCTTTACTATGACAGTAAACAAAATACCTCTTATTATTTTCTCCTCTCAAACAAAGCACACACATTCAAGCCTGTGCACAGTATGCAAAAGACAGACCATAAAGAGGTATGATTTTATATAGACGCATTTAGCCTACCCTTTAATTAATCAAGTGAATGCTTCATTTTTACTTCAACTCATTCAGTGTTTCTGGCTTTGTTGTGTCATTAAATATGACATTTCCACATTTGGAAAAAAATGTCAAGCTATAATGATACGCCTACTGCAGTGTACTGCCTCTACTAAACAGAAATCATGATTGACTGACAACTCAGGGCTCAGAAGGAATAATTTTCAGTAAATAGGAAATACATAACTTTCATTAGTGGTTTTAAAATATTTTCAAAAAAAAGTAAACTTTTTTTTTTGTCTTCTTTTAGACTTATGAGCTAGTAATCTACCTTATCTCTGTTGCTTGGCATCTTTTTTTCTTTTAACCTATACGTGCCACTTTTGTTCACTACAGATAGAACACTAAAACAACTAATTTAGCCCAAATTAGCTCAAGTAAAAGAGCTATGCCACTTTCTAGGACAAGGGTCTCTTCTTAAAGACCTATTCATATTACCCCTTTCTAGCACAAATAGTGAATAGGAAGGTATAGGTATGGTAATTTTATACATTTTAGCAAAGAAGAGACTATAGTCATTACCCCTAGCTCGTTGGCATTGTAACTCCTTCCACAGGACTCTAATTCCTGATATATTTGGGATTTCTTTACTACTGTTTTTTGATTACTAGCAGGAAAGAAAATCCTAAGCAGCAATACAGGTAATGATTCAAATGGTTGATCAAGATTGGAATGTAGATTGTACAGGGTCAGATAGCTTTGTTTAGACAGCTAAGTCTCTGTTTAATTACAAGAACAAATTAGACATCAGAAATTTGTATTCTGAAATGTGAATGTTCCTCATTGGTTGATAACAATACAGGGCCAAAATTAGAGATTGAGTGCTCTGCTAATGAAAGCGTGATTAAAGAGTAGAATTTCTGCCAACAAAAAGCCATTGCTTTCAGTTGCTGTTTGTTGAGCTACAGTTTCTACAAAGCCTACTTAATTTGCAAAGTCTTTTCAGAGAAGACAGCTAGGAAATGACAATATTCACTGAAATTGGAATGGAATTTCAAGAATCTTCGATTTTTGAAAATGAAGGTCATAAATCAAAATTTAAAAACCATTCAATTTTTCATTTTTTTTACTGATCATTTTTATTATAATTTGAAATTCACATAGCATTTCAAAATTACAACTTTTACTGTAAAAGAAAAAAGTCATTTTTATATCATAGGAACATACATTGTTTAGAAAATACCAGGGAAAGACTTATTCTTTCATTTTTATTTCACAAATCTGCCAAATAATTTTTTGGTAGAGATTCCTGTTTTGATGACCCTATGATTTTTAAACACCTTTTTAACTGAAAAAATTCTTCTCAATTTTGACAGTGACGCTGCTTCCAAAAGACGAATTCAGTTGACTCCATAGCTCCCCCGGCTCTGATCTTCTGAGGTTATCATGAGCTGTTCCAGCTCAGTGAGGTGATGGAGTTGGTAGGGGTGTCCTTTTCTTCGCCCTCTGTTCTTTATGCCTCATATCCCTCACAGCATTAACACATTCTCTCTTACGTACTTTTGCAAAGCAGTAGCAGTAGAAGAGTGAGGCTTTTCATTCAAGAAAAAAGGACTACTTTGAAAGAGAAGGTCCAGATATGAGCTGGAGATTAGAAAGCATTTGTAGGTAAATAAACACTGGCCAAAGGGATTCAAGGAACTTGGTCGTAAAGTAAGGTTTCCTGGTTGCCTCTGCAGTGCTAGGAATTCAGGGACTAGTGCTGTATCGGTGTCCTGAGCAGCTCAGAGGACTGGATCCAAGCAAGAGGGAGGATCCAAGCAAGATCAGAAATGCCGTGCAGATTCTGAGATGTTACCGTGTCTGCAGTTCTCTGCTTACAATTCATGATGCTTCTGAGAAATAAGAGAACAAGTATTTGCCCCTAATTTTATTGCTATACAGAACAGTTAGGAGCATGCAATTCATAATCCCTTCCGTGGAGACTTTTTTTTTTTTTTTTCTTCATTACTGTGATTTGACTGAGAAGATCTAGTAAAATGTCTTGGCACAAGCTCCAAGGCCTTTTTAAGGTCATTAGTGAACAACTATACTTTTAAGAAAGAACATTTCATAGGCAGCCATGAGCCACCACTTACAATATTGCCATTTATTGTATGATTGAATTTATGTCAGGTGTAGCTAAAAGGGCATCCTAACTTCAACAAGAGTTCATCTTGAGCATTAATTTATTATTTGCATATGTATATATTTTTTATACTAAACGTCAATCCGTGTCTGCAATTCCTGATTCTCCTCAATACCCTGGGTCATTCTGCATCACATAAAGGGAAAAAAAAAAAAAAGGAATTGTCAACTGCAGTCTCAGTAGATAATTCCTCATGAAGATACAAACAGAAAAAAAACTCTTTCATATTTTTGTTCAGAAAGAAGGCAGGGAGTATCCAAAATACCGTAAGTTTCCCCTCCAGAATAGAAGGGCAAATTTTACAGGTTCACGTGAGTGGTTTCAGCCGCCTACATTTGGGGAAATCTGAATGGAAACAGTGCAGTCCATGAGTCTTTTGAACATGTAGTCTGATAAGCTATCTTTCTACCTCCTGAGAGACTTCTGTGTTAGTATACACTCAACCATGATAAATAAAGCATTTATCATAATATCAGAGAATAATTCCAGTGGCTATAGACATGAAGAAGTCTGTTCTGTTGGAAGAA
The DNA here is from genome assembly GCA_035772895.1 of Perdix hodgsoniae. Taxonomy (NCBI): domain Eukaryota; kingdom Metazoa; phylum Chordata; class Aves; order Galliformes; family Phasianidae; genus Perdix; species Perdix hodgsoniae. The sequence goes on along the minus strand of JAPSGF010000003.1, from coordinate 25,878,273 downwards.
GAAATTGTCAGTGCAGTATGAAGGGAGTTCAGAAAGAAAATGTATGTCACTGTAAACACTGCTTTCTCTGAGATTATGTATTGTGTGATCTTATTGAGACATGTGAAAAGATGGGACTAAACGCAACCATTATAACCTACTGAATAACATATCTGTCTTAAAACTTTTATATAAATAATCCTGTCCTTAGAAATCCCATAACAATATTTTTTTCCCCACTATGTATATTTAAAATTAAGCCTCATAGTGAAAAGTGGTTTAGTTAGAAATCTCATGTTACTTCTTTGAACTACCTTAAAGAAAAGGAAACTGAAGGAGACAACAACAGGAATCTGGAGTCTTTGGTCAATATAAAACTTTTCCATAGCTCTGTATTTCTGAAGACCGAGGCACTTCTTTTATAATGTAATCTTGGATGCCAAACAAATATAAATGAAATAATTTGAAAAAAAGTAAATATATACAGTCATTACCTCTATACCACTATACTGCCTAGGTAGTAGTCCTAAACTGGTAGTGGGATTATTTAAGAAGTCTACTTTTTTAAAATACATTATGGATCTTTGAACAATAAAACAGCAGTCATTGCCTAATAGGATTAGCAATATAATTTCTGAGATGACTCATAGATTAGTTAATAAACATTCTGCTAAACACAAAATCTCTGTGAAATACATAAACATTTGTCTTTGCTTTGCTGGTACTGAAAACTGAAGCATAGCCTGAATTCATTCTCAGTTCTTTAATTCACTATAGTTGCTTCAACTGTTTTTTTGAGACATGGGCTCTAACTACCTTTGAGATGGTTTCTGAATATCTCCAAGCAAGGAGACTTCACAGTCCCTCTGGACAAGATCCACATCACTGATTGCAGAGTATTTGTCGTTTATTTTCTTTCTGCCTTTACTTTTTCTTGTAGCACTACTGCCATCCAAAAATTCTTACTTTTGCAGTAGTTAATGTAGAGACAATATTGGTACAATTTGATTGATTCTGCAGTCGTTTTATGAATATATGGGTAGATGGGAATCTTAGCATGACACATGCTGCGGCATTCTTATCCACTGAAAAATCACTTAATGTTTTAAATGCTAAGATCTGAAATTCAGCTCTGGGGTTCTAGAATTCCCTAAGCCGAAGGGCTTTCCATGTTTCTGTATCCAGTCAATGCAGATGCTCGCATAGGCTTCTTCAACCTCTTAAAATACAACATGGATATAGCTTCAGAGTCAAGGGTAGAAATAGTAGGCTCTCAGCTTCTGATGTAACATTTAATAATGCATCTGTCTCAGAAAAGACATTGTACAAAATCACATGCTTAGTGTGTACACATTTCACTACCTTGCCATTAAAGTCAATGCAAAACATTTTTTTTTTCTCTGGCACATCATCAGATTTAAGAGAATCACTGCTGTCATGCATCTAGAAGCTGAAGAAATTATATGTAATCCTAATCTTTGCTCAACATGTGCACTTAAGGAAAACTGGTAACATAATTAAAAATATATATATCCTTTACGTCTAGTACTTTTAATTAAAAGCAATTTATGTTTACAAACAAATAAAATAAATTTTGAGAATGAATTTTTGGCCTTCATCTTCTCTCATCATCTCAACCTTTCAAGGTATTTTATTCACTTAGCTGGAAAAGAAGAGCTGGAAAAACATATGGACTATGAAATTTTTAGAGAAGAAGTGTAGTCTGCAGAAAGGACAGTCTAGGCTGCTCAGTGGAGAAACTTGCATCTGTTGCAACTTTTTTTTTACACTTAAGGTAAAAGTTGCTACCACCAATTCTTTTAACCTATTACTTTATAAATATCCATATTATATATCTTTTATAAATGGAGAAATGCCATAAGCTTGTTGAAGAACCCAAGTGTATCATTATGCCTGTCTTTTCTTTGAGAAGAAAGTACCTATTCACTCTCAGTATTCCCTCAACTACCATTAATGATCTTCCACGGAAAAACAGCAATTTCCAGCTCCCTCTGATGGTTCATTTCAGAATGATATAATCATAACTTCCCATTTAGGCACACTATCTGTAATTTTTTCATAAGTAATTCTTGGATAAGAATATTGTGGCTCTATTCCTTTACTTCTCTCTTTTGAGAGTATTTGTGAGATACTTTTTAAGTTTGGTACATGAATCTCCAGCTAGCCACTAGTAGATTTCTAATACTTTCTGTTCTTAAAATTGCAAATTAGCATTCTAAGGCTTTCTCTTTCCAGGTTTCCATAGCAACCCTTGTACAGCTTATTCATTAGAAAGAGTTCTGTTTAATTGATCTCCTAATGTATTGCTTAATAGTAACTGTTAAGCAGTCTTTTGTTTCCAGGTCATATTTAGGGTTCACATATTTGCATAAAAGCATTTCATTAGCTGAAACCAATCATTATTAGTAATTTTCTTTTTTTAGTTTAAAATAACTAAACCCTCATTGAGATTTTCTGAATAGCAAATATTTATATCTTGCTGAATGGGTTTTCCCTGCGAGCCTGGGTGCTTTGTTTCTCTGAGCAGCAAGAAAATTACAGAGCTTCAAAATGTTAATCAGAGAAGACAAAAAGAAAGTGGTTTTTTTTTCAATTGAAATGTAAATGCACAGTGACGATAACTATAGACCACAGGCAATATTTGATGACAAAGTTGTAATGGATAAATATCCTTTAAAAATCACAGTAATGCACTGCCTAACTTGAATACACTGGATTTTTTTCTATTATAAATAATAGTTATTTTCTGATATCTCAGGATATGGAAATTAAATACATGAAATAAATAACTTTTGTTTTTATAATTTTGTGTTGTCCAAAACACTTCTTACTAAAGTTAGTCATCTTGGGTGAATATTTTTATAGTGAGATGTTATTATTCCATTTGGTTCTGCATGAATTACAAGCAGACTTTCAGTTGACTTGAATACATTAAAAAGCTCACCCAGAGACTTATGATTCAGTTCGGTTATGAAAATGGAAAAACTGTTTTCACTTAGAACACTTATTTAAATTCTTGCTGTGTAAAAACTGCTATAGAAGACAAAGAATAGAGTTTCAAATATCTTCTTCTTAACCTCTCAATAAGAGCTAATCCACCAAACTTTCTGAACCCTGTATGTAACTCACTCCATATCACTAGACTCATTTTACATATGCTATGAGTTCACAGAGTCAGAATCTGAATTTTCTAAGACAATCTTCTAAGCATCTTTCCAGTTCTTGTTTTCTTTTCTTTTCTTTTCTTTTGGGGGAAGGGATAGGGAAGATAGGAAGGAGAGATACTTAGATGATGGTTTTCAAAGTTTACTCACAGACAAGAATTTAAAATCTGATTCCTCTCCTCTCCTCTCCTCTCCTCTCCTCTCCTCCCCTCCCCTCCCCTCCTCTCCCCCATTTCTTCTCCTCTTTCCATGCTTTGCTTTCTCTTTCTGTTTCTTAGGAGGCCCATCACTACTGAAGATCAACTTCTGAACTACAAACAGTGCTAGGACTGTGGTGGTGACTATCTCTCTCTTACTTCCTACTAAGATTCCTTTCTTTTATTTCTTGTCTTCCCTTTTCCATCTCCCTAAATGACTAAGATTTGTAATAAACTAGCTGAGCTAACATTTGACCCGTTCTGTCTTAGTCTAACCATTGTGTATACACATATTAAAAGAATGCTTATATATATAAATAAACTTCTCTCTCTCCTAGGAATTAGAGCAAGACATCATGATACTTGTTAAAGATTGAGGATCACCTTACTGTGAAGTGATCAGGGTCATCATGGAATTATGCTGTACAAATAGGATTGTTATACTCATTTTAGGCTGCTAAATATAGAAAGGTGAAAAAAAAATAACATTTAGATATTTTGAAATATATGTTTAGACACTTGTAAGTCAAATATTTTCATTTTTTCTGCTAATGATTATATCACTTCAACACATTTTTCTTAGGGGATAGTTTCAATTATGGTAGTCCAATCCAAAAAGCATTTTTTCATTTATATTTTATATTACACTTCTTCTCTGCCTTTGATCTTTTTTCCTTGCTGTTTGAAAGACTTCAAGTGTAGTGGTAGAGCAATAACCTTACAATCTTCAAGGGTGCCCGCCTGTTCTTAGTTTTAGAAATCTTTGTCAAACAAGCCCTAGAAGTAATATACCAGCTACTACAGTACAATCAAACATATCGAACAAAACCAGTGGTTACAAGGCAGTTATACTTGCTTAATCATGTTGTTTTCCTGTACAAAGAGGAAGAGACATAAGAAAAAATGCAGCACAAAGAAGCCAAAGATACAGGCTCTTTTTAATGCCTTTCTCCAAATAGCTCTTTTGATCAACTGGTGTGTACTCTAAGATGTCTCAGTAATTTCAAGACTTGTAAACTGTCTGTTGGCTAGAATAAGAAGGAAGTAATATGCCCTCAAATACCATTCCTTGCTTGAAATCCTTTGCATTTTGAAGTTCAGCAAATGCTTTTGTTTTGTTTTACAAAACAAAGAATGTGTGCGAAAGGAATAGATCTATAGCATTAATTTACTTGGTTGTGAATCTTTGTGAAAATGAAGACATACTCAACTCTCAGCAGCAGCAGAGCATGGGAGATACTGCAAACATCCAACTTGCTCACACTTAAGAAATTTCATTTCAGGCGCCACTGTGACAATAAGGCCGAATACCACAACGCTACAGTATATGGCAGTACTTCTCAGACAGCAGTTTATTTATGTACAGCTTTCTTAGTTCTTCTGAGATATTTTCCTACTTGTCAGGCTCCATCATTATAGTGAAATTATGATTTCACTATAATGTTAATGCTATTATATATTATATAATTGTTAATGTTAATTAATGAAAAATGTGACCCCCCACTGAGCTCCATTGATAACTAGCTCAAAAGTACTGGGAGGTGCCCCTGCCCATAGAAGAAGGGTTGGAATTACATGACTTCAAAGGTCCCTTCCAACTCAAACCATTCTAATATTATATCAGTAATCTTATGTATTAGGAGATCTAAATTCAACTGAGTACCACGGACAATTAATCTAGACATCTATCTAGGCCATGGGTAGCCAGTTTTCCCAGGGGAATACTGTGAGAGACTGTGTCAAAGGTTTTGCTGAAGTCTAGGTACACTACATCAATAGCCTTTCTCTCGTCTACCAGTCTGGTCACCCAATAACAGAAGGAGATGAAGTTGGTCAGGCAGAATCTGCCTTTCATGAACCCATGCTGGTTGGGCCTGATCCCTTCTTTAGGAAGGGAATTGGCTAGAGGGCTGTACCCAATGGGTAGTGGTTAATGGAGTAAAGTCCAGCTGGTGATCCATTACAAGTGGCGTCCCCCGGGGGTCGGTACTGGAGTCCGTCTTGTTTAATATCTTTATTGATGACCTAGATGAGGGGATTGAGTGTACCCTCAGTAAATTTGCAGATGACACCAAGGTGGAAAGTATTGTCTATCTGCCTGAGGGTAGGGAGGCCTTTCAGAGGGATCTAGACAAGCTGGATCACTGGGCTTAGGCGAGTGGGATGAGGTTCAACAAGGCCAAGTGCCGGGTCCTGCACTTTGGCCACAACAACCCCATGCAGCATTTGTAAGAGATTATTCTTTTACATCATTGACTCAAAGTTTGCTGCGGAACAAGTCCAGGCAAAGTCCTGGGCAAAGGTAGAGAAATCTTCTGTCTGGAGGACACTGATGGACAGGTCCTAGCTACCGCTTGTGAAATCCTTTAAGGAGCACAGATGGACAAGGCCAGGGGCTATGAGAGAGGGATGAGTTGCTGCTAATGGCTGGGTGTAAGAGAGAGGGATAAGCTGCTGCTAATGGCCTGGAAACAGTCTTTTGTGTGGATTTATCTCAAGGAAGATGACCGTCTCAGGAGGACTCTTGCTCAAGCACCCAGGGATGTCACCTAGGAAGGAAAAAAGGAGGATAAAAGAGGGTCCAACCACCATGAGGATAGGGTGTCTGACATCAGATCCCTCACTACAGACTGCATGGTGACGGACTTCCCTGGGCCTGCTACCTGAGACCTGCTGCTTCCTCCCAGACTTACTCTGCGGCTTCCTCCTGGACCCACCCGGTACCTGCACCTTTTCGTTGCCCAAGACCGACCTCGCTGCTCCCGCCCTTCAGCCTCGGACCATGAGAACAGCGTGTAACGGGACTACTGCCGGATCCTGTTAGTGACTATCCCCGCTTTACGCAATTCTTGCTTCTTCCTCTCTTTTCTATTGCTCACCTTCCCTTCCCCATCACCCCAATCCATAATAGTGTCCATCCTCCTCTTTCCCCATCTCCCTTATTAACATTTGTAATAAACTGGTCGGACCAACATTTGAACCACTGTTTCTTAATCTCACGCCGAGTACACATATTTCAAAGAACCTCTTCTCCCTCCTATAAATTGGAGCAAGACAGCATTATAGCTTGGGTCTGAGTGGCTGGATGACTGTGAAGAGGAACCAATACCTGGGGGTGTTGGTTGATGCTCGGCTGAACATGAGCCGACAATGAGCCCACGTGGTCAAGAGGGCCAATGGCATCCTGGCCTGCATCAGAAATAGTGTGGCCAGCAGCAGCATGGCTGCATCCCCCTGTACTCAGCTCTGGTGAGGCCGCACCTTGAGTACTGTGTTCAGTTTTGGGCCCCTCACTGCAAGAAAGACATTGAGGCCCTGAAGCGTGTCCAGAGAAGAACAATGAAACTGGTGAGGGGGCTGCAGCGCACGTCTTATGAGGAGCGGCTGAAGGAGCTGGGATTGTTTAGTCTGGAGAAGAAGAGGCTCAGGGGAGACCTCATTGCACTCTACAACTTCCTGAAGGGAGGCTGTAATGAGAAAGGGTTTGGCCTCTTCTCCCAGGCAACAAACAGGAAATGGCCACAAGTTGTACACAAGAGGAGGTTTAGATTAGACATAAAGAAAAACTTTTAATCTCAGAGAGTGGTCAGGCACTAGAATGGCTGCTCAGGGAGGCGGTGGAGTCACCATCCCTGGCAGTGTTCAGGAGGCATCTGGATGAGGAGCTACAAGATATGGTTTAGTAGCTTGTGGTAACAATGGTAAGCGGAGGACGTTTGGACTAGGTGATCTTGTAGGTGCTTTCCAACCTTGTGATTCTATGATTCTATGATTCTTTAGAACAAGAGTTTTAAGGATAATAAAGTCTTGTGCATATTGACAGCAGTTTGATACTGCCAGAGAAAATACTCAAGACTTAGTTTTCCAGTATAGGATTTCCAGTACAACATCCTTCTGTGCACAAAGATTTCTTCAACTTTGAGCACCTTTTATTTTAATCCATTATAATTTTTCATTACATGTAAATAGTTAGTGTATGCATATTACACTTCAACATTTCCTATCATTATTTCTGCTATTTCACTTTTTTAGCCCTTGAAATATAGGAATAAATAAAGAAAAAAAAATTGTGAAACCCATTACAATTGAGGACAAACTGAAATGGAGAGTCTATGTCATACTATTCATTTTCCTGTGAACAACACCCTCTCATCTTACTCATTATACTCATCTTACATTGTTATCTGTTGTCTTTTTCTTCTTATATTTCTAGGAACTAGTCCCAGCTCTGATCCTTATTTCTGTTTGGCAATACTGAGACTGTTGCTCTAATAAGACTTTCTATACAGAATCCAAATTGATCAAAGGCTTAGAGTTGCAGGACTCTTTTGGGTGTCACTTTGATAACACTATTTGTCTTCTGCTTTCCTCATTTGGTAAGTAAAGATTGTTCTTCATGAAAAGGACACAAAATAATACCTTGAGTATCTTCCATTAAAAGCACTGTATTTATTTCTACTCATTCACAATGAATGTACATATTCTAGAGAGCATTCACTCCATTTAGGTTACTTTGACATCCTGTTATGACTGGTGTACCATCAGACTGAAACTTCAAAAGAGACACATTCAGAATAAACAAAAGGTAGAAGTTTAAGTAGCAAGCCTAAAAGTAGAAAATACCTGTCAGTGAATATTAGAGCAACATTTGCTCTAAGTTTGGCCAGAGAGCCATTCAGGCATTTTTGCTACTGTCTTCTCTCTTTTTTTTTTTTTTTTTTTTTTCTGGCACAAAATAAATAGGTGGAAAACATGAAAGAGCATCAAGGAAACTGCTAGTTTTTATTAACGTCTTATAAAAAAGTGAAATTTATCAGCTGTGGTTGTTTTCCAGAATGCCTCTCAAATTATTACTTTAATTGCATTGCTGGCAGAGTATGCAGTTTTTATTAATCAATAAGACAATGATCCACACAATGGGACAAGCAACCACTAATCATTATCTCGTCATCAATCTCTAAATCTGTTTTCCATTATTAAAATCCATAATACTCTGTAGGTTCCCCAACAATAATATTTTACAACTGCAGTGTATGTCATATCATAAGTTTTCACTGTGGACGGTGGTTTAATTTCAGTGCTAGCTATATCACTCTGAGCTCTTCCATACTGTATTCAGTATGGAAGATATAATGGGCCAGTAATGACAGCACCATGGCTTTACCAACCAAGGTTACAGATGTTTAAAGCTATATGTATGTCCTGATGCACCGATGCTGTTCCTAGGTGGGGGAAGAAGGAGAGGAAGGTGGTTGGTGTTTTCCATTAAAATTGACTAAGGCTGAAGTGGTGTGTCCTAGCTCAGGTGCCCTTGAGTAGCATGTGGTGTGTATGGAGAACATCCCAGAAGTCAAGTTGTGTGTACCCATATGGTAGCAGAGGAGTGGAGGGAGGCCTCATCATGGCTGCTGCTCCTCACAGGAACCGGAGAGGCAACACTGAGCTCTGTTCTCTGGTGGCAGAGAGGGCCCAAGGGATCAGCACGGGTCTGTGTGAGGAGGATCAAGACGGTGCCAGAGAAAGGTTCTTCACCAAAAGGTGGTCATGCCCTGGAACAGGCTTCCTAGGGTAGCGTCATGGCCCCTGGCTGCCAGAGTTTCAAGTGTTTGAACAGCACTCTCAGAAATATGCTTTGAACTTTGGGTGGTACTGTGAGAATCCAGAAGTTGGACGCAATGATTTTTGCGGGTCTCTTACAGCTTTGAATGTCCTGTGATGTATGTCCTACCCTGTAAGCACTGGGACTGCTGGTTGTGTGAAAGTTGCTGGCGTGTGTGTATTTTGATGTTGGGAGTAAGCATGCAGTGTGTTTGTCAACAGCTTGTACTGCTGTGTCAGTCCATGACCTTCTGTATTGGCTTTGCCGTATTTCCCATGGAACAGGGAGGTCGTATGACTTCCTAACATCAAACATATTTGTGCACATAAATGCTTTGGCACTTGAATTAATTTAGCAGCAGACTGCCATTTTGATCTCAAACCACAACAGCCTCCCAGATGAAGCTTACCAAGACGTCCTTCTTTTCAAAGACAAATACTAATCTAACTGCAACACAACATGTTAAGACTGTATCTTCTCTTTCCAGTCTTCTGGTTCTTTAGCAGCACACAAGGAAAGTCCTGGCCAAGGTGAGTACAGCTCTGCCTTCTAGGAAAAAAAAAGCCTGTGGGGTGTGAGTTGGAGTTTACATTTCAGTGTTCTTATTCTCACAGGTTTTTCATTATGTACTACCATGAAACTTAGTCCTTGGAAGCCAAAGCTTACTCAGTAGTTACAGGGTCTTAAACCTATAATGTAAATGAAGTTGATAGCATATATAATTTCAAGAAAGACAATAAAAAATGAGTAAGCAAGTGTTTTATTCCACTCCAGCATATTATCTTAATAAATGGGATTTTTTTTCCAGTTACTTTGTTTCTTCTTGAAAGTAGAAACCTAGATATACCTAATGAAATAATTAAGTAAACCTGATAGTGTTTTAAATTCTGTGATACACTATGATGAAACAGTGGTGCTATTAAACATAACATGGAAATAAAAACCAGTGTTGCAAGTACAGAATCTGGGCAAGTCTGCATCCACCTTCTGGTTTTCCTCTAGATAAACAAATTTATACTGGTTTGTCTAGACAAGACTGTTTGTGATAGGAATTAATTACTATTACCAGGTGTCTTATCATTTCTTAAATAATATCACTGTTGCCTCTCTAAAGCCTGCATAAATTTTTCAAGAATGATTGACTTTATCTGCTTCAAGTTTCTCATGGGTATTTCTATTATAAAAAAAAAACAACAAAAAACTCTCATCCTCACATCCTCAGCCCTCTTGCTTAACAACAAAAAAAAATGTTTTTTTTCTCTCAGGCCTGCAGTCTCACATTCAAAGAACATTCTTCTGTGATCAGATTACTCACAATCATTCAAAATCAGAATTATAAAAGTATTTTTGTACTTTCCCAGGATTTCAGTTTTCGTATTTATTTTTTTGTTATATTAGTCTCCACTCATTTGGGACCCATTCCTGATTTATTGCTCATAGTCTGTATATTTTGTTTAGATAAACAGACAAGATAATCACTTCCATATTCAACACAGAGTGAATACAGTGGCTGTTTCTGCTCCTCTGAAATGGGCTCTGACTTTGTTCAGTGACCCTCACCAGAGAACACCACACTTTCAGGAGTTACTGATTCAAAAAAAGCCTTAATCGAGGTAGATCCAGGACTTTCTTGTTCTACAGAAATCTCTTGGCCACAGGATAACCTTAGCCAGCTCCTTGAAACAGAGATGCTACCAGCAACTGCACTATCTTGTCTGTATCTAACAGTAAAGCAAGATGTGACTGTCATTTCTGTTTGACTTGTGACCTGGTGTAGGGAACCTGCTTTGGCAGGGGGGTTGGACTCGATGATCTCTAGAGGTCCCTTCCAACCCCTACGATTCTGTGATTCTGTGATTCTGTGGCTTTCTTTGTGAGAATAACATATAGTAATCAGAGAAATTGAAATGGGAATATCTGTGCTGTGGACAAGTCTGCATTATGTGCTATGCAAAGGATGGAATCCAGTTTGATGCTACACCACCTGGGAAGCCTGCTATGTGAAGTGGTATAAGGTTATCTGTTCTATTTGTATCTTAGAATTTTAGCTCTAATAAATATAATTATATATCTTACGTGTTACCTTACAAAGTCTAAGTGTCCCTAAGTGTCTCTTACTGGTCTCATGATGGACTAACATCTTCTAGAGCAAAACGTCTTGAAAAAGATTTACCACTGGTTTTGATTAAATGACTACCAATGACAAACCAGTGACAGAAACAGTCCATGCAAACATGCTGTGATATTACATCACTGAAGCCATGAAAAAGCAGAGGTTAAATATCACACAGAGAATAAGGTCAGAAGAAAACATGACAACAAGCATCCTTGCAAGCATCCTTTGCATCCAAATAATTAACTGAAAATATTTTTAGTTGATTTAAAATAAGGCTATCACAGCAATAAGTGGAATCTTAGAAAAAACTATAGACATCTGATTTCTGCCCTTAATATTAGAAATGGAACTCCTCTAAACGCATAAGTTTTGAATTGTAACTATCAATTCATACTCATCCAAGGGAAAGAAAAAAGAAGCAGCAGTAAAATAAGTGTATGTTTTTGCATGTGCAAATGGATCTGGAGTTAGAAGATAACTGTTCAGCATGTAAGTAGTGCCAAAAAACTTCATTAATGGCTAGGTAACATAACATCTTAGAAAGAGATTTCTATTTCTATAATTTGTTTCTGCTATAAATAATTCAACTGAATTTTCTGAGACTGGACCTCGGTCTGTTCCAGGTGAGAGCATTTCCAGGTGAAAATATTTTATTTAGTAATGGATTTTTGTCTAGTGAGGTCATGTCATCATTTTAACTCGACGAAGTCCATGTACTAGGCATCCAAAGAAAGATGAGGGTCCTGTCAGGAAGACATAAACAAAACCTGAAGCTGTTTCAGATCCACGGAAGTCTGATATGGGACTGAGGAAAGACAGAGAAATTGGTGTAATAATTCAGGATTAGTAGGATGAGACCTTTCTTTCCTAGCAAAACTAACAATCCTTCAAACATGATTAGAATAAATTATTTTATTTCAAGCTTCAACCTGTATACATTGTATTTTCCTTCAGGAGCTCATCAACTAAATATATTTGATTTGATTGTAGGAATACAGATTGATGATGGCAAGCCATACATACAGTTTTATATAAATAAATATTCAAAGTAAAACGACCAAATGTTTATAGATGGCCAAAAGGATCCTGGAACATGAAATTCAAATGAACACTTCTGTCTGTCTCTTAATGTTTTTTAAGGTTATACTAAGTTTAGTTAACATTTTTCTTCAATAAAGTTCACGGGCTTTTATCTTATTCACAAAATAAAACTATTTCCTCAATTTAAAAGTAAGAAAAAATGGAAAATCAGTTTAATAAATTAAATATCTGTATTAAAATAGTATAGAAAATACTGCAAATTTAAGGTTAAAAAAAAAAAAAGATGGAATGTGGAATTGAAGTGCAATCAATACAATCTGAATTTGACTATTTACATTAAGAGGCTGAATATTTTATGTAGCGATGTTTCCATTCAGTTTCACTAATTTATATTTCTAAATTCATTTGTATTGGTTTTGAAATGTCATTTATACTTGTGGAAAGAACAAAATCCAGAAAAGTTATTAATTTGTTCTTAGACAACTCTTGATGGAAAAAAAAAATATATCTTGAAAGGTTCTGGATGTTTTGCTCAGTTGAAATTTATTTCCTGATGTTCTTAACTAAAATTTGATCCCCGTTAACTAATTATTTAATAATTTACATTTGATATTGTAGAGTACCGAGATGCACATTTGACTTACTCAATTCATATTAGGCTCAGTGCATCAATGGAGATATTTTGGGAACATATATACTCAGTACAAAAATTTAGTGTACTGATAAAGTGCAAAAGACCATGCAAAAATAATTCACAGTGTAGAACTTTTACATAGATAGCATTAGAGTGACCTTTAAGGAACATTTTTGTCAATAAAAGAGAGAGAGGGAGAGAAAGATAAGGAAGGAAGGAAGGAAGGAAGGAAGGAAGGAAGGAAGGAAGGAAGG
>JAPSGF010000003.1:25809517-25861991 GCA_035772895.1 Perdix hodgsoniae | reverse complement strand
TATATATTTATTATTTATAAAATGTGACATGAAAAAAGTGCCTTTTTGTATCCTATCAGGTTATTGTGAATCTGCTCTGCATGATATATATATATATTAATATCTCAGTAAAATACTGATACAGTAATAGTCTTTTGAATACTATTTCTATTAATCTATTTTGAATTGAATATTAAGCTTAACTAATAAGGATTTTTTTAATAAGCTAATGTGTTCTTTTTCCTTACGCCTTATGTTCTTTTCTATGGCTCTCACAGTCAACATTTTTAATTTTAAACACAATATCCATGAAATGTGCCTCATTTTATCCAAACTAGTAACTTGGAAGGATCTGAAAGTGGCTGAGAAGATTCTAAGTTCTCTGTGGCATGGAGATTGCATGACATGAACCTCAGTGTAGGGAACTGTGTTCACAGTTCCCTACACCTCAGAGGATAATTAAAAAACTCACCATTTCACCCTACTTCACTGTAACCCTCTGAGATAAAAGTGGTACCTCAGGCACTGGTTTCCAGCCCAAATCAGCCTTTTTCCTTCCCTACTCAAAAACATGCAGAAATTTAATACAGGCTGTTAAGCATTTTCTAGCTCTTTTGCTGACAGAGACTTTCAATAACAAGCTGAGAGTCAATTTCATTCTCGTTTTCATTTTTGCCTCTATTTCACTGAACTTAGAATTAACTATCCAGCAAGTGACCTCTGTCTATTTGATTAGCTTTCACATAGTAGACAATATTAAAAGATTTATCTTTGAAAGAACCAAGAACCATAGTGAGGGAATAGCTTTAAACTGAGCCAAGAGAAGTTTAGGTTAGATGTTAGGACAAGTTTTTCACACAGAGAGTGGTGACACACTGGAACAGTCTGCCCAAGGAGTTTGTGGGTTGCCCCATCCCTGGAGGCATTCAAGGCCAGGCTGGATGTGACTCTGGGAAGACTGGTGGCTGGCGATCCTGCACATAGCAGCGGGGTTGAAACTGGATGATCATTGTGGTCTCTTTCAATACAGGCTATTCTACAATTCTATGATTCTACAATCCCAACGTAGCATTTTTTATTATTAATTATTAATAAAGAGTAAACAAGCCATAGATTCATGGGCAAATCAATTGTATCTTACTAGGCAAAATCATAGTGAAATGACTGCAAAAGAGCTGTGAAATTCATTTCCATGTAAGAGCTTAGCTACCTGTTTAGCAGCAATCCAAAGCCTTCCACTGACATACAGTTTTTAAACTGGTGTGCAATGTACATGGCTTAAAGAAATCAGGCTTATTCTGTTGTTTTCTTGTTCATATGCATTTTCATGTGTCCTCTTCATTGTGCAGCAGATCCTTCTCCTGGCTTATGCTGCACAAGTATCATCACAGATGCTTTGTCTTGTAAAAGACTTGGAGTGATAACTTTAGGATCTCTCAGTTTAAGGTACAGTAACACACTGACAGGAGTCAAAGGATTCTTTGTCAGGTAAATGTATTGATCTTCTGGTTCTACACTCTTTCTCTGATTCTCTTCCTTTCTCAGGGAGCAGCTGGTACCTTTCATTTTACAGCTGTTACCAACAAATGATTTTGCAGTCTATCAATTGTGGAGTGAGTTGTTTTCCCTGACAATTTTATTTAATATTCCAGACCCTTCCGGGCTACCATGTGACTGCGGAGCCAGAAGAAATCTATCTGCCAACAGGTATGAAACTGATATGCAAATATATTTTAAACATCTATAGATGTAATGATTTAAGGGTCAAATTAAATTCCAGTATAGAGAAACATATTGACCCCCAACTGCACTGGGAACTTTATCACATTTATAACTGAATCAGACAATATTACATATTTTTTTACAGACGTGTTGGAAGACGGAGGAGATTTTGTCTTCAGTATCAGTGCAACTTCATCAAAATTAAAATATGTAAAGGATATATGCTGGGAAGAAATTTAGCCTAAATTTACATTGTTTAATTATCACTCCTGACTATAATGATTCTTTTTTTTATGAGCATATGCTCACATGAAATATTAATTCATAATCTTCTGACTGGCCATGTATTCTTGGTTTGAGCAGTAGCTTCCATTCATTCTCAGGAAAGGTGGCAGTGCCTCAATTTCAGCTTTTAGTGATCTTTACAGGTTCCAGCCCTTAGATTAGGCCTTAGTGGTAGTGTAAGACAAAGGCAGTTTTGTCAGATTGCACTGGCTGTGCAATGCCAACAGCTCCACTCCCAGCATAAAATGTAATTTATTGAGGCCAGGATATAAACTAGACGGCTTTAAAGATAGTGGCTTTAAAATGGACAAAAGGAAATGGTTAACTGAAGTTTAGCTTAGTTTTTTGTCCAAGCTGAAAAGTTAATTTCTTTCTTTGATATTCTGCACATATGATTGCACTATAACACATAATATAACCATTGCAGCTGATGTGAAGTCCTGTTAAATCACTGGATCAGGACTGGTAATATAATTTATTTATGGTACATTTTCTGAATTATTTACCAAAAAAAAAAAAAAAAAAAGATAAGATAACCTAGTTAATACATATTTTTATTCTTTAAAATATTTTACTTATTATATCTTTGTTTTAAAACATATGTGTGTGTGTGTGTTCTATATGTTCATATATATATATATATAAAATTCTATATATATATATATTCTCTAATGTGTAAATATATATACACATTAGAGAAATTGTTGTAACTTAAAATGCCAAACTATAGAGAAAGTAGAAAAGGAAATCAGAATTTCAGTTACCACTCTTTGTAATTTAAAAAGAATTCCTTACTTTTTCCTGTACCTTTTAGAGCTTCTGATTTGCCAAGTGAATCATGCAGAAACTCGATAGTATTAAAGCATTTAAAAATATATTTTTAATTAAAACAAAAAAAAAGTAATTATTTTCCTCCCTGGGAAAGTGAGTTATATTTTGCATACTTGATGGTAGGCTCAGTTGGAGCATATTCTGTTGTGGCTGTGCTAACAAAGTGATAAAACTTCACATTTTTAGATATATTTTCTTTTTCAAAACTTCTAAAGTTGTGAACTCTTAGGTATGTTTAGAGGATAGTATAAGCCTTCATATAACAAGTTAATGTGTTTATGACTGCATAAATACATCCAATCAACTCAAGAAATATGTATGTTTTTCTGTACGACCATAAAACACAAACAGACATACATGCATATATATATATATTTGTGTTTGTCTAAATCTACATATTTGCTACTTGTTCTAATAGGTTGACAGAGTTAGTGACAGAGTTTTGTTAGCCTCATTCTAGTATAATAAAGGTTTGTTGAAAGCAAGTGTAGAGTTAGGAAAACATGCTATTGTCTAGGTAGAAATAAAACAAAACAAAACAAAAAAGCAAACAAAATGCAAAGAAAACCCCAACTTGATGTAGAGTATACATATCAGATTCTTTCAGAGTCTGGTTCCAATTTCTTCAGTCTATATTTGCTGCAATGCATACTGTCACACCTTAGGAAACAACATACTACTTAGTACAGTCCTTATTCAGAGAAATTCTATTTCTGTTTTAGCTTTTGATTGTAGGGACAGTGGAATGAATTGTGATCTTCTCATCATCTCCTTTACTAACTCAATATTTTAACTTTTCCAAAGTTATTTTCTCAAATGTATGATATTATTAATAAGAGCAGATTTTTCCCTGTTCAACGATGTGTTCTTCCTATCGGTTTGTCCTTACATAATTATAGCCATACTACTCATGATAGCCCTTCCATTACAAACTCCAGTTTCAGAAGTTTGCATTAAGACTGGTGTGCTTGGCATTCAGCTGAAATTAAGGAGAACTGAAAATCACACTAGTCAGAGTTCTGAATTCAAAGCATGGGCAGCAATTTATTTTGCGCAGTGCTCCATGTTTGGCAAGAAAGAGTAGCTGACAGCAAGCACAAGCAAAGGAGATTCAAGTACCTGATAGTGCGGCTAAACTTTACATAATGTCAGAGAACAGTGCAAGAGCAAGTTCAGCTAAGCATGAGTCTTTCACAAGGCAACCAATAACACTCTGTTTTTTGGAAGAAGGCCAATGTGAAAAAAGAAAAAGAGAAGAACCCACAGCAGGGCTGAGTTTGTAGCTATCTCAGAGCCAGCTCATTCATTCAGGAAGAATACATGCATACAGTTGCAGCGGAGGACAAATTAGTAGGGTATTTAAGGAAAAATAAGCCTATTTTCAAAAGTAACTGATGATTCTGTGAGTATAGTCTTATAGAGATACAGCTCGATTTTTCTGTGTGTCTGTGTTTCTCTAAGATACAGCTAGAGTCTGTCACTCAGCGTTCTGACTCTCACATAAAACCCAAATAACTCCAAGAGTCAAAGGCAACTCTTGATTATCCACAATAATAAAGAGTGAGAAAATCCAGAAACAGAAATTATGCAAATAATACAAAATATTTTCCTGGTTTCACCAGGGACAAAATTTATTTTTTCTTCATTGTGGCTGATAGGATGCAATATGTTGGCTTTCAGAGAAAATTGTATTTGTAACACATGAGTGTTTTAGTTCCTGAGCAGCATTGCACAGAGCCGAAAAGATTACAGTTGCACAGCTTCTCAAACTGTCCTGACACGGAGGGGGGCAGAAGGAGCACAGGGAGAAAGCAGCAGGACAGCTGACCTAAACTGACCAGAGGGATACAGATACATATACATCATGTGGAAGAAAAACTTGAAAAGCAGTGGGATATTAGCTCTGGGCACAGAAACTGTTTGGGGGCTGGTTTGTGTCAGTAGATAGTGAGCAACTGCTTGTGCATCACTTACTTTGTGCATATTGTTATAATTACTACCATTTTCCTTTTTCTCTTCCTGTTCTATCTTTCTTTTCTAGAGAATTTTCATCTCAACCCTAAAGTTCAACTTCATCTTCTCTTTTCACTTCTCTCCATCATAATGCTGTGATGGGAAATGAGGTGAAAGAATAACTGTGTGGTGCTTAGCTACCTGCAGGATTAAACCACAACAAACCTACATTAATTGAGTTGTAAGAATATTCATTGTTATAATGGACAACAGGAGTCCATTCTGTCATTTATCCTCACATATCATATTGACTATAGAACATGAAACTTCTTCAGATTCAAGCAGTTGAATTTGAGTCCTTCCCCAATTAAAATTAATGCATATTAAATACAGAACACTTTTTTCACAATTTCACAACCAAATATGTATTCCAAACTTAAAAAGTTCCTTGTAATTCTGAGTGGTGTGCCAGTATTTTACTGCACAACTGGGTAAATGTTTTGCAGGAAATTGATTCCAGTGTTTTTCCTACAAAAAGGCAAAACAAAATCAACATGTGAGCTGTTGGCAAAATGAAAGGGAATACATACTTACTGACATGATCTGGGCTGACTTCTTATTATGTTCATTATGCACTGTTTCGACATATGACTTATTTCATAATCACAGAAGAACATGTTTAGCTAATAGCACACTTCAGAGTTGTGACTACTTACGCTTTTTTATAAGTGATCTGTGGGGAGCAGGTAGAAAGTCTGAAGTTCAGACTGTCTGTGCTGTAGTGTCCCATCACAGCATTATAAAATGGGAGTTTGATCTTTGATTTCTCTATCACTAACTTTCAATTTCAGTCCTTTTGGTGATCACCTCAAGCTTCCTCCTGGAGAATGTCACCCACAGTATTTCTCCTGGATGAGGAACCATTACTTGTATGCAGTTCCTTCCTTCATTCTCATCTAGGGATGGAAAAGAAGAAACATATTCTAAGGAACTGACCTGTGTAGAAATCCTTATAACTGTTCAATTTGTAAAAAGAATATGAGGAAAAATCTAAGGGAAAAATACGCATTTGTCAGAAACCAGATGAGGTTTCCATTTTTAAGAAACCAGATGAAGTTTAACAAAAGCGAGTGTAGAGACTTGCACCTGGAAAGGAATAACTGCATGAACAAGTACAGGCTGGGACATGACCTGCTGGAGACGAGCTCTGTGGAGAAGGACTTTGGTGTCCTGGTGGACAGCAGGTTGGCCATGAGCCAGCAGTGTGCCCTGGTGGCCAAGAGGGTCAGTGGAATCCTGGGATGCATTAAAAGGAGTGTGGCCAGCAGGTCAAGGGACTTGATGCTCCCCTTCTACTCCCTCCCTGGTCAGGCATCACCTAGAATAAAATGCTGGGCTCCCCTGTTACAAAAAATACAGGGATCTCCTGGAAAGAGTCCAGTGGAGGGCCACGAAGATGATAAAAAGCATGGAGTATCTTCTCTATGAGGAAAGCCTGAGTGACCTGGATCCATTCAGCCTTGAGACAAGACTGAGAGGTGATCTTATTAACGTTTATAAATATCATAACTGTGGGAGTCAAAGGGATGTGGCCAACCTCTTTTCAGCAGACTGTGGGGACAGGACAAGGGAAAATGGCCATAAACTTGAGCATAGGAAGTTGAGCATCAATATGCAAAAGAAGTTCTTCGTGGTGAGGGTGACGGAGCATTGGAACAGGCTGGCCAGTGGGGGTGTGAATTCTCCTTCTCTGGAGATATTTAAGACTTGCCTGGATGCCTCCCTGTGCAGCTTGCTCTACAGAGCCTGCTTTGGCAAGGGGACTGGAGTTGATATCTGGATGTCCCTTCCAACCCCTACAGTTCTGTGATTCTGTAAATATCAGTTAAAGTATAATGAAGTTACTGTAGGATACTAGTATTAAGAAATAGAATTAGCTTTTTCTCCCTTCCAGATCTTCATGGTATTTGGAGAAAACAGTAGATATTTTATCAATCAGGGGACTTTGTTATGTTGCTATTCCATTGATTCCATTACTTTACAGCTGATTTAGTCTAAAAGTTACTTTATTAAATCACTGAAAGGAACAAATATGATAGCTACTCCGAAATTAATGCCCCCTATTTTATTCTGTTGGCCCACAGCATCAAAGGTGGATGTTGGGGGGGATGTCAGTAGAGGCTGAACCTTCCCACCAATATTCTGTTACATTCTGTTGCTGTGTGACAGGTGACAGCAGAGGGGCAGTCTGACAGAATGGCATCTGGCAGGTGTATGAGGCAAAGGTGTGTCACTGAATTCCTCCATGCAGAAAGATGGAACCAACTGACATTCATTCTTATTTGATGAATGTTTCTGAATATCAAACAGTAGATTTGAGCCCAGTGAGGTGATGAGTGGTGAGCATCATCAGTGGTGACAGCAGTAGTGCTAGTTTAGATTTTTATGAGCATGGCATGCTGGCTTTTCTTGCTTGTGAAAATGTATGGCTAGTAGTGGTGACTGTGTTGAAAACATAGTATTTTGTAGCTAAGAATTTGTTCTGATCTATCAGATATTGGTATTGTTCTCTATCTGTTGAAACTTCCATGGAAATAAATAGGAGGCATTACTTTTGGAGCAATCTACATCGAATTGGAAATGTCAGTTTGTTGTTTCAGTGTATAGTGAATTGTGAATTGTAATTATGCCAAGGAGTTACGAAATTTTTATTTATTGTTAGTTATTTTCTTCTCAGCTTTTTTACTTAGAATATATACATTTACACTGTTTAGCAAACTTATATGTCTGCAATCAGTTAATGAAAGTAAAATGAAATAATAAAATTGTAAAATAAAGTAAAATACATTGAGAAGTCATTAGCATCAGAATACAGTGTACACTGCAATGTATTAAACATTAAAATGTACCTTCTCATTAAAATTATTTTTGTGTTTATAAATATTGTATTTTCTGTATTGTATTTTGTATGAAAAAGTGTCACTTTACTAAAATAATAATGTAGGACTTTCCAAAATACCTTTTTACATTATGGACACTGTCTCATTTTAATTATTTTGCAAAATTATTTTGAATAAATAAACTCTACCTGGGTAAACCGTTGCAATAGTTGAAAATAGTTATCTGATGTTAACAGATTAACAAAGCTGAGTTCTCTGTTTTGAGATGGATTTCTGGATACATCATATTAATAATCTACTCTGCTAACATGATATGTGTCCCCACCTATTTTATCACCAGTGTATGCCTAATGCATTTTACTTACAGAAGCTACCACTGCCAGAGTAGCCCACACATTGTGAAAGCTGCTGTGCCACCCAGAATACATTTACTGATATATGAAGAGTAACTGTGGATTCACTCTAATTAGAAATTCTACTTTCCCATTTACATTGAGGAATATCAGAATATCCTTGGGAGTGATTTTCAAACATATTTGCTGTCTCTTGCCACTGTCACAGTATCAGTGGCAAACTAGGGAACATAATGAAGGTTCTTTCTCTTAATATTGAATTAAATATTCTTAATATAAATGACTAAAAATATATATATACAAGAAAAACATTATTGATAAAATAAGAAAACATTTCTGAATGGTTAGTGAGTAAGGAATGTTTATCTTTCACCTTTCTTTTTCCTTTAAGGAGAGTTTACGTTTCTGGAGGTGGTGCATTTTGTCTAGGTACATGAAAGAACAGGTATAATCTGACAACGAAAGCATCACAGACAAGCGCACAGATTCTCTTGTTACATATTTCACTGAATGTATTTCACTGCTCAGATTAGGAATTTACTGACCTTCCTTTTAGATCACTTGTGTCAAAATTCTGCTCTTATATATGGTCTATAATGTTTTGCTAAACATACAAATTGAAAAAGGAAAATCACAAAAATACAGGTATCTCTCCAGTAGTGTTTTCATTAAGGCTTGAGAATAGTCTTTATTACTCCTGCTGAATAACTGAAATCCTACTGCAAAGGTTAGTTTGCAATATGAAGTAAGTAGAAAATTCTTGTAGTACAGGTTCTTTACAGCAAGATGTGCTGCCACGCATGCCCTAGGGCACAGGAAAATAGACAGGCTGCCTGTATAAGTAGTACCCCCTAATTCTGTTTCATTCCCAACTGTCTGAGGAACAAAAGGGCAAATGGAACAAACTGGGGAAAAACAAATGGCTGATATAATAGAGTAGAAATATGTACTCACATAGGTCCCAGTGTGAATCATTATTTGTGCTGCTTTTATATAGAATGGAAGAATTTTTATACAATGTTTCATTCTATACACCTGAAATATACACAGTATACACAGTATTTTTAAAATTTTTAAAGTTTTAGAGAAAGATTTGAGACAGAAAAAAACATTGATTTATACTACTGATTTGGCCTTACTTGATCCCACAATTATCACGCTTGCTTTTGTTGTGTGAGCTCCCCTCCAAGAAAAAGAACAGTGGTAATAATAGCTAATTTATTTATTTTTAATTTTTACCTGAGTGATTGGTTATGCTGCACATACTTTGGTTATTTGATGTTGCTTATTCTGGTGACAGAGTGTAAGGTAAAGGACTTTAGGCTGGGAGAGTCTGGTATTCTTTCACTTTCAGCAACATCATGTCAAGCCATGTTTTCTGCTTGCTTTTTCAATTAGTCAGAAAAGTTGAGCCCTCATTAACTGAAGGTATTAAAGTTTATGGTAGGGCTATCATAGAAAATTCAGTTTTAATAGCTACATGATACTGGCAAGTATCAGTAGTCTGCCTCAGGGACTGTGGTTAGATGGACACTCTTAACACCAAAAAGGGCTTTAGCTTGACAGCAAGAATATAGCTGCTCAAAAATAAATAATTGTTATAGACCATTAGTGAAAATAACCTAGTTTTATTTTACTAGCTGTGTAAATATTTACTTTGACAACCCACTTTATCGAACTATGAGGATATAGTTTTGTGTATGATAAGACTGAAGGTCAATGCTTGTTTAATAAACTCTAAATAAAGAATTATGTGATACATTGTACACATTTCACATCCAGTGATGTATTAATGCATCATTGCACTCTGTATAATCAGCTCAAATGACTTCCTTTAAGGATACAGGAATTGTTTCATTTGCATCACTTTTTTTTTTAAACAATCTAAATGTGCTGTTGGTCAAACGCCAGCAATTCAGCAAACATTTAAGGTGAATATTATATTATGCTCATTGAATTTTGGATTTTCCATGTCTTAATGGAGAGATAAAAAAGTCTAAATTAGGTTACAACAAAGTTTTAAAATAATTACCTGTTGATATTACAGTCAAATCTAGTGCCAGAACTGTCAAAGTCTCATACTTGTAAAGCTGCTGTAGCTTCAGTTTTTAAAAAAGCATAATTTTCGCTATAAATCTTTTGTTGTAATTTTCTGCTTCCTGCTTAACAACACTGAACGTGGACCATGTTCTTAGAGAGTGCAAAATGTATAGAGATACAAATATGTAAAAGCCAAAAAAACAAAACAAAACAAAACAAAAGCAAGAACAACAAGACTTGGATAGTTTGAATTTCAATAGAAAATACGATGTGTTTGCTTTGCATTATAAGCCATAGACAGTAATATTGTTCTAAATACAATTTCTTTTAGTATTGGGCTGTACTGTTGGTTTGCTTAATATTACTAGAATTTCAGCTACTATAAAAGCAGTTTTGAAGACATTATAATCGCCACATAGGCAGTCTAAGATAACCACTGGCTGAATCCAGACATATGGCTCCTCTTTAGGTACATGGATTTAGAAAACCTTGCTGGAGCTTTTTATTTTTTGCTGTCCCCATGTCCTTGACTATCCCTGTAATCTCATTTCTCACTTTAAGGAATGTGTTGTATTTATTAACTTAATTTTCCATTTGTTTAAATCTTTCTTCATTTTTTTCTTTCATAAGTAGTTGCTTCAAATTATGAAGTATGAAGAAGAATGAAGTATTTGTTCATTCCTCCATTTGGGATGGAGAAGAAAAGAGGAGAAAGACAAAACTTATCAGTTGAGATAAAGACAGCTTAATAGGATAAAAAAAGATGAGAACATTATAATAAATAATATTAATAATAAAAATAAATATTAAAATAACAAGTGATGCACACTGATTGGTCACCACCCACCACTGATGCACAGCCAATCCCTGAACAATGGCAGCTCTCCCAGCCAGCATCCAAGTTTCACTGTTCACTATGACATCATACAGTATGGGACATCCCTTTGGCTACTTTTGATCCAGGTTTTGCACCTACCAGCTCCTGAAGCACCACCAGCCTTCTCTCTAGCAGGGCAATATGAGAAGTCGAAATGTCCTCGACTTCGTGTAAGAATTGCTCTATAAGAACTAAACCATCAGTGTGTTATCAACATTATTTTTCTCAATTCTCCTTTGTAGAACACAGTACATCCCAGATCTTGGATGCCATCAGCATCGACTTCTTGAAGCTTATGAAGTGGAGTCTTCAGCAAAACAAAATTTGATTACAGAGCTCATTCAGCATTTAGCAAGGCACAAGGTAGAGAGTATTTCCTTCAGTATTTCTATTTGTTTAAAAATGTACCTGGAGAGCAACTTTTAATAATTTCTCATTAGGCATTTTGATTTGAAAAAAAAAATTGGGTGAGGATTGAGTTATGCAAAGATTTTATCAGATTTAAGACACTGTCAGTTACATCTAAATTTATATTAGGTGTTTTTTGTAGCATTGCTCTCCTCTAAATGACAAAGTAATGTGTAGGAATCTTAAAATTACTGAGAAATAATATTTTCAAGGTTCTTGTCGTTTCTATGACTTGTCTTGAAGAGCTCCATACAACAGTCTTCCATCTCCAACACTTTCCCATAGTGCAGTATAGCCCATTGTTAAACAGGGAATGCCATTTCTCTTTTTCTTGTAGTCTATTTTAGTTAGGTCTCCTGAGCATGCAGCGCCTTCTCTGCTTTCAATATTCTGAAAACTCTGCCCTCTTTCCAGATCATGATTATTTCCAGGATTTGGATATGACTGATGTTTCTTATTTGAGTCCACTGTGTTATCAGTATAACCCGCTTACACCATGTAGCACTGATTGAATGATGAGTGGAGGGGACCTTCTCTTGAAAATCCAGCCCTGCACAAGCAGTTGGGGTGCCAAGAGAAGCTGTTCCCTACATGCTTCAGTACCAACAACTTCTGAAGGAGCTTGAATCCATTCATTTGCTGCCAGTATCTCTTTTTCAGCTGGAGAGTAGCAGGCCTTGGATCCTCTGTATTACCAACCAAGACCTCAAATCTTCCCTGGAGCTTTCTGCCCTGGGCTCCAGATGGGGACATTCTCACCAGCTGCAATGTAGAGCACTTTTTTTATATATTGTCCCATTCAGATTGTTCCAAGTGCTACTACTGAACTATCTTCTGTTCAATTTGTTTAAAGGCTTGTTGCTCAGAACCCCATATGAAGACTGTCTTTTGAGTCACTTGTGAAGCGAGGACATACAACCAGGCTGAAATCCAGAACATATCTCCAAAAGCCACAAAATCTAGGAAAGCTTGTGTTTCCTTCTTGCTAATAGGTGGAAACACAGCATTTACTTTGTTGATCACATTCCTTGTGATCTACTTGGGATTTTTACTCTTAAAATCTGAATTTCCTGTGCAGGTTCTTTGACTTTTATAGGAAAACCAGATGCCAAAGGGATTTGGACTATTTTCTTTCCTTTCTCAAAAACTTGCTCTGCTGTATTCACACTATCATAGAATCACAGAATGGTTTGGGTTGGAAAGGACCTTTAAGATCATCTAGTTACAACCTCCCTGCTATAGATACTGCTCACAGGCATTCAGCCTGTCCTTGAATGCCTCCATGGAGGGGATATCTACAATCTCTCTGGGCAACCAGTTCCACTGTCTCACCAACCTCACAGCAAATAATTTCTTCCTAATAACCAATCTGAATCTACTGTCTTCCAATTTAAAGCCATTTCCCTATAGGCCCCCTTCAGGTACTGGAAGACCACTATAAGGTCTTCTCAGAGCTTTCTCTTCTCCAGGCTGAAGATCCCCAACTCTCAGCCTGTACCCATAGGAGAGGTGCTCTTGCCCTCCAACAATCTTTGTCTGAACCATCTTCAATAGCTCAATGTCCTTTTCATGTTGAAGGCTCCAGAATTGAATGCAGGTGGAGTCTCATGAGAGCAGAGAAGAGAGGCAGAATCACCTCCCTTGACCTGCTGATCACATTTATCTTGATGTTACACAGGATACAGTTGGCCTTAGGGTTCGGGTTCGGGTTCGGGTTCGGGTTCGGGTTCGGGTTCGGGTTAGGGTTAGGGTTAGGGTTAGGGTTAGGGTTCGGGTTGGCTGCAAGTCCATTGATGATTCATGCTGAGTTTCATCAACTGACAGTCTCTGTCGGTTGATGTCCTTCTCCACAAGTCTGCTCTTAAGTTATTCTCCACCAAACAGGTATTTGTGCTTGAGATTGTCCTGACCCAGGTGCAGGATCTTGTACTTGATATTTTTCAACTTCATGAGATTGGCATGGCCCCATATCTCAAGCCTTTGCAGGTCCCTCTGAATGAGACTGCTTCCCTATAACATGTCAACTGCACCACTCAGCTTGATGTAATCTTCCAACTTGCTGAGCGTGCATTCAATTCCACTTTTTACATTGCCACCAAAGATGTTAAATAACACCAGCCCCAGCACTGATTTCTCATCACCCGTCTCCACTTGGATATTAACTTGCTGATCACTATTCTCTGAGTGAGACCATGCAGCCAATTCCTTATCCAGAGAATGGTCCATCCATCAAATCAATGTTTCTCCAATTTGGCCACAAGGATGTCACATGGGACGGTGTCAAAAACATTGTACAAGTCTATACAGATGACTTCTGTTGCTCTTCCTTGATCCACACTGTAAATCCACCATAAAAGGCTAGCAAGTTTGTCAGGCATGAGCTTCTCCTGCTGCATCCATGTCGGTTACCATCAATCAACCTTGTTTTTCTTTTCCGTGTGCCTCGGTATGGCCTTCCAGAGAATCTGCTCCATGCTCTTCACAGGCACAGAGATTAGATTGACTGTCTGTAGTTTCCTGTATCTTCTTTTCTTCCCTTCCTGAAAAAGGGGTTTATGTTTTCCCTTTTCCAATCAGTGGGAATTTCGCCTATCATTATTGCTATCCTTTGTGCTCCTCACTGGGTGCCAAAAGAATATTTTGGTTTAACCTAAAAGGCAAGCTCAGCACCATGCAGCTTTTCACTTATTCCCTCCTTTGTGATGGAGAATAGGAAATGCCACTGTGGTGTTTTATTAGTGAAAATTGCTTACAGTGTTAATTGCATATGTTCATGACTGCTAAATAAGTAAAAGTATAGTTAAAAGGGGTACCATTATTTTAAGACAAGTTTCTGGCAGCCTCATGAGGATTAAGAGTAAGACACCTGAAAGACAGTAGCAACATAAGAACTTCTACCAAGATAGCTGAAAGTTTATTTCTCTTCCGTCTTTCAAGAGATGATAGGATAAAGTACATGAAAAAAAAAAGAAGAAATAAAAGTTTTCTGCAAGAATTCCATAATCACTTATAGTTAACCCAAGAGTTGTTCATGGGAGAACAATTGAACAAATGTAGTAGATGGTGAATACTTTGTGATGTTGCGTGAAGGGAGAGCCTCTTTAGTCTATTATCTTCTGCCTCTGTAGATGTTCTCTGGCCTTGAGGTCTCTAGAATCTATGCATACCCTTAGCTTTTTTTGTCTTTTTTTTTCTTTCCTTTTTTTTTTTTTTTGTGTGTGTGTGTGCTTATTTCTGTGGATCACAGGCTGTTTACTATAGTACTGATGTAGTTTGAAGAGATGCAGGGCTTGAGATGTTTTATCTCTTGTCAGAGCTCGCTTCAATTAAATTAATGGATCCATTCAACTCCTCTTTCCTCTTTCAGCTGCATCACTGACGAATACATTAAAAAGATCTTAAGTCTCAAGATGGTACATCATGGCATTAGCCAGGGCACTCATTTCCCTCCGTCTTCTTTTCCTGTAAATCAAATAATTAATGAGATCTCTCCCTCAATAGAGCACTTCATCAGTATTTTGTAGCAATAGAAAAAAAAGATGCGCTTTTTGCTCTTGGAGGAGCTTTTATCTCCATCTGTGTTGGATCTAGTGGGCAAATGTTGTAATTTGAAAATGGCAAAATATTTACTATTTTTTTCAGTTTGCTCTCAGTTTCTGAGAAAAAAAAAATATTCTAAAGGCTTAGGTATTGGTCACAGCATAAGTAAAGTGTTGTGCCTTCTTCTGTTACAAAGATAGGGGCTATTTAAAGTTTAGACATGGAATAAAAAATAATTGAAATCCATTTCTTTATAGAATATGTAATTGCAAAGGATTATACAGATAAATATCACAATTTAATGTGCAAGGTTTCAATTAACAGAGAATAATTATATGGCAGATAATGCTATCTATTCTGTTTTCTCTGCAAAATATCATTTACCTTGGCACTGTTAACTCATGCTAAAAGGAATTGAAAAAAAAAAAACAAACAAAAACAAAAAGTAAAATATTTTCTAATTCAAGATCTTTACACTTAGAGCATAACAAACAAAATCTTGTAACACAAAGCAGTTGTAGAATATTTTAATAATTTTACTCAAGTCAAATAGAAGGCTTTCAGCAGATACAGGTGTTAGCTCTCATTTCTCTCATTCTAGTCTCAATCATTTTGTTCTCTTCTTAAAGGCAGGTTAATTAAAAAAAAAAATAAAACAGTCTTTATGTTTCTTCTCTTGAAGTGACATTGATTATTTTGTCGAGTACCAGACATCTTACTAAGAATCATGCACAGATTTCTAATTGCTTCTTGCTTTAGGTTATGAAAAATGAATATAGTAATTTTAATTTAATGAGTTGGCTGCAAGCTGCATTTGGGTGAATAGTGACTACAATGAGAGGGGAAGTGTCAAATTTAGGCTAACTGAGTTGCTAAAATACAATAATAATTTTAACCAAAATTAAAGTTTAATTACATTATAATTAGAACAATGTATTTTAATGAGAAGTATACAGATGCAGTAATGGACTTCAAATGAGTTCTATTAAATATCATTACATTGCCGTGACAAAAATAATGTATTCTGTCAGGATAGGCATAACTGAAATGTCTACAATTGAAAATTCACGTAAATGCAAATAAAGCCCATCTGCATGGCATTCCTCACAGGAACAGAGATCTTACAGACAAGGGCCAGTGAGTTACACAGCAATTTATCTCTAGCAGTAGCAATCAAATCACTATAGAGCAGTGTTTCTGGACATTCAGGTTTGCTTATACAGTAGCTTTGGCTGTATGTAGACTAATAGATTCATCCTTCCTGAAGAAGGAAGGACCTGTATGGTCCCCAAGACAGGTGTGGTTTGGCTCTTATCTGCTCAGGATTGGCCCACACTGTGGGGTGGACTTTCCAAATCCACATATAAGCTGATCTTGTTCTTCCATGGTTTCTATATGTTGGCTCTGTGAGTGTATGCACAACCATGCTTAGTTTTTGTGTCTAAGTTGGTTCTAATACCACAAGAGACAGCATAACCTATTACAATTATGTTTATGCAATGGACAACTGACATTATGTCTTCTGTAGTATGATATGATAAAGGTTGAGGGCTTATGAGGACAAGGACTTTCAAGTTAGCTTTGATGAACTGCAACACTAAAGAAATTCAAGACTCTCAGTCTTCTTTTCCCCAGGCTGAGCAGACCCAGGTTACTTAGCCTTTCCTCACACAGGAGGAAAGGCTGGACAGCCACAACCTTTATCATCTTTGTGGCCCTCCACTGGACTCCTTCTAGAGATCCCTGTTTCTTTTAAACTGGGGAGCCTGGAACTGGACACAGTAAACTAAACGTAGCCTCACCAGTGCAGAGTAGAGGGCCTCCCTCCACCTGCTGGCCACGTTCTTTTTAATGTATCCTGGATATACATGAACAATGTTATGTAATAGCTTCTCCATAAATAATGCCTGCTGTTTTATTTTGCTGGCCTAGAATATTAGAGGTGCATGTTGGTAAAGTTTATTCCCACCAATATTCAATTACATATTTTTGTCACATGAAAAATGGCAGCAGGGGGATAGCATGACAAGTTGGCATCTGACATGGAAGTGCAGAGGAAGCACAGGTTGAAATGTAATTGCTCCATGTGGAAAAAAAGGCATGTTATCACTGAGTGAGTGTTTACAGATAATGATTAGTGAGCACAGTGAGACAGTGTAAGGTCCAAGAGGCAACAATGGGTCACCTCCGCTGGTGCAGATTTAGAGAAGCACAACATAATTGGACATCCATGACACAGATGATGGGAGTGAGTGAACCCTCAGCAACTTTGCAGGTGTCACCAAGCTGCATGGTGCAGTTGATGTAATAGATAGAAAGGATGCCATTCAAAGCAACAAGCTTGAAAAGTGCACCTATGTGAACCTGATGAGGTTCAACACGGCCAAATGCGAGATGTTTTGCTTGGACTAGGGCAATTCCAGATATATGTACAGAATGAGAGAAGAACTTGAGAGTAATCCTGCAGAGAAGGAGACTTAAGGATGAAAAGTTTAATGAGACAACCATATGCACTTGTTGCTCAGAAAGCCAACAGTATCATCAAAAATCAGTGGCCAGCAGAGTGAGAGAGATGATTGTACCCCTCTAATCTACCAGTGAGGCTCCATCTGGAGTACTGTGCAGAGGGCTGGTGCCCCCAGCTCAGGAGAGATATGGATCTCTTGAAAGGGGTCCAGAGGATAGCCACAGAGATGATGAGAGGACTGGAGCATTTATTCTATGAAGACAGGCTGTGCAAGCTGGGCTTGTTCAATTCAGAGGAGAGAAGTCTCAGGGGAAAACAAAACTGATGGTGGCCTTCTATTAGTTAAAAGGAGCTAATAAGGAGGAAAGAAATTAACTTTTTTCAAAAGAAGGTAGTGAAAGGACAAGGATGAATTGTTGTAAATTAGAAGAGGAGAGATTTAGGTTAGATATTAGGTGCAGTCTTTTTACTCAGAGGGTACTGAGCACAGGCACAGGCTGCCCAGAGAAGCTGTGAGTGCCTCATCCCTGGAGGCACTCAAAGCCAGGTTGGATGAGGACCAAAGCAGTCTGAGCTGGTGGGTGGCAAGCCTGCCCACAGCAGGGAGATTAGAACAAGATGTTCTCAAAGGTCTATTCCAACTCAGTGTATTCTATGTTGTGGCCTGTGGAAAAATTGACTCTTCTATCACATTTGAATTTATCTTGCTCATTTGTGAGATTATTCTTCAAAAATCTGCCTTTTCTTGTCTCAGGAACTTCTGTTCTGACCACAGGCCTATAGAGAAATAAACAAAAACATGTTCAGCATTACATATGCACATACTATAAAAGCCTTTATGCAAACTTTATACTCAGGTGGCTGGGAAAGTACAGAACTTAATATTCTCTAATGTTCTGACAGTCATAGTACATAAACTCAAGGATATCAAATGTTGTTTGGTTGCAACAGATTGTAAGACAGTCCCTAGCACAATAGTTAAACTCCTAAAATTTGGTATTGCTGTTGAATTTAGGAGAACATCAAGACAATGAAGAAAACAAATGCTGTAGTCTATCCTTTGTAGTGCTGCTTAGTTTTACTAAGTTTACTTTCGTTTATGTTGCATGCTAGCTAGAATTATAGACATAAACATAGATAACTATTTTTCTCTCTTTCAAATAAGCTTGTGGCCAGTGTTCTTGTAGTATGAACCCTGAAAAATATGAACCAACTACCTCCTTTAAACTAACAGTTTAAAAATACAGACAGCAATTAAAAGAAACTCAGCTAGTATTATTTTTTTAAGTAGCTCAGTTTGGTTTATGGTATATAGGATATGACACAGTTTTTGAATGCTCTTTGTATGTGTATGTGAGAGTGAGATAGAGAGCGGTTTTGTATGTATGTATTTTTCATGTCTAGATTTTTCCAGTTTTTACAATATCTAGCTTTCCAAGCCATGAGTGCTAGGTTTACCACACACGAGGCTACCAATAAATGACTTTAACTAATGTGATGAGAGTACTCACTCTTTCACATGGGCTGTGCTATTAACTTTAACTGAAATAGTAAATCCATGACTGTGATGATTGGTCAAACCACAACTCCAATGGAGCTCCTGAAAGAGGCTGAGCCCAGCATGGCCTTTCTCAAAACTTTTACCGAGTAGCACTGTGAGTTTCCTGATGCTGTTTGGCTTGGAACATTATACCGCAGTGCTGGCAGCTTGGATTTCTGCCTAGTGTTTTTATTCCTAACTCATGCAAATGTGTGATTCACCATGTACTACTTTTTCTTGGCAGACTTTTCAAAGAGCACCACTTGTTTTCAGCCAGGCACTTGAGTGCACTGCTGGAAAATTTCTTGTTGCTGTTGTACATTTTAGGATTTCTTAGAACCTAGCACTAATAAATAGAAGCTCAGAGAAATTATAGAATGAAATAACGACTCTTTTTTTTTACGTCTTTCTTTTAGCCAACTGCCTATCTATGTTGTTAATTTTCATGGTTTTCATGGTTTCATTCTTTCACTTATTTTCCATGGAAGTAGCCTTTTCTCCAACAGTTTGATAACTAAAACATCCCAGTTGCTAGTTTATATAATGAAAATCTTACTATTGTCCCATGGAAATAGTATATAGGACTTAGTGTATCTGTAACAAAATGGAAACATAATGTACAGCTGACATCTTAATCTTCATCTCCTCCCTCTAGTGATTGGAGAGCTGCCTGACACAGGCTGGTATACTACAAAAATTTCCAAGTTTTTTTGGAAGTTGACTGACTATAGATTATTTCTAAGAATTGATGCAGACTCCAAAGCAAGAGGATTCTCCAAGAATTCATTGCTCAGTAAAATGTCTTCTTTCTTGTACTTTCCACTGTTCCACTCCTACTAAACAAATAAATAAATAAATGTTAACCATTTACATTTAATTCCTCTCCCAGGTTCCTTGAGGCCACAAAATCACAGTATCATAGAATCACAGAAACATCAAGTTGGAAAAGACCTACGAGATCATCCAGTCCAACCATCCACCAACCACCAATAGTTCTCACTAAACCATATCCCTCAATACAAAATTCAAACATTCATTGAACACCTGCAGGGTCGGTGACTCCACCACCTCCCTGGGCAGCCCATCCCAGTGCCTGACCATTCTTTCAGAAAAGTGGTATTTCCTAACATCCAGCCTAAATCTCCCCTGGTGCAGCTTGAAGCCACTCCCTCTAGTACTATCACCAGTTACACGAAAGAAGAGGCCAACCCCCAGGTCACTATAACCTTCCTTCAGGTAGTTATGGAGAGCAGTAAGATCTCCTTCAAGCCTACTCTCTCCAGACTGAACAATCCCAGCTCCTTCAGCCGCTCCTCATAAGACCTGTGCTCCAGACCCCTCATAGCTTCATTGCCCTTCTTTGAACCCAATCCAGGGCCTCAATGTCTTTCTTGTAGTGAGGGGCCCAAAAGTGGACACAGTACTCAAGGTGAGCTGAGTACAGAGAGACAATCATTTCCCTGCTGGCAACACTGTTTCTGATGCAAGCCAGAATGCCATTGGCCTTCTTGGCCACCCAGACACACTGCTGGCTCATGTTCAGCTGAGCATCAATCAATACCCCCCTGTCCATTTCCTCTGCACATTCTTCCAGCCACTCTGCCCCAAGCCTGTAGCCGTTGTCTGGGGTTGTTGTGGCCAAAGTGCAGGATCCGGCATTTGGCTTATTGAACCTCATCCCATTGGCTTCAGCCCAGCTCTCCAGCCTGTCCAGATCCTTCTGTAGGGCCTCACACCCCCAGGCAGATTGACGCTTCCAGCCAACTTGGTGTCATCCGCAAACTTACTGAGGGTGCACTCAATGCCCTCAACAGGTTGTCAGTAAACATATTGAAGAGGACAGGCCCCAGCACCAGCCCCTGGAGAACACCACTTGTGACTGGCTGCCAGCTGGATTTAGATCCACTCTCTGGGCTCAGCCTTTCATCCACTTCCTTACCCAGCCATGAGTGTACCTGTTCAAGCCATGGGCTGCCAGCTTCTGCAGAAGAATACTGTTGGAGACAGTGTCAAAGGCTTTGCTGAATTCTAGAAATGTTGAGATGGAATTAATTTTGCATGTTTGCTTTTTCTAACTGACCAAGACAGTAAATATTTGTGAACTTGAAGTAATCAGTGACAGATGTTTCAACCTCTGGGTAGAGCTCTGTGTCAAGAGAGTGAGAACTATTGCTGAGAAATTAGTGTTACTACATTATCATGGAGGGGGATGTAGTGTTCTTTTTTGTGTGTGTGGTAATCAATCCTGAACCAGAAAGCAATAATAAAAAACAATTCTAAACAAGTCCCTGAAATATAACGTCCGGAGGGCACAGTGCATTGCTGTCTTTTACTTAGCCTGATTAATTTCAGTGTTTTTTCTTGAAGTTTATTTTCCAATATCATGGAAATGTAGGTGACATATACAGTATGTAGCCTTATGAATTTATCTGTGTATATGTGTCTGTATATAAATGTTTATTTTTCTGTGTCCCTATATGGAGTGCCCTTGCACAAAACGTATGAGGCTGTGGGTCTCAAATAACAGGTGTGTATATTGAAAAAAGTCCATCCAGACTGGCTAGGTTGAGATGGTCATCCTTATGCCACAAGACAGCTTCTGCCAGGAACAAAAGAGGGGTGGTAGGCAATTTGGTTTACAACATACAAGGCCACCAACAAATGTCTTGAACTTCCCGGGAAGAAGAAGCTTTCTTTTCTCAAATGACAGAAGTCATGGAATTGGTAGCTTTGGTTCTTGTGAGGAACTTCAACTTACCCGACATTTGCTGGAAACAATCCAGCAGTGACAAAACAGTTTAGGAGGTTCCTGGAGTGTAAGGAAGATAGCTTTCTGAGACAGCTGGTAAGTAAGCCTACCAGGGGAGCTGCCCCGTTAGACCTGCTGTTTAAAAACAGAGAACACTATCTTTCCCCCTCTTCTTTTCTCTATCTTATTAGTTTTATCTCAATCCACAAGTTATACATTGTTTTTTTCAACTGTGTCTCCCATACCAATGAGAGAGGGGGATTGAGTGAACAACTGCATAGTGTTTAGCTACCTGATGAGTTAAATCACAACAGTAAAAAAATGTTTTCACAAATATATTAACAGCAAGAGAAGGGCTAAGGAGAATCTCCTGCCTTTATTGGATATGACAGGGAATGCTATCACTGAGGACAAGGAAAAGATTGAGATTCTCAATGCCTTTTTTTTTACTTCATTGTCAAGCCAGTACTCAGGCCATTGAGGTGGAAGACAAGGACAGGACTTTGTCCTCTACCTGGACAGTTTCAAAGTCCATATGATCCATAAGTCCAAGATGGGATCCACATGAGGATACTGAGGAAGCTGATAGAAGCTACTGCTAACCTGCTTTCCATCATTTATTAGCAGTCCTGGTCAATCAAGGAGATCCCAGATGACTGGAGACTTGCTAATGTGACGCTCATCTACAAGAAGAGTTGAAAGAAGGATCTAGGACACTCTAGGCCTGTCAGCCTGACCTCAGTATAAAGGAGATCATGGAGCAGATTGTCTTTTGTGCAATCAGGTAGCATGTATGGAACAATCAGAGGATCAGGCCTAGCCAACATGGGTTTATGAAAGGCAGGTCCTACTTGACCAGTCTGCTATGATTGAGTGATCAGCTTGGTGGATGAGGAAAAGTCTGTGACTGTAATCTACCCAGATCAACCAAAAACCTTTGACACTGTCTCCCATAGTATTCTTCTTGAGAAGTTGGCTTGGACAAGTGTATTCTTCCTTGAGTAAAAACTTGGCTGCTTGGCTAACTCCAGAGAGTGGTGGTGAATGGAATTAAATCCAGTTTGTGACCAGTCACAAGTGGTGCTTCTTGAGGGTCAGTAGAGGGGCCAGTCCCATTAAGTATCTTTATCAATGATCTGGATGAGGAGGTTGAATGCACTTGTAGTAAGTCTACAGATGACACCAAGTTGGGAGAAAGTGTTGATCTGCATGAGGGTAGGAAAGCCTTTCAGAAGGGTCTGGACATGCTGGTTTGATGGGTTAAGAACAGTTGTATGAGATTCAACAAGGCCCTACACTTCAGTCACAATAATTCCATTCATCACTACAGGCTTGAGGCAAAGTGGCTGGAAAGCTGAATGGAAGAAAAGGATCTGGAGGGTGTCACCTGACAGCTGGCTGAACAAGAGCCAGCAGTGTGCCCAGGTGGCCAAGAAGACTGATGTCATTCTGGCTTGTATCAGAAACATTGCAGACAGCTGTTCCAGGGAGCTGATTGTCTGTCTGTACTCAGCACTGGTGAGGCCGCACCTCCAGTACTGTGTTCAGTACAAGAAAAACACTGAGATCCTCGAATGTGCCCAGAGAAGGGAACAAAAATGGTGAGGGGTCTGGAGTACAAGTCTTATGAGGAGCAGCTGAGGAAACTGGGATTGTTTAATCTAGAAAAGACTCAGGGGAGACCTTGTCAATCTCTAAAACTACCTGAAAGAAATGATAGTGACGTGGGGGTTAACCTCTTCTCCCAGATAACCAGTGATAGGATGAGAGGTAACGGCCTTAAGGTGCATCAAGGGACTTTCAGGATATTAGGAAAAATTTCTTCTTAGAAAGGGTGGTGCTGAATTGAAACAGGCTGCCCAGGGAGATAATGGAGTCACTGTCCCCGGAGGCTTTCAAGACACATGTAGGTATGGCACTTAGGGACATGATATAGTGATCATCATAGAATCATAGAATCATAAAATGGCCTGGACATGCAGACAATGTCCTTACATTCTTTCCAGTCTATACAGTCCTGCTTCCATTTCCTGAACATTTCTCTCTTTTCCCTCAGTTTAAACTGCAGGTCCTTGTTCAGCCATGTCAGTCACCTGCCTTTTTTGCTCAATTTCTTCTGCTGGAGGGTGGAGAGCTATTGCGCTCTCAGAAGGGTGTCCTTCCTTTAAGAGCTGCCAGCTCTGTTCTGTTCCCATGCCCTCAAGGACACTTTCCCATGATATCCCACACAGCTGTTCCTAGAACAGACAGAATTTAACTCTCCTGAAGTTCAGGGTCCTCACCCTACTTTTTGCCTGGCCTGCATTCTTCCTGATCACAATCTCCACCAGGTCATGATCACTACAGTCCAGGCTGTCTCCAATCTAAACCTCTCTAATGCTCTCTTCCGCATTAGAGAACACAGGTCCAGTAAGGCTTCACCTTGGATCATTCCATCTAATACCTGGACCTGGAAGTTACCCTCAACAGACTTCAGGAATCTCCCGGATTGTCTGCCATCCACCGTACCATTATCCCATCAGATAACCGGTTGGTTGAAATCCCCCATGAGGACAAAAGTCCACGAGTTCAACACCTCCTGCAGTTGAAGCAAGAAGGCTGTTCCTGATCAGGTGGCCTGTAGCAAACCCCAACCACTAGATGCCTTTTACTGGACTGATCCCTGATTTTCAACCATAAGCTCTCAACCTGATCATGGCTGTTACTGAGACACGGCTCTTCACAGTCTACCTACTTCCTACAATACAGGGCAAGTCCCCCTCACTTCCTACCCTCTATATCCATTCTGAAATGCCTGTAGCCTTCAATCAGAGTATTCCAATCATGGGATTCATCCCACCACATTTCTGTGATAGCAACCAGATCATAATTTTCCAAGCACATCATGGTTTCCAACTCCTACCTATTTTCCACTGTGTGTATTAGTGTAAAATCTCTTCAGCTGGGCTTTCTGACAGACTACTTTTCTAGAGGGGCCCTCTCTCAAACCTCCAAAAGAATTCTGGAGTTTTCCCCCAGTGCTTCCTAGAGGGACACAAAGAAGTTTTGGATGGCGGGTCAGCAACATTAGCTCTTCTGAGGAGTTCCCAGGAGATCCTAAGAGACAGTTCATAGGCTTATCCCCACCATCTCCTACAACAACAACATCCCCAATCCCTCCTCTGTCCCACTGACCTCCATCCACTTCCCCCATCGACTCTAGTTGAAATTTCTGAACTACTCACTCCACCCTAGTGAGCATCAATTTATTCCCATCTGCCTTCATACCTAGTTTAAAGCACTCTCAACAAGCCCTGCCAGCTCCTGGGCTAGGATCCACTTTCCCCTCAGAGACAGGTAAGACCCTTCCACAGCCATGAGGCCAGATGCTGAGTAAACTGCCTCATGGTCAAAGAACCCAAAGTTCCCATGGCCGCACCACCCTTTCAGACACTTATTCAAAACCTGTGCTTTCCTAGACTTCTCTGTATCCCACACCACCCCAGAAGGGAGAGAGAAAAATATCACTTGCGCAACCCACTCCTTCAACCATTCACCCTAAACTCTTGAAATCCTTTTTGATATATTTTGATCATGCTTGTGATGGATTAATAATTGGACTAGATGATCTTAGTGGACTTTTCCAAACATAATGACTCAATGATTCTATGATTTACTAGCTGCATTTCCATATTCTAGTAAGTTGGTAAGATTTTTTTCAAAAATATGAACTTTTCACCTGTATTTTATACATAATTTATTGATTGTGCATAAACTCTTGAGGCAAAAAATATAAATAACAGGAGTGAAATTCACATGTTCAGACAGAATTGATTTATTGAAATGATTTCGTGTATAGATGGTATATGATAATTTCAGGGTTTTTATTTGATGCAAACAACTATGAGCAGTGTATCAGTCACTTCAATCAACTGAGTATCTGGTCAGTTTTCTATACACAATGGCTTAAGCTTGCTAGATAAAATACTGCTCAGGACTGTACTGTTGTTCCGTAGATAATAGTCTGCTTAGGACCATTTGCTTAAATTTAAGTGCTAGTCTACTGTCATTGTTTTGGAGTACTCAAAATATCTCTAAGAAACTGTTAGGTATGCCACTTGTCCTCCAGGTTTACTATACTATCAGCTGGAAAACATTCGCATTACACAACTGTGTGTCTATTCAAGTGATTCTGCTGTTTCATTGGTAATTTTTTTTGCCTTCCACTTTTTCTTGATATCTCCAAGAAAACTGAGTAATAGTCATCTGATGTTTGGATTTCAGATTTGGATCTACCTATCTCCAAAATCTTCTTCCAAATCTGGTGATGATCTGACCACGAGTTGAATCACAACTAAATATTCCCTATGTAACATACTTTGTTTGTATCATTAATTCCAGTGCATAAAAAGTACACAGCAGTATGTTTGCACACATAGGCTGAACTTATTCAATAGAATTTTTCATCATAATTTTGCCACCAACTCATAGTCTCCCTCACCTCCTAACCCAAATAGCCACATATTTCCTCACACTCTTTTTATCTTTCTTTTCAGTCTCTGTCCTTAGTGCAAAATCAGTTTTTGGGGGTAGTGGATTAGTAAGTGAAATGTGTTATAGTTAGATATGGGTAAAGTAGTTTCAGACTGCAGGGTGGGCAACAACTGTTTTCTTTTCAGTATGTAGAAAATTCTGGGTAGATGTAAGTGAAAGTAACCATAGAGGGAAAAAAAAGTCTTTATCAGTGCTCACAGTTATAGTTACAGCTCTGTTTACAGTACAGGGACTAATGTCTTAGTGTAACAGCGTCACTGTAGTTGCAGACCCTGTTTGTGCACGCATGTTTTCAGGACAGGTTGATCCTATTTCATTACTGCCGCAAGTTGCAATTGAGACTTTGCTGGTTCAATTCAGTACAAATGATAATAAACTAAACAGATTGAACAGTGCTTTCACCATTAGGGATCATGTGGGTTGTAATGAGATCCCCTGTCATAGTTTTACTTGCGGTGTAGAAAGAATTAGGATAGGAAAATACAATGAATCCAGAGTGAGACATATACAGCTGTGTGTATCTGGCACACAGGTGTTTGATGTTTGTGTTTTGATTTGACTGCTTGCCAGTATCAAAGCTAGATTCATTAAAGGATCCACAGAGTCATTTCAGAGAAAAATGACTTATCCCCTGGCACTAAAAATAATAATCCTTTCTCCCGTATTAAGCTCTGTGTTTGGGCTACAGCCAGTACTTTTTTCCTGCAGACTTAGACAGTATCAAGTTATCCACCCTTTCAGCAACTCAGTGAATTAGAATTAGGCAGGTACAGGTGGTAGCAGCTGCTGAAAATTAAGTTTATGTTTTTAAATAATTTTGTACTAACTCTATGCTTTTTGTTTGTCTGCTTTATCCAAGTAGATTCCAATGATAAATTTTCTTTGGAGTGCAAAAGGATGTTTTCTGGATTCTTTTTTTTTTTTTTTTTTTTCATGGTATGGACTGGGTAGTCTTCTAGAGCAAGGAATTTTGAACTTCATTGCGAAGTCTAATACTCTCTTTAAAAAATCAAAATATTAGAGGAGAAAAAAGCAGTATGTTAGTAAGAACTGAGTACTTTCAGTGAGAAGAGGGTAAAAAAATCATGCATGATACAAACTGAAATCTAGTAGTCATAAAATAGCACAAAATAAAAAGGAATGTGAGGAGAACATTCAAATTCTAGCAGTCTAGTCTTATCATAGAATCATAGGATCAGTCAGGTTGGAAAAGACCTTAAAGATCATCAAGTCCAACCATGACCTAACCATATTACCCTAACTAACAATCCTCCGCTAAATCATGTCCCTGAGCAATCGTGCTGGAGCAAGTGAATTTGAAAAGAAATTTGGGAAAGTCAGGTGACATGCAAACATAGTGAAATCAACACATGGTTGGTAGCAGTTATGTACTGTATTGGCAGCATTACCTAAAACTCTTGAGTATAGAAGGTAATAATAAAAGCATTGTTCCTGCTTCTTCTGAACCATGAGCATAATTATGCTAATTTAAGCAGTCAAGAATTGGCACAGAAAGTAAAAAGCCAGGTTAGAGTTAGACTAAATATTTAGTGAGTGACAATTTAAACATAGTAAGGGACTTATTATCCCCACACAACATACATGAAACTAAAGTTATTAAGTCTGGAAGTTTGGTACCAGAGACAGATTAGGATTGCCAGTTGTGCATTTCAGACAACATGACGCTATTTGCAGAAGGGCTGAACTCCTCTCTGAAATCCATCTGTTACCAATGTGCCAGTTGTAATGAGTAACACTGTTAAATCCAATAAACTTACTGGTGAACCAGAACACCTCTTAGTTAAGAAATGCAAACTGTGTACCCCAACAGTTACAAAAGATGATTAGCAGATAAGCTATTAGCAAAAGCTCTTTGTCGCTTTTATATATATATATATATATATATATATATATGTGTGTGTGTGTGTGTGTGTGTGTGTTCATAGACAACTTTCTGCAGAAATCTTTTTGTCTTCTCTTTGGAGGTGGAGCTGTCATGTTACATACTTATGAGGATATTCAGCACATATCTGGGATAATTTGTTCTGGTACTCTGAGCACTTGACCTGCCAGGCTGTTTAACCTAAATACCTGCAGATTTTTTAAGCTACACCTATGATTATCCTGCAAAGAAAGACATCACATCTGTAATTATGTAATAATTGTATGTAATTTAACTGTAGCAGATAGAGAAAAAAGATTCTTCGTTTCTCTGGCAAATACTCAGCATTATGTGGAAACTATTAGGAAATGAAATAGTTAAAGAATTTTTTCCCATAAAATGTACTGTAGATCTATTAACAGTCAATTTGTTATTACTTGTATTTTAGGTCTAAAGGATAAAAAAAAAAAAACCTGACAGTTATAGTTATGTGAGGCCTGATGCTCAATTCTGCCACAAAATTCCTTTTAAATGCTTGAAAAAACTGGAAGAGAATAGACATTACATGTTGCCATGTCTTAATAGATCCAAAGGGATCAACTCCACCTAAAATGTGGGAAAGTATTTGGCAAAGTACAGGGAACTGCCATTAAAAATCTCCCTTAGAACAGAAAGTATCAGAAGTTTTATATTTTCTTAAGTGAGCATGTATCTAGATTGCCTGCATTGTCTTGGTGTCATACACGCAGTAAGTAATGTGCAGTGGTGATAGGTGCAGACCTTATGGCTTTTGTTGCCAGTTCGATCTGAAGAGATAGGCATGCGTTCCTTCATCTGTCACTCAGCAAGTAGTGTTCTGAATCTCAGAATTCTCAGGGGAGAAAAAGAAAAAAGAAAGAAAAAAGCAATGATAACAGTGTTAAATGTATGTAAATGTATGATCACTCTGAACGTAATGTCTCCTATTTATTTCCACAGAATCTACAACAGATGCAAAGAGCACAATAACACTTTTTGATAGAGGAAATTCTCAGCTACAGAACACCTTTTTTCAACATAGTCAGTACCATATGCTAGTTCATGCAGATGAGCTGATTAAGCCAGAACATGGCTTACCTTCATGTTACTGTCAACATTGCAGAAACACACCACCCACTGCCTCGTTGTACTCACATCCACTGTTTGGTCTCCCACAATGTTCAGCAGATGTCAATGAATGTCAATGGGTGCCTTTTTTTTTCTCATAGAGGAATTCAGTGATGCACCTTCGTTCAAATGCACTTCCATGTCAGACACCACTCTATCAGACTGCCTCTCTGCTGCCATCTGTCACAAGGCACCAAACTCAAACAGAATACTGATGGGAAGATTCAACTTCTACTTGTCATACCATCAGCACCATCCTCTGACGTTGTGGGTCCACATAATAAAATAAAGGCCTTGCTTATGGAGTGGGCTTTGTAAAATTTGGAATATAATCTGCTCTCTACTGAAGACAGTGAAAATTCTAAAATCCCTTCCATCAGATTTTAATGGAAAACTCAAGAGATGGAAGATCCGTCACTCTTCCGTTTTTTTTTTTTCAGATGATTCAATTATTATTTTACCGACATTTTTTCTTTTTACATTATGTGCTTTGTTTCAGTTTCCAGATACTGGATTTTACTGTACCAGCTAGATTAAGATAACTCTAATGTTTGGTTTCTACCCTGCAATCAAGTTATCATTCAGTTTCCTTTCTGATATGCTAAACTGCTTCTGACATTCTTCTCTACTATGGTATATTTACCTGCGAAATAATATCTTCAAATTCTCTTTAACATTTCAAGGTGTTTTGAAAATGTGACATTAGCCTAGACAAAATATCAAACATTATCTCAGTGCAGAGAGATAATATCTCTTTCCTGCTTTTATTTTCATGTGGATATTTAAGAATTAAATCTTACAATAATCTTGTTCAACTTTCATGTTGTTTCTATACTAAAAATTAGATATTATTCACAAAGATTTCATAACTCAAATTTTATCTCCTCTAGATGAAGTATATATTCATTATTTATTGGCAGATTTTCTTTAATCTGGTTATATTAAGATGCATTCTGATTGAGCTGCCCCAGTTTATCTAGACAACTGATTAAAGATGTCTGTCTTCCTCAATTTATCATCTGCAAATTTTAGCAGCAGCAATTTTAAATTTCTTTCCAGATCATTTGTTAAAATGTTCCATAACATAGGATCTTCATGGAATCCCAGTGCAAAATCCACATTTGAGAATGATTCTCCTCTGGCAAACAGTTTTTGAAAGCCATCTATTAAACAACTTTTAACACATTTAATATGTATTTTAGTGATATTGTGTAATGCTGGGTTCTGAAACAGTATGTCATGTGATATTACCTCAGACGCTGTTAAAAGTCCAGACCTATTATGTCTTTGTGGTTATCTTTATCAACCAA
Source organism: Perdix hodgsoniae (assembly GCA_035772895.1). Lineage (NCBI taxonomy): Eukaryota > Metazoa > Chordata > Aves > Galliformes > Phasianidae > Perdix > Perdix hodgsoniae. The sequence continues at coordinate 25,831,476 of JAPSGF010000003.1, read as the reverse complement.
ACTGGAATCTTTAAAAAAAAATAGCAATGTATTTATTTGACAGGTATTATTTAATGGGAAAAAAAACAACAACACAACAACAGCAACAACAACCAGTCTTATGTTAGCAAGCATTAATTGCATGACAGTTCTTCAATTCTTCTTTAACTGAATTCCTCTGTTTCATCATGTCACCTAATCTAACAAACTAATACCTTGTCAGCTCTGAAATAATATGGCAAGAAAGCTCACTGGAATATGTCAGCTCTCTAACAAGTATTGAAGAAAATGGAAAACTTGGACCATAATTCCTAAGAATAACCCAGTACTATTTTCCGATAAGTAGACTTTAGAACAACTTGATACATTCAACAACTTTATTATATTATGTAATATTTTCTAAAATGACTTTGTCCCCCAGTATTTATCTCCTCATCTTACATAAGTTGAAATGACAATGGAATTTCAAGCAGTGGCAAACAAAATGACTGTTACAAGAACAGTACTTTGGCTGGTCTAATGTTTCGTAAATAAGGTTTGCTAAGATGTTGACAGATGAGGAAAGAACAAAAGTGAATCTGATAGATACTAAATGTATTGTATGTGTGGTATGTATTCAGAATGAATTCTTTTTTTTTCTTTCTTTTTTTTTTCCTTTTTTTTTCCTTTTTTTCCCCAGTGATAGGAATAGACGAGGTGCAACAAATAAAACCAGAAATTTAATTTTTATTTGCTATGGCATTCTATCTTTGATAACATGCAGTTTGTAGTCTGGAGGTCCATGATACTTAATCTTAGACCTGATGTATTTACTGCTAGTACAGTCCTTCTGTAGTCACACCAGAGAATTCTCACAGACTATCACAGGATCAGAAATGCACTTCACTTTCAGAGGACTGGAAGTGAGGAATGGGGTGCATAAACCATCCCAAGGGAGAACTTGCACTGAGACCCTGTAGAGAAATCAACCTTATCAGATGCAAGGACGTCAAATCGGGGACTATAGAACGTATGAAAAAGAGATTGCTGCTATATCTGGATACAAGAAGAAAACCTGTCTATGAACTCAGACCTGACAGAAATAAAAGAACAATGGGGAGAAAAAGAGGCAGCAGTGGAAACTGTTTCACTATGAGAAGCTAGAGACAAAACTATAGTGGATTTTTTTTTTATTTTATTTTTTTTTTTTTTTGTAAGACAGGAATGGAGAAATGAAGGAAAGATAAAGTTTTACTACATTTCTTTCGGATCCTGTACTGGAAACAAAGGAAAAGAGAAGCTCCCCAGATGGTGGCTTCCCCTCTTATTTGTCTCCATTTTTTAATCACTTCATTCTCTCTCCACAACATGGCCTAAGACCAAAATATTTAGAAATTTGTATTTCATTGTGAAATACATTTAGAAATATATATTTCATTTTGTGTCTGAGGAAAAGCTCCAGGCACTGATCAAGAAGCAAAGCCTTCCTGACTAACACAGTAAGAATACTAGTTCGTAGAATCCATGTGAAAGGATCCATAAGTATCTGTATTACTATTAATCTTGCTACTTCTGTTCAGCTTATTCATTACCTTTTCCGTAAGACCGTTTCCAGTAGTCTCAAAAAATCTCAATTATAGCAAATAAAGCAATTGTAAATTAAGTTTTCATTGGCTATAATTTGAAGATATAAAATATTGAATCTTTAGACATTCTGTAGCAAATTTTGAAAGAACAAAGCTAATTAGGTAATGGCACAATTAGACTGATCTACACTATGCAATCAGGTTGCATAGTGTCTTTTGTTCCAAAAGACAACAAGAAAAATAAAAAAGAAATCAGAAGCTGAATCAGAATTTTCTAGTGTTGTTTGAGGATTTTTTTGCCTGTTCATTTATTTGTTTATGGCTTTTGCCTAATTTTGCACTTCTGATACCAAGTATTTAATGTAAAGAGATTGAAATCATACCAATAATTTGTCAGGGAAAGTGACTGAAATCAAACCCATGATTCTTGGTTCTAAAATCAGAATTGGAAGAAGTGCCCCTTCATCCCATTCTGGGATCACCTTTAGAGAATCAAATCCTAATTCACCCAGTGTGTGGACAAGTATGATCAATCCTATGGTATAAATGAATACAATTATCATTAGTTATAGATACTGATTTTGAAAAAGCATTATCATGCCACAGAATTTAAGAAAATTCTGAAAATATTCAGGATATAGCCACAGCTTTTCAGAATATCTTCCTAAAAGTCAAGGAGGCACAGATAGATCAAGCAGTTGTGAAGACACTTCACAACTGATTGCATAAGATCCCTGTTTCATTGAAGATCAGACAAAATAAAATCTGAACAACTATCTTTTCTAAGAAATTATTTTAAATACTTAGATGTTTTAAATTGGATTCAGTTTTCTTCAAAAAATCTTCTCATTATATGGACATTTTTGAAATTTCAAATATTCCATTTTTACCTTGAATCTAAATTAAATTAAATCTTATTTTTTAAAAGAATTTTTAAGAATATGGAAACAAGATCAGATCAGAAATATTTCCATGAATTTAATAATAATGTGTTGGGTTTTATTTTCAATCCTAAAGTTTAGAATAACTTGCTTTGTTCTCACCTTTCCCCTCAATTAAATTTGTTAAAATTTCATTAAAAAATCTACTATGAACAAAAGCCACAACCTTCTTCTCCTTTGGAAATGTGAAAGCCATTCTTCAGTAGTTTCAGTGGAAAGACAGTAAAATACACTTAGCACCTCAAGCAATTTCAGTTTGATTAATTAATATTTTCACAGAGATGGGGAAACTGTCAGATGATATCCAACACACTCTTGTGGATATGTGGTTGTTTACTAACTATTCTTGGTAAATGAAAGAGCTTTAGAAAACTGCTATAATTTTTTCAACTATTTGGAAGAATCAGACACTTTTATATCACCAAGATTGTGAAACTATAAAAGAAATAATTTTCCCACTGGGAAAGCAAAGGACTGATGTGTTTAAGAAAAGTGTAAATTTCATTTGAGAGTTTGTATTAAGTGTCTTTATCTATACATTTCTTAACAAGGACTTTTTAGGGCACGCTGTTAATTTAAAAATAATAATGCAGAATATTACAAAAATAAGACTGAAATTACCCCACTCCAAAATCCAATAACAGAAAAAAAGAATGGTAGAAAGTAGATGCAACCTGAAAATGTATTATTTGAAAAGAACTTCTGTATTAAGAGTTTTAATCTCCTTACATATCTAAATGATTAAACATAAGGTGCTTTCCAGGGCTTTAATGACACATTTCACTTTAGGCCAAACGAAGGCCTGCATTTAGGCAACTGAAACTTTATACAAGAATGAAAAAAAAAAAAATAAAATAAGATAAAATAAAATAAAATAATAAAATAAAATTGTGGTTCATAAAGAAATATAATAAATAACTGTGTAACCCTGCTTAGTGTTTATGCCATCAGTTAAATTAAACATGACAGGAACAGTAGGTCTGGAGATTTTCAGTGTTACTGACCTTGTCTTGAAGTATTTTGTCTCTTCAGGATATTTTTGAGGACATTGCATAAGTAAGCTGACTCCATGTTAAACCAACTTGTTCTTTAACAGCAGTTAAAGAGGCAATACACACACACACATATATAGGCAACATATATATACATTATATATGTTATATATATATACACACACGCATATATATATGTATAGCCTCACTGTGGAGAAGATAGCACCTTTGTGTCATAATCCTCTTATCCTCTCACTTCAGGGAAAGACTGCAAGTTGGGGCTGGCGAACACGATGGTATGAACACAGGGATGGCCAGAGGAGGAAATTACCTATTCTGGGAATCGTGTTAGATAAAAAGCCTCTCTTCAGGATGGCTTTCATCTGGGGGATGCCTTACACAAAGTTTCGGTACAAAGACAGGAATGGAAGTATACGTTTTTGCCAGCAGGCAAAACATGAAGTAATAACAAAATATATTTCTAATGTTTATGAAGATAGGATTTTTTTTGACATTAAAAGATCTAAGTGGATTTTCTAAAATCAGTTTTGATCCATACCAGCTGATACTAAAATCAAAGCACTCCAGGCACTAAGTTTTATTACTGTAAACATGCTTAAATCATTATGAGGATTCGTCATAGGTAGGTATCAATCAACTTTTTATTGCCATTGCCAGTACAGCCACTGTGCTAAGCCCAAAGGTGCATGCACCTGGCCACCCTTCCCATCTCTCCAACTCTACCCCATTCCTCTTCTGTCATGCCAGCAGGTCAAGGGTGCAGTAGCACCCTGTCTGACTTCCCTGTTAAACTAAAGGCTTGGGAGTTAGACTGTTATCAGCACAAACTACCCCTCTGTACTGTCCCTGTTAAAACAAGAATAAATATCAAGTAAATATAAGAATGAATACGTCCTTTAACGTCGTATTTTTATATGCACTACATAAACTAATCTGAAAAACAGGAATGGGGCAAACCAGAAACAATTATATTAAAATCAGGTTCCTGATAGACAACCTCTATTCAGGTTGTCCAAACACACTGAGCCAAACTCATTCCTACTGGAGGTACATTTGAAACATAATGCATCTTCTTCCTTGTAAATGTCTGGACTCTTTAATCTTCTCTGTAATACTTACATTTTAAAAAATGAAATACTACACACACATCTCCCAGTTATATGGCTCATTAATCCCCCAAGAAAAAAATAAATTGTTTCACTTCTTTCAAGGACTTTTTTTCCTTTATTCAATGAAAGTCAAATAATGTATCATTTTTGTGAATGGCACCATATAAAAACTCATCTGAGGTGACCTATGATTCTATAACCATTTGTTTCATAGAAATGAAGCTAAAATTAGGAGGTTTAAAATACTTTACAATAAAAGTTCAATGCTAAATTTTTCTCTTAAATATAGTAGCACTTAATTTATATTTCCTAATGTGCTTGCAATCAATTTTAAAAGAAAGTCTGAAATTTATGGCTATGTATCTAATAACTAGATTCAACTCTGAGGATGGAACAACCGTCATGTATAATGGCTGTAAAATTACAGTTGTGCAGCTACGTAATAACCTTATCCAAGTTTCAGTGGTGGGATATTGAAATATTTGTTCACTTTCCAGACCTCACCTATGAGTGTTTAGTGATGAAGAGCTCATGCCAAATTGCAAGTAGGTCCCTGACATGAAGAATCAGCAAATCAGCACCCCAGGATGCACTGCTGTTTATGGAATCATAGAGTAAAATAATAAAACCATTAAGATTGGAAAGCACCACTAAGATAATCTCGTCTAACCATTAACCCATCACCACTTTCCCCACTAATCCACATCCTTCTTTACCCTTCCTTATTTATGTCTTCAATTCACACTACTGCAGATTTTCACCATATGCTAGTATTCCTTACTCAGAAAGTGGTGAGGTGCTGAAACGTTGTCCAGAGAAGTTGTGGATAACCCATCCCTGGAGGATTTTAAGGCCAGACTGGATGAGGCCCTGGGCAACCTGATCTAGTGGTGACCATGGCAGGGTGTTTGGAAATAGACAAAGTCCCTTCCAACTTCAGCCATTCTATGATTCTATGATCTTGTGCTATACTGATATTAAATAAACATGGTATAGTTCATATCTGTTTCCAACCAGCTTTATGATTACAGTATTTTTAAAGCAGGTATTAGTTTAAATTTCTTCAGAGATTCATGAAATTCCGGAGTGATCAAGGAATGAAGACTGTGTTTCCACTGCTGGGTGTATCTCTGTCTGCCATACCATACATCAGACTGGGCAATTCTCATGTGACAGCATTTCAGAACACCACTTTTGACTGAGTGTTAGTTCTCAGGAAAGTAGTACTCTCCTGAAAGCATGGCACTGCTAGGACCCAGGGTATGTGGAGATCCAGATTTCTCCCATGCACAGGACTCATGCAACTGCAGTCTGCGTGTTTCCTGCACAAGTTGTGACCTCCTTTCTTATGCATCTCAGTCTGCAAGCATCCAGATTATAAACTGAATTGCCCCTGTAGGACCAGAGTCTGTAAATATTATCACTGTGTTGCATTTGTTCCAGATCTGACCCTTTCTTTATTAAAAAAAAAAAAAAAAGAAGCAGTAATTATTTAAGGCAAATTGTATTTAGTGTCTGAGAATACTTAGTTACTAACAGTTCAGTGATAGCACCTTGGTATTCACATTGTCAGCCACTTCTGCTGTGTACTCATCTTTCACGATTTTTTTTTTAATTTTATTTTCATTTCTAATTGTGGTGCTTTCTATTTTCATGGAGCCTTTTAAAGAATGCGCTAAAAACAAACAAACAAACAAACAAAAAAACAGTTGTTCACATGTTTGTCTAAATTGTTTTTTTTTGAATGAACTAGAAGCCAATATCAGCAATACCTAAATAAGAGAGCAATTTGAGACATCTTAAGAAATTTCCACAACTCCCACTGCTCTTAGAATGAGTAAAAGAAAATACAGACTGAGTGGGAAAAGGATTGAGGGCAGCCCAAAGGATTTGGGGATGGACTGAGAAGTGAGCCTGCAGCTGGGAAAGGCAACTGCAACCAGGGCTTCAAAAAGAAACAAGACCAGCAGGGAAGTGATTTGCCCCTTCTATTCCACTCTAATGAGACTCAGACTGTGGTACTGTGTTCAGCTCTGGGGCTCGCAAACAACACACGTTGATTCCAGAGGAGGGCCATGAAGATGATTAGAGGGCTAGAACAGCTATCATTCAAATTAGAGGAGGATAGATTTAGATTACATATTGAGAAGAAAATATTTTCTATGAAAGTGAAATAGCATTAAAACAGGTTCCCCGAAGAAGTTATGCATGTCCGATTCCTGAAGGTTTTCAGGGCCAGATTGGATGGGACTTCCACCTGATCTGTTGGAAGGTATCTGAGCCCACAGCAAGACATTTGGAAGTAAAAGGTCTTTAAGGTCTCTTCCAATTTAAGATGGTCTGTGATTTCATGATTCTACGAAAATGTTCAATCAGCTGGCAAAGTACTGCCGTCAATGTCATTCAGGATTTTGGAGTTCAGGTTTCAATTTTTGTTTTTAATAATAAACAGTCTTACACAAAACATACTGTTTCCATTAAAAATATATCTTTTTAAATAGAGGTTCTTAGAAGTGTAATGAGTCTGGAATGTATGTTAAAAGTTGTTTGTCTCTAGGTATAGGTTATTTGTTTTATAACGGAAGTAATGAAATTTAATAACAAAACAACTTATACACAACCTACGGTACAGATTTTTTTTAAAAAATTTCTAATGAGACCTACCAGACCCTACTAGTAATACATAGTATTAGATACCTGAATAATTGGTGCCTATTCACTGCAAAGCAACTCCCCTAAATTCTTTTGGAGACCTTCAAGAATCTTTGGCATTCCAGGAAATCATTTTCAAGATTTTGAAATATATCTCCTTTGAAATATTATTTTGCAATTATTTATTCATAGAACTGGCTTTCTTCCTAAAATATAGTGGTTCATGAAATAAAATCTGCTATATTTTGACCACAAAAATATATTAAGTCAAATAGTTATTCAGTTGAATGATGCATTTTTTTAATAACTAGAAAGATTAAGTTGGTGTAGATGCAACATGTAGTGTTCCTTTGTTAAAACTGTGCAGTACTTAACTGATGGAAAGCTTAGAAAATACAAGTATTTACAAAATAACCCAATTTTAAGCAACATAAAACTATTGAATAATTCAACTGAAAGTAAGGAGAAGCCAGAATGCTTATCTAGTAAATGAAAGCACATCTGATCTCTTATTTTTCTACATTCCATTCAGAGCAGAAATTGGAATGTAAAAGCTACTTTTTTCATTGGATTATAAGTACATGTTGTCCTGAAACGTCCATAGATTGTTCCTCTTTTAGAAACAGCAAAGAAATTACCAACTGAGAGTCAGGATAATAGTTAAAAGGTCAGGGAAAGAGGCATTTGCACTTTTGGTGCTCTAAGTAGAATCAGAGAATCACTTAAGTTGGAAGGGACCTCTAAAAGTCAGCTAGTCCAACTCCCCTCACTGAACAGTGACACAACTAGATCAGATTGCTCAGAACCTGGTCCAGCTTGACCCTGAATGTCTCCAAGGGCAGCACACCCACTACATCTCTGGGCAACCTCTCCAGTGCCTTACCAACCTTGTAATAAAAAACTTATTTACATTCAACCTAAATGTCCCCTCTTTTAGTTTGAAATAATTTCCTCTGGTCTTGTCACAACGGACTCTGCTACAGACTCTATTCCCTTCTTTCTTATAGACCTCTTTAGATACTGAAAGGCAACTCTCGGATGTCCTTGAAATCTCTGGGGCTGAACAGACCCAGCTTTCTCAGCCCTTACAGGGGAGGTGTTTCATCCCTTGGATCATTTTTGTGGCCTTCCCCCAGATGCAATCCAACTTTTGTACTGATGACTCCATATCTGGACACAGTACCCCAGGTAAGGTCTCATCAGTGCAGAGCAGAGGGGCAGGATTACCTCCTTTGATCTGCTGACTCCTTTTCTTTCGATGCAGACCAGGATAGCATTGGCTTTCTGGGCTCTGAGGGTACAGCACTGGCTCACATCCAGCTTGTGATCCACCAGTACCCCTTTCTGGCAGGGCTGTGCTTCCTTCTTACTTCTATACCTTGTATTGATAGTGGGGTTGCCATTCTTTGCAGAACTTCTACTGAATAAATTTTGGGGTAGTTCTTCATGGAAGAATACATATTTAGCCTCCAGGTTTGTCCACAACTTCACCAGAGGGTGGACTCTACGAGTTATAACGATGGACCTCTTTTGAATATTTTAAAGAGTATATAACCTTGATGCAAGAAGAATATGCAATAGGTATATTATCTCAACAAATGGAAATTGAAGTCTTTAATAGGATTTTCCTTGACTCACAGTTCTGTGAAACTAAGGAGGGATGCCATTTACAGTGGGGATGAATTATATGCAATTTATGCTATCCTTCTGCTGTTCAGAAGAGATTAAAAAAAGTGACCAGCAAAGCAAGAAATACATGATCTTATACCTAAACTTCAAATTAATTCAGATGATATAAAAATAATGAATTTGAGCATCTGAAATTGCCTAACTTGGATATGCCCATATCTGAAATGTTTTTACAAGGGTATCCTCGTTACCAGGTTAAAAAAAAAAAAAAAAATCCTAAATGCTTACTAGAAATCATTTTCTTTCATACCACATCTTTCCCCCTAGTAAATGAAGACAGGATGAACAGCTAAAATTACTAATTGGTTTACTGATCAGTTGTACTTTGTTCGATTGATTTGCAATTAATTCTGGTTTGTGGTGCATAGAAGAGGAAGGTTGGCGCCAATCTTTTGAAGCAGCTGATACTCAATATCCTCCAAGAGATCTGTGGGCCAGAATATCAATAATCTGTTTAAAAGCAGCTCCTGAAGGTATTGAGCTTGTGTCTTGTGCATTTGTAAGGATTCCAGGGAATAAAAGGAAATGTAGATATTGTTCTTTTGTAAGGAAGAGATCAGACATTTTTAATCTTAGAATTTGCATGTAGTGCTTTATTTCAAAAAAGTGTAAATATTTTCATAATTGATACTAATACTAAGCTAATTGTACACATCATAGTGTTTCGTCTTCTGGGCTCTTTACAGGAAAAAATGCAAAATTTAAATAAAAGACAATACACTTTTTCCAATTAATACTGAAATTAATACTGAAAATTTACAGAAAGAAACCCTGCTAAGAGCAGAAATACTTGCACAATATGTTCCAAATGTATCAGTACATATATGGCCAAATTTAAAGTATTTACAGCTGATTTGCTGCAGATATGCAATAAATTTATTTTAACTATATAAAGAAGAAGTGTATCTGAAGGCAAAAATAATCAGAACTCCAGAACAGTTTAGGGAAAATGTAGAGAAGAAACTCATATTCTAAATCAGTATCTGTATTTGTTTGTATTTGTAACATGGTATTGGATATTTTCTTTTAGTAATTTGCTTTATCTTTAAATCAAATATTCATTTTTCTGGACAGTTTTTATAATGTTGTACCATATTCGTCTTGGAGTGATTTTCCAGAAAGAAATAATGGCTTTCCTTTTTCTGGTACCGCAGATTACACATTGCCTCCTTATTATCAGTGGTTAGTTCCTATTCCTTGGTCCAGTGCCCATTTTTTTTTCTTTCATTTTCTGAAGCTTACGTATTTAATATAAAAATACTTGAGTCTTGCCAATATAATTGTCTTCTGTATCTTTCCAAGACTTTTCAATTGATTCTTTTTACATTCTTTTTTTTTTTTTTTTTTTTTTTGCCCTGAACTAACATATCCATTTTCTTTGTTCAAGTAAATTTCAAGAGAAATACCAAGCAATTTCATTTTCCATGGAAAGTATATTAGGAAATAATATCTGATTATTTCTCATCTTCTTATTGTGATATGAATTCACATTAAAACATGCAAGGTTTAATTTTAAATACTCTTCGTTTCAATATTTTGCAAGCAGTTTTATTTACGAAAATATAACCTATTTTTGCTTTTAAAAGCTTTCTTTTTTGTTTGTTTGTTTTTGTTAGTTTTAGAACCTCTATTTAATGGCATATTGAAGATACATTTATGGAGAATAAAGACTAACAAAATGGATGAGGATGGGAGAAGTGAATGGCCATTCATTGAGGCTGCTTGAGCCTCTAAAATAAAACACTTGATTAAAGCTTTAGAAGAGAAGTGATAAGGAAAACTAAACTGAGGTTCCATGCTACTTAAGAATTTGTCTTTTCACTGTAAATCTGATCTTGTTTCAGTCTGTGAATGAGTTTAAAACTGCATGTTAGTAGCTGCATTAGAGATACTGTAATAGTGGTGGATCATTCCCGTGAGAAAGGCGAGCAAGGCTTAGTGCCTCCTGTGTAAGAGAGCTATCTGTCACAGATGTCAGTTTATCTGATTGAGACTCCTTAGCTGCTGCTATACTTGCACCCTTCTCTATAACAAGACCTTTTGCATCTACAAGCTGCCAGCAGGGAAGAAAAAACCCTTCTTCTGATGAGATCTTTGTGGCTTTTTGTCTCAGAAGCTAAACAATGGGTTTAATTGGCTGACATATGAACTTTGAAATAATCCAAATTCTAATGGGATGTGTTTTTTGGTGGTTGTTTTTTATTTTTTAAACTGTATTTCATAAGCCTTCCATCATTTCACTCTTCTTGTACCATTAGCTGTGCATACAGTTAGTTTTGCCAAAGTAATCTATAGATCTTTTGTATGATATGCTGAGAAACACTTGTATATTTTTGTTGGTCATAGTCAAAGCTTTCATGATCAGTTTGACATGAAAATGAAATAGTGAGGAGAGTCATCCAAGTCATTAAGACATAAAACTAAAACAACAAATGCTGTTCAGACTTCCAGACCATTTTCTTTGTCCAGAGGTTTGATTTTGAGCTTGACAGACATTTAAGTATAAAAAGAAGTCTTTTATTTATTTATTTATTAACCTTGAGAGCAATTCACGATGAGGGGCACACAGTTCGTTACTGAATAAAATGACCTTCAGTAAAAGACAGTTTGTGGGCCACACGCTCACTTGGGAAAATACAAAATGTACTAATGCTTGCAAAAAAGATTGTAAACAGGCTTTGTCCTACATTTCCAGCATACGTATACACACAACCAGACATTACAATTGCTTGGTCCAAAATAATTTTTTAAACCTTGCTTTTCATATGAGAGTAGATACAACTGGCTACTCTGCTTTCACTGACTCATGGAAGAAATGGAAGTTTGTTTTTCCTCTTGTGTATCTTAACAAACGACGAATTCAGAGAATAAAAAAGTTACCCTAATTTGCTAATCTCTTATGCATGTGCATGGTTTTAGGGTGAAAATAATGCAGACAGACAAGAAAGAAACCTGCAGAAGAAAGGAGAAGTTGGGGTTTTTATAGATATCAACTCCATTGTTTATGATCATGTGTTTAAAATTTATGGATTTACTACTTCTTTGTAATGTATTTACTCAAATAACTTCAGTTATAAATCATCTGTTTTCCAATAGGAACCTACATTTTTCACCCTAATCTCCATTTGAGTTCACCGAGGCAAGAAAAGGTCAAGTGACGAACCTGGTGTTGCATGATGAGTCATTGAATGAACCAAGAACACTGGGATCCTCCTTGCCCCTAGCCCTTTATATCAACAGGCCACAGGGGCTTTGTGTTGCTCCTTTCAGCTGCCTTTAAATACAGAGTGCTAGTTAGAAACATCTTCCATTAAATCTTAACCTAGCACAGAAAGTGCAAGCAAAGGCAGTCCTTGTAGGCTGTACATGGTTTGGATATGTTTCTCTGTTTTTACTGTGACCCTGTTTTTACTGTGACAGTGTAGAGACTTGTTTACTGATCTCCATAAATCAGCATTCTCATCAGATGTGGTAATGAAGTTCTATGAGAGTCAGCCAATATTTTCACAGTTGTTAAGTAGTTATGTAAAGATTTCTTTCTTTTTGGGCTTGATTCACCACTGGATTTCTTCAGGTTTATGCTGGCGTAAGTCTAATGGGTTCAAATTGGTAGCAGTTAATCAACGCATAGAACTTAGTCCCTGAGCTGGTGTAAATCAGCATAGCTCTACTGCTTTCAGATGCAGCCATCCTTATTTATGCCAGCTGAAGATCTGTCCTGTTAAGTTCAGATCAGCATACTATATGTTCTGCTAGGCCAGGTTCCATTTTAGTGACCAGGTATTTCCTGGGGGAGTGTTAGAGTTACACTTTCCAAAATGAGAATCAGATTGGATTAGAATGATAAAGCAAAGACTTTTGTGTGTGTGTGTGTGTGCTAGTTTCATTGTCATCTTTTTTTTTTTTTTTTTTTTTTTTTTTTTTCCCCTCTACAAAAAGCAGCACTCCCTTTCAGTGCTGCACGTCTGGGGTTTCATCTGTATTGGCAGAAAACCACTGACTGCAGGCTAACAGAGCAGCAGATGTAAAATAAATCCTTTGGAACACATTTAATGCACGTGAAAAGAAGAAACAAGAAACCAAATCTGCACAAATTAAACACAGTAGGTGAGTCTGTCCTTCTACTTGTTATCAAAAAGGTTATGAGAAGACAAAACCAGTCCTGCGCAGAAAGTGTAGAACCTCAAAATCACAGGAACTAATGATGTATAAAAGTGGCTTCCTTCTAGAAACATAAGTCCTTTTGACTAGAAATAGATAATGTTTTTTTAGCTTGCCTTTTTTTTTTTAATTTTATAGATCAAATTGAAAGAAACTTTGAATTAGAAAATTCATTTTAAAATTTAAAACATTTTTTTTAATTTTGATTTTTCCATTTTATAAAAGTTACAGAGTGAACATATATACTCACTACACCAATTTATGCTGTGAAGTTTTGTCAACAAAAAATACGTCTGCCTACTTCTTGAATTTTTACACTTACAGAAGAGCATATTTAAGTGGGAGTTCAAATCTGAAATTCTGTCTCAAATAAACTTTTAAACAGAAAAAACTTTTGAACTCAAAAAAACTTCTGAATGTGATATTACATTTTAAATATTAATGCTTTAATTTTTGCACAATCACACCACACTGCACAGAAAACATGACAAATACCTATTAATAAAAATTTCCTGTGTGTTCAAATGTTAAAACTAATGGAAGACAACTCTAAAAGCACTTTATGCCTGTGAGAATCTTCCACCTGATTAAAACTATATGTAATATATATACTTACATATTAATATAAATACATATTTACATATATGTAAACTATTGTATCCATACAATAGTATGGATAATGTATATGTAACTATATGTAACATGTAGTAAACTAGCATATGGTTTATACAGATGAGAGTACATATATAAAAACTATTTTCTAAGGATTTTTTTTTTCATTTTTTCTCAAGCACGCTCACATTCTGACATGTCACTATGTATTGTTTCCTTTTTGTATATCTAAAATATTCAGTTGGGCAAGTGATTTTAAATTCAATTTTTACAGGGAAAGTTAAGCATCATGGAAAATATTATTCTATCTATTCATGGAGACCCAAATCCTTTTTTTGTAAACAACCAATTTAATAACCAAATTTAATGAAACAGTTTTCGACTTACTTATGTCACCAAAAGCAAAACAGAAGGAACTGCTCGCAGTGATAATCATGATCCTAAGTGATGGCTATTGTTAAGGAACCTTCTCTTCAACCTTATGTATTCACTTTACAGTACAGAGTAAATTAATTCATGTACTATGGTAAACGTTTTTATGAATCAGATTTTATGACTTATAGGATGAATTTCTTTGATATTTTTTTATTTGATATTATCATGACATCAGGGCATTAAACACATTAAACACTCTTAAAATGTGATGATGAAGTCTTTTAAATGTTTTAATTTTTATTCTATGCTTTAAATTAGGCAATAAGGTGATAAACATGCACATAACACACACACAAAAGCAAAGGAAAAATGGCTTAAAAATGACTTGAGCTCACCTTCGCTGAAATTATTTCAGCATCTATTAAACTTTGCATTGCCTACAAAGCTATGATTTTAAATACATATTTTCACTGCTTTGTTGCATAAAGAAAATTTACTTCCTATACCAGGATTCCTTAGTCTCTATGTGAAATTCATTTGAGATCTAAAATAGAATAAAGAGTTGATTAAAATTATTTCTTGCATCAATAAAATGTTGTTTTATGTAAAACTTTAAAAATTAAATGTAAAACATATCTGTCTCTTTTTTTCTTTTTATCCTATTGTTGGGGGGAATCTTTTTCTCTGTTTAAATGGAAATTTGTAAGCAGACATATCAGTGATAGAAAGCATAGAAGGAATACATTTTGAGTTTTACTAAGAATCAAATGTACATATATATATGTAGAAATAAATGTAACAGTCTTCACTTTCAATATCTATATATAGAAAATTCTCCATTATAAAAGCTGTAAATAGAAATTACTATATTTAAAACAAATATGTGTAGAAAGAGGAAACTAAGAAAATGGAAGCAAAAACAATTGCATCAAATTTCAAATGTATCTGATATATAAATACAAACATAAAAATGTAATTTTCAATTTCCTGTATTTAAAGCCCAGTCTATGCTTGTCCTCATCTGAAATCTTAAGGGATGTTTCAAGGAGAATCACTTTGAGAATTTCAATACAAGTGAGAAAAAATCTAGAAAAACTCTTGGAAAGACCAAATAATTAGAAAATTTTAAAAAAACAACAGCAAAAACAAACAAACAAACAAAACACCAACATGGAAGACTGCTCTTATCTGCTTGTCACGGAAATATTAGGAAACATCAGTATGACATACTTTTTTTCAAGTATATTTCATCAAATCATATTTTATCAAATATCATTGATGTATTCCTATATCATTTACATGGTCAAGCAGAAACACCAACTAACAGTTCCTGAAAATACAAATCTGCATCATTTCACAGATTCATCATTTATTTAAATTCACAGACAACAAATATTTCCTGTATTTCGGTTGTTTGTTCTTTTTTATCACGAGGTGAACTTCACATCTAGCATTTCATAAATAAGGGAAGGTACTACTACAAAATACGTGCTGAATGGCAGAAAAGTAGAGTTTGAACATCACATTAGAGATCATATAAATTAGAGTCTCTACATTTCAAGAAATGACATTTATAACGATTAGTAAACAAATTACCTGATTGAAGTCATCATCTGAAGGTGTCACATGCGGATTTACTGTTCAAAGCTTCAGTGACCTATCTAATGACCCTAAACCTTAGTGTCAGAAGTTCTTTATAAACCCTAACTATCCTTGTCTAATAAATCCAGAAGGCTAATAAGAAGACTTTATTTTTTGTATTGATACGAATATGGATTTATTCATTCTAAATTACTCACTAGAGAGAGACATTTCATTGAAAAATACTGCTCAAAAGTGATTCATGAAAACCAAGGTGTCATCTTGAAACATACTGCTGGAAATTGTATCATCAGAGATAATTGACAATATATCTTCTCGATTTCATTTGTGATCTCTTTAGTTTCCTTCATTTGAGGTCACATTTTAACTATTTTATTTCTTATTATGCTTAGTGCAATAAATACAAATCTCTTTTACTACAACAACCACAGAATTCACTTTGCACTCCAGTGAAATAAGAATAAGTGAAAAATAACACGTTTATTTGACTTATGGCTAAGATTTTCAGCGAAACTAATATGAAGTTGAGACTGAAGATGTGTATAAAAATATATATATGGATTTAAGCTGAAAAACTTAATCAGGTTTATCTCTTTTCTCTCTCTCTCTCTCTTTCTCTCTATATATGAAAGCAGAGGTTATTCTATGTGATAATAATACTTTGAAAAATCAAACATATCAAGATGTGGAAATAATTATTTTAAAGATATTAACAGACTTAGTTACATACAGTGCAAAATCATGCACTAACTAAAATGATTGTGAGTTCACAACACTCAATATTCTTCTTTCTTTGTCCTATTCTTGTTGCAGCTTATACGTCGGTTTCTCCAAATGGAATATCTCCTATTTATTTCCATGGAAACTACAACAAATACAAAGAACACAATAAGATTATTTGATAGAGCAAATTCTCAGATACAGAACTATTTGTCAACAAAGTTTTTACCATTAGCTATGCATTTTCACCAGCAATGGACAAGAGCCTGCATGCTGCTAGTCAAAATTTGCATCAGTGGATGTGACCCACTGCTTCGCAGCTGCTATGATGGCATCACTGCTAGGAAAACGTTGCCTGTGCTGTCCATCTTCCATCACATGGAAGTCAGAAGGTGCTAGATCTGCACTATACAGTGGATGTCATAGTCTAACCAAGATTGGTACTTCACATTCTTGAAAGAAGTATAGAGACTGGTGCAATCATGTTGTGAGAAAGGCTGTCTTGTTCACCAGCCTGACTCTGTAAGTTTCAGCCTGCAGCTTAGAGTCATGATTACAGAATCACAGAATTGTAGGAGTCAGAAGGTACCAGTCAATTTTTCTCATCACTGTAGCCACTGCTAAAATGCACCACCCACTACCTTAGTGTGCTCACATCCACTGTTTAGTCTCCATAATCATTTAGCAAGCATCAGTGAATTTCAATTCACTCCAACTAATCAAAACGCTTATACAGAGCTTGGCTTATGTGACAAAACAGAGGTCCATCAGCGAGATCTATGCTTTTAGAACAGTTAAGCTTTTTCTGTTGAAATATTTGTAGCCACTGCTGTTAAGAATAATATGTCTCAATGTCATATCAGTTCATAATTCTGGTTTCAAATACATCTCAGCCTACATCTCTTTGAACATTATCACAGAAATCAACTAGCTAATTAAGTATTATGATGAGAATGCTGATTACAGCTTCTTTGACTAGAGATAGGAGACATAGTAGGAAATTATTTTCTTCTTACTGTAGTTCACTATTTAATTCTGCAAATAAATAAAACAGGAAAAAAAAAACTAAAAAAAAAAGAAAAGAAGCAAGAAAAATAGGAAAAGAGGAAAGTTTCAAAAGGAAAGGAGAAAAATGAAAAGAAAAACTAAGAGAAAAAAGAAAAATACTCATATACACTTTGTCTAGAAGGTTGCAGGTAAAATGTTTCTCAGAATTCACCTGCTCGGTGTTGTAGGATTCGGAAATCTCATTCTGCTGTTAAGTAGCACAAACACAAGTTAGGTCCCACATAAAGTTCAGTCATTTCTCAGCAATGGTTTCTGGGGACACAGTTTCAGTGTTGGTCATCCCAAGCGGAGGAACCTACATTAGTGCTCTCTCTCTCAGAATTTCTCAGGAGAATGTAAATCTCAGTGTTTACATAGGATGGAAGGCAGTGCAGTCGAGGATATGGGGGATTATCTACTTTTCTTCTGGCTTCTGTTTTGTCAAGGCTAAAGTTCACTACAGAAAACCCTATTTTAGAGTTATGTTACCTTCTTTGCTTATGCTCCTGGTCTTGGTTCTGTGCTCATCATTTGGCTTTATGCAGGCCGTGGAAATAGTTAATGTGACTAGATGGGAGAAACTCTGTGGTACAGTACTTTGAGATGTTCTGAAGACAGTGGAATTAAAAGTGTCAATAATTAATTTTTAATCAGTATGAGACCCTTCACACTTCACAAAATCCATTGCTGTTTTGTCTCTATGTAACACAGTGGGGAATTATACTCCAGGATAGAATCATAAGGTACTATTTCTATGTAAAAGAAAAGAAGATATAGTATGTTTAACTTCAAAGTCTAAAATGTCTCTACAAATCTGTAAGCAAGAGATAATCAAGAAGGTAGCTTGATAAACTATATCTAGCAATGGGTTCTTTGGTACAAAACCGAAGATAATTTCCTTTTCCATTTCAATTCTGCTATTGATTTCAGAAGATGTGTCTGATCCACCTTCTCTTTTCTGACTCTTTCACCTGTCAGCTGTGTGAACACAGAGACAAAGGCAGCTACACACTTCTCCCTCCATCATTTATTACACCTGCTCAGGCTGTGAGTTCTCTTATACCATGCAGGGAATTTCTCTGACGATAAGTTTAAGACGTGGAAAGCTACATGGGACTCAGCCAAAAGTTGTTTCAGGAATCATTGCAGGGTAGATCAGAGCTATCTTTCATTGCCAAATATTGGCTTAGTTAAGACAGCAGTGCAAATGAAAGCATTATGTTTTTGGATGCTTATTTTTCTCCATTCACAGGAAACCTTTTCTTAAATTTCAGAATACATGATATTTAAGCATTAATTTATGTATTTCTTAGTTGGTTAAATAAGGCTTCAAATTATAGCTTGTCAGCGCTTATTTACAGTGTTTAATCACTTTTGAATCTCATTCACTCTGAATGACACCCAAATAGAAGTGTGAGGTCTTTCTTTTAGAATGGGTCTTCTCACTGACAAGTTACTGAAGAAAAGGAAGCAAAAAAAAGTTAACACTATTTGTCTGATTGGTAGCTAATAAGGCCCTTTCACAAAGACACTTGGAGTGTTGTTGCAGCCTGCTGCCCAATTAGCAGATCCTTTTTAGCACTGCTCTACTACCTCATCTTTGTCTGCGCTATATTATCCAACTGAAAAAAAAATTACATATATATAGAGAAAAACTTTTATGTTAATCTTTATCAAATCTATGTAGAAATTATAGAATATTTATTAATATGTATGACTATATATTCACATACATACATATGTTTATCCGAGAAATCAGAGGGAAGCACATACTCACATCCATATAGAAATACTTAAAATCTCTATTATAATTCACCTGTGAAATGGTTAACATGGAAATAAATTGACATTCCTTTTCTATATGTGTTACAAATATTGTCTCCAACTCACAGTTAAATTTCATACTTGATGCTTCAGCTCATGCCATGTTTTTAGTTAGTGATGGCCTATTAAGCTACTAATTTATATACTGTTGTGAAGGCCTCTGTAAATGCTGCTCTGTAAATAATAGAGCAGTGATCCATAACCACCTTCCATGTAACAGCACAGAGTCCACTGCTGCTAATATGAAAGAACTGCTGGTTGCTAGGTGCCAAAATGCTGCCTGCCTATTTAGGAACTGCTATAGTTTTGTCTCCCTGCTAAGATGACAAAAGTGTAATTAGAGATTAATCAAGAGCTACATTAGTGCCATAGTTTCCTGCAGACTGACTTTTGTTGCTCACCAGCAGTTAAGTGCATCTGCCTGTATTTACCAGTTCTCAGGAGATTTAAAAATTTATTGTCATATTTACAAAGACAGCTACAATAAGAGTTATCAAATCATGAAGAAAACTTGGTGAAATGCATATGATTTGCAATTGCAGTATGACTCCATATTTATTTTTTAAATATTACCCATATGACAAAGGTTTTAAATTTTCTGATGTTTTACACTGAATTCACTGGGATGAAGGGAAGAAGGCTTACACTCATAGACTATTTTAAAATGTTTTGGTTTATGTTACCATGTTGACCTGTTTATGCTAATGAAGCATCATCAATACAAAACATCATGTTTAATAATATTTTTTAATTCTAAGTTATTTGTAAAGCTAATTAAATATCATATAGACAGCTACTTATTTAGATAGTAAACAACTTCTGGAGGTGCTAAAACCTTTAAATACTTCAATATGTTTAGAATTTCACATATTGCTTAGCTATACATTTAGATATTCTCTTGATTATAGAGCTACAAGTTGTGCATTTATTGACAGAAAATTAACTCTACTAGGAAACATTTGTGTAGGAGTCATTCTGTCTGGTTGATCATTGTATCATATAGTAAAAGCCACAGAGTGATCTGTTCAGAAATTTCTCATCATTAATAAAAATTCTGGTTTCAAATTATTGTTCCCAAATGGGAGCCTTTTAAAATTATTCAGATCTTTTCAGATAGGAAAGATGATGTATTTCCTGTCAAGCTCTAGTGATAACATAAAGAAGACAGATAGAAAAACAGATGGAAAGATTATGGGACTCATCCAAGGTTGCATAACAAATCATTGGTCTGAGAGCAAATCTCAGTCATTCTATATATAACGGAGACCCTATTTTTAAATGAGAGAATACAGATAATATTACTTGAAGGTCTGTTCCAAAGCCTGCCTAGGAGTCTGAGTGAGTAATCAGCCCACATTGAGCTCTTTTCTACAAATAGATTGATTTGGGTAATGTGGCACAATCACTGGCACGTAAGTCTAGTTCTGAAGTAAAATGTGTGGTATTTCCAACTTTACAGGGGAACCAAGAATAACCCACTTCTATTAATGAGATCAATGCTTATAGTCTAAAGAGCCAATAAAATGCACAAAGAAGACCATAAAACTACAGGTTGTGCAAGCTTTGTATAAGCAATAATAGTCTGTATATAGAAAATACTGCATAAACAACTTTGCTGCAAATGGATTAATGATATAAAAATCTGCAGCCCAACTTTCCTTCCACTCCAACCTCCTTTAATGAAAGACGACTAAACTGTTTGCATATACTATATGTTAGCAACTGAGAATTCAACTCATTATTTTAGATATGTGTACGTATGTATCAGCCCACACTGCATACATGCATATATGTATATCCTACGTGTGTAAATGTGTTTATAAAATATATATCTATGAGACTGGTAGAATCCTAAGCAGGAATTCCAGTACTGAGAAAAAGGAAGGGCATTCACAGATACAGACTTCCTAGGAGCAGTAATATTTAATAATAAACTGGACCTAGAGAAGAAAGCTTAGTACTGTGGTGTAAGGCTCTGTGGATTTATTCATAGCGCATTTCAGCAGTAAAGGAGAAACTGGTATTTTCAAAGGAAAAGAGTTAGGAAAATCTTCTCATACTTGCTCGGTATTCTTACAGGTATAATAGCCCCTTTAACTTACATAAGAACAGCTTTTAGATAACAAGCTCAGTAATAAGCCCCTTATATATTACTTCCTAAACTTTTTGTATCCTCTTCCTTTCACAAAGATCTTTACCATGTATACAAACAAAAAAAAGCTTTTTCAGAACATAATATTTTTCTTTTTTCTTTTTTTTAATTATTACAATAAATTGCATCATTAAAGATTTTTTTGCCTCTGTACAAAGAGTAATTAACCTCAAAAATGAATGTTGAACCTCACAAGTTTTGGAAAAATCCATTTATCAATCTATCTTTTTCTCTCTTTTACCTAAGAATAATATCTAGGTTCAATTTCAATATCATAATATCATAGAATCAGAAAGTACTTTGAAATGTATTTGTGCTGCATATAGAAAGCGCTAACATTCCCATCTATCCTTTGCTATATTTTTCATGGAAGAAAAATGGCTTACAACTACCAGGCAGTTTTCTTAAATACTTCTTTTTGTCTCTGAGGGAAGAAGATAAAAGGTTGTTTCTTCTAAATACAACTGGAAAAATCTTTTGTTTATCCACCAAAAATGCAATTGTTTACATTTTAAAAA
>JAPSGF010000003.1:25773896-25809117 GCA_035772895.1 Perdix hodgsoniae | reverse complement strand
AAAGAAAAAAAAAAAAAGTACTTAAGAGCTGAAAGAGCAGGATTTATCTTTTTTCCTGTCCTGAGAGCTACCTTCCTGGATTCGTAGCATTTCAGTGCTCAAGTATTACCACATATAAATTGTGTTGCAGGTTATAGTATCACCATAACAAGAATTTATCCGTACCATAAGTTCAGGGGCTTTCTGTAACATTCAAATTGTGACTTCAGACATACTTGCAATGAAGGAAACCTCACAAACTACCTTCCATGTACTAGAAAATGCTGACAGTTTACATGCTTACAAAACTACATGACAACTCCGTGAAAGACTGTGATCCTAAAGATCTTCAGAGATCTTTGTTTCAGATTTTTGCTTTCACTTTCTGATTCTTCTATGTGTGTTTTATTTTATTTTGTGTGTGTGTGCATTTGCTCAATTTGTGTTTTTGTTTTGTTGTAAAAACAACTACTGGGGCTTATGAGAGAACATAATGCCTTCTCATTTCTGGACTATAAGAACAACAGATAGGAAAAGTAAACTCTTTCTTATTGTACTATGCACTCTGAGTATAGACAAAGACTAGCTTTAAGTGCTAAAGAAGATGAAGTTTGGCCATGAAGTTTGGCCATGAAGTTTGGCCACTGAAGTACGACTTGCTAACAGACAGAAGTGTTGATAAGCAGGCAGACTACATCACAGCCTCAGATTCTGAAAACCCTAATTCTACCTAGCCTCCATTAAAGAATTGTAGATTTTGCCAAAGAAAAATAATAACAAAAATAATTAATTTATGATCAAAACATCATACACAGAGACTTTAGTTTTAGAGGAGTAATTATGTGTTAAAATAAAACCAAGATTATCCATGGTTCAGAAAAAAAATCTAACTCAGGCATTTGGGATCAAAAGCTAGATCCAAAAGGCAGCTGCAAAGCAAAGATGAACAATGCTATTCAACTCAATTACCTTGATTACAGCTAACCTGATTTGGGTTGCTGTATGTGTATGTATGTGTATCTACTCTTAAATAAGGGTTGATGCCTTTGCTGTCTGAATTAGGTCAAAATACAAAAGACAAAATAGCTAATAAGTAAGGAACATTATCAAAATTTTAAATCCACAATTGTACAGTTTCCACAAAGCCAGCTCTTTGATGAAAATTGTTTATTACATGGCTAAGTTCTAGCTAGAAGGCATCTTCTGGGCTTTGAAGATTTTGCCATAGTCCCAGAAATAAAAAATAAAAATAAAAATAAATAAAAAAGAGCAAATTGCTGTGCTTTTCTGTAATTTTGTAAAACAGAGTGTTTCAAGATAAATTATACTAGCGGACGATATCTGTCTTGTACCACAAAATACATGTAAAATACCTGTAATTTAGTCATTTCAGGGCATGCATGAAAAAAGGGAATAAACACAAACACAGACATACCAGTTTGTAGACATGCAGACTTCACAAGTTAGAAAGATCTTAGGCTTGCTAAATATCAAAGATGAATTCTGTACTGCACACCAAACTACCTAAAATTGCCTTCAAATTTAAGGTGCAATTTATTTCAATGGCATAAAGTTGTAGATAGCAGCACTAGCATACACAGACACATAGGATATCTCTGTGTCAGTGACTGAGTTGAAATAGAACTTATTTCAGTGTTATAGATACAGTTGTATTTAGGTAGAATATACAAAATACATAGGTAGACATATACCTGAAATATTCTGATCTGAGGCCAGTTTTGTTGTTTTTTTTTTTAATAATGTCTTAAAGAGTCCATTTCTCTGAAATGTCTTTTTTTTTTCTTTCCAACACTTTCAAATCCAATTGTTGTATTTCAAAATACTGTGTATTCTGTGTGGTTTTCTGTTCTTATTTGCTCCTTTCCTTATTCAGGTAGCAATTCCTGGACATGAGTTTATTTTCTACTCAAATTTAGGAAAAAAAAAAAAAAGAGAGAGAGAGAGAGAGAGAATTGAGAGATGATTGAATTGTCTCTGGCTTCGCATCAAAACCTGTGACAAGAAGGAGAGGATGACCTGAGCAGGAAGAAGAACAGTGAACTTTAAATTGCCTATTGATATTTGAATTTTATGAGATAGCATTTATTCCCCTAAGCTCATATCCCCCTAAAGCTTGAATATGTTTCTAATAAAGACCTTTTCATACTGGATAAAGATACCTAACAAGTTGCAAGGATTTTTTTTGTTTTAGTTATATGCTGTAACAGCACTGCTATAGTCCTCATGATGGTCAATTTTTTAAACACTGAATAGAAAGCAACTACTTTAAAATATTTTTTACATTTCTTAGGACCTATCACAATTTTTGTTTTCAAAGCACTTTCACAAGTGGAGTCATAAACATCATCCTTTTTGAAAATCTCATAAAATCTCTTACACATAGTACATAGTGGTAGGAACTCTAAAGAGCCAACTCCAGGCCTGTAAGAGAAAGCAGGGATCTATTTGGGAACTTGAAATACTTTTTCAAAACATTAATTCACAACAAAATTTTAATGTGCATTCAAATGCAATCCTAAATGTTTCCTTGAAATACAGAATTGCAGTTGATGCTGCACAGTGTAAGAGTTTTGATAGCATTGTATTTTGTGAGCTCAAAAGACCATGATAAATTAAATGGATCATTTGGATATGCCTACATGAATGTTTAAGGCCTGCTGTACTGGCACAGAGGAAAATAGGAAAATAGACACAGAAGACGATCACAAATTTTGACTTTCTTCAAATTCAGAAGAATGACAGCAATGAAAATGTTTTTTGGATGGTCAGGAACCACAAAACACTGGATTGAAAATGTGTGAAGGTAGTAAGTGTCATAGAAATGCCTGAGAAGACAGAATGTCTTCTTGAAAGGCTGTGCTCAAGGAATACGCACAGACGTCAGGCAGACACAAAGTCATACTGTGTCCAATTATCTTGTCACAGAGATGGCTAATAATTGTCTTTATAAACAGATAAATCTCTTGGTGTCTGTGAATTTTCCAGTATATCTATTAACCTATGGGCTTAGGAGCTTCCTCCCCCCACCATCAGATGCCTCTCCAGACCAGTGCTGTGCTGCAGCTCTGCAGACTGCTATCCCTGTGAACAATACTGTTTCAGGAGCAGGAATCCAGAAATGACATTTCAGTGTTGACTGGGCTGATTTCCTGGCTCTAATGTGTCATTTTCAGAAGCACTGCCTATCACATATGTTTCAGCATGGAAGACCAGTGGGTCAGAGGGTAAAAGCAGGCTACCCAATGGGTGGAAGCAGATAATGGGCATTTTATTACAAACACAGCTCTTTTTTTTTAAAGCTGCTATTCTCAAGGATTATTCAAATGACCTTAACTATGATTTTGATTTCATAAAATGGAATTGCAGAACTGTTCATTTCCACAACTGATTATATATATGGGCCGTATTAAAAGATTAAGATTAACCTCTTAACTACTATACTTCTCTGAATAAAAAAGTGCTCTCTTTTTACATTGTTCATCCTGGTTACAGAAATTAAGAATTAAGTGGAATGAAAGGTGGTTCATATTTTTGACACATTCAAACTAGTCTAAAGACAGTGAAAAAAATTAAACACTGTCCTTTTGTTTAAACATCTATTAGTCTTACTCTGAAGGGTGATAGAGACAGAAAACATTGACCAGAATGTGACCAGAACACATTTAAAATTTTCTGACCAAAAAATATAGATTTTTTTTTTTTTTTGAGATGTTCTTTGTTAGAAGGCACTTCTTTCACTTTTTGATTCAGTAAAATAACTCAGTGGGTGCCACTCTTTCTCTGACACCATTGCTGCTCCCAGATGCTTGTGGACAAGTTCTAGGGCTTTATATTTTTCCTTCAGCCTTCTTTGCCACTCACAGGAATTCAGTTCACTTTGTAAAATCTCAGTGTGAATGCTAAACAACTTTGATTTCCCTCCTCATTGCCCATAGTTCTTATCATACTCAACTGAAGAAAGGACAAGGTTCTTAGTAACAGTGAAAGACATCACTCATTCTAGAATAATTTTCCACTCCAGATTTTTTGCTGAAGTTGGACAGGTGAGCAGATTTATAGATAATTGAATATTGTTATGTTCAAAATATACACTCTTAGTCTAATTTGAATCAATATAACTGAAAAGGTATAATTGTATTATTAACTGTGATCTCTCATTATTACAAAAATTCTGTTCAGTGTTGATATTCTAAATTCTTCTTCCAAATCCAGACATTGTTATAAGAATGCAGGCAAAAATCATATACTTATGTTGTATATATATAATAATAAATAGACATTTATCTTTAAGAGGAAAAAAGCTTTGCAGTTATTCACTCTAAAATAGGTGTCAGAGTCAGATGCTTTTGGAATCATGGAACAAAAGAGATCTGAATATGTCAGCTTGTAGTTCCACTCAGTGATAGACAAAATGTTTCTTACATTCAAGTCATGATTTAATTAAACAAGTTCTTATGGCTCAAAAAAGATAGAAAATTTTTCAAAATTTCTGTACTCTTGCCATCACGTTTTCTCTTCTCTCATACTCCTGAAATGTGTCAGGTGGGATGGCAGAAAATAATTTATTGAACCTCACCTCATGCCTATGATTTAAATCGGAAGTCAGCTTAATGCAACCATTTCCAGTGATCCTAACTGCCCCAAAGAATCATTGTTTTGAATATAATAATTATTCATTATCTAAATAAATGTCTTTTTTCATGTGGGAATGTTTATCACTTTTTGAAGATGAAATATTAAGTTCTTCCTCCTTCTATGATTTCCTTTCATTTGTGTTGATAGTCTCTGACTTACTATCTGTTCTGTCTGCAGTCTGTCGATGGATACTTCCCAGATCAGAACAAACACTTCTTCACTTCCATTGCTGTACAGTGTTTGGCCAAATAATGACCATATGGTCACTATGCCCCTAAAATTCCTACACACCACAGAAGTTAACAACAGCTTGCTGTAATACCGCATGGCCCTGAATTTCTTGAGCTTCAACCCGAAACTCATTCTGAGGCTAGAGAGCAAAAAAACAACTGTCATCTACAATGTCATTTACAGCTTTGTGCAAGGACACGTTTCTTCCAAGCAAATTCACAGAAAATCAATTCCATCATATTCCCAATCATACTCACCAGTCGTACTTGGTGGGGGTGGAAGGAAAGCAGACCTCGAGTGCCTTGTTCATATCAAGTGCCACAAATTTCAGAAATATTTGTGAAGAAAACAACCTCAGCGATAGTATTGCTTTTTCTTGCTACGATTGTTTATTTTGAGAAACACATACTTCATTAGCTTGTTGAAAAAACTGAGAAAGTTACCTTCCTAATAAAAAAGATGTGTTCTTAAATAGTGCTTAATTGTATACTCAGTCTCAATCAGCTGAGTGAGAAACTACTTACTTCACAGCCAAAAGTACAGGAAGGAATTTAGTAGTTTTTATTAATAAGGTAAAATATACTGGACCATCTTAACCTATATATGTACACTTTCATGTTTTTGCAGTAATAAGAACTTTATCTTACAAAAACATAAGAGGACTTGACTAGTTTTGAGTAAAGATTCCAGCTGAAAGCTAACTTGTAACTTGGATCTATGACCAATTGGTGAGATCATTTAAATGAATACTTTTTCAGAAGTCTGTGTTGTGGTCTGATGGTCTTCAACAGTGACAAATATTTACATTCCCAGGCTATTCATACTCAAGACGTTCATTATTCTACATCATTGTCCTAGAAAAAAGAATGATGGATAATCTTCTCAGCAACATAACAATGAAAAGGCTGCACTCTGTTTAAGACAAATAGAAAAAAAAGATTGCTGGTGTTTACTGCACCAGATTATCCTACAATTGTTTAAAAAAACTACAAACTGCACCAATCAAATTCAGTTTTGATCATTGTGCATTTGTGGATTTCACTAGTGAAAGATCATTTATGGACAGTAACATATTTATTTCTACTTCTGTATATTCGTTCCATGCGTAATGATTGAGCCCTGAATTTCTCTCAGCTAGGAAGTACTGGAGTCTTTAGTATTTTGTATTCTTTAGATTTGCAATTGAATGGATTTCATCCTCTCAGGTGCGAAGGGAAAATCCTAAATTTTGAGGGTTAAGAATTTACATGTGTTCATTAACAGACAGGTTGAATAAATTCAAC
This sequence comes from Perdix hodgsoniae, assembly GCA_035772895.1. Taxonomy (NCBI): domain Eukaryota; kingdom Metazoa; phylum Chordata; class Aves; order Galliformes; family Phasianidae; genus Perdix; species Perdix hodgsoniae. The sequence continues at coordinate 25,802,968 of JAPSGF010000003.1, read as the reverse complement.
ACAGTTTATTCACCTCTTTATGGTAAATGATGGGGAATCTGTATATTTCCGTTACACTGAGAAAAACGGGAGGACTATTTCTAGCCCTGGATTAGATTAGATGGAAGAAATGCGACATGGCATTGTGCAGTATCCCAGTTCAGGTTTATAATAAACAGGCATGCCCTGAAAAGACAACAATGTAACATATTGCAGGGTGTATGTTTGGAATTTATGAACTAATAATATGAACCTGGTGCTGAGGTCTTTGGCTGTGAGTATTTCCAAAATACAAGAATATAACCAAAATCTTGTCATGACCCTGTCAAAATAAACATTTTCAGTATCTAATCTACCCATTAACATAGGATTCTTTGGCATGCCCTGGGAAGAATCTGACCCTGCAGAAGAAACCAGTGAAGGCTGTGAAGAATCAACCTGAATTCTGGGATGAATATCTAATGTCTTGGAAAAGGAAATTAATTATTTTTTCAGAGGGGTAAGCAGTTACTATAAGTAAACTCATATTGCAATACTGCTTTGCTCAAATATGCAAAAATGCACATATGAAGGAGATAGTAGAAGCATTTGAAAGAACAAACAAAAGGCACAAATCTTTTATTTCACAAATAAAATACTATTACACTAATCTCTCATTTTCATTCCAATCGTTAGTGACTTAAACTCACATCTTTACGAGACTTGGAACAGATCTATTCTATTGCCAGAACTTTTGCGCGAAAAACTGTCAGTTTTAGCAAATCAGCCCAGTATGCATGTGTGAATTCATGTATATCAGAAAGCATTTGCCAATTTCAATCAATTATGACAAGGTCAGTGTTAACACTTTCACGAAGCAAGTAGATAGCTGGTTAAAACAAAAAGACACAAATCAGTCCTCACTGGGGGAGATCCTGCAGCTTGTGTTCAGCTCATAGGGCAGGCACTAGACAATCAGTCATGGGAGAGAGCTCTCTGAATCTCTGCCTGTTGACAGAGTTATTTGTTTAATGCAAGAGCAAAACTGAACCCATAGCATAGTTTTCATTTCTGTAGGATTCATGAAAGAACTTGAGGATCTGTGGATCCTGTGTACCAAGTTGGAAAGACTGAAAGGGAACATAAGCCAATGTTAGTGCTTTGTTGGAAAAAAAAAAAAAAAAAAAAGAAAGAAAGAAAAAAGAAAAAAAAAAAAGTGTGTTATTGCTTTCATCAAGACCAATTCCATCCATATTTACCATCAATCTGGGCTATACATGCCGCAAAAACAATATTACTCATAAATGGGAGCCACAAGCTCTCACTTAATCTTTGCAATCATTTATTCCAAAAGACATGGTAAGAGAAAATAAGTCTCAAAGGCTCCTGTATCAGCAATAGAGAATACAGCACACTGATTTAAGTGCCAGCTTGTCTTCCTGAACACTTTAGGAGCATTTAAACTAATCTACATCTCAGGAGTCAGTTCAGCAGCTAACCTGACCTACTACAGACATTCCTGATGTCATTTAAAAAACAGCTGCAAGACTTCCCTGCCTCTCTCTCTCTCCCTCTCTTTTTTAAGGTATGATTAGAAGAAAGTTTACCAGACCTAAGTCTTTCTATTGATGTAGTTTCAAAAAGTCAGATTTTTATGTTTCTCCCCTCCATCTTGTCTTAGGTAATCAATTCCATAATTTCTGGAATATATCCTACTGTGATTTCCTAGTCAAAAAGAAAATTCAGGAGATCCTTAGAATAGCATTCTTTCTGGTGCACCATCTTTTATGTAATAATAAGCTGAATTTATGGCAGAGCATCCTCTTATTTTGTCCTTCTGATGTTCTCAACACAAGATGTATTTCTGCTTATGATAAAAATGGACACCACAAAATCCTTTATTTGTTGGTTGCTGCAGAGTTACTAAAAAGGACAGTGCTTTACATAGGTAATCCTGAACATACCAATTCAGAGAAAATTTTACACCTAATTTATAGATTATTGAAACTGTAGGTTTGTAATGGAAGTGCTAGCAGTTGGTTAATTTTTGTGCCATGAACAGGACTGCAATTAATTCAGGCAAATTCATACACAAAAAGGGCACCAGAGTAAAAGGTGTTTACCAGAGTAAGTATGTTGCTCCTGCTTGATAACCTCTTGATTCTTTCTCTAGGACTTCTCCAAGAAGGGCTAGTAAACATAAAAGCTTCAGAAATTATGTCCAATTACATCCATAGCATCCCAGAGTATGGCAACAAACACAGGCAGAATGTAAAATAAAAGGGACAGTTAGCATCCCAACATAAATTAGATTTTTAATTAACTCCATAAATAAAAGAACATAAATTGCTGTGATAGTCTATTGTATTAATCATTTTATTTAAAGGTCATAAACAACTATGGAGAATCATGCTAAAAAGCAGTAATCAAGTCTTCTGTTCTCAGGTAGGCTTGTACTGTAAGAGAAAGGGAGCAGCATCATTTAGAAGAAAGCACAGAATTAAATTTTGCCTTTGTCACATCTTAGAAATGAAACACATTTTAAATTGAAAATAGGCAACTTAAATTATCAGCTCTTATAAATCTCTTTGGTAAATTGTTGTATGCACAAAATTTGTAGCAACAGAGCTGTTAAAGAGGTTAAGATCAAAGACGGATTTTAGTTGTTATACATTTTGTTTCATTCTTTTCTTTTCTTTTAGATAACAGTCATTCTTTCCTTTTAGATAAGATTTTTATTTTTACTACCTTGTTTTGTTTTCCTTGGTGATGTCTTTGCTTTTTTGTGATCTCTTCTTTTTCCTTACCTTATTGAGTTCAGAGGAGGGGTTGTACACACAAAATAAATCTAATAATTGACTTTATTGTTCCATAATGATTTATATTACCAGAATTTTCTAAGTTGAAGGATTGTAGGTGTTTTTTAAGTACACTGAGACAAAACCTACAGCCACTACCATCAACAAAATTATTTCTTAGCTGAGAATGTTCTCCTTGTATTTGCTTTCTGTGCTTTTTTATCATTAATTTTTTGAGAAATGCACACAAACCCATACAACATCATGCTAATAAGGCCACATCACAACTACTCACTTGCAGATTATCAATTTTATGTGTATTTTTGCAATGCTCATGGCAGAAAAAAGAAAAAAAAAAAGAAAAACTGAGTACTAAACAGTTCTTTAATAATAAATTTACGAAAATTGCTTTAGTTCTTCTCTAGACAGTGTACAAAGAGGAAAAAAAAAGTCAACAAAACTAAGGTCAAACCTCAACTAGCACACAACTCGTGTTTCTTCAGTCACTGCTGTTGAGATGTAAGGATTCAAATCAGTTAGGAACTTGGCCGTAAAATTCTCAAATTGCCTTTTTCCTTTGTATTGATTATTCAGCACTAATTTTGCCAAGCTCAAAATAGAACAGATTTACTGAGGGGTGAGAAAGAAGAAGGCAGAAAGACAACGAAGTTAAAAGTGATTGCCAAGCTGAGAACAGATTTACTGGGAGCTGGGAAGTGTCAGTAGCTCAAACAATCAAAAGAACAGACTTGAAGGTGTTACTGTGCAAATTAAAGTATCATCATGCTACAGAAAGTTAAGTTTAACTCTCTGACGCATATTAATTTTTTGAAGTGTAAGACAGTGAAGACATAAAAAGCACAGATATTTCCCCGTAAACAGACTGTTTGTGATTAAGTAACTTGGAGTAACTCCTATTTCCTTTATTCATGAGATTAGTCATATTTCTTTACTGGCCCCAGTTCAGCAAAGCACTTAAATATGGGCATAAATCCTATTGATTTCAATGGGATTTACACATGTGCTTAATTTTAAGCACACGCTTAATTTCACTGGGAGAATAAGATACATTCCTAATCCAATACTGTGATTTGGCTAATAAGATAATGTTTTGCCATGTGCCACGTTACAATGCAACACTAAGCAAAACTGAGGTGTTTTTTTATTGATAAACAGGATGAGGCCACATGGGCTTAAAAACCACATCCTTTAAACTTTTTTTTTTTTTTCAATGACTATGGACTTTCCTCTAGGCACTTTCCTCCTTCCAGTGGGAAAAGAAAAAAAAACAAACAGTAGTTATTAAAGTGGTGTATCTAAAAACCATGATTGCATAGTTGACGATTTGTACCAATAAATGTATCACTGATTTTCCATTTCCCTCCCTACCTCAAGATCTTCTATTGTTATCATGATTTTGGAGTTTGTGGTATTCTACTCTGTGTGCAAATTCCATTAAGCAGACTGTCCTAGAATTAAGCAGGCAAAATATAAGTTTTCCTATAATACCTACAGTATATGGAATCTCACATCTTCAAAACATTTTAGCGAGACTCAATTAATTAATCTCTCTGCAATTATGAGTGCTCACAAAAAAGGTCAGTGATGATATACTACGAAGTCTCCAAGTGGTTATCACAGTTTCAAAGTGTCATAAATGCATGTTTTCAAAACTCTCTCTCCTCCTTAGACCACTTTGGATGATGCTAGAAACACTTAGCTTTACCTTTAGAAAGAAATACAACCTTTTAAATGCTTGACGTTCTTGTGAATCAAAATTATCAACAGTGCAGAAACAGACAGAAAATTACAAGCAAAACTTTCTGAGAAATAATTGCTTTAGATATCTGTTTTTCCTCATCAGAGGAAGTTTTTAGACAAGTCTATTTGTCCACTACTTTAAGATATGGCAGTCAGTGTATACTTTTTGAGTCAGCCTCCAAGATATTATTCCTCAGATTAACATTTCCAGCTAGACTCTGTACGAAGTTGTTCGAATGCAGTAGATTTTTTCATGCCATTCTTAAATGTATTCTCCTCAGCTGACATGAAATAGCAGGGTTTTCTTGTAGCAGAACACATTTATCCTGTGCACCCCTGTCTATGATTTTCAAATCTATCTATAGTTATTCTTTTCATTTATGCAATATGTTTTGTCTGTTTAAGCATTGTTTTGTTGCGTCAACAAGCTATAGTATGGTATTTTTAGTGTGTAACAGTCATCATAACCAAATTGCTATTTACCAAAGAATTTGGTTTCTCTGTCTCTCACTCTCTCTCACACACACAAGCACACAGCCATAATCAGAGTGCCTTTGTGGCTTGGTCTTCCTTCAGAGCAGCTCCCACCATACTGCTAGTCTTAATGGCATAGCACTGGACATGCTTCAGTATGCTTACCCTGGAAAAGATGCAGCTTGTGGGACATTGCCTCATCTTTTCTCACTTTCCACCTGACTCAATTCAACAAGGTGGAAAGAGGGTCTTCTCAATCCCAAATTATGTGTGTTACAGCACTGTGCAATTCAGAAAATGCTTTTTTCAAGAATAGCAAATGAAAAACTATTGTGTAGTGATGTTGTAGAGCTAGATTCTAACTTCATCCATTTAACGTCTGTGTCTTCTGTAAATCAACTAAACCCATAATATATATATATATATATATAAAATGACAATAAAAAATGTTGGAAATATCATAAGTGTAAACAATATCAGTTCATTTCTTTTTCCTAGGTATTTTATTCTGTTCTCAGTGAAGCTAATGAAGTCAGGAGTAATTTGTTGTTCCTTTCTTTGGAAGTACAGAACCTTGCACAAGCTGAGGTAACACCACCCCCTTCTGTTCACACATAGTTAGATCCCTTTAACTGTATAACCCACAAAACACTGGTAAGCAGTAACCCACAGCCATGCAGAAAGAGTGGATTTTAAAGTTTCAGTTTTAATCATACATACTAAACTGTATGTTTCCAATTAAACCATTTTAATCATCATCTAACTCAGATTATTGCAAGGATTTGTGGATATGAAATTATTAAAAGAGCTAAAGCTGATTGTAATTTTGTTTTAACTTTATAACATGCATAAATACAAAATGTAATTAATAAAAATGTATTTAGGAGTTTGGGATCACTTTTTGTTGTCTATGGGTTATTTTCATTTTTTTGTCTTTTTTCTTTGTAAGATAGAAAGAGTTCTACTCAATTGCCTTCTTACTTTACATATTCATCTTCCTACTCAAAAATTGCTTAATTCTAATATATTATATTTAGATAGTTTCTTCAGCATTACTTGATTAATTCTTTAAGTTGATTGGCAGGTTATTACAACAGTTGTATGGCAAAATTATTCACTTTGAAACAATTAAATCTGATGGTGAGATTGTGGTTTCATAAACGTTTCCCTGGTTGGAAGCAGCAGCATGGTTCCCTTCACCCCTGGATGCTCATTTTCATGCTGTGAGCAAAGGCAGTGAGCCGATCTTGGGACGAACCAGTTTAAATGTGATTTAGCTAAAATCATCCATGATGCTGTCAGTGCAAGGAAGAGTTCCCAGACACCATGCAGCTACTGGAGCAGCAAAAGTTTGGGGAGCAGCCCCACATCTGGTGTGAAGAGGGAGACGGACATGGGGGGACTCCTTGCACTTGGATTTTTTTGTTGAAGACTCTTTAACAGAAGTGTTGAGTAAAGGTTTGCATGCTCCCTTCCATCCGGAAGTTAACCATTTTAAAAGGTAAAGAAAAGTTAAGAACACTCTGAAAGTAAAAAAAATAAAAAAAAAAAAGCAAATCACTGAAGAAAACCACCGCTAGAGCATCAGACTAGTCAAATAGTCCACCTTCTGAGTCAACCAGCAAATTCAGATCAAATGAGAAACTGTTTGGTAGACTGGAGAAAGATGCTGTTTTCCAACAGCACTGAGGCAAAGTGAAGTTCTTTGTTAGTCCTGAGTCAATCTGTGCAGTAAACAACATTCAGACTTAGTCATGTAAGATGATTTTTTTACCAGGAGGAATGACTCTATGGAAAGATGATCTCATTATAGATACTGTACATGAACACCATTTCTTTCCCCAGCTGTCTTTGAGTCATTGCATGGAAGACACTGAACCTACCTATCATGGTCATGATAATCATGATAACCATTCTGTGAAGTCCCACTGTGCTTGGAGTATTCCAGGAGGAAGGATATCTGCTCTTTGAATGAACCAAAAGAAACATACAAGAAAAATGCAACTCAGCAACATGATTTTATATACCTCCTCAGAGACCAGTACAACTACTTATTTATTAAAAATTTAAAGCAAACTCACAACATTTTGGCAATTCCTAAACAAAGTATGGTGCTTATGCAAGCAATATTTCATTGTCTTCAGCTATTGTTCAGAAACATATCATGAAAATTCGTAATTATCACAGCTCTGTGTGATAGCTGATTGGCTGACACAGAGAGCAAACATAACATCAAAGACGTACCCAGACATGGAGTCAAAAAAATCAGTGCCCAGAGAAAAAACAGTTTTGTTACAGTGACCAAGTTGCAGAACGCAGAGTAGAGGGAAAGAGAGGAAAGAAGGTAAAAAATAAATGGACAACGAGGGAAACAGCAAAGGAGAAAAAGCAAAAGAGTTCAGGTGAATTGCATTTGGTGTGACTTTTTCAGAAAAATCTTCCTTCCTCGCTGACACTAGCCAAAAGGAGTTTCTCAGCTCAATAGTTTAGTGATATATAAAAACTCATATCCACTCTCTTCTTGCTTCTATTAGAAGCAGAATCATTTCTACTACCAGGAGATCATCTGGACCTGTCAAATACAAGACATACCTTGCCCACTTGAAAAATACAAAAGATTGCAGCTAAAAATGCATATACATAGGTTGCTTTGAAAGCAATGCTTCCTAGTTAACTTCCTTAGGAACTACAACAGATACAAAGAGAACAATAATACTATTTATAGAGAAAATTCTCAGCTACAAAACACAGTTCTTCAACACTGTCATCACCATTAGCTATGCATTTTCACCAACTATTACCAAGAACCTGCATGCCATGCTCATAACAATCTGCACCAGTGGAACTGACCCCCCGTCACTGTACCACTGCTTAAACGCACCATGCACCATCTCACTGTGCTCACATCCACTGATGTTTTTTCCCCATAAGCTCTTTACAGAACAAACCCTGAATTCTGGAGCACATTTCCAGTAGATTACTCTTTTACCCAACAACAAAGCTACTATCTTCTTGCTATTTCAATAATCAGAAACTCCTTTTCTGAACAGATATTCAGACTTAATGGCAAGCTCATGTGTAGACACTATCTGAAAAAAAGAAAAAAAAAAAAAGTATTTTTAGTATTTTTATGTACAATTGGATGAGCTTTGGGTAAACATTTTCCTGAACGATTTTTCCCAGTGTTTTACTTTCCTGGCTTCTTACACTGTGAATGGAAGCATACTCCAGTGGGTGCTGTCCATGGGTTCTGTTCTTCCACTATGTTCCTGCATGCCTTAGAGTCAATATATTTGTAAAGGATGCGTATGGTCCATGTTCAGTGTACCTCTGTGTTCTCACACATCAAGACTCCATGAGTGAAAAAAAATTGACTGTAAAAAGTATAATTTGTTTAATTAATAGCACTCCAGTATGGTCACTCTGCTTTCTTATAGCAAATAGATAGTAACTCAAATTGCCCAAAGGTCAGCATCATATTTTTCTCACGTTCTGGAAGATGCCCAGGAAAGTTGTCAAGATGCGATCACAGTTACAAACAGACCATGCACCAACAATCCATGACTATGTCACTGATTAGTTTAAGGGGGGAAATTTCTCAATGAAGATGGAAAAAAGTTTCAGGTTTTAGCACAGGGTGATTGTCAATGGTTTACGAGCTGGTTCAGCCCAGCAACAATCTGAGGAGAAACAAACTAATTTACTAAATATAGTGATATCGGAATGCAACGTAACACGCCATAATACAATATAATTAGAATTGAAGCTAATGAAACAAATATAGTGAGAGAGAATGTCCAAAAGATGGATAGGCCTCACCACAACACTGAGGTGAGATGTGCAGTCCAGTTGAGCAGCATAGAGACAATGAAGAATAGACAAAGAACAGTGCATGAGGTGACCTTGCCAGTAGTTACATCTCTCTATGACCGCAAATTCCCCTGGGGGATGTAGTTCTTCTTCTCTTCCAAGCAGGTAACAGAACCTGAGCATTAACATTTAATCTCTCAGTGCCCCACATGATGTTATGATGTGGAATACTGATAACCAAAAATCATAAAACCATGACTTCCACCCCTTATTTTATATCACTACATCATGATTAATATATACAAACAAAGCATAATTACCAAACATTAAACACATACACACAAGCCTGTATATATATATATACATGTAGAATTACTGACTGCAGTTCCCCCACATGAAATTCCCTTGTGGTACACATTAAACATCCCCATTTTTCTGCATCACCCACCAAGTGGACCCAGGTCCCTGGGCGAAAACAGTTCCATGAAGAGGTTTGCCCTTCCCAGAAGCTAAAAAGACCCAAACCGCTTTTCCCAACATGTTTTTTACACGTACTACAGGGACCTTATCTCCCTTGACAGCATGTAGGGAGTTGGCAGGACCATTGCAATTGATTGATCCTCTAGTATTGACCAGCCAGGTGGCTTCTGCCAAATGCTTCTCCCAGTGCTTAAATGTTCCACCACCCATTGTTTTCAACATGGTTTTTAACAACCCACTGTAGCATTTGATTTTAACAGAAGCTGGTACATGATAGGGATATGATAAATCATGATTTTTGGCCCAAGTACTTACAAGAGAATTTGTGAAATGAGTCCCATTATCTGACTCAATTCTTTCTGGAGTGCCATGTCGCCACAGGACTTGCTTCTCAAGACCCAATATGGCGTTTTGGGCACTAGCATGGGGTACTGCATATGTTTCAAGCCACCCTGTGGTTGCCTCTACCATAGTAAGCACATAACGCTTACCATTGCAAGATCTTGGCATGGTGATAAAAATCAATCTGCCGCGCCTCCCCCATATTTATACTTTTGCCATCACCCTTCCCCCCAAGAGAGGTTTCATCTTCTTGGTTTGTTTAATGGGCACATGTGTCACAGTCAGGCATAACCTGTGCAATAGCATCAATAGTCAAGTCCACCCCTCGGTCTCTAGCCCATTTGTATGTTGCATCTCTTCCTTGATGACTGGAGGTCTCATCGGCCCTCCGAGCTAGAAATAATTCACTCTTGTGTTGCCAGTCCAAGTCTATTTGAGCCACCTTAATTTTGGCAGCTTGATCTAGATGATGGTTATTTTGCTGTTCTTCAATAGCCTGACTCTTGGCCACATGAGCATCTACATGGTGCATCTTTACAACCATATTCTTTATTCGGTCAGCAATAACTTTCCACAGCTCAGCAGCCCAAATAGGCTTACCCCTTCTTTGCCAGTTGTTCTGTTCCCACTGCTGTAACCACCCCTGCAAGGCCACCATCCATAAGTCAGTGTAAACATAAAGTATCAGGTCAGTCCATGATCACCTCTAGAATCTCTGAATAGCTGAGGTTTCCCATCCACACTTGTTGCATAATCAACACAATCCTCTTACTCCAAGTGGCATCAGTAGCATGATGGGTGGGGGGAACCTCTCCCCTGAACATCCAGTCCAACACTGACAATTGAGGTCCCAGAAGAAGCTGTGCTTCCATACCAACTACTTCAGAAGCAGTCTGAACCCCCTCATACACAGCTTAAGATCTCCTTTTCAGTTGGAGTGTAGCACTCTTCAGACCCTCTGTACGCCCAACTCCAAAATCCCAGGGGTCAGCCTCAGGTCTCTCCTTAGGCTCTTTGCCACAAACTCCAAGTGGGACCTTTCTCTCCAGCAGCAGCAGCATAGAGGATGTTCTTTACATCCTATCTCATCCGTACTGGCCCCAAGGACATGGCACGGGCTATCTTTTGCATAATCTGCTCAAAAGCCTGTAGCTACTCTGGACCCCACACAAAATCATTCTTCTTCCGCATCACCTGATAAAGGGGGCTTACAATGAGGCTGTAGTTTGGAACATGCATTCTCCAAAAATGCACTACACCCAGAAAAAAATTGTAGGTCTTTCTTCTTAGTGGGCAGAGATGTGGCAGTGATTTTGTCAATCACATCTGTTGGGATGTGATGACATCCATTTTGCCACTTTAAACCTAGGAACTGAGTTTCCTGAGCAGGTCCTTTCACTTTGCTTCACTTTATAGCAAAATCAGCATGCAGGAGGATCTGGATTATTTGCACTCCTTTCTCAATAACTTCCTTTACTGTGTTGCCCCACACAACAATATCATCAATGTATTGCAGGTGCTCAGAAGCACTGCCCTGTTCCAATACAGTTTGGATCAACCCATAGCAAATTGTTGGGCTAGATTTCCACCCCTGGGGCAAACGATTCCAGGTATACTGAATGCCCCTCCAGGTGAAAGCAAACTGCAGCCTGCATTCTGTGGCCAAAGGAATGGAGGAAAAGGCATTAGTAATGTCAGTGGTGGCATACCACTTGGCTGCTTTTAAACTCCATTTCATACTGGAGTTCTAACATGTCCAGCACAGCAACACTCAGTGGGGGTGCGACTTCATTCAGGCCATGGTAGTCTATTGTCAGCTTCCATTCTCCACTGGCTTTACACACTGGCCATAAGGGACTTTTAAAAGGTGAGTGAGCTTTGTTGATCATTCCCCGACTCTCTAGTTGATGAATCAACTTCTGAATGGGGACCAAGGAATCCCTGTTGGTGCGGTACTGCCATCTGTGCACCGTTTTTGTAGCAATCGGTACCTGTTGCTTTTTCACTTGTAGCAACCCCACAACATACAGATCTTCTGATAGGCCACAGAAAACAGACAACTGCTTAACACCTTCTGAGTCTACAGCAGCTATTCCAAAGGCCCATCGATACCTTTTGGGATCCTTAAAATATCCCCTTCTGAGGTAATCAATACCAAGTACACATGCAGCCCTTAGGCCAGTCACAACAGGGTACTTTTGCTAGTCTTTAACAGTGAGGCTGATTTCAGCCTCCAACTTAGTCAGCTCTTGGGAACCTTCAATCACACCATGAATATAAATTGATTCTGCCCCTTGGAGACTCAAGGACATTAGAGTGCACTGTGCACCAGTGTCCACCAGGGCCTTGTATTTCTGTGGTTCTGATGTGCCAGGCCATTGAATCCACACAGTCCAATATATTCTATTACCCCTTTCTCCCCACCCCAGCTAGGGGCAGGGCCCCTCTATTTGTTACTTCTGTTGTCTGAAGCAACTGGAGCAATCACCTTTTTGGAGAATTCCACCTTGGTGGTTAATTTACCTTGTAATTCTTTTACCCCTGTTTGAAGTGCAGGAGTAGGTAGTTTATGCTACTTCTTCATATCTTCTCCATGGTCACATAGGCAAAACACAACGTAGTCTTACTGTTGTCCTCCTGCTCAAGCAAGTGACATCTTCTTTTGATAGCTGAGATGTTGGATGACATTATCTGGGAGAAAACCAAGTTGATCAGCCCCTCCAGTAGGCTGCTTTGGGAATTCTGATCCCTATCGGATGCATCTGTTGCCACCATGGATCCATCAGCATTAGGCACAGTTGACAGATACTCTTGCCAGGTTCTGAGATTCTCTCTCCTGGCTAGGAGACTCTCTTTCTCACCTTGGAGTCTCTCTCGATTCAGAGGGCATCTCTCTCAGACTTGAGGATATCCCTCTCAGACCAGAGTGCATCTCTCTCAAATTCAAGGTCTTCTTTCACAACCAGGAGACTCTGTCAGGACCTGGAGATTCTCCCTCTCAGCTCAGAGTCTCTCCTGGAAACTCTCCTTTTCAGCTTGGAGACTCTCTTGCTCATTTTGTATAGTTTCTCTGAGACTCTCCCTTTCAGCTCTCAGACACTCTCAATTTCACAAATCCTCTCCCTCTCCAGGATACTACTGAATAAGGCCAATAAGAATTAGCCAGGCCCCAAACTATTTATACCTCCTCAGCTGTCTGAGTGGCAACATTTCTGTCTCAAATACATGTTTAAGCTCTCAGAGTCTTTCAAGCATTCAGGAGTAAAGTTCCATGACACCAAAGATGTCCATCTCTCTAAAGTATCTCCCTAGCCTTTCCATACTCCCTGCCACTCAGTATTCTCTGGTTTTGGGAAAGGCTTCCTCAAAATATGATAAATACATACTGAGTGAAATGATGAACAGTACATTTAGGGAGATTGACAATGTGATCAGATGAGGATTCAAAAAATGCATAGAGTATTCAAAGGAGAGACTGGTAGCCTGCTTAAAAACCCCAAGTCCTGTATGCAGATACCAGGTACATATTTTCATTGTTTTCAGTTGATTGTATATACCTGTAGCTCCATAATGCAAATTGGAAAACTTAATTAAAGCCCAGTATGTTTTGAGCATTAAAAAAGAAAAAAAAAACGATGGCATGCAGTCCCTGAAAAAGCAGTTTTGGAAGAGAAAGCTTTCCCCCCCCCCCCCCCCCCCCCTCTCTTTACAGAAGCAAGATAGCAGTGCTCAAAGTTTACAAATATCCCAGAATATTGGCAGTATGCCTGGACTTTCAAGGTCAAGTTTTCAGTGAGCACCTATGAAAAAGAAACTCTCCTAAGAAAACTCCCTGAAAGCAGAGAGAAAGAGAGAGAGAGATTCATTCCAAAAAGCTAAAACGAAGCTTCTGCCTGCATTTTCCACCAAGAATGTCAACGATTTATGGGCTGGTTCAGCCCAGTTCTGTGACGAGGGGGACAAAGGGATTTCACAAAATCCGCACCTCTGGAAAAAAGGAACAGGGGACCCCAAAATAATTAAAAACAACAGCAACAATCTGAGGAGAAACAAACTAATTTACTAAATATAGTGATATCGGAATGCAACGTAACACACCATAATACAATATAATTAGAATTGAAGCTAATGAAACAAGTATAGTGAGAGAATGTCCAAAAGATGGATAGGCCTCACCACAACACTGAGGTGAGATGTGCAGTCCAGTTGAGCAGCATAGAGACAATGAAGAATAGACAAAGAACAGTGCATGAGGTGACCTTGCCAGTAGTTACATCTCCTCTCTAGGACCGCAAATTCCCCTGGGGAAATATAGTTCTTCTCTTCCGAGCAGGTAACAGAACTTGAGCATTAACATTTAATCTCTCAGTGCCCCACTTGATATTATGATGTGGAATACTGATAACCAAAATCGTAAAACCATGACAGTGATACAAGAAGCCCTTTTTCCTTACCACTTACCAAGACAAACTACAGGAGAAAGCTACCCAGAAGGCTATGAAGGACAGGGAATAAAATATTTCACTATGTTTCCATCAGCTACAGAAAGAAAAAGGTCTTTTTTTCCCCCCAAAAAGAAATACAAAGAAATTAGTAGAAACTATAAAATGCTTTCAGGTGACAGTCTTTTTTTAAAATTATTTATTTAAGTACACCATATTTGATAGTCACAGTAGTTGTCAAGGTGGCTTCTTTTACACCTAGAAGAGTTAACAAAAAAAAGGAGCAGATATGATTGAAGTAAAATGAAGGAGGTAGCTTGAACTAATAAATTGTAGAAATCTTCAAAAAGAAATCCTGTCAAAACAGAAAAGGAATAGAAATTAAGTCTGGTGAGTCAAATATAAAAATTTCATGTTTGTCAAACCAAATTTTGAGGAACTACTCAAGTGCCCTTTCAAATTCTTCAGGTGTGGAATGTTCACCAGAAAGCCTATGGAGCCTAAAGATAATTGAAGATAATCAACTGTCACAGCAGAAAGTTTATAATCAAATTTTGTATACCCAAGCAGCTTTTGAAAAAGTCTCATAACCAAGATTCTCAAAAGAAATTATATTTTCATTTCCTTTTATAAATTAAGAGCTGGCTGAAAGATAGAAAATGTAGCACAAAAATGATCAAAAGAAAAGGTTAACAGCACAGACCAATTGGGTCTATGATATGTGCTGCATAACAATAAATGTGCAGAAAAATCACACAGCTCTGAAGTTCTCTTAAAATTACATCAGTGCCAAACTGCTACATCATTAGAATGTGAGGGGCATGGTATTTGAGGGGCATGGTATTCCCTTCTCTTCTGGGAACTAGTAAGCAAGTTTTCCAAAATATTTTGGCACACCGTTTTTTGGCACAAGCTAAAGAAAATGCTATATCTGAACCTGACATCTCCATTATGTTCACAGACTCTCTGCAAGAATCTGTGATCCCTGCAATGAGAAAAGCAAGAAGAACCTGCATTTAGTGTTTTATGCTGGCCCAGCCTGGGACCATGGCTGGCTAATGTATAATTGCTCCTTCAGCTATGTCCTGGTCTCAGCTGAGACATAATTGATTTTCCTTATTGTGTCTGGCATAACACTAGTTTTTGGCTTTAGGAAAAAAACTGTTGATAACACACTGATGTTTTAGTTGTTACTGAGCAGTGACTTACAAAGCCAAACTTCCTTAACTTCTTGTACTGTTGTGGCATAAAGTGGGGTAAGGACTCAAGGAGCTGAAAAAGGACAAAACCAGCACCTAAAATGGCTGAAGGGATATTCCATACCATATGGCATCATACAAAAAGTTATAAAACTAGAGGAAGTTAGCTGGGAGGTTATCTCAGAGGGAAAATAATAATAATAAGCAAAAATCAATGAATGAATACATGGATGTTATAATTAAGAAATATACAAGAAAGTTAGGCTAAATAGGTTATCACACTAAAGAAGAATGGATGGAAGGCTTACCCTTATCCTGGGCTTGCTGAGAAGACTCCAAGAGGCTCAGTCTCCAAAAAGAGATCCTTCCCCAGTGGCAGTCAGCTCTTAAATGGGGTGTAGGAGAGGTGGAGTAAGGCTCCACCACTTCTGGTAGCACAGGTGAATTGCCTTCACCTGTACTCCCAGGGCTGACTCATTGCTCGCCTCAGGTGGTCAATAAAGGCTCAGGCAGTGATTCAGCAGTTCCCATACAATAATATTATAATAATATTATCATAGAATCATAGAATCATAGAATCACCAAACTTGGAAAACATCTCTAAGATCACCCAGTCCAACTGTTCACTTATTTCCCCTAAATCATGTCCTTCAGGAAAACATCTAAACATTTCTTGAATACTTCCATTATCAGTGACTTCACCACCTCCCTGGGCAACCAATTTTGGTGCTTGACCACTCTCTGCAAGAAGTACGTCCTAATATCCAATCTGAATCTTCCCCTGGTGCAGCTAGTTCTTTACTCAGCAAAGAGTGTATCTGTCCAAGCCACACGCTGCCAGCTTTCCCAGGAGAATACTGTGGAAGACAGTGTCAGAGGCTTTGATGAAGTCTAGGTAGACTATGGCAACAGCCTTTCCCTCATTCACCAGGTGGGTCACTCACAGAAGTTTAGGTTGGTCAAGCAGGACCTGCCTTTCATGAGCCCATGATGGCTCGACCTGATCTTTAGGCTGTCCCTTACATGCTGTGTGATCTCCCTCAAGGACGCTTGTTGCAGGGTCCGTTGGGAGTCACTCTTTAAGGGTCAAGGGGTCCAGGAAGCCTGACACTCAAGATGGAAATCTTAAAGGCACAAGAACAGGCTGTTTCTGAAGGCGAGCTCTAGGGAAAGAAGACTGGTGTGGATGAATCAGCCAATATTGTTGAGACTCTGGGAGAACGGACAGGATAATTGGGGAGGTTACAAGGAAGATATGCAGGGAGGAAGTTATGAAAGCAAAAGCACAACTCCGTCTCAGATTGGCTACTGCAGTAAAAGAGAATAAGATATCCTTTTACAAATACATCAATGGTAAGAGAAGAACCAAAGAGAATTTCCATCTTTCACTTGATACAGCAGGGAATGTGACCATTGTGGATAAAGAGATGGCTGAGGTCCTCAACATCTTCTTTACATCTGCCTTTAATAGGCAGATCAGTTATCCTCAGAGCACTTATGTCCTGATCTGAAAGTCTGGGAACCGATGCAGAATACACCGCTGGTGATCTAGGTGGAGATGGTTAAAGAGCTCATCCTCCATGTGAACTGTCATAAGTTCATGGGACCAGACGGTCTCCATCCTAGGGTGCTGAGAGCTGGCAGGAGTGGTTGCTGAGACATTCTTGACCATCTACCAGTGCTCCTGATTGTCTGGAGGGGTTGGTGGGGTCCCAAAGGATTGGAGGCTTGCTGATGTGACTCCCATCCACAGGAAGGGCTGTAAGGAGGATCCAGGGAATTACAGGCCTATCAGTCTGACCTCAATACCAGGGCAAGTACAGTACTGTCATTTCTTCCCATTGGATTATTTTCAGTATGCCACTGGAACATAAATTACAAAACTTTCAGCATGGACCAAACCATGTATAGATTTTCTTACAGGGATTTTAATTTAAAAAGAGAAAGAAAGGCACAAAAAACACAATAAATTCTCAGTACTTGTGATTTCACCTCAAATCTTTGCACAATGGGTTAACTAGCTATGTTTCAACACTTTTTTTTTTTTTTTAAATATGGAAATCTTATTCTCGGACAGAGTTGAGATGGTGAAATGAATGTAAACAAAAGAGAATTCTGAAGATTTAGTGTACCATTTTGTTGCTTAAAATAAGCAAAACTCTAATAAATTATTGTCAAGTTCAAACAGATTTGCATTTATTCCTTTGCGACCTTTCGTCAAACTGTGTATAATTCTGCTTCCTGTACATAAACCACCTGTACAGATAAGCCTCTTTACATGTCTATATTCATTTGAAACAATATTATTCAAACTGTTTCAAAGCAAAGTTCTAGCTTTTCCACATTTAGGTGCTTACCAATGTCAAAATAAAGAATAATTATTATTATTATTTGAGGAACTGAGTTACCGTTTCTAGTCATTACTGCTGCTTCCAGACAGTGGTTGCAGTTTAAAAAGCATACATATTTTCAAATTAATTAGCAGGTGTGATTATCAAAACCGATTACGCTCTCTATAAAAATAAATAAATAAATAAATGCAGGCAAAAAAATTCTGAATGACTATGTATCATGGTTACTATCGGTACTGTGATACATGAAATCACTGCTATAGCAAATGTTTGTTAAGTTTACTGTTGAATGGGTTGATATAATTTCATCCAAGAGAAAGTGAGACCTTTTTGCTTCTGCATTACTCTTAATATTAAAAGTGATCTAAATAGTGAGGAGATCAATCTAATGACAACTTTTAAGTTAGTTGCATCTCCACAAAACTAACTCAGAATTTTAACCTGGAATATCAGTTATATTTTCATGGCTTTTCTGTTTTGTTTTTATTGTATGGATACTATCTTTGGAAATATCAAACAAAAACCTCAATATTTAGAGCTTACACTCTCTGATGCACTTCAGCATTAAACAGTGTTATGTTATCAGATCTCTGCGAGACAAGCTCATAGTTTTTAAGGAGAGGAGTCTATGCGCATATTATAGTACTTTTCTGTGAAAAGCTATAGGAAATGCCTTTTTAACTGAAAATTGCTCATTTTGTGTATCCTTCTGAAAAACTTTGTATTCTCCTAAAAGGAAATAGTAAATAAATAAATAAATGAATGAATAATGACAAGTACAACAAAATTATACTATAAGATATTTGTATTTGAATCGTGCAAGACAGTCCAAAATACTGAACATGATACAGTGCAGCTTTGCAGTGTAAAAACTTTCTTAAAGAGCATTCCAAGCACTCATTACTGAATTTCAGATCCATTAGTAAGAAACTCCCCAAAGATCAAGAACAGCCATATGTTAGGTGTCACAGAATTTTGGTCAGCTCTCTGTGAGTGATACTGACGGTACATTTATGCTTTTGCACAGCTCTGTGGGGTGCTAGGGAGACGAGAATGACATGACAGACAAAAGTGTGTATGCAAAAAAGCCCACCTCAGTAAGTTTCAGGTTGGACCTGTTTTTCGAATTTCAGTTTGGTAAAAATAGATTTTAGACTTAAATATTTGAAACACTTTACTTCTGTTGGAAATAATTTCAGAAATGCCTAATACTCTACTTCCATAATTTGTTCAAGAGCATCTAGAATACAGGGCAGATTCTTCTATTTATGCATGCATGTATGAAACAATTGAAAGATTACTGCTTTATTTATTTGTTTGTTTGTTTGTTTGTTTTTCTTCCGATAGAGGAAAGAAACAAGTGAAAGTCAAAGAGCAAAAAGCTTTGAATCAATAGTCAATAATCTCCATGAAAAAAACATTCACTTCTGGAAGGACATGTATTTGTATTACTAGCCAAGTAGCTAGTTTAAGTACTGGAAAGAGCTTATTCATTTTTTTGATAGTGATCTCCTACTATATGTAAAGCATGGTACTGCTAGAAAAAAGCAGTGAGATTTTAAAATTTTCAAGATTTCTGCCTCTGGATTGTTTTGTTTTGTTTTGTTTTGTTTTGTTTGTGAAACTGCAAATGAAATTTACTCTCAAATTTAGCTTGAGTTCAAAAGAAATGAGGATAATAATGCCACCGAGTGGTGGGAAATAAAAGGAGCCACAAAATCAGTGTAGTTGCAGAGATGGTACATAGCCCAAAAAGATTATTATACCAAGTTCTCTCCTGAATCCACAAGGAAAAAAAGAAAGAAAGAGGGAGAAAGAAAGAAGCAAGAAAGCATGCAAGAAAGAAAGCAAGAAGGAAAGAATGAACATTTAATATCTGTGAATGTGGTAATGTGTAAAACTGGGAGGGGCATCTATTTGAGATCAAGAAGTGAAAATAGATTTTTTTCCACATTTGTTTTTCTTCACCAAAAAGACCTACATAGAAAAATTATTAAAAAATCAATAATTGGTCAGTGTTTCCATCAATCGGTTTGGATATATATATAAACCAAAGAGGCTTTTAGAATCATTTCAAGGTAGTGATAGAAAATTTACATTTTCTACATACCTAGCTTTCTACATCCATGACAGGAAAGAGAAAGTTAGGATACTAAAAATATTTGCAGTAGTTCACTCTAGCCTCTAGAAGTGTATTTGGCAGGATCACTGTAAAATACAAAGATGAGATTCTTTGTCTGTGCACGAGTAGAATTTTGCTCCTGGGAAGGAATAACTGCAAATAGCAGGTTGGGACATGACGTACCGGAGAGGAACTCTGCAGAGAAGAACATGGGTGTTCTGGTGGACAGCAGGTTGGCCATGAGCCAGCAGTGTGCCCTAGTGGCCAAAAAGGCCAATGGGATCCTGGGCTGCATTAAAAGGAGCATGGTGAGCAGGTCAAGGAGGTGATCCTCTCCCTCTGCTCTGCCCTGGTCAGGCCTCACCTGGAGTACCGTGTCCAGTTCTGGGCTCTCCTGTACAAAAAAAGACAAGGGTCTGCTAGAGAGAGTTCAGCGGAGGGCCACGAAGATGATAAAGGGCCTGGAGCATCTTCTCTATGAGGAAAGGCTGAGCAACCTCAGTCTGTTCAGCATTGAGAAAATAAGAGGTGACCTTATTAATGTGTATAAATATCTTAAGTGTGGGAGTCAAAGGGATGTGGCCAACCTCTTTTCAGCAGAATGTAGGGACAGTACTAGGGAAAACAGCCATAAACTTGAGCATAGGAAGTTCAGCACCAATACACAAAGGGACTCCTGCACAGTGAGGGTGATGGGGCACTGAAGCAGGCTGCCCAGGTGGGTTGTGTATTTTCCTTCTCTGGAGATATTCAAGATCTGCCTGGATGCCTACCTGTGCTTCTTCCTAACTGAAAAAAGCCTGCTTTGGCAGGGGGATTGGAATTGATGATCTCTTGAGGTCCCTTCCAACTCCTATAATGCTCTGATTCTGAATAATTTTTATTATTATTATTATTTTTTTTTGCTGACCTCAGCTTATATCTGGACTGCAAAAAAATATTTTTCACAAGTGTAAACATGAGTTTTCAAAACAGTGTATTTAAAATATTCAACTTTCCAGGAAAAAAGATACAATATTATTTATGTATGTATCCAGAAACTCAGTCTCAGGTGCCTACATCTTTCTTATTTTTGCTGACTGACTTGCTGCTTTCTTTGTGTAAATCTAACAGACTATTTCATCCTGAAAGCTTCCATCTTTCATGTACATTCCAGATATATAAATCAATCTTATTTGTTTAAAAGAAAAAAAAAATGACCCTTGCATATATAAAGTCAAATCTCTTGATCAAGTCAGTCAACAAAGAATTTACTTTTCCCACTTCATATAACAGGCCTAGAGAGTGCCCAGTAATATTTAAAGTATCAAAACAATCTACTTGAAATTCATTTGACTTTTCATTAAAGTACCTTCTTTTAATAATTTAAGGTACTACTAGGTTATCACAAGATAATGATCAACTCTAATAACTGTATAATGGATTAGATAAAAATTCAACATAAACCATAAAGGTAACTTTTACTTTTGCACAAACCTGGTACTGAAATAATTTTTTTTCAGTAGAAAAACAACAAACAAACAAACAAAATACAGCAACATTAATTTGAACAATTACAATGAAAAACACTCAGAAAAGTATCTGATATTATCCCGCTCCAATTTATAGGAGGTAGAGGAGGTTCTTTTAATATATTTATGCCCAGCGTGAAATTAAGAAACAATGGTTCAAATGTTGGCCCGACCAGTTTACTATAAATACTTATCAGGGAGACGGGGAAGGGAAGGACAGTGACTATTACAAATTAGGGGGACAGAGAAGGTAGGAGGGTGACAGAAAAAATAGGAAAGAAGCAAGAATTGCATAAAGTGGAGATAGTCACCACCAGGATCCAGCAGCAGTCCCATTGCATGCCGTTTTGAAGGTCTGAGGCAAAAGCAGCAGGGAAAGAGCAACAGCAGCATGGCCGGCCTAGGGCAGCAAGCAGGTGGCAGGTAGAATTCACAGAGCCAGTCCAGGAGGAAGCAGCGGGACTCAGGTAGCAGGAGAGTCTGTCATCATGCAGGAAATCCGTAGTGAGGAATCTAATGGCAGACACCTTTGTTCTTCTTCAGCATGCTGATAGAGCGCAGAGCAAGTCCAGGAGGGAGAGAGGCAGGTCGTGAGCCTTCTCCTATCAGAAACTTCTTCTTCATGAGGAATCTGTTGCCAGAAAACCTAACCTCATGGTGATAGGTCCCCTTTTTATCCTTGTTCTGCCAGCATTCCTGGGTGCTTGCGTAAGCATGCAGCACCTCTCAGATGGCCATCTTCCTTGAGATAAGCCCACACAAAGCACTGCTTCCTGGCCATTAATCTGTGACTTACCTCTCTCTCTCTCTCTCTCTCTCTCTCTCTCTCTCTCTCGTTGCCTCTGGCCTTGTCCATTTGTGCCTCTCAGACAAAGGATTTTTCAACCCTTGCTCAGGATTTGCTTGGACTTGTTCATGTGTCCCCAGCAAGCTTTGAGACAACAATGTAAAAGAATAATCTCTTACAGATATTTATTTAGAAAAAAGAATGTGGACCAAAGCATTTTAGATGTTGTCACAACTGTTGGATGTGACTCTTGGAAATCGTTCTTTGTCACAATGACGGTGGTAGTTTACATAAAGATGATTGCTAGAGTATCATGCAGTCCGTGGAGAAAATACGTAAAGGAGTAGCATGGACTGAAGAATGAAAATGCTCTGTCCAAAGTAGAAAAACACTGATTCTCATAAATAGATAATATTTGCGCTAATACTTTGTCTCAAGGATGCAAATGATGTGGATTACTGTAATCAAATGGTACATGAAGAAGGAAAATAATAAATAATTATTATTTTTTTGGCACTTCTGAATATTTTGCCTAAGCATCAGTCTGGTTGAAACTGTAAAAATAGAATTTCCTAAGAATGGTAGAACTAAAAGTTATGGGTTGTCCCATTATCAATTGTCTAGAAGAAAATGCAAAAAGCTAATTTTGTTTCAGAATTCTCAGTAAGCTAAGTATGTTATTTATTTTTTTCCACAGAATCTGTTGTATACAAGTGAAAATACTGAAAAATTATACTCAGAACCTTTTGTAACACCTTTTAAGATTTTAGCTGGATCTTTCAGTGCAGTCTCAACAGGGCAAAGAATGGGAATCTGGATGAAGCCTCTTGTTATCTTTATATGTCAGGTAGTTCATTTTTTAGCTCCTAAATACAGCTTCAAAAAGGTCTTTTCTGTGATAGATACACTCAGATGATAATAAAGACCTGTATTTATGCTTTACTTGCACAGTAACATTTAATAGCTCACTATCCATCTTTTCTTTCATCATAACTTTCTTCCAGCTCTCTGTCTAACTCCATCTTGTTTTAAAAGGCAATGTGAGATAAAACATATGCGTAGTCTGTCAGCTAGGTGGGACTGCCATCCACGCAGTCAAATAGAACCCAACTGTTTACAATAATCATCATTAGTCAGGAGGTAATCTTTCTTGATAGAGTACTGCTCACTGTACCTGCCAGCACACATACCAGTACTGTGCAGGTCTCACAGGGCACCTGCTCTTTTTATAGCATAGAAAATAACAGTTTTACAAATGGAAGGGAATTTGTGAGATTGGATAGAAGCATTTCTTATGTAAAACAACAGGCCTCATCAAAGTGCTTGTAAAAGTATTCATAATCACTTTTACAGTTTTTTACTGAGGTGCAGTTTCCTGCAGTATCATCCTGCATGCCCACCAAATACATGCTTTTATCTCAAAACTAGACTATTTATACCTTTAACTACTTTCTGGAGGTTTTGCTTAAGTCTTTGCTTCTATCAGGGTATAAGTAGATGACAAAATGAGTGATGGAGGAATTCAAAACAAAACAGAAAATAAAATAAAACCTAATTTCTAGGTTTAGTTTGTAATAAGCTATTGCAGAAAGTTGATTCTTTTTAACACTGATGTCACTAAACTACTGCAAATCCCTCATGTAATGTTTTAAGTGATTCATTATTTCCTAAAGTTTAGTTTGACATAACATTTTATCTTGTTAAATACTGTTGCTTTAGCAGTTTGCTCATGAAATGCTTGCTGTGATACTGATTATTTTAAGCATTTTAAGGATTGTATATAAGAACCAACAAAAAATGTAGTACAGAACTTTTAAATATATTGATAAAATTAATTCAAAATACACTGAATCATTAATGCATTGCACCAAATAAGAATATCTAATTAAAATTTAAGTACTAAGAAATTTGGAAAGAAAAAAATGGGTTAATCTGTGTAGGATTGCATTAGAAAGTTAAATAAACACTGAATATTTTTTCCTCTAACACACAATTCATATTACCATCTGATTACATTTTTGCTTATGGTTGCAGGAATTATTTATTTATACTTCTGGAGTACACGATTCATAATTTGTTACTGTGTTTATCATGCCTTTGCATGGGATAAACCAGATATTTAGCTATGATTTCAGAGAAAAAATATATTGTTAGAAACATCGCCTTAGAGGATACTTGTTAGCTTTTGGTAAATTCAGTAACATAAGCCATGCTTCAAATCTACCTCAAGAACCAACTTATACTGAAAAGATAATCAGTCTTTTTTAGAGCTCAACATGATGAAGATTTGAAACAACTGAAAGTTCTTACTACAAGATTTATGTGTGGAGCCACTGGAGTGAGTCCAAAGGAAGACCATGAAGACAAACGGTGAACTGCATCACCTCTCGTACAAAGAAAGCCTGAGGGAGTTGGACTCGATCAACTTTAAGTAGGCTCCAGACAGACATCACTGTGGACTTTCAGCACTTAAAAGGATCTTATACAAAAGATTCAGACTGGCTTTTTACACAGTCTTATGGTGATAGAGCAAGATTTTATTTAATTTAATTTAAAACAAAGAGGATTATGTTAGATGTTATGAGGAAATTCTTTCTTCAGAGGGTGATAAAGCACTAGAACAGGCTTCCCGGAAAACTTGTGGATGTCCTTGTATGTGGAAATCTTCAAGACTGGGTTGTATGTGACAGCGTGATCTATGCTTTATACTCATGAAAATTGATTACAGCGTAATTCAAGGTTACATGAGTAGATGAGTTGAAGAAGATACAGTGTAGGAAAAGAAAGGAAATAAGAAAGCATGATTTGTCCTTTGTGGTATGAATATTTTGTGGGAGGTTTGATTCCCTTACTCATTCCAGTTAATATTCATGAATTGACCACCACAGATCCTCATGGAGACCGCTGTTTTCTCCAGTGTGAGAAGTATTTTCTTATATAAGGGCTCCTCCAAAAGTAATGACTCCAAATATATTATGTTGGCACACAACCTCAAAATCAGATATGGGTAGTATGGCAGTAGAGGCTGAATCTCCCTGTGAATATCCTGTTACGTTTTGCTGTCATGCTACAGATGGCAGTAGAGGGGTAATCTTACAAGATGGCATCTGACATGGAAGTGCAGATGAAGCAAAGATGTGTCACTTAATTCCACCAACAGGAAAAAATGGCACTCATGATATCCTGTGTCTTACTTGGATGATTGCTCAGCCATCATGGATGCAAGCCTCACCCTGGAGTTGCTTGAATCCCTTGAAGTTTAACAGCTAAACTCACCATTTCACTACTCAGCTTTTGCTTTCCTTATTGAGGCAAATAATTTTTTAACATCATTTGGTTCTGTGATTTTTTATCACATGGCACTAATCCATTCCCATCATAGCCTACTTTGCATTGTCTATTTCCTTCAAATTTCAATATTGCTGGTTTTCATTGGTTGCCACCCGTCATCAATTTTTTGCTGTCTTTACAGTGATGCCTGTATGTTGTCCTATTCTCTTATTTCTTAAACTTCTATCATTCTTTTAAAAGCATTTGTACTTTTCCTGGTTCTTCTTTTTGTTCTACCTATTTGAGTAATATGCAGTCTCTAATTCATCCTGGAAACAAGAACTTATAGCCACATCAATTCCAGAGGCAGCTCTTTGAACTGTGTACTTTTCCACTGCTGTATTTTTTCCTTCATTCAGAGCTTAGAAGATCACTCAAAGTTTTCCTCATTTTATTAACCACAGCCCAATTCTGTAATGGATCAGATGAAATATTTTATTTTGGTGTGGTTCCCTTCTTTCTAGCAGTGTCCCCATTATTACATGACCCTGAATCTCCTTAATGCCCATATAATCTTCCCAGTTAGGCATTAAACAGTAGTGTTGTACTTTTCTCTTTGGACCTGTGTGAGGTCTGTGATTAGATGAGGAAATTTTGGTGTAAAGAATTCAGTGAGAAGCATGTAATATTCCATGAGTGAAATAAAAAAATGGGGGATCAGTAAGAGAACAATTCAGGTTAAGAAGTTTGCATTCTCTCATGACTTGTTAAGGTCTACACTTGTCTCTGCCAGAGAGCTGCTGTTACCCTTACCTTTCTCCAAAACATAACACAACTCTTCTGCCGATCACAGTTCAGTGGCTACTGATTGAGGCAGGAAAAACACTGGAAAAATGTATGCTGTCATTTAAAGAGAGATTCAAGTTCAAAAGAAAAGGGAAAGATAATATTTATATTTCTCAGATATTATCTAAGTTCACTTGCAAATATTAATACCTGAAACCAAGACTGAATTAATTTATATTAGGATTGACTCTATGCAGTCCTTCCCCAAACAAGAAGCTAATAAAATTGCAGTTTTCAAACTTGAGCTCAGGTCTGTTTTGTTGTTGCAGCTTTCTTTTCTGTAATATTTCAAATCTTAAAAAGTTAAGAAGTTAAAAAGTTTAACTTAAAGTTAAAGTTTAACTTAAATTAAAAAGTTAACTTAAAGAGTTAAAATGATATTCTCATTCTTGCTGACAGTGGGGCATATATACTCCTCAGTGAATACTTGCATAATATTTGATTCCCGTTAGGACATTCTTTTTCAAGTGTAGTAAATATTTGTCATAGAACCAGCACAGTGCTTGCCTGCACCACTCTGTCATCTGTAAGCTGTTATTGTACCAGCTGAGTTGAATGTCATTTATACATTAGTCACTTTGCTTAAGTTTTCTGTCTAGAATAAGCAAGGACCCAACATCAATTCTTATTCTAACTCTAATCTGAAAATGAACCTTTATGTCAGGAGGGGTGGGATGCATGAAATGCACCATTTTTCTACCACTCTATATGAAATCAACTTTAAATGGTATAATTTAAGAAAGCAGACAGTGAGAAAAAAAAAAATCTTGTCTGTACAGTGGAGTAGGAAATCTGACTAGTCATTTTCTATTTCTACAAACATACATAATAAGCTGAAATCTAGAAAGAGTTAGTTCTATGATAAGACTTAAAAATATGAGTGCCTTTAGGCGAGGAAGGAAAGGAATGTACCAATTTCTATGTGTGTATTTTTCCCCTTATATTTCTTCTCCTGTTCCAAAATTTCTAATTGACGGATAATGTCTTAGTTATAGAAAAATTATTTAGCTGATAAAAAGTGGTGCTCTTCTATAATAAGCTTTTTATTACTTTGATAATCCTCACTGAACTTGCATGTGTAGATTTCCGCTCATGAACTTATCTACTGTCTCATTCAAACTTTGAAGGAAAGCAAACCAAATATGACTGAAAGATTTGACAGTTTTATATTTACTATCCCTTAGTAATTTATTTCCTTTTAAAATATTCTTCCTTTGCCTCTCAATTTTGAAAAAAATGATGCTTCATCTCACATATTACAATTGTTTTACATCACAAAACATCTCTGCCTCTACCTTCTCTGTTGACTTTGGTGCTATTACTTCTAGATTTTGATCAATGACATTCTTTCTCAGACTTTTGTACCTGTTTCTAGTGGTACATTATGCTGGTAAGAACAAATTGAATTAAAAATGCATGTCATTACTTGTCTCCCCAAAAATATCGTAGGTGCAGCTAATGATACAAAACCTTTGAATCTCAAAATGTTTCCTGGAAAATACTTTCCCAGTACAAATTCTGATAACAACATCCTTTTTTTTCAACTTTTCTTCTATGCCAAGATTTTTTTTCCCATAAATACTCTTCACCCCATCTAGGTCATATCATCACTGCAGAGAATAAATACACGTGCATACAATTGAATCATGCCTTATCTGTTACTCCCATCCTTCAATTTTTTCTCAAGTCAACACCTACATCAAGAAATGTTCACAGTAATTCTGAAAACATTTAAATCTTGTCATTTGAATCTTTCTTACTAAAAGATATCTCTCTAATGTAAAAGCTTCCTAAGCAATGCTAAAAATTACAGAAACATACTATGATGTTAAGTGTGTTACGGTGATGTTTGGAGAAAGCTAACATATATCACAGAATCTGACACAGCCACTTACAGAAAACACTTCAAGAAATAAACCAATTTAATTCTCTTCCTTCAAAGTAGGATCAACTGAAGTCATGTTACTGCAGGTAGTTGCTTGTTTGATTTATTTGTTGCAGGGATTTCTCAACATCCCCATAAAATCGGTTCCGGTGTATCCTACTCTTTTAAAAGTTTTTCACTGTCTAAGATGAGCATTCCGCTTTGCAATTTAGATGTATTACCTCTGTTTCTATCTGATATAGAAATGAACAATTCATTATTCCCTTTATAAAGATAAACAGAAAGATGTTTCATAAAAGACTTCAATCATCCCCTTCCTCTAAATCTCTCATTTTCATGAACACAAGCCAATCGTATTTTTCCTCAGAGGTCATGTTTTCTTCGCTGATTATTCTCTTGGCTATTCTCTTAATTCTCCTTTGGGTCTTCTTTGTTTCTTCCATATCTTTCTGAAATGCAGCCTCTGAAGGACATATGATATTCCACATGAGCCCTCAGAAATGCTGAGCCAAGCGAGAGGAGCTCTTGAACACACTGCTGTGGCTCTACCTTTTCCACAATGTCATAGTTACTTATACTTTGCCTGTGATTTTTCACATCTCTCAGATATTTTTCTGAAAACCTGCTATCAGATTGCTGGTATCTTGTATTTCTGCAGCTGATTATTCCCACCTAATTGTAACATTCCACACTTTTTCGAAATGCATCTCATCATTTTTCCAGTTTGTCAGAATCATTTGGAACACTAATACTTTCTTAACATAAATAACACTTTTATTTTTGTAGTATCCAAAGTCTTAGCAGGTTCCTTTTCTATTTTATTAAAGAAATACAGAAAGCACTTAGTGGGGATATGGCTAGGTTATAATCTTATGAAACCCATTTTAACTACAATCTTCAGTCCATATTTTTAGAGTGCTTGAATACCAGCATTTGGAAACAGTCTAAGATTTCCTTGACTGCCAAAGATCTGATGTGTGTACCAAGAACATTACATAACCCTCAAATAACCCTCTATGATAACTCTTATTTTATT
>JAPSGF010000003.1:25739744-25773796 GCA_035772895.1 Perdix hodgsoniae | reverse complement strand
CTTTCCCTTTCCCTTTCCCTTTCCCTTTCCCTTTCCCTTTCCCTGTTTCCCTTTCCCTGTTTCCCTTTCCCTTCCCCTTCCCCTTCCCCTTCCCCTTCCCTTTCCCCTTTCCCTTCCCCCTTCCCCTTCCCTTTCCCCTTCCCTTCCCATTTTTTCCAGCTATTCCAATCTTAATTGTACTTGATGAGTCCTCAGAGACATCGTACTGAAGTTGCTGACTGATAGATGATCCTTTAATTATCCTAGGATAAATTTTTCCTCAGACAATTTTTTTCCTATGTTCTTTTTCCTCCACATTCAGAAAATTTGCCCTCCTCCCTGTATTTGTCTAAATTAACTATGTTAAAGAAAGTGAGCTGGTTAAGATATGGGCAGCAGTTGATACTTACTATCTTGGCAGTTTTGAAAGTTACCGTCTCCAGCTGTTCATTGTTGTGGGTAGTAGTTTAAATAAATTTGTTTAAAAAGAAACAGGATCACTGCTGTGATTAGCTATGGATTCGGTGATATGATAATAGATTTCACATGATAACTAGGAACAAAACTTGGGGCAGTGTCTTGCTAAGTGTTACTGCCATGTGTAAAGCCACTTCACTAGAATCCAAAAGGTCAAGATAGATGTGCTGGAAAGAGAGAAAGAGAAAAAGAGAGAGAGAGAGAGGGAAGGGAAGGAAGGAAGGAAGGAAGGAAGGAAGGAAGGAAGGAAGGAAGGAGGGAAGGAAGGAAGTAGGGAGGGAGGGAGGGAGAGAGGGAGAGAGGGAGAGAGGGAGAGAGGGAGGGAGGGAAGAGGGAAAGGAAGGGAGGAAGAGAGGAAGGAAGGAAGGAAGGAAGAAAGAGAGAGAGAAAGAGAGAAAGAAGGAAGGGGAAAGAGAAAGAAAGAAAGGGAAAGAGAAAGAGAGAGGGGAGAAGGGAGGAAGGGAGAGAGAAAGGAAGGAAGAAAGAAGGAAAGGAAGGAGGGAGGAAAGGAAGAAGGGAGGCAGGAAGGAAGGAATGAAGGAAGAAAGGAAGAAAAGCTAACTTCACCATACATAACTTCTGTTTTTCCATTTCATTCTAATGGGCTTAAAGGAAGACAATCAGATAGTAGCTTGTATGCAGATCTTTTATCTATTAGCATTCAAAATACTTATTTGAAGTTTTAAACTACCAATTGATTTTGTGGATATCTATTCATAGTTATGTGAAAATTCCAAATGAAAAAGTGGTTAAACTACATTGGACTAAAGAACTTTAAATGAGATTATCTGCAGAATTTCATTTAAATTGTACAACTTCTGAAATTCTTTCCCTGCAGAAATAGTGGCAAGTGCATCTGTTTATCTTCATGGCCGTGGTAGAAGCTTATGTATGTTCCCAGACTCTTGCCTGAGGGAGTGTTAATAAAAAGCATGTTTAATTTATCCCAGACCAGAGGATTTCACTTAAGGCTGATGTTGGTCACTTTTAAGTAGGCTGTCTACAACATTGTTTAAGTTACGTAAAGGTTCCCGAGAGATTTATTTGTGGATGACTTCTTTACTGCAAAATGCAGTACACATGCATAATACAGCCTTTGTATTGACCAAAATCTGATTCAATTTATGGTCATATAAATCCAGAATAGATCAGACTATCTTTTACTTAAACAGATGAAAGTGTCTAGTAGTCATTCTTCCACCAAAATACCAGTTGTTTCTATCCATCAAAAATGCCTCAAAAATGCTTTTCTAAAAATGGCAGCACATCCTGAGACTAGTTCATGGTGACACATGGGCTAGTTACTCAAACAGGTGTTATCAAAGAGAGAATGTAACTTCTGAGCTTTACAAGTCTTTCCTTTGGATCATGTATGCATTACAATATAATGCATCTGTATTTCTGTCCAGGAATAATTTTTCACAGTATTTTTAAAGGCATCATCTAAATGGCTGAAATTTCCCAAACTTATTCCATCCTATTTTAGAATGACATTAACTAGATGGGTGAGAAAATGGCTACCTACTGCTAGGCCCAAAACTACTTAATGAAAGAAATAATTATTCAGCTCAATCTCAGAAATAATTTTGACTAGCTAATAAATATTGGAGGTATGACTTTAGCAAATAAGTGTCCTTTAAAAAAATCTAGGAATTATAGACATTCAGAGGAAAGGCAATAGAAGAACTCCTGAAAACACTGACATATTTTCCTACAGACAATAGATCATCAGGAATAGAGTAGAGAAAGACAGGGAAAGGAGACTACAGAGATCATTCTCCTGAGAAAAACAAAAGCAGATCCCAAGATACAATACAGTAATAATAGTTTAGACTTTGATGCACGGAATCATGGTTTTTGTAAAATCTCTTCACTTATAAACTGAAATGTAGAACATTTGGACTTACACAGCCATAAAAAGGAAATTCTCCTTCTGGCATGTGTAAATCGCAAATGAAAGTCACTTGTAACATATCCTCCCATACTTTTGGGAAACTTAGCTCAAGTTTATGGCCACAACTTCAAAGAAGAAAAATTCTTCATGATAGGCCTAATGCCCTTTCAAAACTACTAAGGATAATTTAAAAGTTTACATTTTATGATACTTGGGTGATTACAAGAAACCCAGGAAGTATTATGACCAGCATTATTTCTTAACCAAAACCAGACCTGAAACTACTGTACAACAATCTGGAAATTGATGAACCATTGAGTATAAGGTTCTGTAAATCAATCAAAGAAAATTGGAGTTTACAGTCTATTTCATGAATTAGTTCTGAGCACTTCTTTTTTCTAAAGGTTATGCAAAAAAGAGATAAAAATTCTATGAGTATGGAAAAAATCTAATTGTATTCCTTGCACAAAAATTAGGCTTACTATCTCCTTTCACCACCATTTGTATTCATAGTCCTTTTACAGTAGTTTTAATTCTGTATATATGATTTCTTCACTTTCTTTGCTTTCTTTAAGTGCTTGAATCTTTGTTGTTCATTTCTGTTTTTTTGTAAACATCACAGAGAGAGATCTAATTGTTGTATTTAAATGTTGTGTTTTGATGTTTAGATTGTTTAGGGGTAAATGTTGATGTTAGATGATAGTATGGCTGGGTGATCTTGGAAAGCTTTTCCCATCTTTGTGGTTCTAAGATTCTATGATCTACCAGTTACCCGTAGTTTTACAACAATATTAAATCTGTAATTTTCTCTGATAAACAAAAAAGTACAATAAATTATAGACTTTGTTTTTTAATTAATCTGACAATAATTTTTTCATCAGTATACCAAAATTGTACATAGATGACTCCTTATAGTTTGATATCTAAGCTAAATTTTCAGAGGGGAAATGCACAATGTAATATAATATTAGTAGTATCTGATGGAGCTGGAGAACCTGGAATAATGAGAATAACAGAAGAAAAAAAATGAAGCAATAAGAACTCAAATACACAATATTCCAGTAGCATGTTTAAAAAAAAAAAAAAGAGAGAGAGAGAGAGGGAGAGAGAGAAAGAAATTAAAACCAAAGGCAACCATACATTCAGTGTTGGCATTTTTTATAATGTCATCTATTTGACTGTAGAAAACAATGATGCAAAACATTGATTGATGTCCTAAAACATTTGAAATTCCAGTGAAGAAAACTACTCCTGGAATCCATCATGTTATTTTGTTGATTCTGTTTCATGTCCCAGATTTGGCACCTGCATGATACTTTTGGAGGTAAAGTTTTAGGTAAATTGTGTCATTTCCCACTAAAACCAGACTAGGACTTCTCATTAGGTCAGTTAGTCTCAGCTGGGGTGTTATCATATGAAAGCAAAACATTGTAATGAGTACATTTTTACTGTCCTCTAGAAACACATACTGAGATAGTACATTAACAATTTTTTTTTCAAACTATTGTATAATGTATAAGCAAGTACAAATCAAGACTAGAAATATCTCAGCTTAATCAGCAACATTCTTTTTTTCATGTAGTTTTGGCGTGTTTGGGTTTTTTTGACTGCTTGATTAGGTGATTGGTTCCATACAGATGATTCCCTGAATGCCTTGAGAAGATTATCTATATTTGAGGCTCATCTTATTGAACATAATGCTTTCCAAACAGATCATTGGGCTTTTCTTTTTTCCGTTCCTTCTCCAGAAATGTAAAGCACTCCTAGGTGTTCAAAATGGAAGCAAAGGGAACAGTTAACAAGTATTTGAAGGGCAAGTTGATCTGAAGATTTTCATGTTCTTGGTCATTTAAACTGAAATTCTTCAGCTACACTGTTCCCTAAGAGTTCCAAATCTTTAGTTGCCTTAAAGGCAACTCAGGCAGAGCCAATCAGAGTTCATCTCTACCAAAATAAGAGGGAAGTAACTAGATTTTGCTTTATTATCTTCAGATGTAGATTTTCAAGTACTTTATGAACTGAGGAACTGAGAGATGAACTATGGAGACTGAAAAGCCATATAGAGATGTCCCCT
The DNA here is from genome assembly GCA_035772895.1 of Perdix hodgsoniae. NCBI lineage: Eukaryota > Metazoa > Chordata > Aves > Galliformes > Phasianidae > Perdix > Perdix hodgsoniae. The sequence goes on along the minus strand of JAPSGF010000003.1, from coordinate 25,769,372 downwards.
GGTCTGGGATGGAGATTTAATGTTGAGCAGTGTTAGTACATGTGTTGAAAGCAGTTGAATATCCCATCAGATTCTTCATAAATTCACATCTGAACTTCTTTGTCATTTATGCTGCTATGGCAATATATATGAATGAACTTGCAGTTCAAATATATGCATGAAATGAAACCTTTATAGAATAATGGCTTAACAGTATGTTATTCTAGATACAAGGGCAGAAGTGAAAAGATAGTGGTGCCTACTGCTGTGTAGAGAAAAGAGTGTATTATAAACAGTTTTCTTCAGACATATCAAAGTCACAGAGCATCAGTGTCTTGAAAACCGATCATTACATTAAATGAAATTCTACAGTATATTATGGGGAAAAAGCAGGTTATTTTGGAAAAGAGATCAAGATTGAAGTTGTTTTAAGGAGAAATTTTTTGGTCAAAAATAATGGACCTCAGCATCATACGAACATTATCAACAAATTTGAAAGTTTGCTTTTAAGAAACCATATATTTTGAGTCTTTTTTTTTTTTTTTTTTCATGGGAATGCATGGCATGTCTGCTGAGTGATACATGACTGTCAGTGGTTCATGGGCTGGTTCAGCCTGTTTCCATGACTAATGGGGTGGAGGGACCCTCGGATCCACACACCAGGAAAGGGGTCAGGGGAAAAAGGGAGATGGGCCTAAAATAAAAGTGTCAACAATCTGAGGAGTAAAGTTAATTTACTAAAAAAAGATATTGGAATGCAAGATACCATGGCATAATACAATATAATACAATTGAAGCTGATACATAAAATGAGAAAGAGTGTGTCCAAAAAAATGAAGGCCTTACTCTAATTCTAAAAGTGAGACATCTAGCCAGGATGAGCAGAAAGGAAAAAGCGAGAAGCATCTTATCATCTGTGGTCAGTTTTTGTCTTTCACTTGGAGCAAAAAACAAACATGAAGTCCCTTGGGGTATGTAGTTCTTCTTTTCTTCTGAGAACCAGGAACCCAAAAATATCAGCAGTCTCTGGCATGGGGCCATTAACTCTAACTCCCAACACACATGATGTTATGATGTGGAATACCAATAACAAAGAATCATAAAACCATGACAGAAACTCATCCTAAAATGTCAGTAAAAATTAGCTTCAACAGAAGTTTATGAATTACAATAGATGTTAAGCAATTCTTTAAATTATTGTCAATAATATATACTCACTGGAGGAGTTCAATTATTGGAAAACAAAAAATTAATGTAAGGAAAAAAAACTACATCTGACAATTTGAATAACATGCTTATTCACAGTAAGCATCTTTAAGATATCCTTCACAAATCAGGAGCTTCATGGGATTAGGAATGATCATGCCTAGATTTAGCAATGAATCCCCCTGCTCAGGATATTGTAACAGGTATAAAACCCTTTCCAGGCCATATGGTGACAGAGGGCAGCACTCTTTCCCAGGGGCCTTGTCAGATCTCGCCACAATCTATAGTAAGGCGCAGTTGGTGAAACCTGATACTCACTTAGTTCGGCTCAACAGAAGTTCTCTTAAAGATAGTATCGAGTATAGTGATCTCACAAAATCACTTGCATTTTGTCACTGCACCACATTTCCTGCATAATCCAATATGTGTTTATCACACTATGCAGTGGTTTCACCTTTTTCCTTCTAAAATATATTCATTTATCTGTATGAATATGTAAATAAATACATACTTACATGCATTTTTCTAAAACTCATGTCATGAACCAGTTCTCCAGGAGTCAGTGCAGATCTAAAACTGGAACAGTAAACAAGTGGAAAACAAATACGGATACATTGTCACATTTATTTTATGTTTTGTTTTGGCAGATAATCTGGTAAATAACCCTGCCTTTTAAAGCAAACAAAGTTGTATTTATAAATACAAACAGTAAAAGTAATACAAACAGACTGGGGAGAGTGGGAGGGATTTAAGGAGCCAGTGCAGTGGGGCAGAAGAGATTTATTCCATAGAGTTCTTGCTTATCTCTAGAGCTGCTATTGACCTTTTATAGTACAGAGGTCTCTCTCAATTAAAGTGCTTAAGGCTCCACTTTCATCTACTAGCTATAAAAATCAAACAGAAATTCATTATCATAATTTCCAAATGCTCCACAAAACAGTACCCATGTATAGCTCATATAGCAACATAAGCCTACTGTTCTCTTACCATTGTCCACTCCACTGTACTGTCAGCAGCAACAAAACATGAAAAGGCATGACAAATGCTTAAATTCAGTTAAAATTAATCAGGAGCTCAATTAGGCAGAAAGTAATTACCCAACCTGTAATTTGAGTAGGACACAGTAACAGATGTTCCTACTTTTGCATGTAGTAGATGGGACCTTTAATTAGCTTAAAATAGCCTCATCTTTGGAATTCACTTCCCATCCACTTGGTCAATAATGGTCTCAGTTTATTGACCCGCAAGGTTCATGTGTTTTCCCCAGCTGCAAGATATTGGGAAAAGTATATTGCATGATGATATTTTAGTTTTAAATACAGCCCTTTACTGAACAAGACTTACAGGAAGGATTTACCACAGAAAGACTTATGTTCCAGTTTTCAAAAGCTCTCATTCACTTTAAAGTGCATCAATCCATATATTTATAAAATCATAGGTTTAAACGCCATACAAGAAGGCATACCTCCTATCATATCCTCTTGTAGGGACAAGGGTCCAATTGCTTCACTAGAGACAAAAACATAGGCTGCTAAGTCACTGATCTTCCTTAGGCATATTTGTATCTCCAAGAATTTCTATTTGGGTACCAAACAATCCTCTTGTTTCCTTACTTTGTTCAACAAGATCTCACATGATCATATCATAATCTGAAGCTTCATATTGTACTTCATACCTTGAAACAAAGTGAAATAATATTTCAGTAAGGAAGTTTTTTTCTCTCATTCACCTAATCTTCCCTAGAAAATAAAATGCTGTATTCACTAAATCATACCCCTGTTGCCATGGAAATTGTAGAGATTTTGCACCTTGGCATTTTGACTTCATTTCTGGATACACTGGAGAAGGAGATGGAATAAGACAAGTTGGGCTAAGAGGGTAACACAATGATTTAAATAAAAGCATCTCTCATAATTAACCAAAATGTCAAGGATATGCATGGAAAACACAGAAAAGATAAGTGGTTTTATATGTAAACATTTTCATAAAATACATTTCCCCTTTTCTATTCTGCTCCCTAGAATGATTATAATTTACACTTCCCAAAAATTCTTTTTTTTTTTTCTTGGATAGTATTACTTAATAATATTTTATCATACAGGCCATGAAATAATTACCGAAGCAGATTAAATCAAACTTTAAATGGAATAATACTCAGGCTGATTTTAGCCCAACACACTATTAACACTTAAAAGCTGGACTGTTTTGCAGACTGCAAGTTTCCTCATATAATGACTCTTACAAAAACTGAACAAATGGAAAAATTAAAATTTGAAGTTGTAGTGAAAGAAAAGGACTTTGATTGTACCAGTAGCCTGTTGTTCTACCTAATATTAACAGAGCATGTAAGAGAATTACATTTAAATTCATCATCAGTTATTCAAACTAGTGAGTAGGTAAACAGTTGCTATCTAATCTCTGTTCTTCCTTCATTACAGTCATATATTGGCCAAGGAAGATAAAAAGATTTTTTTTAAAAAGCAATATGCATGCATCTCCCTGGTATAGTTCAAAAGTAACCATGCGTACATGCAGGCTGCTAAAATTCCATTGAGCAGGTATTTTCATCTGGATTAATCTTTAGTGCTATGCAAGGGCTTCTATGCTATGGATGGTTAAGTGAAACACATACTGAACAAATCTCAGAGAGTTAATCCACTAAGTTTGCTCCTCTCCTTAACTACTTTCCATAGGACTGAAATATATTCTCTTTAGTGGCTGTGTTTTTCAGTAGAGCTGTCCTATTTTCCTTGACAATTGTCTCTGTACTGAAAATAGGAAAATTGCTTTAGGCTCTTCACCCAAGCCAATTAAAAGAGGCAGAAGGAGGAAAGCTGGGCATCTCTGGCCAAAATGCTTTGCACAGTAAATACAAGGATTATAGATAGCACATGACTCTTGAGTTCTACTGTGAATAATTACTTCATTTCAGGAGACACATTAGGTAAGGTAGAAGGCTTGTGTTACTTTATAATCATCAGCATCGTACTGCCAATTATGTTTGGCCACATATTTGCAGGAGCAGAATATCATGAGCTTTCTGTATTGGACTTTTGGACATTGGATATCTTGAGCATAGTTACTGTCAAGCTAAGATTTGTGGCACTGTTCACTGTACTGAAAGAGAATATCCTGCAGTAGCTCTTTAGGAGTTAATTTGTTCACGTAAAGAGGAAAAACGGAGAAGGTAAGTATGATCCTACCTATACTGAGATGAGCTTTCAGTTGTCCACTACAGGGGGAACAGAATGCAACTGGACATTTCATTTGAAGAATGCCTACACCATTTCAGGAAGAGAAGAGGAAACACAGCCCCACTCCCTTTCAGCAATTCAAATAGCAAATGATCATGTAATGTAACATACACAGATTCAGTACAAGTTTCCTGAGTGAAATTGCACAGTATCACTTGTGGATGGCTAGTCTGGCTCTACTAGCTAGTGTTCATTCACACTTATAGGAAAAAAGCAATATATTTTGGAGGGGACTGGTGGGGGCATCCAGTTTAAAACCCTGCTCAAATCAAGGAGGTTTTCAAACCAAATCATTAATATTTATTCAGCTGAGTTAGTATTTCTGAGAATCATGATTCCAGGGCTTCTCTGAGCAGTCTCCAAATATTTGAACACCCAGAAAACCGATTTCCTGATTTTTAAACAGAATTTGTGTTAGTGAAACTTGTGATTATTTTCTTGTGATTATTCTTGTACTTCTCACTGTACATCTTAAGGAAGTGTCTGACTCCATCTTCTCTATAAAGTAACATCAAACTATTAAAAAGGCAAGATTCTTAACCTAATTGTTTTGACAAATCCAGATAGTCCATATATCACTCCAACTACTTAATTACCTTCATTGCCTTTCACCGGACTCAAGTATGGCAGTGTCCTTACTGTACTGGAAATAGGGAAACTGAACAGAGTACAGTAGATGTAATCTCACAAGTAAAGAACAGAGGTGAAAAATTCTTTCAACTCTCTTGTGCTCTTGCCAATAAAGCCAAATTGTACTTAGCATTCTTTTCTGCAAAGATGCAAAAAAGTTACAGTGATAAATATAGCCAAAGAAATTCTATGAGTGTAGCACTACTGCATAATTAAATTTATCAGTTTGAACAAATCAGATCTGTTGTCCTTCTCCTGATGAAATTTACTACTCCAGTAGAGAGTCTGTAAAAATATTACTATCTCAACATTCTTTTTCATTCACGGTGGATCAATGAGAACAGAAAATAAAGCAAAGTGTAGACTAAGCTTATGCTAAATCATCTCCTTCAGCACTTGTGAGGATTTTTTGTTTTATAAGGTGTGAACCCCTTTCTCAATTCCATGCAATGGATCCACAAGCAATACTGCAAGACAAGATTGCATAAAGCTGAATACTGTTAAATGAAATTTTTAAATAATCCAACTTCAGAGAAATGTGGGATTTAACATACATGTATTGAATGCATACACACTGCACATACAGTCAAATTTGTTTCTAGCAGTCATAAATAAGCATTTGTGTATCAATTCGAGTCTAACTGTTCTGGAGAATTTGTAGACACTTAGTGCTGACAGGCAGTGAATGTCATCCTTTAAATGGCATTCTTTTAGCAGCAGGGGTGCCTCTAAAAGATCTGAGATAACATCAGAGACTATTCAAATTATTTTCTGTATACTACTACAGCCTATTACCAGAAGTACTTTAAAACATTTGTAGAGCCAGGAAGTAGTATCAGTTTTTTGTATTATTATACTATTCAGATTGGAGTAATTAAATTGTCAGGCATTCATGCTCATCTCATATTTTGATCCATTTATTGGTTAGAAAGATACAGTGATCCAAACCCCACTTGAAGAGTGCATTCTTTACATTTGTGAATTCTCACTTATAAGATGTGCATAGGTAATAAACAAGGATTTTGTTCATAGTCATTATAATTTCATATATCACTTCATCATTTCTCCATTAAAATATTGTATAGCATGTATATCCCCAAGCATAGAAAATGTCATGAGTTAACACACAATTTCTTCATTCCGTAGTTTTTCACATAAACTGATCCAAATAGTTAAGGACAGATTTACAGGATTTTGTCAGCTACCTTACCACTATAATCTTAAATCTCTTTTTACATATAGCTATATGCTGTACATATAGCTGTATATATACTATAACATATGTAACACATTACAAAGTAAAAGCCTATAGGTCTTAACCCATCTTTGATTCAGTGCTGAAAAAAATCTGTGAACATCATTTTGCACTGTCAAATCAAGTTCTATTTTTCAAAGCTTTTGTATCAAAGCAGTTACATATATGTAAAAAATCATAACAACCATGGCTAATTCAAGGACAGTACATATACTGACAAAAGCAGCAAATTTATTGTTCATGTTGAACAATTCAACTGTCACTGCTCACTGAAGCTGAGAAATTTATTTATTTTGCATATCCCTGGTAGATGTGCCCTCATATGATTCTTATAAAACTGCTTAAGTCTCTTGAGCTTGTGAAATATCATTTAGATCAATTAGATGAAGTGGAATCAAAAGAAGTGTTCAGTGGCTGAGACAAGATACATGAAATAAATGTACCAGTAGATTGCACAACAATAAAATAACCAAATAAACTATATCATTCTAGACATCAAATCCTTGCAGCTCACCTGGATCCTCAATTTTAGTCCTTAACTCAGAAGCTGATTAGGAGAATATGATAATTCAGGAAATTAAGTAACACATGCAGACTAGATTCACAGCGGGCATTTTTTCCAATACAGCAACTGGCACAGCTGGTCTCCAAGTGCAAGTAGTGGCACAGCACCAGGTCCTCCACTTCAAAATCACTCCCCAGTACATCAGGCATTTCATACTCTCCAGCCTTGAAATATATAAATAAATAAAATTAAAAATTCTTACACATTATCTTTTTTTTTTTTTTTTTCCAGTTGCCTATTCAAGTATTTGGCAAATTGCTGAAAAAGGTGTCTGTTTATAATAATGCCTTTTTACAAGTTGTTAGTCTTATTACCAAAAAGATTTAGGTATAATTTATTCTGTTTGATCTGACCTCCAGTTTGGACCTTGAATACTTAAATGTTGTACAAGCATACAGTTTATAAATCTAGTGAGGATAAATAAATAGGTTGTTTATTGGTGTTTAGACTAAGCTTGTGTTCATGTCAAATGTTAAGTTGATGTCTGGTTCAAAAGACTCTTCACATAGCTAATAAAAGTGTGTGCCTTCTCCCAGAGAAACAGCCCTTTTCAAACATTATTAAGCATTCCTCAACTTACACAGTGTCCTGGCCAGCCCTGGAGAATGGAGAATGTCATGAATAATTCTCTGTAGAAATGTTTATGTGATCTTTGCATTAGTGTACAGATGAAGGCTATGACAAGGTTTATTACTGTAAAAGCAAAACTAACTTGTCTGAAACCTCTTCAGATGTAAAGACACCAATTAGTTGCATCATTTTCTTGATGGCATCAGCATGCCCAATAACGTTTTGGGATGGTGAAGTTAGATGGAAAGACTAATGTATTCTAACAAAGAAGATTAAATTTGACATATTGAACTGATTTTCTCCAGGCTGATCTTGGTCCCTCAGAGCAGTACGTGAGCTGTGCACAGCTTTCAGGTTGAAAATCTTACAATTACCATGCATTTTAAATTCATCTTACTTGAAGAATGTATTCCAAACATACTGTGCCTGGAATATCAGCATGACCTTATGAAAATTAGAAAAGGGACAAAATATGTCATCCTTTTATTTTCTCTTGTCTTCCCAGGCATTAAGTTAGCAAAATTTATGATCATTGAAAATATTTTTGGATCTCCTTCACTTACGAATTATTTTTGAATTGTATTATCTTATTTAGAAATATGTCTTTTTCTAAGAACACAGTCCAGAAAGAAGCATTTATTTTCTACAAAACGGGAAGATGCCTAGGACAAACCATTTTTGTTCTTGTATGTATGTTATGTAGGTTGCTCTAAAAGCAAAGCCTCCTGTTTATTTACATGAAAACTATAACAGATATAAAGAGCAATATAAAGCTATTTGATAGAGCAAATTCTCAGCTACTGTCATTTTACATATTCACCACCATTACCTATGCATTTTCACCAGTAATGGACAGGAGTCTACGTGCTGCACTCATGAAAAGCTGCACCATCAGAGATGCAGTGTTGCTGTCACCACTGCTGTACACTGACCACTGCTTCACCATGCTCACGTTTGGTCTGCATAAATATTTAGCAAGTGTTGATAAATGTCAGTGGGTGCCATATTTTCCTCATGGAGGAATTCAATTCTGTACTTTTGCTCCATACGCACTTCCATCTCAGATGCCCTTTTGTCAGACTGCCCCTCTGCTGCTATGTGTTGCACAGTAGCAAACTGGGATATTGGCAGGAAAATTCAACCCATGTTGCTATACCACTAACATCCATCTCTGTCATCATGAACCACCATAATGAAAGTAGAGTTTTGCTTCTGGGAATTTGCTCTATCAAATAGTGTCATTGTATTCTTTGTATCTATCATAGCTTCCACAGAAATCAATAGGAGACATTACTTTTCAAGCAATATAGGTACAAACAATTGACAATTTGTTGAAACAAATTAATTATTAATTATTAATTAATAATAAAATATTATTAATAATACTTTTAATTATGATTTTGAAAAAAATAAAATTAAATTAAAATGTGGGTAATTTTACAAATTATCAGTTAAAAAAAAAAAAAGTAAAAAATGAAAGTGAATTCTTGCAGGTCCATAAAAAAAAGAAAATTTAAACTGAATTTTTTTGAAAAATTAATAATAGATTTATGGGTTTGTTTATGAGTTCAAGTTCAGAAAGTTATAATAACAGCATAATTAATTTATGCATAACCATAACCTTTACAACACATTGAAGAACATAATCTCTCTCCTAAAGAACTGATCTAGATCCATAGAACAATAGGCCTTTTGGAAGGGACCTTTAAAGGTAAACCAGTCCAACTCTTCTGCAATGAACAGGGACATCTATAGCTAGACCAAATTTCTTAGTGACTTCTCTCACCTGGCCTTTATTGTCTCCAGCGATGCGGATCCACCATCTCTCAGAGAAAACCTGTTCCAGTGCCTCATCACTCTAATTGTAAAAATCTTCTGTATGTTCAGCCTAAGTCTCCCCTCCGTTAATTTGAAACCCTTTTCCATTGTCCTATCACAACAAACCCTGCTAAAGAGTCTGTTGCCTTTTTTCTTATAGTCCCTCATTAGATACTGAAAGGCCCAGCTCAGATCACCTTGGAGCCTTCTCTTCTCCAGGTTCAACAGCCCCAGTTCTCTCAACCTGTCCTTTTTGTGAAGGTAGAGCACGGCATGGAAAAGTAGGTATTAAATGTGCTGATAAAAGAAAATATATATATATGATTCCTACAAATATTATGTACATGACCTGAAGGATAATATGGAGCAAAGTGGAAGATGACAACAAAGATAAACACAAGAATTTGGAGACAATAAAAAGGAGAATCTTGCCTACTTGTATTTCCTCAGACTAAAGACTGTTTAATCCAGTGCTGTTGTGCTCTTCAATCAGTAGACTGTCCATAACCAGTTTGTTTTAGTGTACAACAAGCTGAATTAGCTTATCAGGGCACAATCCAGCTAGGCTTGCAGCCGAAGTCTCACTTAGCAAGCTGGTCCTTCAAGTGGTAACTCAATATCCACTCCCTACTGCAATCTTCTATAAATATAGACTTTTATTCTTCTTAACAGCATTATAAACTGAAGATCTGCGGTTCAAGAAAAACATTCTGTGTCAATTTTTGATGGAGGTGCAATGGAGAATCTGTCAGGGATACTGGGAGGAGAGAACTGAAAACAATAGGAGATGTAAAAGGTAAAAATATCAGTTGAAAACTTGTTTAGCTATGGTAAAAGGTGATTTTTGGAAGCAAAAGAACTTTTCTTATTATATAATGGATTATACCTTTTTTATTTAATTAGAATATCCAATGAGGCCTTTCAAAGGCTCCTACTTCAGGAATTATACCTACGCTGCATCAAACTTAAACGTATTGGTATATTTGCAAAGGCACAATGGTTTCTGCACTGAAAAGTGCTCAGCCCCTTCAGTTAGACGTGCAATAGCATAGTAATTAATATGATTTCCTTATGTATGTTATTGTTTAAGCAGTTGTTCTTTCGGGGAATTTTACATAGAAAAAAATGTGTCATCTGGTTCAATTGTAAAAATACATAAATTCAGCACAAAGTGCAACATTTCTTCTAAGTGAATGAGAAAAAAGATATATATATATATATATATAAAATAAGGGCAAGAAAAGTGCAGTTTTAGTCTATCTCGATAGCCTTTGAATTCAGAAGTTGCACATTTAAATAATGAGGCATATCACCAATTGTGACCAACCCTAGTTCCCTGGAACTTCATACAGATATAACAGTTCAACAAAGGTATGCTCCAATTATGCTAATCACGATGCCTTGGCATTCACTCAGAGAAGTCATTCTGTATTCAGTGGCAGAAAAAAAGTGTCAGAACAGCATGCTGCTACTTGGCTACTTCCTTAATAGCCCACCAGCCTGTCAAAGGCTGAGTGTCCTGTTCTCATGTTGTTTGTCTAATCTTACAAGTTCTACAATTACTTTGTCATTGTGATGGGCTGGTCTGCAAAAGGCATGATGTTTTTCTAGTTGTGAGTGGTATTTGGCAACTTCTAAAATATTACAGGAAGTTACTCTTCTTTTTTCAGATTATCAATAAAAAGAGTGAAGAATTTAAGGGGGAAAAGGCAAAACAAAACAACTATCAAACAATGACAATAAATAAGAACTTCATATGAAACAGCTAGCATTGGTTGTCTGCTATAGAGCTCTGAAAAGTATGCTTATAAATATTCATACACCTTCTGAATTATCCTTAGTGAAATATCTTGTCAACTGTCATGAAATTTTTAATTCCTAAAAAAAGTTTACTATGACATTAAATAGATATTAAATGGAATAGAGAACTATGCTTGTTGCAGAATTCTCCAGCATGATACCTGTATAAGAGATATCAATATATGTTGCACTTTCTGAAATGAATTAAAGACAGAAAATGAAGTAATGATTTTCCAGTATGTCAGTATTTGCTTTTCTGGTATGAGACTGGAAGAAAATGTTGTGAAACCAAATCTTGTTTTTCTGCCAATTTTCTAACTGTGATATTAAAAAATACATGGAGAACAGAGAGGAAAGAAACATAGTGCAGCCTAAGCTACTTTGACAACTGGCCAGTTTGAAGAATGCCTTTCCTAAAGCATGAAACAAAAAATGCATTAATCTTCTGTATACAGTGAATTTTCCTCTTTAACCTTTGCTGTGTTTTGAAAACATTTAGAAAAATAAGAGTATATTTATCTCTAAGACTGAATGTACTGTTATTTATCTACATGGCAATTCTTTTTTGACCCAAATGAGGAGTCTGTTCTTCTACTTTCTACTTAGAGAAGTCAACTGTCAAGATAAATACTAAGAACAGAGTACAAAAATATGTTAATCCTCTACTTATTCATCTTTACAAGAGATTTAAGGGGAAATTTAATATGGATATTGCTAGAGTCTGAACAGCAGCCAAACTAATTCTATAAAAGTGCTCTGTCTACATATTAACTACTGTAAATATGCAGTGATTCAATCCTATTTGCATTACCTTCAAACATCTGATAGGATTTTCCTCATCTTTTTCATAGTCTTTCAAAAACATCAAGAAAAAAGAATGTGGATCCAGCAGCTTGAGCAATTGCTCTATTTAGTCAAATATCAGAGTTATTGTGGGTTAAGGTATTTTAGATATTTCAGTTTTATATAGTTTATTCTTTTCTTATTTGATTATGAATTTATATGGAAAAAATAACTTCTGGTGAACTCAAAATTTATAAATGTTTTAGACCTACAACAATGGCATAGTGCATCAAATACATAAAAATATAACATCATATATAATCATATATATATTTAATCATGTCCAAATCACTTCTCAGTTTGTCCAAACAAACAAATAAAGAAACAAACAAACAATTTGCTTTTGATTTGGAAGTAGTTAAAATATTATAAGTATTGCATTAAATCATTTTTTTTATATACAACTAAGCATAGGCAGTCACAGCATCACTGAAAGAACTCCCAGGTGGTTAATTTTGAAAAAGACTTTTACCATACTATTTGAATATCATGACAGAAAGCAAAGAAAAAAAAAGAAATGTTCCACTACATATGGAAATTACCCTGTTAATTTTTTTGACACCTTGTTTCATTTCTCCAGCCCTCTGGAATAAGTCTATCTACACAGTGACACCAAGCAGTGATGTTCTTGGGCAAGCAGAAATCACAGAATCTCAGAGTCATAGAACTGCAGAGATTGGAAGGGACATCTGGAGATAATCTAGTCCAAGTGGTCTGCTAATGCAAGTTTCTTATAGTTAGTTACACAAGAAAGCTTCCAGGTGGGTTTTTAATATCTCCAGAGAAGGAGACGCCACAACCAGCTTGTGGGAAGCATGTTTCAATGGGAAGCATGTTTCATCTATCACCTTCAGTGTAAAGAAGATTTTCCTCATGCTACTATAGAAGTTCCTATTGCCCATTGTTCTGTCTCTGAGCAGTGAAAGAGCCTGGCTCCATCCACTGGACTCATGCTCTTCAGGTAATTATAAACATTTATAAGGTCACTTCTCAGACTTATCCCAAGGGTGAACAGTCCCTGGTTTCTCAACCTTCCTTCGTAAGGGAGATCCTTCAGACCCCTAATCATGTTTGTTATTCTTTGCTGGGTTCTTTCTAGGTGACCCCTGTCTGTGAGGAACACAAAAGTGGACACAGTATTCTAGATATGGTCTCAGAAAGGCCATCTGCAGTAAAGAAAGAGGGCAACCTCATCTTGCAGTAAAGAAAGAGGACAACCAGTCTGCTGATCACACTTTTTTTTGTGCACTGCGGGCTTATGGCCAACATTAAGTAACAATATGAAAATGTATTATTAAATACATTTAAGTAGCAGAATTTTTGGAGTGAGCATTTGTACAAATGAAAGAACATATAAGTAGAGAAAAGTATTGAGTTCATTGGAAAAAAGTCATGGATCTATGGGTAAATGGAATTCAATAGTCACTTCACATGTTGATTCCAGAGAAAACCTACCTGCATGCTCTGCCTGTGCATTCAGTGCCTTTCTAGAAAATGCCATATATAAATTTAATGACCAAGACAGTGGGGGAAGATGTAACGGTGAGTGAGTCACCAAAAGGTTTATCAGACTCCTTGATAGACCCTATCACTGTGAAACCTTGGGAGTCTGGAGTGTAAGACAGAGAGCAAACAGTATCTGTTTGAGTCTAAAGGTAAACAGGAGATTCTGTTTGTATGCATTGTTAATCTTATCACACTTAAGAAACCTTTCATCCTGTATCACTGTTGTTTGGGAGAAGCTAGGCCAATTAACTGATTAGAGGAACAGGAATTTCTGGCTTGTAAGTGAACGGTATATGAGATGTCTGCTGAACGCAATAAAGCAGAACGATTTTGAGAACTATTTGGATGCTACAAGAAACTGTGACAGCTCTCTAACTCAACTGGGCGCCAACACAAGACTAAGTACATGTCTACTTTTAATTAAAATAAGCAGGACAAGGAACAATTAGTATTACTAATTATGTACTAAAACACATGAGTCAAGGTGGTTTTCCACGTTATTTTCTAAATTTAAAAGAAATTTTCAAAGTGAGTTTGCCATCAATATGCTTATGAATTTTTCCCTATTTCATAGAATGGCCTAGATTGAATCATCTAGTTCTAACTCTTCTGCCATGGACTAGTTGTTACGCACTAGATTGCCCCATCCACTTTGGTGCTGAATTCCTCCAGGGAGACATCCACAATCTCTCTGGACAACTTACGCCACTGCCTCACTCACTGACTTAAGGTAAGTCTTTCAGTTCTCAATTATAGTGAAACATTATTTGTGGTGGCATTCTCTGGGTTAACCCACAACATCTTTCTGTAGAAGCCAACTGGTGATTGACATAAAATTAATTGCAGGTGTAATTCAATGTATTTTACCTATGGGATTCAGATTATCACCTAAAATGAATATCTAGTTAACAGACTTCTTTAAAAAAAATATTATCAACATTTGTGTGCATGAAAATATTTATTTTCATTCCCCTTTAAAATGCATCACTGTCTAAAAGGAAAAAGGAAAAATAACGCTCCTCAACATGGCTTCACAATTTGTTACTGCCATACATTTGCTACTGTACATACAAATTATGTCCCATTTATAAAGTTCCTGAAAATTCTTCTAAACAATTCCATATCAGAACTCATTTTCTAAACCTGCATTTTCAAATCAAAACATAGGATAAAAACAGAATTTATTGACAGTTGGTTTTGAATAGAATTTTCATTCCCAAAAGTTCAGGCAGGGCTATGCTGGCTGTAGTTCGACTGAGGGTAAGTAAATTGAAAGCATTTTTGGAAAGCCCAGCTCCATGCAGACTTTTATAGATGCTTGTCTCAGCAAGAAGATCTGATTTCCTTCTCCCTGGTTTGGAACTGGAGCTTCAATCTAAAATTAGATGTTACAAATCAGACTTGTCTCCCTGTGCAAACGCTCTACAGAAGAATTTCCCTGAGTGTATAAATGAAAGTCTCTTTCTATTCAAATAATTAAAAACACCTACTGACCTTAATAAATGTAGACAACTTTAAAAATGGCTGATATTTAATCATTAACATTTATAGCCTCCAAAATATAACAATTTTACTTTTCTTTCAAAACCTTACTTATAAAGAGAAGAATGTATTATATTATGATAATATGGCATTAGAAAATGAAAGCTGCTTAAGTTCTATATTGCTTTCAAGGTTCACTATATTGTGAGCAGACCTTTTCTCCTTAGCCAGAAAATCTCAAGTGAGTTATGTGTGTATCAACTGGAGCTGCCACTGGCTCAGATACTGGTGTGTTTGGGTGATACCTGGCTTTATGCTTATTTTTGTAAATTTTAGGATCCAATTTACTGTCTTTCCATCCTATCTTCAAGAGATCTTTACATAACCACTGTCAGTTCTAGACTCCTATCATCCCTCATTATGGGGAGGACATTCTGCCTGTGTAGTGAGGTTTCCTATAAGTTGAACACTGCAGACACATAGCCAAAAACCACAACTCATGTTGCTTCGACCTTCACTGGGAAACCATCTTGACCCTCAGAAACTACTGACAATAACAGATCAAGTAGATTACCAGCAATTAGTTCATGTTTGCATTTCAGACAATATTTAAAGATCTTCAATGAGAAAGAGTTTCAAAGAGTTGATTCCCCTCATGCCTGTAGGCTGCCTTTAGGTACTGAAAGGCTGCAATGAGGTCACCCCGCAGCTTTCCCTTCCCCGGGCTGAACAAGCCCAGCTCCCTCAGCCTGTTTTTGCAGGGGAGGTGCTCCAGTCCCCTGATCATCTTTGTTGCCCTCCTCTGGACCCTCTCCAACAGCTCTCTGTGTTTCTTATACTGGGAGCTCCAGACCTGGACACAGTACTCCAGATGGGGCCTCACAAGGGCAGAGTAAAGGGGGATAATCACCCCCCTGTCCCTGCTGGCCACCCCTCTTCTGATGGAATAAATTATAATCTTTGGCAAATTTATAGTCAAATCATATCAGTCTGGCAAGTGTAGATAAGTAGCTCATGATGGTATTGCTCCAGGAGGATCTAAAATGCTGCTTTTCCTTCTCTCAAGTGATGTAGCATTTCACAGAGACATTTTTCTCTTTGTCCTATTGTTGTGTTTGATCTTTTCAAAGGTTTCCTCATAATTCCTTCATTTATTTCTGACCGTATTGAAAGTGTGGGTATGCCTTTTTAATATTTAGTTTTTTTGCTTTTTCTTATACATTTCTGTAGTTTATTCTGAGCACGGTATTCTCCTAAGAGCTGCTTGAGTGTGCAGACAGCCTTTGGCAGGAGGATGAACAGCAGTTATAAGTAACACTTTCTTGACAACATATTCCTAACTAAACCAGGTCAAAGTAATGTTTTTCCAGTTCTTTTCTGTTTTTATTCAGAGCCCTATCCCTTAGCATAAAGGACTTGAAAAGACCTTCTGATGTTTGATGTTTAATAACTGAAATAGATAAATGTGCTGTAGGTCATAGACGCAGCTGCCTGCTTCTGTCCCACCTCCAATATCATAAATTTTTTGTCTCTCTGTTTTTAAATTGCTAACATGGGTACACTGAGTAATTGAATTGTATCATATTTGCACACACAAATATTTCCATTTGGAAATATTTGAGCAAGTTCATCGTTTGTACTCACACATGACACTGTATTGAATGCGTAATTTAGCACTTATTTTCAGAACAAATAGCTTGGAAAAATTGCATGCACAATTGATAGTAATTGAGTGTGCAATCTCACATTGGAGCTTATTAACATATTCATTCTGTCTAAGCTCCACATACAAATACAGAACGTTCTTTTTGACACTAAGATTGTATCAGGCAGCAGAAACAGCATGAACATCAGATCAGTACATGTTGCAAATAAGAATGCAATGCAGGGAGACAGCACAGAGAAAAATGTAGACTATTTTTGAAATTCTAAATTAATGTAGTCAAATGTTTTAAAAATACTTTACAGGAAAAAAATAAAATTATTATCATGATAAGTAAAAACCTTTTTCTACAAAACATTTCATGCCCTTCTCTAAAGTATTCACAAAACAAACAAAAAACAAAAACAAAAAAAAAAAACAACCAAAAAAACAAACAAAAATAGTAATTAATTGGAATTGTCAATTGCAGAGCCACAGCGGTTTTGTGCTGTTGTCCTCTTACGTTTATGATTAAGTGAAAGTTTATGTTCATGATGCAACAAATTTATAGAGCAAATTTGGGCTGTTCCTGGTAACAAACTTTATAACAGCCATAAAAATATGCATGTAGGTTTTTCTGGGGACTCTTAGTGAATTCAGAGACAACTTCTGATTCAGATACAAAAATCATAGTTGCACTTTTCCTATCTACAAGAAATCAGAACACACAGAATTATAAATATGGAGATATTTGTATTATGATATAAAGTTGGCATATTTGAACAAAACAGAGATCTCATATACAAGAATGGGATTCCTTAAATAGCACCTGTCCTTTGCAAGGACAATGATATCATACAAAATTTTAGGTTATTATCTACAAAATAAAGAAGTCTTAACAAAAGAACTTAGATATACAAAACCAGTACAGTAACAGTTTACAAAATGTTCTCTGTGCTCAAACAAGAACATATACAAAACCATACATTTTTTTAAACAAATAACTGACAAATAAAGGAAACTGCAACAGTATAAATTCACCATGAACCAAGGTTATGTATTTAATAGTACAGTTTTGCAGAGTATGTCTTTCAGCACTGATGCATTACATAAGAGGATTTGACAAGGTTACAATTTGTGTTACTAATGGAAATTCTTTTCAAGAATTAACCTTTAGGCTATAAAGAATGACAGATATTCAAATATTCTAAAATGAGTATTTGAATTGAAAATTTCTATTCATTTTTCTCCCCAACAGAATTTCCATCCTGCATTGCAGTATGTCACACACACAATTGAATTCTTAACAGCTGCCATTCAAGGGAGCTGCAGAGGACCATTTGGAAGTAATATTTTGCTCTGTGTGACATCTCATTTTTTTCTCCTCAGAAATCATAATTTTTTACACACCTAGTAGTCTTCCTAACAGGAAACCAGCTCTGCCTGTCATTTTGATTGGGGAGGAACCTTGTTTTCCAGGTCACTGGCTTGAATTCAGGAGACAAGATATTCATGAGGGACCTATGTGGGGAATTTACATCTTACTGCAGAGTTTTCCTCTCCATTTGTCAGCATGCCAGGTCAGTGAGTTGCTCCCTTGTCAGAGGGAAGATAATGGCTGCTGCTTTGCCTCCCACTTATTACACACTCAGTGCATCTGACCTTGGTGTGGGACCCTCAAAGCATTCTGATTTTTGGCTTTCCTCATGCCTTAACTCAAGCCCCCTTCCCTGTGAACCCACAGTCCATGAACTTGGGCAACCTGTGTTGTTTTTTTTTTGCCCCTAACAATCACATTTTCACATATGTATCCTATTCCTACAGAATTCCTTGTATTTTACAAAAGAATAGGATGCTTCCAATTATTGTTATATTGATGGAAAGATACAGTTACTACTACTACAAAAATATAATATATTGTTATTATTTGTTAACACTGCAAAATCTTTCAAGCAATATTGCATTTTTAAAATCATTATTTACACCTCCATCAGTTTTTATCAGTTCTTCTATAGTTAAAAAACAAAAACAAACAAACAAACAAAAGTAATGAATGCTTCCCTTTTGAGTTCTTTAATTTAGGGGCGAAAAAAGCTACATACAAATCTTTTGCTTCTTATAACCTGTTTTGCTATCATTCACTGAGTTCTTCTCATGCACGTACAGAAAAATCAGTGGGCTGCAGGTATTCATGTTTTAATTTTGATTTTACTGAGGCCAAATCTAATATATATCCAAGTCAGCTGCAAGTCTGCAACGAAATTTTACTTGGCTTTGGATCTGACTCTTACTTCACAAAGACCAGCAGCATATGATGTAAATTAGCAAGTAAACCACGCTACAAAGAAGACTGTGTGACTTATGTCTTCAAAATGTCCTATTACTGTGCCACAAATGGACATTTCAGATTCAAATACCTCTACAACATGAAAGAGATGTGATGAGATGGAAATCAAGTGTGTACAACTGTACATGCTCTAGTGAAGGAATGTTTCTATATTTAAGTGAAATGACTATCTAAGATGAGAAAGCTGGAAGATTTTCATTCGAAAAAGAAACTATCTAAAGTTTTCAAAATTTAATTTAAAAAC
Source organism: Perdix hodgsoniae (assembly GCA_035772895.1). Lineage (NCBI taxonomy): Eukaryota > Metazoa > Chordata > Aves > Galliformes > Phasianidae > Perdix > Perdix hodgsoniae. Next base: position 25,750,231 of record JAPSGF010000003.1, on the reverse strand, counting down.
TGTCTTATTTGCCTCATTTTTCTAGTGAAACTTGTATCTTACTACAGATGAAATTCACTGGAAATACTATTTTACTACTTCACTGGAAAATACTACTGTTAAACACTTCAGATCAGTCAAATCTCAGATGACTGAAAAAAGTCACCCTCCATTTTTAAAGAGAGTGGAAAGGGTGATCCAGGCTACTGACCTGTCAGTCTCACCTCTGTGTCAGAAAGATAATGGAGCAGATCCTCCTTGAAGCCATTGTGAGGCACATGGGAGAGAAGGAGGTGATACAGGAGAATCAGCATGGCTTCACCAAGGGCACATCCTGTGTAACAAACCTAGTGACTTTCTATCATGGTGTAATGCATAAATGGACAAGGCAAGAGCCAATGATGTCATTTATCTGGATGTCAGTAAAGTCTTTGACATGATACCCCACAACATCCTTCTCTCCAGACTGGAAAGACATGCATTTGACATGACAATTGGATTTTCCATTGGACAAGGAATTGACTGCTGTATGAAGCCCAGAGAATGGTGGTCAGTGTCCAGATGGAGATCAGTGAGGAGTGCTGCCCCCCAAGGGTCAGTGCCTTTAATGACTTCAGTAGCATCAACACAGGGTTGAGCGCACCCTTAATTGTTAATGACACCAAGTTGTGTGGTGTTGTCAGCTTGCTTAAGCTACGGAATACCATCCAGTGAGACCAAGACAGGCTACAGCAGTGAGTCCAGTTGAACCTCATGACATTCAACAACTCCAAGGGCAAGATCTTGTTCCCAAATAGAGGAAATTCAGAACCAATAAAAGCTGAGGGATAAAAGAATGGAGCACAGCCCTGCCAAAAATATCTTGGGAGTACTGGTGGGTGTTAAGCTGAACATGAGTCAGTCATATGCACTCACAGTCCAAACCAATCATGTTCTGGGCTGCATCAGAAGAAGCATGGCGTGCAGGCCACAGGAGGTGACTCTACCTCTCTACTCTGTGCTAGTGAGAGCTCACCTGAAATGCTAGGTCCAGATTCTCAGTTCTCAGTCTCAAGACATGGACCTGTTGGAGTGCATCCAGAGGAGATGTACTCCAGAAGTGATCCAAGGAATCTTAACAGAACAGGCTGAGAGAGCTAGGGCTGTTTGGCCTGGGGAAATGAAGGCTCAGACGTGACTTGAGAGTAGCCTTTCAATATCTAAAAGGGACTATAGGAAAGAAGGGGAAAGACTCTTTAGCAAGGTCTGTTGTGATAGGATAGGGGGAAACCATTTCAAAGTAAAGGAGGGGGGATTTAGATTAGGTGTAAGAAAGAATATTTTTACAATAGATGTGGTGTGGCACTGGAACTGGTTGCCCAAAGAGATGCTAGATGTCCTATCCTTGGAAATATCAGGTCAGGCTGGACCAGACTCTGAGTAATCTGATTTAGCCATAGGTATCCCTGATCACTGCAGGCGAGTTGGACTGGATGACCTTTGAAGGTCCCTTTCAACTCATAGAACTCTGTGATTCTATGATTATAAATAATTGCTCTGAGGCAACACTTAGTCAACATCTCCATGTATTTGTAGTCCAGTTTCCTTCCAATAAACTTGTTTTCATTGTTAATAGTTCCATATATAGGTGGAAAAATAGTTTAAATACATTAAGAGATGTATACTTTTAAATAAATTAATAAATACTTAAATTATTCCTGTCAGTAATATGTAACTAACTTTTGATGTAAAATTTATAATTTGCTTTCCATAGTTACATATTGGAAGATCATAAATATAGTTTAATATGTGCCACACAAAATGCAGTGCAAGTCAGAATAATAACCCAGGAATATCATTAGTGTGGGTTGATGTGAAGATGTCTTGATGCCTTGCTATCCTGCCTTTCTTCACAATGACTGTCTCAAAGTTAAGCAAACATAGGGGAATCCTTTAAATGGTAAGTATTAAGCAAATACTTTATATATATAATTGAAGCAAGATGGATCTTTGTTAAATACTACCTTTTGTAATGAAGAAAATAAATCAGAACAAAGCTATAAAAAGTAAGGAAATACGTACGATTTATATTCCTAATATTACAATCTACTTTCCAATCTGATTTGCCTCATCTATAATCTAGGAAAAGATATGCACTGGAAGGATCTAAAAATCTTGACTAGCATTGGATTTTAGGAAACAATGGGAAATATCAATTTACAGAAATATTATTGCATTCAGATATGTTTTCCAACTTAGTAACAGGAGCATGAAGAAAGTATGGTATTTACATTTTCATAAAAGGGATGAGTATCTACAGCATAAGAAAAATGTTGCAGAAAGAATTACAAATCTGACTAAAAAAGAAAAAGCATAATAATAAGACTTAAACAATAAAGTGTCTTTGTAAATCAGTATAACAATAAGATTCCTGTTTTGTATTTTAGAATACCATTTCACTGCTTTATTTTCTTGCAATTATTTGAAAATAAGCTAGACAACTTTACAATCAAGGTATTTCCTCTTCGCTCCCTGGTATACACCAGACTGCCTGAGGAGATGATCGACATCCTAAGGTGTCCACAGCATAATCAGTCTGAAGAGCCTACAGTATTAAAATTCTAACTAATGATAATCAAAAAGAAATAAAAACAATAACAAGGTTGTGTAAAAACAAAAGAAATGACAACAACAAAAAAATAAATAAATAAAATAAAATTCTACGTCTGACTTAATGGAGCAAATAAATCATTCCTCTTTATGCTGCTAATGTGCATTTTCAAGGTATGTATCTTTTACATGAAACAGGCTTCTCAGGTGGCTCTCAGTGGGAACTGATCAAACTAAAACCAGAGATAACACTTGTGATTATTCAGTAAAAATTTTCAAGTCAGTTGGAGAAGTGATCACAAAGCACAGCATTTTGTCTATGATTAAAATGATTAGATGCTTTTTGTACAGTTTATAGCATCTGGTAGCTAGAAATCAGGTACATACTGAAGTAGTCATACAGGACCACTGTACAGCAAGGTTTCATGGACTGGGCTGAAAACAGTCTGTGGAATCTCATCTCATACTCGTGAAAATTCTTGCTGTAGAGATTTCCAACATTATTAAGTCAGTAGCAAAACATCCTGAGTTCAATTCCCACACAAGAATTGCCCTACAATAATATCACAAAATATTTTGTAAAACATGTCTGAATCTGTGGAACAGCCATAATGTTCTAGTGCAGCTGATTGTTCTGATTCAAATTTGCAAATATTATTATGATTTCAGTAATCAAGTATCTGCTGTATGGTAAGAGAGGAAGTTGCAAAACAGTTCTGTTGAGGTTCACTGCAAAACACGTGTTTCAATAACATATAATCTGGAATAAGCAGAGATAGGCAAGAGGGAGTTTTTGTCTATTAATGGGATGTCAGACAGTATGCTCTCACTGCATTACTGCTGGGATTAAATAAACATGTAAATGTATGGTGGATAGTAAGAAAACAGAGTTTGCCACTGGCCTAATTTTCCCAAATTCTCCTCACTACTCCTTAGAACAGATTTTGCAGATTCTCAGACCAGCTTTGGAATGCACCACTGATAGTGTAACTCTTCTGAAAGTGCTTTACATAACACATCAAAGGGGCTTGAAATGGGGTGATACTCTTAGAAGAAATAAAGAATATTAAATTAAGATATGACCAGACTATTCCATATTATATCTAATGAATTTCAGAAGGTATGTTAAGTTACCATTACTGCAGGGAGTATAAGTATAGGCTGAATATGCTTTATTTTCTCTTGTTTATCCAAGCCTTTCAGTACTGTTAAAGAATGCTGAAGTCAGAGATGTTCTCTGTTATGCCCCAGCTTCAAATACAAACACTTTGTAAAAGCTTAGGCTGTTCAATAACTTTACGAATAAGACATGGCGCAGTTGTCCCAGTACATATACAGAAGCTACAATGTTACTATTCCATATATCTTAAAAGAAAGATACCAATAAGAGTTTACTTGGAAACAAAATATCCTTTCAGAAAATAAATCGGGTAAGGTTCTAAGCGCTTACGTTGGTAAGTCAAAAATATTTTGTTTTCCTTTAAAAAGTCTGAAAAACAGAAACTCTTTCTTTCAAACACAGCAAGTTATATTCAAGATCATAAAGGCACATCCCACGTTTCTGTAGTCTTGTCTGTATTAGTTTAGAAAAACAGCTTTAGGAATTCTATAACATCCATTTTGAATAAAAAAGTTTGCAAATTATGATAACTTGAGTCTTTTCGGTTGCAGGAGTGGATCTATTCATGATTCATTCACCTCTGATTCCTGCAAGATGAAATGTTTTCTTTCATGCTTTCAAATATGGATTAAGAATCTATGATTTGTATGTTAGAATGATGTGTGAAATTAGTAGTAATGGTAAATACTATACTTAAATACAGTGCTCATTACCTGAGTAGCACAATAACCTTATTATGTTTAACACAGGTATTTACAGAAGACATTTAAATCTTGAGGTAAATTTCCAGAAGCTTGTTTCAATAAGGAATAAAGATACCGGAGAATTAATATGACTCTTGAGACAAAATACAAGATAAATACTTATCACAATAATAATAATAATAATAATAATAATAATAATAATAATAATAATAATAATAATAATAATAATAATAATAATAGAACAGAAAGTCTACACAGTACACATGAACAAATATTATTAATAACTAATCAAATACTTGATTTGAAGGAGAGTAAACAAAATGGACTGAAATAGGCAGAATTCCTATCATATATTTGATAATAACATTTTGCAGATGTAATTCAATTTCATCAGATGCTACTGAGATCACAGAGTGGTATATCACAACACAGATAAAATTTTGTTTCTCTCAGTTCCTATAAAATGATTTCTAATTTTAATCAACTGTCATGCAAAAGGAATTCTGTTGTAAAGGCAAGATTTTTTCTTATTTTCTTTGTCTAATAAAAAAACAAAACAAAAAAAAACAAAAAACAACAACAAAAAAAATAAGAATAATTTCTCTGTACCATTCTCAAGTGGCTTTAAAGCTAAACAGAAAGAAACATATTAATGATTTGTTAGTTATTATTACGCTACTGAAGGACCAGTGAAATAAATAAAGATGAAACACAAAAATCTACATTCTCAAAACTTCAAGTCTCCAATACATCTTGTAGCTTTAAGTCTTAATGAATTTTTAATACATCTCTTCCCTTTTGTGATTGGATTTTTCAGAACTAAAGTTTTAAAATCACTAACAACTCAGCAAGTCATCAAAAGTTTTCCTGAACGTGTCCTTGCTATGTCTAAATAGGAAAGCTTCTAGCAAAAGAAAAACTATCACATTATTCTTAAGTATGCATTCTAGTATATTTTTGTTGCTTTATGAAGTATCGCAGTTCACTGAAAAACACCTTATATATTTATGAAAAAATAGCCAAATAGTTTTTGGGTCTTAACCTATCTAAACTGAATGAACAATAACTATGAATTTGTCAGATGTTCAATATTTAGCTACTCTTAAAGGGAGCATTTCCATTTTTTTGAATAATACCCCAGATGAGGATTTGGTCCCCAGCATTCCTACTTCCAGATGACAATTACTGATATTCTTCCCAAGCTGACAACATGTAGCTAAGACAACTGACCTTCAAGATTCTTTATCCTTTTCTTATTATTAACCACTTAGATGTTATTAAATATGTTGATGGGCATCTTCACAGTTTCTTAGACATAGTCTGTTGCTATAAAAGTATAAAGGTCTCATCACCACATCAACTATACTTCTGCTGCCCATTCTGATACCTGGAAAAGAGAAAGCAGTGTTCTTCTTATCTTTGTACTCTGAGCAAAGGTGACTTGACGTAAGGTGTTGCTTCTTCACCGTATCTGGAGATAGTACATCAGATGGGTCCCCAGTAAGTTTCCTCACCACCTGCATAAGGCTATAATTCTCCATAAGGTCCAGGAATCTTTTAGTTTGGTTCTTCATCATGTATTTCCAGCATACATCAGGGAAGTCCATGAGCACTGGTGATCATGAAACTTCTATGTCTGATTCTTCATTATGGATGAGTGTTCTAAACAATATCCCTATACAATATCTTCATTGTCCCTTCCCCCGACTCTTACTTTCATCACTATAACAAAGCTTCCCTAATGTAGGGAAGGCTAGCCCACCTCCTCTTATGCCCTGCATAATTCTCCTGAAGAGCCATCCAGCATTCCAGTGAAGTAAGTTTATGATATCATAAACCTGAGACATCAGTATAGCTTATTTCACCTGGCAGAATGAAAGTTAGGAAAGTATTTGAGTATCTTTTAGCTGCTAGAAGAAGAAATTACTAAGCTACAATCATAGAATCAAAGAATTTCTCAGTTTGGAAAAGACCTTCAAGATCATTGAGTCCAGTCGCAACCTAACCATACCACCCCAACTCTAACAACTCTCCACTAAGCACCACATCCAAACAGTTTTTAAACACATGCAGGATGGTGACACAACCACCTCAATGGGGAACCTATTCCAGTGTTTAACAACCCTTTCTGTAAAGAAGTTTTTCCTGATATGCAACCTAAGCTTACCCTGGTGCAACTTGAGGCCACTTCCCCTTCCTCTCATCCTGTCATCTGCCACCAGTGAGAGGAGACCTGTCCCTCTCTCACTGCAGTCACCTTTAATGTATTTGAAGAGAACAATAAGGTCCCCTTTCAGCCTCCCCTTCCCCAGACTAAACAGCCCCAGTTCCTTCAGTCTCTCCTCATAGGGCATGTTCTTCAAGCCTTTCACAAGCCTTATTGCCTTTCTTTGGACAGGATATTGCTTTGTAGATGCAGTGTAGATATTTAGATATTAAAAAAATTAAAAAATCAAGCCTTCAGAAAGATATGATTCTAAGACAATAAAGGCAAAAAATAATAATAATAATAAATGTTTTCTCACAGTTGCATGAGATCAGACTAGAGTGATCAAAGGAGACTGTCATGGTTTTATGATTTTTGGTTATTGGTATTCTATATCATAACATCATATAGTACACCAGGAGTTAAAGAGTTAATGCTCCAGTTCCAGGCATCTGCCTGGAAGAGAAAAACTTCATGCCCCAGAGGACTTTGCATTTAGAGAAGGGATATAAGCTTTTGTAGATCACCTGACCTGCACTTTCTTGTGTCTCTTTGGTCTCTGCTACTCGACCTGACCTCACGCCTTGTTTCGGCGTTAGTGTAAGGCCTGCAGATTTCAGACACTCTTTCTTTCATTATATTTGATTTATTAGCTTCAATTCTAATTACACTGTGATATGTAAAATTATAATGTGTTATTTTGCATTCCAATATCATATTTAGTAAATTAGTTTGCTTCTCCTCAGATCATTGCCGCTGTATTTAATTGTTTTGGAGTCCCCTGTTTCCTCTTCTTTTCACAAACCCCTCTACCCTCTAGTCACGGAACTGGGCTGAACCAGCCCATAAACCACTGACAGAGACCGGATTCTGTCTGAAATCTGAAATCCGCTGTCACAAGAGAATCCTGATAATTGTAAAAAATGAAGTAAAGATATTAGATGACATTTTATTTTGGCAAAAGAGAATGAGATAGGAAGAGAAATAGATCTACATTACTGACATTAAGAATAACACAATTAAAATGAACAAAAATATTTTTCTTGAATAAGTCAGTTTCTGGAGCAGTAAGCTTTGTAGCTGTTTAGTACAACAGCATCTACATGCCTACTAAAATAGCCATATAAGAGCCTGTCATATTATAGATATATACAGTGTCTTTAGCCTTTTTTTTTTTTAAGTATAATTATTATAGTTATGAATAAGAATCCTTATAAACTTATTTTCATTATCTCTTCAATGTTACTACTGTTAAACCAGTCAGCTGGCAGTTTTACATGCCAAAGAGTACACTTGTCTATCTCTGCAAAGCATGAAAATCTCTGTATTTGGAAGTAGATGTTCCACGTATTCTAATCCTTTCTTAACTAAACTTCAGCTGAAAGTCTCTGGCTTTCTGATATGCAAAGTAAACATGTACATAAAAATGAATCCTGGAAGATTTATATTAATGACATCTTACACTGGTAAAGAATAATAGTTGATACTTTCATGCCAAATGTTATTAATAACAACTACTGAAAAATTACTGATCTGTTACAGGAAAAAAAAAAAAAAAAAAAAAAAAAAGTATTTGTCATGAAACTGAGCTTCCTTTATATCTATTTTATCACTGTTATATCATCTTTATACCTGCTGTGATAATTTAATATCTGGGAGAGTTTCATGAGTCAAGACCATTTTTTTTCCTGAATTCATTAATCTTCAAGGAAAATTTCATAGGCATTGATTCTTAATATAGACTAATCATACTAATGATGAGTTTGGAAGAAATCAAGTGATAAAACTAGATTATTTATATGTCTCTTATATGTCTCTTTTTTTTTTTTTTTGTGGTCATTATAGTGATTAGACTGTACTATAAGTAAAACATCTCTAAAAAGTTGCTTTAAATAATAATAATAATAAAAAAAAATCTTCTTTGAATCACAACATTCTGCCACTTCTTAGATTGTCACAGCTGGGTAAAGACTCTTTCCCAAAGCTAGAAGGACACCTTGGACAGTATTCTACAGAGATAGGAGATAGGAGAAGAACATACGTGTGTGCTTGTGCAGGCGCACGCAGTGAGAGTTAAAACATATAACTTTATGATAGTGAGAGACTTCCTAACACATCAGTGGTCTCATGAGCCACTCAGTCTTGGGGATTGGTAAATGGATTCTGAAGTCCTCTGGTACTAAGTTCTTGTTATGAATAGCCTGAGATGCTTGGGACAAGATGTCATTACCATCCAATGACTGTCTGGTGAACTGTGTGGAATGAAGTGCTGGCCTCAGCTCAGGCTGTTGACCTACAGGCCCTTTTTCACTTCGTTACACAGTTACGAACAAGTAGCTCTAAGTGAACTGAAATACTGTAAATGCTGCCTCTTTAGTAGCCTTTTGTAAGCCTGTGTGCCTAGTTTCATGGCATTAAGACAATATAATTGTTATCTGGAGAAGGAAACTCCAGTGCAAGCAATGAAGTACATAGCATTATACAGAATCTACTTGCAGTTTTACTGTAGGGCTATAGGTAAGTCTAGGGGGAGTGTTTGCAGTGTAATGCAGTGTAATGCAGATGACTGTGGGTAGTTATATGTACTTTATTTAGATGAAAAAGCATGTGCTAAATTGTATTACTAGACATGAAAATTCAGGAGTACAGCATAATAACCCATGAAATCAACACCTTAATTCAGGCATAATATTCTGTATGACACTAAAGCCATACCTAGAATATTGGAGAAAAAGGGGCATGGGGACCGTACCTCTTGTGAAAATGTTAACAGTTTCAAAAAACAACATTAATTTCTCATCTATGGAGAAAAAAAAAAAAAGAAATAGCTTAGAAATGCTAGCTAATCAACCAATTAGGGGCAAACAAATGTATTAGAGAAGATGCAATGCAAACCAAGTGACAACAAAAATTGTAAATCCAACATGGGCTTCTTATCTTCCTGACTTCAAAGCCTTCTGCTGTAAATGCAAGCAAACCTGTTTATACATTAATACACTGAATAAGAACTTCATGGCAGAATGATTTTTTTCACTGAACAATGTTGAGATCTTTGAAAAGCCAAATGAGACACTTTCAGTCGAAGTCTTGGGGGCAGTTCTGCAGTACTGGTAGTGCAACAAATGGGAGCCTGAATTCAAACTGACAAAAAGCAGATACCAAAATGCATATTAAATATCAAAATTAAAACCTTATACATTTGCTTATTTATTCATTTATTCAAAACTGCTTCTGCTGATACTATTCAGATTGCAGAAATTGATACTAACTGAAAAGACAGGAAATTGGAGCTCATCTTCCCAAAGCCTATATGAAAGACCATTGAAGTGCTGTAATTTCTGTATTTGTTCTTACTCTACCCTGCACTCTCCCTATTTTCCATTTACCCTGCCAGTTCCAACATCTTCCAAGGTTTTCAATACGTTCATCATGTGGAATAGAAACACATTTCACTTCACATGTTCACAGCATGCAAAAGTATGCTCTCCTCACCTACCATGAAAAGTATGCAGATACTTGGTCACAGGTATTATGAACTGCTGCATCCCGGTGTGCACAGAGCTGAATGTGTTAACAATACAGTAAGTGCTTTCAGTGTCTTTGTTAATATGGGTTTAAGTCTCAAGCTTGACATTTTTTCAAATGTAGTTCTCTGTGGTTTAATTACTATCATTATTATTATAGATACAGTAGTAATTATCTCTTCTTACTGTCTCATTATGTTTTGATCAATTCACATGAAAGTTTACTGTAAATATATGGTTAGGTAACATTAAAGAAAACATATAATTATGGAATATATAATCAAATACCTTCTAAACAGTTGTATGTTTTCCAACAATTAAATGTGTTCTTTTTAAAATAAATAACTAATTGTTTTTAATAGATA
>JAPSGF010000003.1:25722276-25739644 GCA_035772895.1 Perdix hodgsoniae | reverse complement strand
TTGACCTCAAATTACTTTGCTCTGGTTATATTGATAACATCTAGGTTTCTCAAAAACCTGCTGGCACAAAATCTTTTCAGCTTTATTAATGATTCAGATGGCAGTTTCTGAAGAGACAAGTCCCACAGAGAAGGAGCACTTGATTAATGACCTGGAAACACTTTTCCTTTTCAGCTGATTAAATAAAATTGACTAGATTTTTACATTTTTATAATAAAATGACCTGCAGGGCTAAGATGACACAGTGAAAGCAGCATGTTCACTCTTCAACAGATTTTTATTTTGTCACTTGTAAAAATGAAAGGGCTAACCACCCAAGCAGAAAAATGCACTTTATCACCGTCCACTGCCGACACGCTGACAATTGCTGCATACAAATACAAAAACATGGAGGAAACTAGGCTGTGTTTACACACTCAGTCTGATTTTGTCTAATGATGACAAAAGGTCTATGACTTCTTAGTGTTGGAGAGATACTATTTAATTTTTATGCAAAATATATTTAAAACGCTACTGACAATCATAAAAAGCTTCATAATATGGTCACTTAGAAATGATACTGCATAACTTTGCAGAAATTTTCATATAAAAATAACTTTCCCTTTTTATTTTATTTGTTTTTAAAGCAAAGTGATAGTAGACACTCTTAAGGAACAGGTGACATTCCAAGACTTTTTCCAGTTAGAAGAACTGGAGAACCTGCACCTAGCTATTACAGAATCAAAACCAACAATCTTGTAAAAAAAATTTAAAAAAAATTTAAAAAAGATTAAATATATTGTTTCAAGATACTTGCACTTGAATTCACAATGTTGTGTAAGATGGTTTTAATTTGTAAACCATATAACTAGTCAGTACATCTAGCCTGCTCAAGAAAGACTTTGCTGAGGGCTTCCCTTCATCTTTCCCTTCCATTGTAGTTGTTTTCTTCCTTGACCTTTCCCCTTTGCAGTCATGACACTGCTTCTGATAAATCAATCCTTAATTTCAGTCTGGATAAATAATTAAAACTGTTTTGCACTCTTTAAGTGTTGGTTATGTGTCTTCCTAATGCTACTCAGTATCAATATCAAAAACCACTTCTGGATTTAGTAGGATGAAATCGATGATCTATATCTAGTGAAATACTGTATGAAATCTATATTATATTGCTTAATTCTCATCCTTCAAAATGGAGCCACCTTTTCCTAATTACTGGGATCGACCCATAGCTAATAGTTTGATCAAGCCTAGATCTTGGCTGAGAATTTTAGATAAATTGAGTACTACACACAGCAAGTTAACTGTGGTTAATGTTAAATGCAGTCCATTGTCACAGACTTGAGTCTTGATAGAGCAGTAAACATAGGGTTGCATCTCAAAAACTGTAAAAAAGAATAGACAAGAGCATATTTGCTGCATAAATTTGAAGGACACTCCTACTTTATTTCTCTAATATTTCTACACTTTACGTATGTGAAGAAAAGCCAATGGAGACCTTCTTACAAAGGTGCTTTAGGCTAGAAGCCAGGAAAACAAATCTATTTCCTTAAGACAAATAAAATACCATACTCCAACTTAATCTTAATCTCCCTCTAAATAATAAGATCTAGATCGAAGTATGTTTTAGTTTTTGTATTAAGTGAAGGATGTAGACCTCAACCAAAACCAAAAAAAAAAAAAAAAAGAATTCCTAAGATTATTTCAATTTAATTTGGAATCATCAAGTTGTATCACTTGAAATTGAAAAGTTTGGTTTAATTATCTTCATATTAAGCAAATTACTTGGCTCTGTTCTGGAAATTTTCTTTTACCAGGTAAAAAACTCTTGATTTGTGACACAGGAAGACAGAAATGACCACTTCTCTTGCTAGTATGTTTCAACAGTTAAATACTCCTTACAACACAGGAAGTGTTCTTAACTGAAATAAAAAATATTGGCTTCTTTTATTCCTTTAATATTCTTTGAAATATCCTATTGACAGAAAATACCAGGCAAAGTCCAGCCTTTCCCAGTAGGACCATGGTCAGGTAGCAGAACCATGCTAGTCTTAGAGGTAGGTGATACAGGGACAGGTATCTGTACACTATAAATATAAACTATAGTCTTCAATTTCCACTACTAACTAAAGAACAGACAGTTGTTAATTTAATCAGAGGTAAATAAGGCAATGTATTTGGCATGAACAGTATTTTGCACAAAAGTAGACTGAGAAATTACTGGCGATTTATCAGATCTGCAAGAAAAGACTGAGTAGACCACAAAATAAATGTGAGTAAACAGTTCCATGGTTTTGCTGAAGAGACAAAATCTTACTACATTAAACTACAACTATGGCTTTCAACAAAAAACAGATTTTGCATTGAGCTAAGGAATTGAGTATACTAGGCTTAGAGACATCAAAAAAAGAAAAAGAAAGAAAAAAAAAAAAACATGCTTAAATAAAAAGAATCTGGACAAGGGCAGCTAGAATGATCAGAAATCTGGGGAAAAAGGATTAGCAAGAGAAGAGCAGGTGTCCCTGTGTGCAGTCAGGAGTTGGACTCAGCAATCCTCCTGGATCCTTCTACATCAAGATATTTTATGATTTTATGATTTTTTTAAGCTCATTTTAATACCTGAGATTGTACTGTTTTAAATTCTACATGGACCTTGTCTTACAGTTAAAGCCACCAGGCTGCAGCTGCCCAGAGGCACATCCAGCCTGGCCTTGAATGCCTCCAGGGATGGGGCATCCACAACCTCCTTGGGCAACCTGTTCCTTTGCATCACCACATTCTGAGTGAAAAACTTCCTTCTAATATCTAACCTAAATCACAGAATCACAGAATCACAGAATCATCAAGGTTGGAAAAGACCTAAAAGATCATCCAGTCCAACCATCACCAATACTCCCCAGCTAAATCCTATCCCTCAACACAACATCCAAACGTCTCTTGAACACATCCATGTTCGGTGGCTCCACCACCTCCTTGGGCAGTGCATTCCAATGCCTGACCACCCTTTCCGAGAAGTAATATTTCCTAATGTCCAGCCTGAATCTCCCCTGGCGCAGTTTGAAACCATTGCCTCTAGTTCTATCACTGTCTACACGAGAGAAAAGGCTGACCCCTAGCTCACCACAACCTCCCTTCAGGAAGTTATAGAGTGCTATAAGGTCTCCTCTGAGCCTCCTCTTCTCCAGGCTGAACAATCCCAGCTCCTTCAGCCGTTCCTCATAAGGCCTGTGCTCCAGGCCCCTCACCAGCTTCGTAGCCCTCCTCTGAACACGTTCCAGGGCCTCAATGTCTTTCTTGCAATGAGGGGCCCAAAACTGAACACAATACTCGAGGTGCGGCCTCACCAGTGCAGAGTACAGGGGGACAATTACCTCCCTATTCCTGCTGGTAACACTGTTTTTGATGCAAGCCAGGATGCCGTTAGCCTTCTTGGCCACCCAGGCACACTGTCGGCTCATGTTCAGCTGAGCATCAATCAACACCCCCAGGTCCGTTTCCTCCACACAGTCCTCCAGCCACTCCGCCCCAAGCCTATAGTGCTGCCTGGGGTTGTTGTGGCCAAAGTGCAGGATTCGGCATTTGGTCTTGCTGAACCTCATCCCGTTGGCTTCAGCCCAGCTCTCCAGCCTGTCCAGATCCCTCTGCAGGGCCTCGCTACCCCCAGGCAGATCCACACTCCCAGCCAATTTGGTGTCGTCTGCGAACTTACTGAAGGTGCACTCAATGCCCTCATCCAAGTCATCAATAAAGATAAAGATTAAAGATATTGAATAATAAATAAATATAAATAAAGTGGTTAAATGGCTACATATATACATAAAATATAAAGGAATAAAAATACTCTTAAAAAAATCTTCTCAGTTCTGAAATTTTTCAGTAAGACATTTCAACACTCCAAAGAAGTCTTTCAGTAAATGTCAAAATTGCCCAATTACAAACAGCTATGGATTATGACAAGAAATATACCATAAGGACAGATGAATAAGGAAAGTAGAGAGATCATACTAATTCTGTCAATCTGTACCCTGAGCTGCGTTAAAAGGAGCATGTCCAGCAGGTCAAGGGAAAAGATCCTGCTCCTCTACTCTGTGTAGGTGAGACCTCACTTGGGGTACTGCATCCAGATGTGGAGTCCTCAATACAGGACAGGCGTGGATCTGTTGGAGCACATCCAGAGGAGGAACACAGCAACCATCCAAGGCATGGAGCACCTCTCCTGCATGGACAGGCTGAAAGAGCTGGGGCTGTTCAGGCTGGAGAAGACTCCAGGGAGATCTGAGAGAGGCCTTGCAGTATGTAAAGGGATCTGTAAGAAGAAAGGGGACAGACTCTTTAGCAAGATGTGCCATGCCAGGAGAAGGGGAAAAGGTTTCAGATTAAAGAGTGGACATTTAGATTGGTCATAAGGAAAAAGTTTTTTGCAAGAAGAGTACTGAAGGAGTAGAGCAGGTTGTTGAGATTTGATGTAATAGCATTTTGGAAATATAAGGATAAATCAACTACAGAATTTAATCTAGTCCACTCTTTACCCAAAGGTAGAATTATATATTCCTATGTAATCCTGGACAGATGTTTCTAATATGTCAGTGGACACTGAATATAGAAGTTTTGTACAATTTTCTATATAGATATCTGCATGCCTGAATGGCATTAGCATTCATAAATATATATATAGGTATATATGTATATATATATTATTCCAGTTCAAACAAGAGGATTTTCTAAGCTTGCTTTATTGTATTAAAAAACAACAATCAGCTAACATATATACATGGACCAGTCTCAAATAATCTCATTCTTTGTTGCCTTCCTAGTAGTTGGTATAAGGATTAAGTTGTTGGTTATTGTTGGTGAAGTGAAAACTCCACAACACAGCTCAGGGTTTAATTTCAATTAACTCAAATTAATTTGTATTTTATTGTAAATTGACTTAATTTGTAAGTCTTGGGGGGGGGCACTACTTTTCAAGGCTGACTACTATCAACATCCTCGTGAATGTTTATTTTTTAAGAGTCGTCTTCTCAGCAAGTCCTGTTCTTTTAGAAGTAACTACCAACAAAATCTTTTAGCTAAAGATTCTGCAGTTTCTGCAGACTGGAAGGTAAAATGCTTAAAATCTTCTGGAGAGTGACCTCATTAAGTCTTCCCTTCTGCTCTTGCTCTTGTCTTTTTCCCCTATGTCATTTTCCAGCTATGAAATATACCTACAAGCACTAGTTTACTATTCCTATTATTCAAAAAGAGAAAGGAATGAAGTAAAAATTATGATATTGGAGGTGAGGGAAATGTCTTTCTGTGTTATAATTGTATTTTAAAGTGATCAAAAGACACTTTTTCTGGCTTTAGTTTTAGAAAGAAAGTTGATAGTAACTAGCAAGCAGCTAATCACCAAGTGAGTAATCAAATCCAAATATTTAGGTGTATTTTGTTCTTACATTGTATTTATATATCTGTATTTTTGTTTAAAATATAAAGTTTAAAATATCTGTACAAAAGATATTCGTTTCAAATGTGCAGATGAAATTACAATCTTAGTACATCTTTAGCTGACTCTGTTGACCTGAATAAATAGACTGTATTGTTGGTTAGAGATGAAGGGTTTTTCCCACAAATGTTGTAGGTAACTATTAGCAGCTTAATTACATCATCTTAATTTCTACTTTCCTTCTGAACTGAAGCTTCTACCAAAGTCAGTAAAATGTTGAGCTCTGAAGTGGATTCTGAAGTGTTGTGTTTTTTTTGTTTCTAATTGAACACAAGAAACTTATATGTATATACATTTAGAGAATGACCTCCAGAGCTCTTTTCCACCCTGAATAACTCTATGACATGAAATTAATCGGTCAAACCCTTATGAATTTAAAACTCAGACAAAATGAATGGTAAATCACTTTCACATTTCACTTTCTTGATCAGATATGTCAGTGATTTCAAGATGTCTCCCACAGTGCTCTAAAGTAATATTCGCTTTTGAAAGTAAACTAGTAACTGGAGCCAATGGATGTTGATCCACCTGACAGCAGCATCGAGCCCACGGAAGTGAACATTACTCCAGAGGAAGAGTTCATGGAAATGAATCCACCTCCACCGGGGCAGGACAGGCACCTCCACATCATGTCTGCCTGGAGACACTGCTACATATATGAGTGGCACACCAGTGGCTCTTAGTTTTAATCTTGGCATTGAGCAGTCACCATCTGCCAGAGAGCCCCTGTGCCAGCGTCCGCACCCTACTGCCTTTCTTTCCATTATCCATCCTCATCTTTCCCCAGGACCTCTCACTTCCTCTTTCCCAAGCTCTGAGGAAAAGGAGAGGACTGAGACTGGCACCCTCTGAGCCGCTGTGCTGGGAGAGCAGGAGGAGTCCAGCAGATGGCCCTGAGCTCCCTGCAGCCTCCAGGCAGTGACAGAGAGGCTACAGAGGCAACTGTTCCTTTGGATAACCAGAAGACTTTGGTTTGGATGGGAAGAAGGACTGAAGTACAGCAAGACGGTCCATTCCTGTTGCTCCATTAGAACTTTTGTTTCAACATTTCAGCAATTTTAGAGGACAACACAAAATAATAAAAACCTAAGCACTTTTTTAAATAGCAAAACCAGTGCATGCTCTCCATTTTGGCATTTGATGGTCTGCCTAGAGACTCCCATGTCCCTCCTGCTCTCCCCAGTGGAAATGACTCTGCCCTGTAGGGTGAGGGCCCAGCCCAGTCCTCAACACTGGGGAGGAGACCAGCGCTGGGGCAGCCCAGGGCAGGCTGAACACACAGCCTTTGCTTGGTGCTGGGCATAGAAGGCCAAGGAGGGACAGAGAGGAACTCTGCCAAAGCCTCCACCCAGCACAGAGACACAGCGCCTACATCCCTGATGGCCTCTGCAACCACAGGAACTGCTGTGGCCACCCAGACAGAGCTCCACAGCCAACATGCAACTAACGGGCTCAGGCTGCAGGGCAGACCTGGCTCTGTCAGCACCCAGTATACATGAAAGAATGATTTAATCATAAATGAAAAAAAAGTCTAAAAGACCAACAGGACTGTTATTCAATGATTTTTAGTTAAACCTTGATATTTAGTTTGGCTCACAACATACCACATTAATGACAGTCTCAACTTCTTAACTAAATGTATCATTTTGTTTATGATAATAGTAGACTAGGAGAAATTGACTGATTCTTTTTCAGTGTCCATATAATAAGAATTTGCTATAATTAAAAACATCCTAAAATTACTATATATATATATCTATTTGCTTTCTATGGGGACAGGCTGAGAGAGCTGGGGCTCTTCAGCCGGGAGAAGAGAAAGCTCCAGGGGGATCTTACAGCCTTCCAGTACCTGAAGGGACCCTACAGGAAAGCTGGAGAAGGACTTTTAACAAGGGCAGGTAGGACAAGTGGAAATGGTTTTAAAGTGGAATAGGGTCGATTTAGACTAGATATCAGGAAGAACTTATTAACTATGAAGGTGATGAGACACTGGAATGGGTTGATCAATGAGGCTGTGAATGCCCCCTCCTTGTAAACATTCAAGGTCAGGCTGGAGGGGGCTTTGAGAAAATTGGTCTAGTGGGAGGTGTCCCTGCCTATAGCGGGGTGTTGGAACTAGATGATCTTAAATGTCTCTTCCAACTCAAACCCTTGCATTATTCTATGGTTCTATGAAATATATAGTAAATACGTATATATTTAGTAAATATGTACATATGTATATTTTAGTTTGTCTATCATGAGTAATTCTCATCTTTAAACGCTGATTTTAATACTTGGGACTATAAGTTACCAAGTATTTCAAAGATAAAGATTTCTGTGTGTGCTTAAATTTGAAAATAACTTTGAAAATATTGAAGAATTTTATTGTGATTAAAACATATAGTTAGTCTTTTATTTTTTAAACAATCCTTTACCTAGGACCTGGTCCAGGCTCCTTATATCTGTTATGGTTTTATTATTTTTATTATCAGTGTTCCACATCATAACATCCTGTAAAGCTTGTGGAATTAAAGATAAATAAAAAAGTTAATACTCCAGTTCCATGGGCTGACTTCCAAATACCTGGTACTCAGAAGAGAAAAACTACATACCCCAGAGGACATCACTGTGTTCAGAGGGGAAGATAAGACCCACAGGTGACAGGATTCTCTCTCACTGTCTGGCAGAGTGTGGGTGGCTCCCCAGACTTTCCACCTTCAATTAAAAGTAAGGCCTTCCATTTCAGACACTCTCTCATTTTATTTGATTTATTAGCCTCAATTCCAATTATTTTGTATTCTATTGTGTTATCTTGCATTACGGTATCATATTTAGTAAAATTAACTTTCCTCCTCAGATCGTTGCTGCTGTTCTGTCTTTGGGCACAGCTCCCATCTCCCTGCTCTCCCCCTTTTCCCTTTCCCTTTTTTTGGGCTGGTGGCCTGCAGACCTACTGCCCTATCAGAATACAGACTGATCTAGACAAATCCGTGACAATATCCTATTTTGTTATTAAAAAATAGTCTTTCTGGATCATCCCTTCCAAGGTTGAATATGGTTGTAGAAGCCTTACGAGAGCCCTTACTTTTTTAAAAGAAGAGTTCTTGGTGCTTTATTAATTTAATTTTGAATTATTGGTTTTGGAAGAGAATGGGAGCGCAGTTGAAATATATTACACTTGCTGTTTTACATGGTAGAGTCTAAAATTATAACTGACTTGAAGTTATATACCTTATTTTCATTATAAAACAATTTAGAATATTTGTATTTGATTTATTATTGTAAAATATAGACAAATAAAATAGTTCATTTTGTAAATTTTTCTTCATTTTCCAAGCTGAATATGTATTTTTTTCTAATAGGCATAATAACCACACTGTTACATACATAACATACTATCATATAGCTGATAGTTAGCCAATAAAGGGTCTAATTTCTAGTGATGTTTGGATAAAAACAATTCCCTAAATTTTTACTTGTATCGAGATCCCCACAGAATTTCTGTTGAGGTTCTGCAGTGAAATGTAGTGAAACATGGCTTCTTCACTGTGGATTGAATAACGAAGACTACCTGAAACTGAAATGGTTTTCTCTGAGCAATAGTGTACTATGAGTTATGTTAGTGGTGTGATTTTTTTTTTTTCCCAAAACCTAAACTCTTAACATTTAAACTTCAAAATCTATTAAAAACAAAGTGACTAGGCACTTGTACAAACTCATTCACAGAAAGGATTTTTTTCTGTTCACATATTTTATCTTATTCTAATACTTTCACAGCATTATTGTTGTGACATCTGAATGCCAAATGCACCATCAAGCTTTAAAATTTATTCTCATTCATTACTTCAGTAACACTCCTAAAAGATTTGTAAAATAAATAAATAGTGATTTCACAAGCAGTTTTATAATATGGTATAAAATAATAAAAATATTTGATTATCATGATAAATCCACAGGAAAAGTGTTCTAATAAATGGCGCCTACAGGCTACTGCTTAAATATTATTTAATTTCTCATTTGAATCTTAGAATTACAGAATCATTTACATAGGAAAAGACTCATAAAATCATCAAGTTCAGCCATCATCAAACACTACCACGTCTACCACTACAACATGTCCCTGAGTGCTACATCCATGCATCTTTTAAATGCTCCTCACTTAAACTGAGGCCATTTTCTCACATTCTATCGCTTGGCAACTAGGAAAAGAGATAACACCCACCGCACAGCAAACTTCTGCAGCCTCTAACAGCAGACTCACCTCAGGTACTGTGTGCATTTTGGGGAACCGCAATGTAAGAAGGCTGTAAAACTCTTAAGAACATGTCCAGATGAATGTGTTCACCACAGAGATGCTGAAGGGTCTGGAGGGCAAGGTGCATGAGGATTCGCTGAGGCCCTTGTGTTGGTTCAGTTCAGAGCAGAGAAGACTGAGGGGAACCCTCATAGCAGCTGCAGCTCCTCAAGGAGAGCATAGCACTGAGTATTGCTCTCTAGAGGTAACAACAGGGCTGAAGTGAACAGCATGGGCTGTGGGGAGGATCAGATGGGAGTTAGGGAAAGATTCTGTGCCAGAGAGTAGTCAGACCCTGGAACTGGGTCCAGGGCGCTGGTCACAGCCCCAGTCTGCCAGAGTTTAGGAGATGTTTGGACTATTCTCTCAGACATAGGGTTTGAATTTTGGATGGTCCTGTGTGGAGCTGGGAGTTGGTCTCAGTGATCTCAGTGAGTCCCTACCAATTTGCGACATTTTACAATTTTCTGATTTAACGACCTAACTTTCTGAAAAGTTAGTAATTGTAGAGAGTTATGACATCTCCACTCAGCCTCCTTGCCACAAGACTAACCAGACCCAGTTCCCTCAGGATGTTGTGATGGGTAAATCATGTAGTCTCCATGTAGTCTCCATAAATTACAACTAAAGCCTAAAGAAAATCAGCCTACTCCTCGTCATGAATAACAAACAGTTTTCATTTTCAGACTTGGCATCCACATTTCAAATTATTTATTCAAACAGAAACACCAAAAATAAAACAAGAGTAACTGCCCAGTCAAATCCGTATTGTGAACTCTACAAACTGTCTTTTAAACCATTGCCTTTTTGCATAGGAAAGGTGTTGTAAGCTAGTGATAATTTATTTAAAATTATTTACAGGTTATAAAATATGATTAATAACACACAGAACTCACACTGTGTATTATCAAAGATACTGGAAAAAGCTAATTCACTTGAATAACAAGAAAAACGGATATTGATCTGGAGGCAGCAGGCACCAGCTGTCTTGAGAGAAGGCAGTGGAGGATTAAAAAAAAAAAAAAAAAAAAAAAAAAACACAGAAAGGTATAGTTACATAATTTGTCCATCCACCAGTCTAAAGGTTTCAAAGAGTTCCTGATATACACTATTTGCATTTGTTTCAGAAAAATATTCAAAGAATTATCATTTGCTCTATCTCAAAGAATTCAGCCTTTGGCACATGAAAAGGATGTAGGAAACTTTGATTTTATTCATACAAAACAGTACAATTTAGGAATATATATAATTCTCAGTAGACTGTAAAACTTTCCTTTTTTTCAGATAGAGACTTAAAAATACTGATTAATGCAAAAATATGTATTGTCATATACAATGTGACATAACAGAGTTACAACACACAGAATAATGTAATTCCACATCTGATATATTCTTGCCAAAAAACCTAAACACCAAACTGATAAAAAATATAGTAAAACATATGCCTTCTTCTATGCTTGCACAAACTGTAATCCAGCCAGCAGATACTATGCTTTTCAGTCTTAAGCAGAATGACAGAGAAATGTCACCGACCATGCAGATGTTCATTAATGTACAGCTAAAATCATTGCATCGCAGCCTAGAAACAATGCAATGCAAAAATGAGACCTCTCAAAGATTGTGTAATCCAACAAGCACATCGAACAGGAGCGGTAGTTCAAATAAACAAGCAGTTCATTAGTTTGCTATTGCTGGTCCTAAATGTATAAAACTCTTCAAGAAAAAACAAGGCACGGTAGTCACAATCTGTTTAGGTCTGCTGAATCCAATCAAAATAGTTAGGAGAGTATATGTTGGTGCTGTGAGACTGAAGAATGCAAGTGGAGACACAGGATCTGAGCAACCCTCCACAGCCTGTTTTGAACCTGTTAATGTGCTCTGTGCACTTAATGGCATCTTATAAAACATCTGGTCTCAAACACTCAAATATTGATTCAGTATATGGAAATCTGGTAGTACAGTACCACTGTTTCTAGGAACAGCTTATATAAACAGATCTGACATGATTGTGCCATATGGCTTTATTTCTGGAGTGCTTCAACTACATTTTTTAGGGGGAGGGGTGTGATTAATTGGAGTGATTTATAGGTCCTCTCATTTCCTTCAAGGTGGATGATGACTAAGTTGTAAAAGCCACAAATTCTGGTGTCCAGGTTCATAAGGTCTTGCAGTTAATTGTCAACCAAATGACAAATCTCTGCTGTGCATTCACGTGTGACTCCAGTGAGTGGGTGGTAGCACCTAAATTCTCTATAGAGTACAAATGCACAAGCTAAAAAGGAAGTATGTTTTATAGGTTCTATGTGCTTTTACCGTGCCACATCAACCACACATTAGAGAAGGCAAATACAGGGAAATGAGAGGTTTTGATGAAACAAATAGGTTGTGGCCCTTTTGCAAACACCAGTAACAGCTTGAATATTATACCTGTGTAAAGAATGAAGCTGCAGGCTCCAGTTAAGACTTAAAGTCTAAGGAATTTTGTTCACTTGAATATGCTATTTGTCTTGACATTCCTTCCTCACTAGAGTAACTCTCCAAGGATGAATTGCAGGCCCTGCCATCTCAGGCTATCTCACAAAACTTCCATCCAATGATGCATTTTTGTTACAGTGAAGTCTGTTACTTGTCTTCCCTTGGAGTGACAGATTTATTTAGTTACATTATTTTAATTTGTTTGTTTGTTTTGTTTTGTTAGTTTGGTTTGGCTTTGTGTAATATTTTGTTTATTTATTTATTATTCTTATTTTTGTTTTTAGCAACTACTGCTGCATATTTTTCAACCAGAAGTGATAAAGGATGACAACAGAATTAAGTATGAAATATTACTTGGACTATACATGTCACTATAGATTTTAGTTTCCCATGTTTCTGAAGCATGTTCTTCCTCATAGTTCAATCGTAAATTTCTTAAACTAATGCTAATATATACTAATACTTCTCTAAGGGGGTATGATACATTGAACAGGTATTGCAATGCACACAAAACAGTCAATGGTTTATGGGCTGGTTTGGCCTGGTTCTGTGACTAATGGGATGGAGGTATCCATAGATCCATGTCCTGGGAAAGGAGAAAAAGGGAAAGGGAGAAGGGCAGGAAGATGGGCCTAAAAACAAAACTCTGGCAGTGATCTGAGGAAGAAAGTTAATTTACTGAATAAGGTATTGGAATGTAGGATAACACAATATAATACAGTATAATTGGAATTGAAACTAATAAATCAAATAAAATGAGAGTGTCCAAAAACTGAAGGCCTTACTCAAATGCTGAATGTAAGACACCTAGGGATTCTTGCAGAGATGAGCAGGAATCCTAGAATCATAGAATCATAGAGTGCTCTGGGTTAAAAAGAACCACAATGACCATCTAGTTTCAACCCCCCTGCTATGTGCAGGGTCACCACCAGACCAGATCAGGCTGCTCAGAGCTACATCCAGCCTGGCCTTGAATGCCTCCAGGGATGGGGCATCCACATCCTTGGGAAACTTGTCCCAGTGTGTCACCACTCTCTGAGTATAAAACTTCCTCCTAATATCAAACCTAAACATTCCCTGTTTCAGTTTAAAACCATTCCCCCTTGTCCTATCATTATCCACACTTGTAAACAGCTATTCCCCCTCCTGCCAAACGCTCCCTTCAAGTACTGGAAGGCCACAATGAGGTCTCCCTGCAGCCTTCTCTTCTCCAAGCTAAACAATCCCAATTCCCTCAACCTTTCCTCAGAGGAGAGATGCTCCAACCCGCTGTTCATCTTAGTGGTCTTCCTCTGGACCCGCTCCAAGAGCTCCATGTCCTTCCTGTACTGGGGGCCCCAGGCCTGGATGCAGTTCTGCGGATAGCACCTCACAAGAGCCGAGTAGAAGGGGGACAATCACCTCCCTCTCCCTGCTGTCTACAGTCTTATGATCTGCAAATAGTTTTTATCTTTCCCTCTGAACAGAAAATAGAAACAGAAAGTCCACTGGAGTATTTAGTTCTCTTCTCAGAACCAGGAACTCAGAAATATCAGCAGTCTCTGGAACTGGACCATTATGTCTTTAACTCCCAGTGCACTACATGATGTTATGATGTAGAATACCTATAGCCAAAAATCATAAAACCATGACAAAAGTTTAATTATTTTCATATGTTCTGTATTTAACATCTTGACCATACATTTCTTTAAAATAAGGATCTTGTCTCTTATTTTTTATTTTTCCTCAGCTAATCACCTACAAAGACAGCAGGAAAAATACAGATCTTCAGAGTTTTCTGCTTCTCAGTAAATTCTGCAAGGTCAGTTGATTTGCCCTATGTACACTTACTGAAGAAAGGAACGAGGACCACCATTTCTCCATTAGGAAACCCCTCATCTCCCCTCATTTCTAATTTGATTATAAATGCCACAATATCATTTCCTCCATGCAACTTCATGGCAAATGCATAACTTCCATTCCTGTATCCTCCACCACCCCAAGTCTGTCCAGCTATTCCTGCAGTGGCTTGCTGGATTAAGAAGAAAGCTGTGAAAATAAGCAAGAAAACAAAATGAATGTCTTCTCAGTCATTTGGTAGAGGTCTGACACTCTTCTAAAGCTGGCAATCCTTTTTGAGAGAGAAAATGGGACAGAAAGAGTGGTTACAAATGCTGCCTGTGGGGACAAGATAGTTGTTTGATAAGTGTGTCAGCAGAACAAGTTTATCCCTGAGAAACCTATTCTCTCCGTCAGGTACATCTGGTGCCAGGTAAACTAGACATCCACTCTGTGAAACCACAGCCTCTGGAAACTGCTTAGTATCTCACTGTTGCAGGTTTCCGATGGGAAATGTAAGGAAAACAGTATTTACTCTGCCAATTCCTGTACTGCTGCTGAGAAAGTTTGTACTGATAAAGTGTTAAGAGAAACAGTTGTATTGTTCTGAATGTGTTATGGGCTGTATATCCCAATCTGTGGTCACATGCAGAAGAACTAGTAAAGCATGAAGGAAAGAGTACAGTACTGTGACTTGAAGGACTGTGGAGCTGGGTGCTGTAGGCAGTCTAAATGGAGACAAAAGTCCCCCTTGAGAGACTAAATTACTGATGATGTTCTCAACAGTTCTAATTCATCCTCTCATGAATGTCCTGAGGGAATCAGTGAACCTTCTCTGATCCAACCAGACCCTCAAAACTCTCATCCACTCCACATCCCACAACAGCCCCAGCCAGCACCTTTATTCTCATCTACAGTCATGCTGTATGAACTCATTGGGACTCAAGTGCCCAGAACACCTGTGTAACACTGCCCAAGATTTAGCACTTAGATCTAGTAACATTTCCTTAGATATGCCTCATAAACATATAACCTTATAAGATGATTTGTAACTGATTTATTCCAAGTCCAATAGCATGGAATATCCAGACAGTTAATTCTTTAGACATTACTGTAATTCACACTTAGGTAGAAAAAGATGGGGCAGGTGTGAAATAATTTCTGAGAGAATTCAACAGCTGTGTTAATTAGTAGATCTCAGTTTACACTGCTGTCAATCTGCCAGCAGGAGTTGCCAGTGCTTTGGTACAAGCATAGAACAATGAACTTCAAGGGTCATAATAATTTTTTCTTCCTACTGTGGACAGATTATTTTCAATATTTCATATTTAAGATGACTGTTAGAATTAACATGAAGATGTCACTTCTACCAGAGGGAGGCTTAAATTTATCAACAATTTAAAATATTTAGAGTCTGAAGATTTCTTTTTAATTTCACTGTACACTTTGGGTGGAGAGAATCATAAACTCTCACCATATTTCCTTCCTTCCTTCTCTCTCTGTGTTTCTGTGTAAGTTGGGGCTTCAAGCTTTCAATCTATGCTTTCCTGAAACACACTGCAACCTGCAATTTTCTGAGGTTTTCACTATGTCACACGTATTTCTGCTTCTTCTATCTTGCAGCTTTTGCTTCTGCAGATTGCAGATCTTAAGTGTTTAGTCAATATCCAATGATGATTATTCCTGGAGTTTCTTGTATCATCAGTTCTAAATGTAAAATTTCCCATCACAGGAGCTTGAATATGAATTCTAGCCAAGGCTTTTTGCTCCTTAGGGGTCCATTTAGAAAATACTCATAAATAGGATTGGTGATGTTAACCTCTGTGTCTCATTTCAGAGGCACTTTAAGAAAATTCCTCCTCTGTATGTTGACTATTCCATTGTATTATTCCAGAGTATTTCATTCAAAGTAAGCATTAGTTCAATTTTTGTAGAAGAGGTACTGTATAGTAATAAACTTGTATGTCCTTTCAAAAATGTAACCTGGTTTCATAAGCAAATAGTACATTTGTTAAAAGAACAGCAATCAGCAACAAACAATGTCAAGCTGCACTGTCATATGGCTTAACAATCAGCCTCAGAAGATACCAAGCTGGACAGCAGAACAGTGAAATTTTAAATATCTGAGCTGTATGCTTCACATCAAATTTCTATTTATTATCATGATTATACTTCCATGAACTTCTTCTGTAGTACAAATATTTTATTCTCCATGAAATGGAAAGCTAGGCCGATAGTATGAAACTCACCAAATTTTAATCACATTGTTATTTTCCTTCAGTAGTAAAGAAAATATCCTTGCTTGTGAGCAAAGAAACATAAATCGGAGGATTTTCTTTCCATACTTTCTTACAGTTTAAGCAATTCCATTGCAATGGGTCCACTTAAAGCTCAGTAAAATGAGAGACAAGAGGAAACGTCTACAGTGCTGTATTTCCCAAGGACAAGACATGGGCAAAGGAGGCAGGATAAGGAGTCTCTCCATCCCTTTGCCCTGATTCTTTATGTTAAAATGGTAGTCAGCTGCTGACAATGAGACTTTTGAGTCTCCACTATAAAAAGAAAGAAGTCTGCAAATATTCAAACTTTTAGATGTTATTTCTCATCACATCTATGTTAATTTACTTAAAAAATATATTAAAATCACAGTTGCTTGGAAAATAACAGCTAAACTTCACTTGAATATAGCAAGTCAAACATATTCCCCTCATACTGGTACAATTGTTCCCCTACCAATAGTATCTGGAGAATATAACATACTACAGCGTGTACCAGAATGTCCTGCATCAGTAAGTTCTGTTGCTCACCTACATTTTTTCATCACTGTTAGACTCAAAACTGCTCTGGGAATCAAGAGTTTTCAAGAATATAGAAATCAGATTCTCACAGCTATGTATAAAAAAGATTAGAAATGTTATTGAAAGCATACGGTACAGGAAAACAAAGTTTTACAGTAGCATAGCAAAGCAATATTTTCAAAAGAGAAAATACAAGATAGATATGAAGAATCTGCCAATAAGATGTTTTATGATGAAAATAAATCTCCTACGGAAAGTAAGGAACTATCATGGATTATTACATCAAAAATGGACAAAATTTTGATTAGATTATTGCCTATTAGTATTAGAGTTGTCTTTAAAAGGTGATTTTTAATTTCTGCCTTCTATATCTGCTGGTCAGAGAAAATGTTTCTCAGTTACTGTAATATGTATTACGTAAATAAAAGTCAAAATTTTCACACACTTGTGACCTAGTTTTCAAACTTTACATTAAGATGTTGGAAACATCTGCAAGTGTTACTGTATAAATAAAATGTGTAATAATTTGCTGATATT
>JAPSGF010000003.1:25599001-25721876 GCA_035772895.1 Perdix hodgsoniae | reverse complement strand
CTCTGTTTGTAAAGTTTTTGTTTGACTGGGTTTTGTTTTTCTTGCTTTAAATACACGAGGAAAATTCCTGTATAAAAAGGAAGAGGAAAAATATTCAACCACAATAAAATCTTCACTATAGGTTTGTTCATTTCTGTTAACCTTACCCACAGATAAGAAAAGGTCAGGAAAAATCTATGAAACATTGAAGGAATAACTAGATAAGAATACATTTTAATTATATCTCATTTGAAAACTATTGCTTGTGTTTCAGATGACTTCAAATTGTTTTGGTATTTTTTTTTTTCTGTTAAAAAGAACTATTGTATTTTCTGCGTATGAAGAAGAATTGTGGTTTGAAATGAAACGTTATTCTATCACTTATACTACATTATGACCCAAGAGATGTGTCTTACTTGGATATGACACTTGCTGGGTACTCACAGAAGACTCACCTCGGTGTAAAGCTGTCACAGAGGTTTCCGTATCGATCCCAGGAGAAGCAGGGCACTGCTAAAGTGTCGCTGGAACATGACAAAGTTCTCAGATGCTATGGCAGTCCCCCGGGGACATCCTCCTCCTCAAACTTACACTGAGGGTCTTAGTGGCATACAGACAGCTTAAGATCATGGGGTCACAAAGAAAGCTTCAAATCAGTTTTAGAGGTATGCACACAGTACTGTAATTATACACAACAAAAGCTATGTGCTTGGTAGCTTTACTGCAGGAATTTGTGAGCAAAAAATAAGGAGCACAGCTTTATCAGCTACGAAAGAAACTGTCACTGAAATGATACATATCTGTGTAAGAAGGCAGAATTAGGCAGTGACAATCCTTGGATTTGTCTGACATAAAACTTTTTAGTATTCCTATATTCACAAGGGCTGAGGCCTTTAGAAGATCATTAGTACGGAGATGAAGGCAGTTTGAGATCTTATTGAGAGTTGAGAATTGCTCAGAACACATCCAAACAACTCCATGTCCTTCCTGTTGTGGCAGTCCATGTTTAGCTCTCATTTGTCCCTATGAATCTCCAGTGTTCCTATGCATCTCTAGTGCTTCCAGAAGCTGTCAGATGATCAGCCTCTAGCAAAAGGATTTCAGACTTCTCTCAGACTAACGCTGCAAAGTTGGTCTAGACAGGAAGCATTTCACAGTAGTTACATACTATCTACTGAGAGTAGATGTGCTAAAGGAGAGGTGCTTTATGCAAACAGAAAAGATCTTGGAGTATCATGCTCATAACGAAAAACATCCTACTCAATCAGAGCAGTAGTCCCTCTTCTAACCCAATATTCAGTCTGATAATGAAGTGGTGGTCACTTCAATCGTGCATGTGAGCCCCACCATTGCATTCCCCGAAAAATTCCCCAGTGGCTTGAAATATAGAAATTATAAGCTCTGATTCGTTTTTTGTTGTCTTATTAAGGATCTGTTATCACAAATTTGTCTAAACTATTTCTAAATTTGCTATTAACCTTCATCTCCTCAAACTCTTACACAGTAAGCTCAAGAAATTTGTAGGCTACTGAACAAAGAAGTGCTTAGTCTGCTTTAAACTGATCTCCTACAAGTTCATAAATGCCATTTTTGTGAAAGAAATGTGATAGAACAGCTTTAACTAGATGCACATCACGGAGAAATGAAAGATTTTATAGCAGGAGGGGGCAGGAGGAAATCTTCAATGTGAAAAAAAAAAATGGTACGTAGTTGTAATGAAACATACCTACAGAAGAAAAGATTAAGATATTTAAAAAATAAGAAATACATGTTTCTGTTTTGTTCTTTTTTTTAAAAAAAAAAAAAAAGTAATATAAAATGAACTTATTTTAAATGTTTGATAATTTTGCTTTTAAGAAATGGATTATCATTTGGATTCCTTTTAATAATTTTTTAATCATGACAATAAAGAAAATGAAATAAAATTATGGAACAGTAATAAAAAATATGGGTTTTTTAATTGCATAGTGGATCACAAATGTCTTAGGATTGACTTTGTGGCATAGGATGGACACAACCAAATTTCAAAAGATCCAAATAGAAAGATTCTCACAAGTTTTATTCTACTTTTACGTACAGTTTTAACACATACGTATAGATAACTATAGGCATAATATAATTTTTTAGCAAGCTACACAGAAATATGTTTATAAGCCAAAGAGTCTTTTAATACTCTTGTGCCTGTCATCTGAATAAAACGTAGAGGTGAAGGCAAAAAGAAAGAATTTGACAAAGACATAAAATCATATGCATGTGCTTATGAAGAAGCTGTATTTTCCATTAGGGTCCTGTTTTTTCTTTCTGCGTGCAGGGTCAAACCCTATGCTGTAAATACTCTTTATATCATTAGGAGTCAGTCCTCGACTGTGTTTGGGAACTTGAATCCAGAAGCAGTAAGGCAGATTGAGAGAGACAAATTTATACCTGATGTAATTCTTTGGCTATAAACCAAGGATAAATTTGGCCCATGTATACAAACAGAAGTAACTAAAAATATACAAGTGTTACAGATCTAGATAAAGCAGCAAGTCAAAGGGGCATCATCTTGAGAGGTAATCAATATGTGTGGGAGGCTGGTAAAGATAAGCAGCACCAATGTCAACAGAAAGTCAGAATGAGTGGAGGGGTAGAGAAATAAAGCTGTCACAAAGTGGCAAAATGAAAATTTTCTTATTCTTCCTACATTCTTAAGTAAATTTTGTTTTTCATTAATTATATAACTGCTTAGGTTTCAGCCATGCTTTCACTACATTAGTATGCAACAGAGGACATTATCCAGAAAATTTTGTGCATTTTTTAGTCTGGAATGAAAACTTGTTTGGATGAAAGAAACTCAATTTGTATTTCTCCTTATGCCACAAAGCCTCCAGACTGAAAAGAAGACATTCTTGGATGATGTGCACAGTAAGAGCAAGGCAGTTGGAAGGGTCTTATGCTGATCCATAAAGGAATTACCAAGGATCTATGGGTCAAACTGAGTGAAATGTACCATAATTGGAAGAAAGGAAATGCCAGAGACAAATATGGTGATACCATCTGGACACACAGAAATAGGATCAGGAAAACCAGGGCACAGATGGAACTGAACTTTTGAGTTTGTGAAAAATAAGAAGAGATTGTACAGGTACAATGGCCAGAGGATAGAGACAAAGGAGAGCATGTCCACTCTGATAAATGAGAAGAATGAACTGTCAACAACAGACATGGAGAAGTTCTTTTCCTAAGTCTTCACTGGTTGTCAGGCTTCCCAGGTCTATTACATCCCTGAACCTCTAGGAAGAAGTTGGGCAAGACTACTCCCACTGTAAGAGACGAGTCTAAGACTTCCTCATAAAACTATGGCTAACATAAAACTCATAAAGCTACCAGCTAACAGGCTGGTGAGCCTCAGGTCTATGCCTGGGAAGATCATGAAGCAGATACTCATGGAAAATATGTCAAGGTACATGCAAGATGAGGAGGTGATTTGAGACAACCTGCACATATTTACCAAGAGCAGATTGTTTATGACAAATCAATACTATGTCTTTCTGTGGAGTGATGGCACCAGTAGAGCAAGGAAGACCAACTGATATTATCTACTTAGTCTTGTACTTCTTCTTCAGGGCCTTTGACACTGACCCACAGCTCATCCCTATCTCTAAATTGGACAAATAAGGACTTGAAAGCTGGACTATGTGGTGGATAAGGAATTGTTTGGATGATTGCAGACAAAGTGTTATGGTAAACAGCCCTTTGTCTAAGTAGAGGCCAGTTATGAATACCATCTTGCATCTCTGTGTTGGAACAAGTGCCCTTCATCATCTTATTATCTTATTCAACAATTATTTATTCAACAAATCTTATTATCTGATTCAACAACATAGACAGTGAGATTGAGTGCACCCTGGGCAAGTTTGATGATGACATCAAGATGAGTGGTGCAGTTGACACAACAGAAGGAAGAGGTTGGCATCCAAAGGGACCTGGACAGGCTTGAAAAGCAAGCCCATGTGAACCTAATGAGGTTCAACTAGACCACATGCAAGATGCTAAATTTTGATTGGAGCAATCCCAGACATGAGTACAGACCTTGAGAACTCACAGAGAACAGTCCTGCTAAGAATGACTTGGGAGTACAGGTGGATAAAAAGCTGGATTTGAGCCAGCAGTGTGCACTTGCAGCCCAGAATGCCAACTGTATCCTGGGCTGCATCAAAAGAGAGGTGGTCAGCAGGGCAGAGAGATGATTGTCTCCATCTACTCTGCCCTTGTGCAGCTCAACATGCAGTACTGCATCTAGGCCTGAGGACCTAGCATAAGATGTGGATATGTTGGAGAGGGTCCAGAGGAGGGCCATGAGAATGATCATTGGGCTGGAGCACCTCTCCTACATGGACAGGCTGATGCAGCTGGGCTTGCTTAGCTTGCAAAATAGAAGGTTCTGAACAGATCTGTATGTGTTCTTCCAGTACTTGAGGAAAGCTTGGGAGGAGAGGTGGGAGGCTGACTGACACAGTCTGAAAGTGGTAGCACAAGGGGAAAAGTTTTAACTGAAAGAGGAGAGACTTAAATTAGTTGTTATCTGGAAATCCTTTACTCAGGAGGTGCTGAGGCACTGGAACAGATGACCGCATTCCCAGCGGTGCTCAAGGACAGTCTGGGTAAGGCCCTGGTAGCCTGACCTGCTGGGTGGCAACCCTGCCACATGAGGGGAGTTGGAGCTAAACCTCTTCAGGGCCTTTTCCAGCCTACCCAATTCTATGATTTGATTATTCCATCTCTGACAAGTTTGTTTTCTTGTGTAATCAGTATAATGGTGTAGAGCTTATTTGCACTATTTTTAAAAGTATGCTTGTACAAACACCATATTGCATAAGCTCAGAAAGAGGAGACTGTATTTGAGGTAGCTTTTGACAAGCCTCAATAGTAATAAACCTTACATCTATGATAGCATTACCACAATCTTCTTGTTAGGAGCTTTGTCAATCCTGTAGGATGGATTTCTGCTCTCAGGGGAAGTCCAAATCCTTGGTCATTTGATTTCCCCCAGCCAGAGGACCAATTCAAATGCATTACAGTCTCTATTTCCCTGTCTACTCAGATCTTCTTCCAGTTAAAGCAGGTTGTGGTGCACAAATTCCATTGCTTCCATTCCAAGTTGTAATTTAGCCAGTATGCATATATTTGGGAGCTGTTGGAGAGGGTCCAGAGGAGGGCAACAAAGATGATCAGGGTACTGGAGCACCTCCCCTATGAAGACAGGCAGAGGGAGCTGGGCTTGTTCAGCTTGGAGAAAAGAAGGCTGTGGGGTGACCTCATTGCAGCATTTCAATACCTAAAGGGAGCCTACAGAAGGGAGGGGAATCAACTCTTTGAAAGGATAGATAACTGCAGGACAAGGGGAAATGGTTTGAAGTTGAGGAAGGGGAGATTTAGGTTGGATGTCAGGGGGAAATTCTTTACTGTGAGAGTGGTGAGGTACTGAAACAGGCTGCCCAGAGAGGCTGTGGATGCCCCCTCCACGGAAGTGTTCAAGGCCAGGTTGGATGGGGCCCTGAGCAATCTGGTCTAGAATTAATTGTGGAGGTTGGTGGCTCTGAATGTGGCAAGGGGGTTGGAAATTCATGATTAATCCTTGAGGTCCCTTCCAACTCTGGCCATTCTGTTAATCTGTGATTTGTGATGAGAAATGGGAACATTATGATATGGTATACTGGATATTGGATATTTCACACATATGTATAATATATAATATGTGATATATGTTATACAATATGCTATATATGTTATATATTATAATTTATAAATACATTCTATATGCTATATATTACACAATACTTATCAATTATTATTATATATTAATTATTAATTATCATATAGTACTTGAATATTACATATTATGTTAAAGAAAGGTACTGAAATACAGGAAGATCTGAAATTACTATTTGCTATAAATGCTCTCAAGGGCCCAGCAATATCATTATCAGAATAATTCAGTCAGTACTAAAAATTTCAGGAACTGATAGATTTTACATTATTTCTGTCTATAAAGATTTGCATCTTTCACATGCACATAACAGAAAATAGCAGTTTATTAAACAAACCTAAAACTAACTGATGTCATCAAGTGAAAATATCATCTTTGTAGAGAATTTGAGGGTAAATTTTGAGGTTTTGTATGTGATAGGAAAGATTTTCTCTCAAAGGTATAAAAACAGGCTAAGTTTTGTTCATCAGTAGTCCCTTTTTATGTAAGAAAAAGGTACGCAGAACATGAGATATCCTGATTTATCACCATATGTGCACTTCTAAATACTTCCAAACACTTCAGGTAAAAACTAATTTGTGTAGTCATCAAGACTGTTCCAGACTTTCTGCAGAATTAGACACTGAAGGTTCTGTCATTAGATGCAGTAGCTTGTAGTGACCCACAGCGTGCTTTAATTACTTGTTATTGTCCTAAATTTTGACGTTAAGCAAGATTCTTGACACCGACATTCCATTCTAAATAATGTAAATTTTTGGTCTCTGTAAAACAAATTGTCTTACAATGTGCCAAACTGTGCTTGTAATTATTATTTTATTTATTTTGTCAACAACATTAATGCTTAATGCTACTATGTAGTGTATACATTCAGATCATGCAGGAGCTTCTGAATGTGTTTATTCATACTTTTTAATCTACACCTGGCGTCCACATTAGTGCCCATTCTTTTTTTTTTATCCGCTAATTCAGAACAATGCAAGCCATTTCCATGACTCTATATGCCATACATCATTGATCTTCCTTTAAACAATACTAATCTGAGATAGTGGCAATAAAATAAAAATGATACCACAAAGATTGGAAACAGCTTAGAGTTATTCCTTCTTGTTTTCAGCAAATTTGTAGACCCTACTCAGTGGAATTCTGACAAGATCTGGATTTGAACTGTGCAAGAAGTCCAAGGATTATGTCTAGAAGACCTACTGAACTTGTTTAAAAAAGAAATAAAAATCATGTTTACACTCACAGCATTTATAAATGATTCTGCCACTAGAAATTTTAGGGAGTACACACATCTCAGAACAGGGGGAAAACTTTAACAAATAGGATATTCAAATATTCAGTAAATTCTGTGTTGACTTCCTGTTGGAGACAAACCACATGTGATTTTTGTCATTTGCTTCTGAGTTCTCTTGGAATTATATTCTAATAAACATACATTGTGATCACCTTTCTGGCCATGTTTAATTTTGTACTTAACATATAAGAACTGACAAGTTCTTATTGAATGTTATGAATTTTCTCTAGAGAAAATACCATGTTAAAGCAGGAAAAATTTGTTGCATCAGCAATGAGTATTTCACCATGTGAGTGGTACAGTAAACAAACTATGGCTATATTCACTATAGGACAATGTAATTTAGAGAATTTTGTTTAGCACTGTGAAATACCTTTAGATTCACTTAAAATTCAAAATGTGTAATAATACAGCAACATGTATCAATCAGAAAAAACAAAGGAGAGTAAGCAAAGCTTTCTATCTTTTTGTTAGTGTTTCATTAGTATCATTCTTGGAAGACTCAGTAAATGAAATTCAGACTGTTTATGGACCTACTGGCATGAAATCATTTATGAAAAAATGTATTACTATACAGAAAAATTCTTTCTGTGCAGATATTAAATTTATAGATTTATAGTTCAGGAATACTGACTTTTTCAGTTTTTATTGTTATTTTTGTTAGATATTTTAACAGGAAAAAAAAGTATTTACCAGCAGGAATTATAATTTGTTCCACTTTGAAGTAAAAATATGTTATCTAGCATCCAATATATAGCTTTTCCTTTATTTACTTTACAATTGATTCATTTTAAATCTATTTTGAAACACTGAATATTGGAAAGATAGCACAGATGCTGATTCTGTTTACAATGGCCTAGAAAAGAAAAGTGCAAGCTTTAATCTGATGTCTAGGCTGCATTAAAAAAATTGGATTGAAAAGGATTAGATTAGATTAGACCTTCTGGATTTAAAAATGTTAAAACTCCATTTATGCTTTAACATAATCTCCTTCCACTCTCTGGAGCCATCAAGCTGAGCACTGTCCCTTGCAAGTATTTATTATTATTATTATTAAATTTGCTTCTTTTTCATTTTAACATCCCACTTTCATATTTGTAATAGCAAGAAATCCTCTGAGACAGATCTAAAAGTTCTCTCTGACCTGGTGAGTGGAAGGGCAGGCACTTAAACCTCTGGCTTTTACAATGATTTTATGTATTTGTGCACAGTCACAAATGTAAATATTAATAGCTAGTTTTTAAAAAACAAATAAGAGCAAGTGCTTTTATGGACTTTAGAGAGAGTGGTGATGCTTTACAGTATAATGATTTATTTACAGTGCATTATTATGAAGAAATGCTCACTTTAAAAAGCAATCATGCACTTTGCTAAACCTGAAGTACCTATTACCTACAGCATCTGTAAATAAAAAAGGTATTATAATATTTGCAAATTGCTGCCTGATACTTCCGAATGCAGTTTGGATTTTATTTCTCATAAATATAAAACCAAAATATTATCTGGGCATTATAGAATTTCATCTCCCAGGGGCAAAATGGAGAATAATAATATCCTTTTTGGAATCAATACATTTTTCAGTGTTTATGATGACTCAATCGCTGAATTTCTGAGAATTTCACACCACAAGTGGGTCTGTTAGCTTTTCCCACATCACTCACTCTCTGTTGAGAACATCTCAGGCAGATCAAGGATATCTGAAAGTATTAGATAATGCCATAGAATATGTGATACTGTTTTGAAACAGCACTGACTCCATTTCTGTTCAACTGGCAGGTCAGCCCCTCCTGTTCAGCCATGAAACCACTATAAGTCATGCAGCAAAGCATATCACATGTACCTTATTTTCTGCTTCTAGGCACAGACTCTGGATAACATCCCAAACAGCCATTATCATGATCTCGTTTGACACAGAGATAAAAATAAGATGGAGATATTATGAGAAGGGTGACAGCTGAGCTGAGCTGGGCTGGAGACAGGATATCTGTAGGACCCAGCAAGAAACCACATGCTTGCTTCAGTTAAAGAATCACACTGCAGAATCTTTTTCAAGACATTAAAAGTATCCTATGCTAAGCAATGTGTGTTTTTGTGATGCCTTCTTAATCAAAAATCTTGTTCGCAATGCAGCCACCATTTTAAGATCATCCAATAACTGAAAATATGTAGATTGTACTTATTAAGAATGTAATTCTGTGAGTTTCTGAAAAACATCTGAAAGACAATTCAGTCTTTTCTGGTTAAAGCAAACACAGGTTTATGAGGGGAAGGTCCCATTTAACCAATTTAATCTCCTTTTAGTGCATTGATATCCTCCTACTTGACCAAGAGAAGTTGGCTAATATATTATTTTTGAATTTCAACAAAACTTTCAGTACTTGTACAGTTTCTTACAATATCCTTCAGGTTAAAATGTTCAGTCTACAGTAAGCTGACAAAAACATAATGTGTTAGGCTGACAGATCAGTCACAAATTTTTATAGTAAATGGATTTGCATCAGGCTGGTGGCCATTCACAGGTGGGGTTCTACATAGCTCAATGTAAGAAACTAAAAATGTTTTAATCACTTACTTGAATACTTGAAAGCAGGTTAAGTAAATCTGTTGACATTAGTAAATTGCAAAGAGCTGTTGACTCCCTCTAGGGTAGAGAGGCCTTATAGTGAGATCTTGACAGATTGGAGGGCTGGACAATCACCAACTACATTAACTTTAATAAGAGCAAGCTCTGAATTTCACACCTGGAATGGGACAGCCCTGGATATAAGTACAGCCAGGGGGCAAGCATCTGAAGAACACCCCTGTGAAAAGGGATCTGGGAGTTCTAAGTGACAACCAATTGAATTTGAATCAGCAGTGTACCTTGGCAGCCAAAAGGGCAAGCCATAACCATAGGTGTATCAGGCTCAGCACTGCCATCATGTAAGGGCAGGGATTATCCCATTCTGCTTTGCACTGTGCGGCCTCATCTCAAGTACTGTATGTACTTTTAGATGCAACAGTACAAGGACAAAAAAACTACTCGAGGGCACCCAAAGGAGGTCAACAATGCTGAAGGGTCCAGACGGTAAGACACATGAGGAGAGGTTGAGGTTCCTTACTTTATTCAGTCCAAAGCAGGGGAGGCTGAGAGGAGAAGTCGTAGTAACCTAAAGCTCCTCATGAGGGAGGTGAGATCTGCTCTCTGGCGACAGCAACAGGACCCAAGAGAATGGAGTGGCACTATGTCAGTGTCAAGGAAGTGTTTGGGAAAGGTTCTGCACCTGGAACAGGCTCCTCAGGAGAGTGGTCACAGACCCAAGGTGCTGGAATTCAAGAAATGTTTGGACAGTGTTCTCAGACATAGAGTTTGGATTTTGGATAGTCCTGTGTTGAGCCAGGAACTGGACTCAGTGATCCTGCTGGGTGTCAACTGTTTATGGACTGATTGGGCCTCAGTCTGTGACTAGCAGATTAGAGGAACCCGTGGATCCATGCCTCCGGAGAGGGGAAAATAAAGGGAAAGAGAGATGGGCCCCAAAAATAACAGCAGTAACAATCTAGGGAGAAAAAAAAAACTAACTTATTAAATAAGATATCAGAATGCAAGGTAACACACTATAATACAGTATAATACAATATCATTAGAATTGGAGTTAATAAATCAAATGTAATGAGAAAGATTGTCCAAAAGCTGCAGGTCTTACTGTAATGTTGAGGTGAGACCTGTGGTCAAGTCAAGAAGCAGAGAGGAGAGCCTGGTCTTGTGGCCTTGCCAAGGGCTGTATCTCCTCTCACAATGCAAAGTCCTCTGGGGTATGTACATAGAAGTATATCATTAACTCTTTTACTCCCAGTGCACTACATGATATTATGATGTGGAATACCGATAGCCATGACACTGTGTCACTTCCAACTCAGAATGTTCAGTAATAGAATGTAAATGTTACAGGTTAAAATTTTCCATTATCCAGTTTTCTATGGTCTTTCTGAGGTTCAGTGCTGTAAACAAAGTATAAAGTGCTGAAAAACATTTTTCATTCGCACCATGAGAGAAAACCACATTTTTTATCTCAAAAATTTGTTTTTGTTAAATCTTGATCTTTTTGATTCTATACATTTTCTTAAAAGTCACTTCTGAGAAAACACGTCCTTTATGTACCTGAATCAGATTTCTTCTGACAAAGTCCATGTTTCACTTCATAGAATCACAGAATCATAAAATCCTTTTATTTGGAAGGGGGCTTTAATAGTCATTTGGTTCAACTTTCCTGTAACGAACAGGAGCATCTACATTTACATTGGGTTGCTTAGAGCCCCATCCAGCCTGACCTTGAAAGTTTCAAGAGTTCATTTTAATCATTGGTTGGGGGTCATAATCTATTATATTTCTTCAGCCAAGAAAGAGCACAGTATGGTATGTTATTTAATATAGAGATCCAATACTGCTGGATAGACCACCAAAATATGAAAATAACTACAGTGAGCCTATAAAAAAAAGTGTAAACTCAAGTGTAAAACCCAGCCAGCAACTAAGAATAGTTCCTGTGCAGCCAAATGTAGAGTTACAAAGAGTTGTGACTAGTTACATAAATAATTATTCATCTAAACATAACGTAGAAAACCTGTATACATATAAGGTGGATAGGGTATCATTACCTTACTTAAAAAATTAATTTTATGTAGTACAGATAAAGAGGGAATTGTGAGATTCCAAGATGTGGTATACCTAGGAACTGTATTTCTTAACATCTATTAGAGACTGAATAAGCAGAAGCTTATTCAGACATTCCCATCACCACAAAATACAAAAATATACACTATCAGTATGAAACACTTTTCTGATTTGCAGTTGAAAAACTATTTTTAAAAACTTATAACTTACATGATTTCTGCAGCCCACATCAATTAATGTACATCATAACCATAAATATCTAGTACTGTTGTACACTGTTTATAGAATGGGAATCTGTACTCATATATAATCTTGACACTGTCCTATGGCAGACTGTCAGACAGTGTGAATAACTACTTTGACTCATCCTCAGTCAGAGCAGGTGGCTGAAGACTGTAAAGCTTAGGAGGTTAAAAGGCTGAATATGTATTTTCAGACAAGAAAAAGTCACAGGGAGAAATACCAGTATCTGAGGATGCTATATGTAAAGTCTAAAAAAAGTCAAATGTACAACTTTGGGGCTCTTTGTCATCTCTTTCGTAAAAACTTGGTCACAAAAGTGATGAAAAGCAATCTTATCCCTCCTTGTGTCAGCCAAGGTGGTACATGGCTTCACGAGACATTAATGTATTTCCACCTAACTAGAAGAAAATGCTTGGGCTGAGAAGGGAGGGTGAGTAAGCCTACCGCCATCTCACTACTGCGAAGCAAAAGGTAAACGTCTTCTTCTCTGTTCATAGCCAGGAAGAATTCTACCCTTCTACTATGAGAACTATGAGATTAGCTGAGACACATTTTGTTTTTCCACACAGCTCAGTTAAAATATTTGAATCAGACAAAAAAAAAAAAAAAGGAAGAAATTACAGGCTGAATATCTTACTATGGACTCCAGAAATGTTCAAAATATACACGCTCTCCTGCGGGTGTCCCTGAGCAGAGTTTGTAGGTCAAAATCAGGACGACTGGATAATGGACCAGAGAGAGAAAATTTTTTACCTAAAGGTATATAAAGCTATTTCCGATTTTT
This sequence comes from Perdix hodgsoniae, assembly GCA_035772895.1. NCBI lineage: Eukaryota > Metazoa > Chordata > Aves > Galliformes > Phasianidae > Perdix > Perdix hodgsoniae. Next base: position 25,709,170 of record JAPSGF010000003.1, on the reverse strand, counting down.
TTTTTTTTCTCAGACTGTGATGTTCTTTCTTAATATATTTCTTTCTTATTTTTAATCCTAAGCAAGATTTCAAGGTATTTGAAAAGTTTATGATATACATAGAATTTAGAAACTGAATCCCTTGAATCATAGAATCCCATGAGTTAACAGGGACCTTTAAAAGTCATTTAGCTCAACTCCCTGATCCAGACTCTCCTTGAAAGTCTTTAGGGATGGGGCATCCACCACATCTCTGGTCAACCTGCTCCAATGTGTTTCCAAACTCACTGTAAAATACTTTTTCCTTAAATCTAACAAATTTACTCATTTTCCCTTGTTCTGTCACCACCTGAATAGAATCATAGAATCATAGAATCATAGAATCACAAGGTTGGAAGTGACCCATAAGATCATCCAGTCCAACCGTCTTCACATTACCACTGCTACCACAAGCACTAAACCAGATCTCGCAGTTCCTCATCCAGATGCCTCTTGAACACTGCCAGGGACAGCGACTTCACCACCTCCCTTGGCAGGCCATTCCAATGCCTGACCACTCTCTGAGAGAAAAAGTTTTCCTCATGTCTAACCTAAACCTCCTTGGTACAACTTGCAGCTATTTCCCCAGGTCTTGCTTGTTACCTGCTAAAGAGTCTGTCCCCTTCTTTTCTGTAGCTCCCCTTTAGATACTGAAAGGCCACTACCAGGTCACCTTGGACCTTTCTCTTCTCCAGACTGAATCTGTCTCTTAACCTGTCTTGTATCATTTTTGCGGCCCTCCTCTGGATGCACTCCAACATGTCCACATCTCTTCTGTACTTAGGACTCCACATCTGGATACAGTAGTCCAGGTGAGATCTCACCTCTGCAGAGTAGGAGGGCAGGATCAACCTCCCTTGACCTGCTGTTCACATTTCTTTTGATGCAACCCAAGGTGTGGTTGGCTTTCTGGGCTGTGAGGGCACACTGCACACTCAGTCCTTCAATCTGCTTGTTATCTAGGTCCCTCAAAACATGTCAGAGATATTAGAACATCTGCCAGTCTTGGCTTTCTGAATCACGTGGAGAACTACTATCACTGAAATCAAAATAGGAAGTACTGTATTTGGTCAATGCTGTTAATCAGGAAGGATGTCTGAAATGCAGTAAGACTTTGAGGAGTGAGCTTGAATATCTAAAGATCTCAAGGGAATTTCTGTCATATCCCAACATCTTTTGCATTTGCACGTGCTTTTTTTTGTTTGTTTGTTTGTTTAAATAATGACTTTTAGTTTTTCTGCCAGATTACATTTCTGTTATTTCTATTAAATGTAATTCAACAATGAGCTTTCTTCTGAGGCTGAATGGCAATGATGTAAGTTGTGACGCTTAGCAGTTTTCATTAAATCTTTGCAAAGGGCAGCCAAAAGTAAATCCTCACAATAATCCTTTCTTTAAAAAAAAAAAAAAAAAAAGTTAATTTTGTAAGTAAAACAGCAAAACTGGAAGACATAAACTCAGAAGGCCTGTGTAGCCTTTCTCAATTTTTTTTTTAATTTTTTTTTTTTCTGTTTTAAAACATAGTTCCTGTTAGGCAGGGTTAATTTCTTTTTGAGGCAATTGTTTGATCACCTACATTCTAAAAAAAAATTGTAATTTATCTGCATCATCTAATAATTAGATGGGGGTTTATTGCTTTTCTGTCTTTTATCTATATGTATTTATATCTATGCTTACAGAAAAACAAACATTTTACTAAATGTTTTACACTTAATATCACAGTGAATATACACAGTTGATATACATTTTCTGAGAAAGATCATATATTTTGAACTTAAATGTGTTAGAATATAATAAATCAAAAAAAAAATACATGAATCACTTTTTAAAAAATATCTTAAATGAGAACAGTGATAAATACGTCTTGCATTTTGTCTTGTGACTCATTCTTTGACAGTAATTCTTCAGTGTAAAGGATTAATGTACTGGAGAATCAATACGCTTTCAGACACACTACATCAGTGTGCTTCCTTTGTTGGTCCATACTTTCATTATTAACAGTTTATGTCAGCTGTGCCCTCTGCGTGTCTGAGGTATTCTTAATTTATTCAATCTCTGTGGCATTCTTCACTGTATGAGAGATCTCAGGTAGTACAACAGATTCAGGAACCAAAATTCAAATGAATATATTTCAATTAAGATTGCCAAAAACTCACATTCAATGCAGTACTTAAACGGATTGCTTTTACACTTCAAGGGTTTGGGTTTTGTTTTCTCCTTTTCCAACGAGCTTGACAAATTGGTAATTCCAATTTTATCCAAGTCATAAAATCTACTACTTTTAGATTTTTAAAACATATTATTTAATAAATGTTATCAATTTTCTGGAAGTTAGCGTGACAGATACAGTTTTGCTTGCTAGAGAAACTCCTTGGAATCATGGTTCTTTAACAACTGAATTGGAATTGAATCACTATTACCAGGAAATTACATTGTTATTTCAAAATGGCTGCACCTACAGTTCCCTAGAAAAACAAACAAAAAAAAGCATGCACTTTGGCAGAACCAACGTAACAGGATGTTACAGACCAGTCCAACCTGATTTTTAAGAGTGGTTCAACCTTCTAATTTAGGAATATGCTGTGAATGCCTTTTGTGCTGTATCTCCTGTGAATAGCAGCCATAGAGCTAACATTATTTCACAGTTTGGCAGAAGCAAATAGCAGCACCCTTCCGGTTGTTTCTTGGACATACAGTCTGCACCTTCAGTAGACTGTCTGCACGAAGTCCATCTTGCAGCTGATAAACTTGTTCATATGCCACAGTCTGCTATCAAGTCAGTCTGCACAGCACAAAACTGCAGTGACCTCTCATTCTGACAGTGGTGTCAAGATTCTCACCACAATGGACTGAATGACATGTTGGATCTGACACTTGCCTCTCACTTCAAATGAAGTGTAGAGTTCGGTAGGATAAGATGTAGTCATCAGTTTCTCATTCAAAGTAACTGTTTAGCTCATTCAGTGAGAAGTGGACACTGTGTGGATGATAAGAATGCTTCTGTAAAATGAGGTGTTTCCAGCTTAGTAGTATAAAAATAACTTTGTTGGTCAACACTGAGGTCAGATCTAGTATAAGAAATCCTCTAGCATCCCATATGGCAAAGACAAGAGGAATACACCCTTGATCTTACTCTTTCACCAAACTGAAAGTGACTCTTTGCCCGATCTCACCCACATTTATCAAGTGGACAGAAAACACAATTGCTCTTTCTCACTGGCCAAAAATGCTCTGAGCTATTCTCCCAAGAGGCACATGGATAACTGTCTTCTCAATGGAAGGAGGACAGCTGAATCCTTGTTTCAGTAACATCTCAGTCTCTGTACAAAAGTTCTGACAAACACTTTTCTTGTATATTTACTATGTGATTTTTAGATCAATTTTGTTGCTACTTCAGGACTTTGACATTTGCTGTAGTACATTGTTTTCTGCCTTTTTTGTGTGTGTTTTTGTTTGTTTGTTTGTTTTTTTCCCCTTGTGTTTGCCCTTCCAAATCTCACGTAAGTCAGAAATCATTGAAACTTGCCACTGCATTCAGCTGTCCATGAAATAAAAACCTGTTTCCCTTTGTGCACTTTTATACTTCCATTAGTTTTGATTTCACAACCTTTAGCAAGAGATCAATGAATTGAAGCTCCATTGCCAGTAAGCCTGCCTGTCATATGGCATTTTGTAAAGATTTACATTAGAGGAAATAAAATTGAGTTTCGTAACACATGATGAGCTAATTAGCTTCTGCTTATCCCTCAGATTTGTGAGTTATAATCATATAATACATTTAACAGGTCTAGTGTGTCCATACAGGAGACAAAGTCTCCCATTGCTCTATTCACAAATGCAATACTGGTTATTCGAGATCACCACACACTCATAAGCAGGATACTTTGCCTTCGTGTTTCAGTCCCTGGGCTTTTAAAGAAACATAAACAATCAAGTAGTCACGAAAAGGAAGGATAAAAACAGATGTGAATGTAGACACTGGCAGACAAAAGGGGGAAAGAAAGGGTGATAAAAAAGATGTTCACACTCCAGTGGTATTGTGCATTCAGGATAATACAGCATCCTCTGATGTGAGCACTTTATGTAAGCACCTATCCCCTAGAGGGACTTTGTAAAATGTAGAAACAGATTTCTACTTTTATTTAGTAAAGCTTGTGAATTGAAAGGCGCTCCTAGAAAAATCTCTTTTCCCTGTTCCTTTATTTCATTTGCCCTAATAAATTAATCATCATGAATCACTAAATAGGTCTCAAATTATTTAAATTTTAAATCTCCAAGTTATCATCTAATCCTAACGCAATAAAATAGAATCAAAATATACAGCCTGGGAGTACAACTTTATGTCTTACTTTCAAAAGTTTCAGCCTTGGCAGTTAAAGACCTCTGAGCTGAAGACCCCAGTCTCTCCGGATGTGTAGATGAATGACCCTTTTTTTGTCCTTGCAGGTCTTCATCTTAAAGAATCACTCAGAACAAGGATTATGCTGTAGTTTAGCCAAGGCCATAGCAGTGTATAGCACAAGCCAGGGGCTTAAATTTTCAACTTGGGTAGCAGCAGGTTCGATTTCCTTCTCAGCATGAAGATTAAAAACCCTGCAAGCAAACAATGACCTTCAGGCGAGTGGCCCTCAAAATAGACGAAAAGTATGACTCAATAATTCTGCAAACTGTTCTATTATGTATGTCATTACATAGAAATCAGACAAATAGGAAATCTGACCAAGTTCTTTGGAAGGTCTGCTAAAAGGGAAAATGTGGACCATAGTCCCTAAATTAACATTCTGATGAGGCACTAACTTTCTCATAGGCATTGTTGAGCTAGAAAATTAATTTTGTCTTGAGTAGGGACATGACTGAGAATATACAGGAATAGGCACAAAACGAGAAAAAGTGGTTTGAGAAAAAACAACAAGAAAGAATTCATTGAAATGCAACTATTATTCTGCCATTTTGTGATAAACTCCCTAAGTTTCACATGCTTTTTCTTTATTTTATATATATATTTTATGTGGATGACCTAACAGCTAATTGTTTTTGTTCAGATTCTCTATGAAAATGAAATATCCGTCTTCTTTATAACATTTATCTATGTCATCAAAGAATCTAAGATTTATGTAAATCACCTTCAGTTTATTAAAATATCATTTTTTAAGGAGAGAAGCACATTAATTTGTGCACCAGAATATTGAACATTGCTTTCCAAATTTTGACATTTCTTGTCTGATATTTTTATTACTCTAAAAACAGAGGATGATGCACAGCTGTTTCCAATTTCTATATTTCAATCCAAATAGTAAAATGGGTATTTGAAATGCATACATTTTCTCAGATTCACTACACACGAATACATTGCCTGTGTATGTGAGGTGATGACATTTTTAAGCTGACTTATGCTGATCATGTGGCAATCTCCAGCAAACACATAAAACCAGCCAGTGTCAGTGGTAGCAACTGAACTCCTTTTACCCTCTGTTCCACTACAGAGGTTTTCATTTGAGATAGTATTCCTAAATCATGAGAAGCCAAATAAAAGTGTTAATTTAGTAAAAAAATCATAAATGAATTTGGCCACTAATATTCTGCTGCCATAAAAGTGTGTGTCACTGAGTGGTTGTATCACATATGACTACTGAACACTGGACATTTCACACAGAGCCATCTGCACTCACCCTGTCATCCAGCACTTTTAAAGAAATACACTTGCAAATCAAAGTCTGGTTTACTAATACATATATACTTCACGATTGGAATAATCATTTATTCTTACTTGTGCGGGTTATATTAATGTCATTAATTTTAATTTGCTCTTACTCTTTGTCTGGACACAATACATGAAAGACAGAAGGATGTGTGTTTTCTTTATTTGCACGTTGGATCTGGACTAATGTTAGTGAACTTTTGTGACCAGTAATAATCTACAGTGAAGCGCGTGCACTGAGTAGTTGTTCTGTGTCTTGACTGATATAAAACAGCTTTTGCTGAAAAAAAAAATTCTAGTTTTCAAATATTTTAGAAAGTATATGCAATAACTTTATGTAAAATTAGCAAATTCCTACTCTGTTCCAACCTACTTTCTAACACTTCAAAAACAATATGAATTTGAAGTACTAATTTTCATATAATCATGTGAAAAGATATAGCTGTATTTTTTCTTTTTTTTCAATAAATTATTCCAAACTCCATTCGGAACCTAGAGCACTGATGAGACAATTTTATAAAATCCTATATTTTATAGACCGATTTTTAAGATCTCTGCAAGCCACTATAATAATTCAAAATGAAGTTCAAGAAGACATTTTCTTGTACCCAATTCACATGTAATAAATAGCATGACAATCTTCTAAATAAAACTGAAATTTAGGGATAGAATCCACCTTAATTCAGATGGCTATCTACCTGTAAACAGAGTGCATATAGAAAGCAAAAATCTTCCTTGGTGTTTTATCAGAAACAAACTGTTGTGATGTTGAATCTGTGAAACTGTTATCCAAATTGATGGAATTGTTTTATGAAATGTTTTAACAATTTAAATATATATATATATCTGGCCAAAGACTGGTTAAATGCAATCTTATATGTTATTAAATTAATGTTGTGAAATACTGGTATGTTGCAGAATTTTCTCTGGAATTCCAGAGGATAAAAAGTGAGAAAGACTGTTGGAATATAATTTCCCCTTTGTAAGGCCCAAGAAAAACTATGCCTGCCACATTTTTTAGGTTTTTGTTTTCCTTCCAAGAGACCTTCATATTTCTGAGATGCATGACTTTGCTGTGTTCTTTTGTTAATGACTGAATAATTCTAAGTACAACACCACATCCCTGATTCATTACCCTTTGTGTGAAGCAAAGTCTACTTTCATTCTTCTCTTTCCCCAGAAATGGGTTATTCCTAAATAACCTCCTACTCCATGTTTGTGAAAAGTTGAAGTCATTAATTCATGACTTTAAGAAAACAATATGAAGTCATGGACAAAAGACCACACACAACTGTCCAGATTTGTCACGTTTAATACAGTAATTTAGAGTTATACCGATGTTTTAAAAAGAAGAGAAATTGAGATTCATAATGTATCAAAGATTTACAAATAAGTAAAAACCTTCAGTTCTGTGGATGTTAAATCTTTCCTATTCTGCTGAAAAAAACAAACAAAAAAAAAAACCAAAACAAATGTGTTTCAACTGAGTATGAGCCTCTGATTAATGTTGTTGTATGAGCAATTATAACTGTTATGCTTTCAGCTGCTCAAATCTTCCTTTCGTCAGCCACTTCCCATTTGCAAAGTGAAATCAATACCTTAAGACATGCTACCAATCGTTGAAACATGCGTGATAAAATTTTTCTCCCAGATAGCCAAGAACTGGAATTAAGAAGAACTGGAACCTCAAAATCATTGCTTTCCTCCTCTCTTGGAGACCTTTGATTTTTAAAAAGTGAAGATAGCATAAAAATTCTCATTTCCTATATCCATATATGTATATATATATGCTTATCATTCACTGATCTTTTATAAAATACAACTGCTAAAGCCAATACTGTGAAATATTAAAAAAAAGGAAAAAAAAGTGGGGGAAGGAAAGATAAACCAGAAAAGCCTATATATGCATGGGTTGCAAGTTTTTCAGGACTCTTATCTCTCAAGTGCGTGCTGCACACTTTTGCTAGCCCTCTAGCTCTCATTCTTTGTGATGATAATGAGGATGGCAGACAGCAGATGCTTCATCTTGAACATGAAAGAAATGAAAAAGTGTGACTCTGGATGTCCTTAAGTAAATGAAGATCCTGATCAACGGACACTTGGGAGATAAGCATAAATACTATTTCAAAGCACACTGAAAAATGTGGAGAAACTCATTAATGCTATAGTACAAGACTATTAACCAGGGTTAAAGAAATATGATAAAATTTAGGTAAGTGTAGATATGAGTGGACTACCAAGTAAACAATTTAATTCAAACTGTCTCTCTCTGGGTTTATCATAAAGAACCTTTCTTGTTCTATTCTATTGCATTTCTTTATTCTTTTGTTCTGTGGGAAAACAAATAGCTGAGCTTAGTGTGCATGTGCATTTGTTACCAGTACTTGCTTTCTGTGATCCAGAAGGCAAGCTCTCTAAAGCCAAATAACATTAAAAGTGGGCAAGCCCTTCAACTCCCATCAAAATTAGAAACCAGAACAAGGAAATGCAAGGGAGAAAAAGAGAATGGCAAGATATATTTTAAAACATAAAAGGAACCCAGAGGAGCAGCTCTAATTAAAGCAGAAGTGGATATGCTACAACCAGAGCACTCTTCTGTAAATGACATATCTTTAAAAGACATTAAAGCTTTGTTCCCGAAGAAAATTTGTTACTAGTAAAATAAGAGATGAGAAAAACATGAGAGAGAAACTATATTAATATTATAAACTCCCTAAGAATAAAGGTGAAGGAGCGGAAGAAAAATACCTTTTAAATAAATTCTAAAAACTAAAACTAATTCTGGGAAATATCTGAGGAAATAAAAGATAGACTATTAGAATGAAAGAAAAAGAAAAAAAGAAAAAGAAAAAGCTGTTCTTAGAACTATAATGTTGATTATAGGTGTTTTACTGTTTTACACAGGTGATCAAAACACATTACAAACTTGACCAAGGCTTCAAGTACTCACAGTAGCAATCTTTTGCTCATATATGAGGGCCATTGAAGGCCAAATTTTCAAAAGTAGTCATCATTTTTGGATGCTCTAGATTTTAGGTATCCAACATAAGTCCTAAAAGAGGCCTGATTTTCGGGCAGTCTGAATATTCACTATTCCATTTAGAGAATGCAGAATCTGCTGTGAGATCATAGGAGCCCAAGACAGTGCTTTCTGGTCATGGGAAAAAGAACAACAACAACAAAAACAACAACAAAACATTCATTAACTTGTTGTAGGGGCTGCAAATCATGAATCACAGATTAGATGGTAGGGGCAGAAGTAAAAAAAAATATATCTGGTTACTTCTTTCAATTTTTCACAGCTTGTTAATTCTATAAGGCTGTATTAATGGACCACTGTATCAAAAAATTAGGGAACAAGTTCAGCAAAACACCACTGAGAAGATGCTATAAGTGACATGATACCTTGGCTTCCCTTTATATACTAAAATACAGATGTTCAAGTGTAACAGAACTATGACATACTGAAACAAGTTGATTAGTAACCTTAGAATCTTCAATAGCAATGATAACTAAGGTCATTAATAAATTGAATTGGTTTTATAAGTGACCCAGAATGGATAGTGATTCATCAGAAGTCAGAAAGATGGGAATAAATTTTCCCCAATTAGCTTGAACTGCAGACTGGTTAAATATGCTGAACAAAAAGCAAAGGTGCAAAAAATTGTCATGAAACCATACAAACCATACTACTATTTTAAAATTAGCATTGTAGAAGTTAATCTAGGTGTGCTTGCTTGACATTCAAAAGAATCTCTTTTTTTTTTTTTTTTTTTTGTCAATAGTCCACTGGATAAAAAAGGGGAAATAATATACCCAGGATTCTATTCTTTTTCCCAGTATGATGTACTGCATCTCTATTAACTGAAACAGCCTTCTCAAAGATTTTAACAGAAAAAATCTGGATGATATCCCCTTAGGTTATAGAATTTTAGTAAGAGTTATAGAGTTTCTCCATCACAAGGGAGTCTCAGGTATTACAATACCAATAATCATAACTATATCTTCACAGTAATGGTGACAGAGCACTGGAACAAACCGCCCATGGGGGTTGTGAAGTCTCCTCTGAAGGTATTCAAGATCTGCCTGTTTGCCTACCTGTGCAGCCTGCTGTAGGGAGCGCGCTTTGGCAGAGGTGTTGGACTAGATTACCTCTAGAGTCCCTTCCAGCCCCTGTAGTTCTGTGATACTGTGAACTGACTGGTAAATAAAGAGGTACATTTAATAATTTATGTTAATATATTAATAAATAAATTTGAAGAGTATAATCACTAATTATCATATTCATGTTTTTAAAAGTCCATTTAAGCCTCCACAGAGTTCTGCAATGCCAGTTAATAGTTCAAGAAATACCAAACCCAAGCTTAGTTCTAGGTGTGTTACGAAGGTGATATAGTTGCCATGAGCCAGGACTCAGGAGAGGTCAAGATCAAACACCCAGTATGTAAACCTTGTGTAAAATCATAAGCATGTATTTAATCTGTAAACTGAAATGTCAGTTGATAGATAGCAGGCTGACCCACTCCATGTTAAGAGCATCAGAGGGTTCATGTTCAAAACAAAAACTTTTAACAGAGTACAGGGTGAAGGGCATGGAAAAGAAGCAGGAGTGGGCAGATGAAAAGCTGAAGCTGTTCACAAGATCTGGAACGTCTTTATTGTGCAAGCACTATGGGGAATACAATCAGTTTTTCGCTGTCTGCATTATACGCAACTGAAGTTGTTTTTACTATCTCCAAATTAGACTGAGTTTAAAATGTTTTTTTATATGCAGTCTTAGCATATATTATACAAGTACTCAGACTTTGCAAAATGTGAAACTATTAAGTTACATTCATGATTTTAGGACTAGTTTTACGATAAGTTGGCAATTTCTTGTACGCTACACCAAAAAAAAAAAAAAATTACTGATATTTTCTCTATCACAAATTAATAGGATTTTTAAGAGTTTGAGTTATTCTGTATCCTTTTGAGATACTTATTTTCCTTTTCACCACAATTTTTATCTGGGTAATTTTTACAAGAGAGCTGGATACTGAACTGTATGATGTGGGTAAAAACCTGGGTTGTGAATAAGCAATATGAATATCACAAAAGCAATCACTAGCATTTTTAAATGGAATAGTGGGAGCTCTTATGGCTTGCCAGGGTGCACAGCGTAACGTGAAGTTGGAAAACTGTCAGGCTATCAGGAGAGGAACATGTGCCAAGGGGTGAGGAAAATTGTGACAAAAATACAAGCAGGTAAGACAAAGCAAAGAGTGAAAAAATATATATATAATAAGTAAGCCACAACAAAAAACTCTCCAAGACAGAATGGAGACATGGCAAACCCTGACAAAAAGAATGGAGTCAGTAAATCCAATAGTGATGAAGAAATTCAGCTGGGGTCAGATTATATTGTGCAATAAAGGTGAAATAGGCCATGGCAGAGACTGAAATTGCAGTCAATTGTGGAAGGAATCAATTCTTCCAGTACTGCACTTATTGATATTAGTTCATAAAAGTAAAAGGAATTTGTTCTATTTTGAGATAATCCATACTCTTGTTTTATTAATATAAATACTGAGCTGCAAATGTGGCTATGTAATACTTTAAACTGGATGTAGAGCTTTTGGTCAGTGTAAGCTTTTCCTTATACTGTGGTGTAAAGAATAAAGTGTTTTTCAGTGAAGCAGTTTAGTGTTAATAAAATTATCAGTGAGAACAGCACTTGGTCCACCAAGAAAAGTTCGATAGAGGTTCCTATGGATTTTGAAAAAATATCCTTTTTCCATATCAAGAGTTTTACCACTGCAAAGAATTCTATTTTCCACTTCAATAAAATGACAGATTGTTGAAGATTAAAAATTATCAGTAAAGATCAACAAAGACACAAAGTTAAGTTTCAGATATGCTCTAAAATAAATTACACCGAAGCGAAAATACATGCTGTTATTTCTTAAATGACAGTTCTTGAAGTACAAAATATCCTGTAGTTTTTATAATCTCATGGAATGTACAAAATCAAACAAACAAAAATAACAAAACAAAGAAACAAAAAAAAGTTTAGAGGAAGTGAAAGTTTTGCTGCCTTTCTTTAAATCTTTCTTATAGAAGTAGCATTTATATAATATGGAATCTCAGAACATAAAAAGTATATAAAAAGTATAATTCTCTGAGATGTTACCTTCCAAATTTTATTCCTTTTTCTCATTCATGGAAGTGAAGGACTGAGAAAAGAGGGTAGAAATTCATTTCACAGAAGCATGCTACTGAAGGACATCAGTCTGTAGGAATTCTAAAGGATGTCCTTAAAATGACGCCTAAGAAGTTCTTGAGTCTAAAGGTCTTCATAAAACTTTCTCTACTAGTATTAGAGTCTAAAGTGTTAGTTTATCCTGATGCCCTGTTTTGGTCTTTGTCTGTAACTGATGCAAAATAATATAGCTTTGGAGCGGTAAGGATAGTTAATGTTGTTAATGACTTGCACTGCAATGACAGAGCATAACTTATTTCTAAGCACTTTATGAAACTGAGCTTTATAATTGATTTTTATAATCAAGTAAGAAAGAAACATAGTCATCAGCAAAATATATTGCTATATCAAAGTGGTGTCTCCGAGGAGAATACATTACTACTCTTTGGTGCACAGTGATTCTAATTCCTCATTTCATCATGTGCTCTCTCTTGGTCAGTGCTGGCTTGAATCTGTGTTAAACTGACAACAATTAGGATACATTTTCAGCTGATGGCAGCTTTGTCAGTCTTCCATATTAACTCTTAGTTTTATGTACTTTCTGGAGTTGAATGTCCTCATTAATAGGGGTTCTAATAATAGTTTATCTTATTAAAACTCATAATAGGTGTGTGTGACTATTATGAAGACTATGTCAAGACCATCACAGACAATCCCTTGCAAAGAGCTCACACTTGGGAGAGTATTGCATTTATTTTTCTCTTCTGTACAGATTCTGTAGAGAAATAACTATCAGAGGATCCTCACTCATACTTGCATTATTATGTTTGGGAATGCAGTCTTCAAGGAAACAAATAATCTCACTCAGCTGAGACTTTCCATATTGCCAGCTGTCTCAATGAAAGCAGCAGACTTGCCCATCACTAAGCAAAAGTGAGACTGAGAACACGTGAAGAAATAGCTAAGATCTATCATTAACAATCTTCCTAAAAAGGACACACAGCATGTGTTAGACCTATTGTTGGCCCAATGGCTAGTTGAAATCCTGCAATCAACATTAAAAGGGGAAAAATGAAAGGGAGAGAAGTGCTACTTACAATGCCTTGTTACCTGCATTGTTTCAATAAATTACACTGCTTCTTCATACAGATGGTAAATGTTATTGCATCTATGGACTGTAACTATGCATCCAGTGCTGATGTTCATGACATGTCTGCTACAACCGTAAGGCTGAACAATCTGTCATCTCATTAAGCCCTCTGGAGACAGTTATGCCTCAGGGGGCTCAGTCAATCAACAGCAGAAGAGAAGAACTGCATTTCAAAATTTCTTATTTATAGGACTTGAATAAGCAGTGAAAGGAGGTGCAAAATACTTTCAAACTAAACGTTCAATTATCATCATAACTTTAAATCTGTACACATGACATTCAAAGTTGAGCAAATTGCCTACGTTCCTGAAGACTCACCAGAGTTAATCTGTAATCAGGGACCGCTCAGCTCAGAAAGGGGGAAATGGCTGCAAAATGATAAGGGAAAAGGTGGAGGTGGAAAACAGAAAGAGATCATCCAATCAGTAATATCACCACCAAAAGGTGCAATAAGACTGTTGTCATCAATTGGCTTCTGTACATCAGCAGGGGAATGCTCACGGAAACCACAACTGCAGCATGGTTATACGCAATCCCTACAGGCACCCAAAGGATACCGAATGTAAAACATTCTGTTGGAAAATGCAGAACAGGCAGGAAAAGACGCACACTCTTTTAAACTGCTATCATTTACATGTGACATTGGGACAACTGATGGAAAGCTGAATAACACTGCTGTGGGGTATAAACGATTTGATATTTTTGGAATTGAGATTTCAGCTTCTTTTAATGGCAGACTAAGTATATCTGTCTGAGCTTTCAAGCCAGTGCACAGCATAATGTTTCTGGTCCTGAATGTACAGCACCTACAAAACAATTTTAATGTATATCTTTGAGTTCTAGCTTTGTGTGTATAAGAACTTACTAAGTAATGTGAGTCTGTATTCATTATCTTTCCCATACTTGGTAAACTCATGTACTCAGTATACATATATCCTGAGCAGATATATTACACAGGGCATAACATTTTACGTCAAGGGTGGCATTCCATCATGCAGCTTTTGTTCCTCCTTACACAACAGTTGATGCCAAGCACTTCTACCCCTTCTGCAAAGACCAGTTTTTACTCTATGAATGTGGCAATGTGGAAAATGGGCCAGTGAATGCATTTTACTCGTGCACAGTTATACTGCATGTGGTCTGCAGTTTTTGGATGCTGAACTATGGAATGAACAGATCATATCCTCAGAAGATATTAGTATAGCTTTATATATGTCACAAAGGTAAAAGGTATTCTTTACAAGATAAAGAATACTAATCAACCAAAAACTTTATTATGTGGAGCATTATTTCTAAGGTGACAGAATAAGTTTTCTACTCAGCTTTTCTTCTCTTGAGGCCTAGCCCACCTTAAATCACATTTTTTTAAATCCTGACAGTTACCACTTCTGTTATTGATTTGATCTTTCCTTTGTTCTGCCTCAGTGCTATTATTGTACAAATTACATTGTATGACATATCTTAAGAGCACACACAACACTGAGTATCCGTGGAGTTTCTCTTGATTTGTAAGAACTGGGCTTGCATCTGAGTGATTAAGTATGTAATCACCACAACATAACTTTATCCATATCTACTTAGTTTTGTGGAATTCGGTCTAAGTAACTACATCTGTCTCTGAATTCTGTCTGTGAACTTTTATTTAGTAATATGCTCTTACATCCAGTAGGTATGAAAGCTTAAAGTCACAAGAGAAAAAATGAGGAACATGAGAAGAAACCTTATTGCTAGCATGAAGTGCATATTTTTACATAAAAGAAGTTAAGATCATCTGCTATGTTTTGTGAAAAATAAATGCAAGTATTTCTTCTCTGGTTGATAAATGTTAGCTCCTGATTAAGAAAACATGAATGTCAGGCAGTCTGCATTGGCACAGGGTCAGGGCTTTAAAAAAAAAGAACTGAGACGAGTACTTTATGCTAAGAATATTATTTGGCTACTAGACAGAGAAAATAAATCATGTTTTTGGGAAAAAGAGAAACAATCAATCAGGGTAGTGAGGCACAGGCACAGGCTGCCCATAGGAGCCGTGGATGTCCATCTCCAGAAGCGCTGAAGGCCAGGCTGGATGAGGCCTGGGGCAGCCTGAGCTGGTGAATGGCAACCCTGTCCATGGCAAGGCTGTTGGAACTAGATGATATTGTATTTTCTTACAGCAATGCATCTCAGGGAAAAAGTCGTGGCTATGGAAAAGTTACATTAGTACTAAACAGCTGCAAAAGAAACATCAGTTGGAAATTACGAGCAACTATGCTGATATTGAAATACATTATGCTACTCCATACTAAGACTGGAATTCAGGTGTGGTATCACCAGTTGGTCAAGAGAGGTGATCTTTTTACTCTACTCAGCATTGATGAGTCTGTGACTAGAGTACTGTTTAGTTCTAGGCCTGCTAGTGTAAAAGAGACATGAAAATACACTGGAAAGTAAAACAGAGGGCCAACAAGATGGGGGACCAGAGGTTCTCTCCTGTGAGGAGAGGCTGAGAGCCTACATCTGTCAGACAGTTGTAATGGATAAATTATTAATAAAAAAAGAAGACTGCATTGATCTCCGTGCTATTTGGGATGAAACTGAAAAATTGAAAGGTTATAAAAGACCATGTAAAGAGAAAAGCAAGCCTGTGTCTGTTAGGAAGTTTATTGTAAGCCTCAATGGAGAAGTTAGAAAACAACAACAACAAAGCAATTTCAAAAGGCTATACAATGCATAAAACAGAAAGATCATAGCCAGAAAGCAGTATAGTATCATAACATCAAAACTGTACTCCAAATTTTAGCGAGTTCCCATATACATAGTGGTCACTTAGTATGGTTTGCTCATACAGATGCTGCTAAAGTAATGGCTCTAACATGCACAGAGGGTAATAAAAGATCGGGGGGGGCGGAAAATAGCTTGATCTCCATTCTCCTGATCCTCCTCATGATGACTGAGATGATCTGGGAATAGAAATAATGTAGAAGTGTCTACTTTCATGATAATAATTAAGTAAACACCAGATTCACCACATTGAACATCTTCAGAAGACTTTACATTAACTGATTTGTGTTTGTGCTGAAATGCTGAGTGCTGGAATTGTTCAGATTGAAGGAGGTTCAGAGGGGTCACACCAATGTGGACAGAACCACACTCTTCTCCTTGTACCAGGATAAGAAACAAGGGGAACAAACTGGAACAAAGAGGTTCCATCAACGTATCAGGAAGCACTTCTGTGCTGTGCACATAACAGTGCAATGGCACAGGCTGTCCAGAGAGACTGTGGAGTCTATTCCTTGGAGGTCTTCAAATGCTGCATGGACTTAATCTTCACTCTGTTTTGTGCTCCTGGGCCTGTAGGCACTGTAATCAGGCAGCAAGTTGAAGGCAAGTAGTTTACTCATAAAGGCTCCTACCTATGACAATTAAAAAAATGACATTGAGTGAATCTAGAAATATTCTAGACCAAACGCATTTAAAGTGTAAAGAACAAGTATACTATATGCTTCTCTCCATAAAAATTACAGAAGTCTTTTACTCCTTTACTGATCTTATCTATAAATATAATAATAATCATTTACATGAGTGCGATTATTTTTATATTTCTATTTTAAGAAAACGATATTTCTACTGGGAGAAAGTAGTGAAGAAATGGTGAAGATGTATTACAGAAAGCTTGCTTAAAGAACATTCCAAGTGGAGCACAAAGGACAATTTCCAGATGCCTACAATCTCCAAAGTTTTTCTTCTGTCTGTCAATGAGTTCCAATTTACAGACAAACAGTACTGATACCAGTTCTGATAGTGATTGACAGGATAAGATTGACAGCCCAGAATTCTCTTTTAGATGAGAGAGTTAAAACCATTAACAGTAATCAAAAGAATACAGCAAAGCATTGAATACTATTTTAAGAATACCAGATGCAAACAGATTGCATTATACTGATAGGTGGACCATTGGACTGGATGATCCTGTAGGTCTTTTTCAACCTTGGTGATTCTATGATTATGATTCTATGACCCTCAGAATAATGTACTTTGCCATGTAGTTGGACAATCATAAACAGCATGAAATGCAACAAAGCAAAATGCTGGATGCTGAACCTGGGACATATCAGTGCCAGACACAAGCATGGATGGGATCTGAGTGTCTGGGGAGTAGTGCAGAAGGAAGGAACCTGAATGTGATGATGACAGCAGGCTCAGCTTGAGCCACCGGTGTATCTGATCAGGCAGGAGGGCAAAATGCGTTGTGGGGTGCATTGAACACAGCACAACTAGTTGGCCAAAAGAGACACTGTTTTTAGCATTGCTGTGGCCTCACCTTGAACACTATATATATAGTTCATAAAAGGATTCTGAGATACTTGTAAGCATCCATGGGAGTACAACAAAGCTGGTAGCTGTGCTGGAAGTCATGTTCTATGCAGAGAGGCTGAGGATGCTTAGTTTGACCAATCCGGAGAAGGAAAGCATAAAAGGTGACCTCTCTGTTCTCTGCAGCTCCCTGAGTATGGGAAGCAGAGTGAGGTGCCAGGCCCTGCTCCCCACAGGAACAGCTCAAAGCTGTGCAAGAGGTTCTGGATAGGTGTTCAGAAACATTTCTTTACTGCAAGGGTGTTCAAAAACTGAAACAGGCTTCCTGGAACGATGGTTAATACTCCATGCCTGACACTGTTAAAGAGGCATTTGGACAATGCCCTCATTCATAAGAATTAACTTCCAGTTAACCCTGAAGTGGTCAGGCAGTTGGAATAGATGGTCTTTGAATGTCCCCTACAACTGAATTATTCTGTTTTGTTCTGTTCTGTTCTGTTCTATTCCGTTCTATTCCATTTTACGCTGTTCTGTTTTAACTCTTGAATTTCAGTCAAAGATACTCTATGATGAGCTGGATTTACTCAATTTTCTAATGCCCCAAATAAAATAAAAAAAAAATCCAAGTTCCTTATTAAGAGGTCTGAGGCAACATCACAGTGTGAAAAAAAAAAAAAGATTTTTTTTTCTTTTCTTTATTTTTTTCTACTCTAAATGCTGAACACCTTTCATTCATATTCAGTAAGGAAGTACTCTGCAGGCATCTAAACCTCATACTCAGATTCCAGTTTGAGATTTGATTATCCACCTTAATCCCATTAGACTCTGATCTTTTAAACAGCAGGAAAATTGCTGACAGAATACCACCAAGAAAATTAAAATTCCATTCACAGAGATAATTTAACATTACAATTAGTTGCAGTAGCAACATAAGCATTTTGTTTACATTTATTTAGGTACAAAGTGAGAATTAAAAAAAATATTGAAGGTAATATAAAGAGCAATCATTTTATAAATGAAAAATGGAGGAGGACAACTAAACAGTTTTAATTTCTAAACAATAGGGTGAGGGTCCATTTGTTTTAGCCGAAGTTTCATTGATAACTTAAACCTACTTATTAGAAAACTGAACTCTGCATTAATTAATATGTGCATTTATTTCAGAGTAACATTTATTGGAAAGAACTCTTTAAGAGCTACATGATATAAGGAAATCTTAAGTTTTCCATCATTTGGAGAATCAGTCTGAAGGCAAATGCCTTTATTCCCACCCACAACTGCTCTTCGGGGATCTCTCTGCTGCTCTTCACCAAATCTTTTTATCCCAGGACATACTCATTCAGCTCTATGTCCTTCTTGCCAAATGTTTGCCGAATTCATTTGAATCTTATAATTATAGGATTCCACAGTGTTTTGAAATACAATATTTAGGTGCTTCACCCTCATTACTACTTGACTTTTCTTCCTAATATGTAAACTAGATCTCTCTTGTTACAGTTTAAGCTATGATTTTTTCTGTTCATTATGGGTACAGACAGCACATTTCTTCCTTGTCTGTGTATATCTGAAGGTTGTCATACTCAAATTTCATTAAACTGAGTAATCTCAGGTCATTCAATCTTTTCTTAATGGTCAAATTTCCTACAGCTTTATAATTCTTATGAGTCCATTTCAGCCACAAATGGAACGGTCCACAATTCTCTTCAAATTCTATGTCCTTAGCTGGATGTCTAATTGCAGCTAAACAGAGCAGAAAGATTTTCTCATGCTATACATACATCTTTTTACATATCTAAGAATGGTATTTGCCTTTTCTCAAAATAATGTTGTTGACTCCTACTCAGCTTGTGATTCACAGTAACTGCTGGGAATTTTTGAAATAATTTCTGCCCAGATTTCTCCATGAAATTGAACATTTCAGATCACCTGGGGATCTTTTTAATCTACTGAATAATACTCTAATCCAGTCTTTCAGGATGACTTTGAGTTTTAATTCCCTAATTTAGCATATTTGAAGTTTTCCCATCTCAGAAAAAACATAAATGGGATCACCATCTTCTCCATTTTATCATTCAGCTCAAAGATTAAAAATTGTTAACATTCTAGAAAACTTTTCCATCCCCAAAAATGCATTAATTTCAACTGAAAGCTGCTGTTATTGACTGTTTTCACTTTGCCTGTGATTCCCAGACTGCACATAGAGAAGCAGTATGTAACATAAGCCTCAGCAAAGTCAGAATATAGGGTATATGTAGTCTTCTCTATATCCTTCAGGTCTTTTTTAATCCTGGAATAGAACATAACACCAATCTGATACAATTTGCTCTTGACCAACCAGAGACTATCTCTATGCCTTTCTCTGTTGCTTTTTTTTTTCCAAATGCATGCAATCCATTGCAATTAGTTTTTGTTGTAGAAATATCCTATGAACCAGAGTTAGCATTTAAGGACCATGCTTCTCCATCAGCTCATTTTCATTTTAGCAATACAGACACCATATTTTCACTTTTCTGATTTTCCAGCACTGTCTTTATTCTTCTTCTTAGGTTTTCAAATTGTTAGTAGCACTCAAATCATTAGACAGTTCTTGAAAGTTTTCCGGTTAAGCTGATATGAAATAAAGAACTTTATGAGTGTTTTAGCCTATCTGTTCATGTTCTTGGCAGGTACTTGATTTTAGTGAGGATCAGTGACAGAAAATCATCAGACACCATAGTGTTTATGGTTTTTTGAAGTAATATTTTTCTTTTTCCTCGTGAACATGGATAAGGCCAAAACTTTCCTTTGCTATTATATCTAATAATCTTATAGATCTTTTTTTGTCATTACAGATGTCCTTTAGATGGCTTCATTTTAGATCACAGAAAACACAGATTTCTTTGATAAATAACTCGAATTCATGAGACACAAAGAGGAGTCAATAAGCTGACTCTTCTGAGAAGTGCACAGTGAGAGGAGAAATAGATAAAAATCTAATAAGGGAAATTCCTAGATAGACATATAGAAAATTCTTCCCCAACAATGGGATGAGTTGCCCAGACAGGCTGTGTAATCTCCATTCCTGTGGGTTTGTAAATCTCAGCTGGATAAGGCCCCAGGTGACGTGCTTTAAGTCTGAATTTAGCTTTACTCTGAACATATTAGATAGAAATCTGAGGCTATTCCAGAAACCTTCAGCTAAATAACAAGTGAATTAACTTTCAAAAAATCCAAATGCTTTTACAGGAGACACATAATATTAATACACTGGAAAACAGACTAAAAATGGATAGGCTGAGAGCCTTCTAACATACTAAACATAGCATCCTTGACATTTTTTAGGCTATATTCCAGTTCAGTAGTAAAATAAATTGTCAGGCAACTGAACAAATGCATAGAATTCAAACACTTCAGCACTACACGAATTTTCCAACGTGTACATGTTTCAAGGTGTTTTATTCATAATGCACAATATGCCTTCTGACATTAGCTTCTATTCTTGTGAGCCATTCCTATACACTTTTCTATGAAATGTCTCTCAGTCAAAGTGAAGTAAAACGTCTTCAACATATTGTGTTGCTAATTCCAAAAGACTGTATTATATAAAAAAATCACTCTAAATTTGAAATAAATAAATAAATAAAAAGTCTGAAATATCCTAGAGTTCTCAAAAATCTGAGGTTTTTGTTTGTTTGTTTTGTTTGTTTCTTTGTTTGTTTTTCCCCAGAGAGATGGGGACACAGAGATAGATGTTTTCAATTAATTTCTCACTTTTAGGTGTCTGTTGGATTTTTTTCATTTCTTATATTTTCGTATAAAGACTGACTACATTTGTATTAAGCACCCATGCAAACAAGTGGAAAATGCAGCAGCTGAAAGGAAATTTACAAAAGCATGCATGTGTGCAAGAGTAAAATTGACAAAAAAAATTGACAAAAAAAAATAGTTGCAGTGGTGAGGGTTAGCATACTATCTTTAGAAGAAAGAGTAGTGTGAGCAATAAAATGTTCCATAATTTTTTGTATGCATCTGCTATTTTTCATGTTTTTCTCTGTGAAGAAGCAGCATTTTCATCTCAACATATAAACTTTTCAGAATAACATTTTTATCTGATCCTTTTTTTTTCTGTGCAACCTTTCTGAAGCTGTACATTTGTTCTACATCCCATTTTATATACTGTAAGAAATTCAAATCCATATTGCAAAATGTACTTTTTTCTTTTCTTCTTGCACAGATCTTTGCTTTGAAGGGGCTGTTAAGGTTTTCACTATTCTAATGGAGCCAAAAGATGAAGGAAATGTAATACTGGCATAACAGAGTGTTTGAGAAATAGTATTCTGAATGCACTCATTATTTTTTTATCCATTCTGAGATGTATTTTGCCAGAGGGGAATAAGACGAAGTCCAGCGTACACTGTCTTTTTCATCCTAACATTTTATACTGCAAGTTAGTCAATCCATGTACATCCCTTTCCCTAAATTCCTTTCTAACCAAACAAGCTTTTTAAAATATCGATATTGAAAAGGTCTGCACAGCTGCTGTTAGTGACCACTGCTGACCAGAACTGAAGAGCACCACATAGGCAGACATTTGCTGCCCTCTTTTGGAGTGTGTAAGTGAAGATTCAGCAGATGATTTAATGTTTTGATTTCACAAAATGTTTCCCTTTGCCACACCGTTTGCAGTCAATTGATGTTTAATCAGCTACTTGGCCTACTGAATTAAAAATTCATCCTAGTGTTAGACTCTAAAACTTTTACAGAACAAAAAAATTGAGATGATAGGTTCTTCTAGAGCAAGAAAAAGATCCATTTAATTACTAATTTATCATTTCTTTCAGTTGATAACTAATAATTTTTTCCGATAATTTTAATAAAGGGGGTTTTATGTAAGAGCTCTAAGTTTGACGAATCCTTTAAAAATTAATAGACTAGCACTTTAAGGTGTAATAGATTGAGGAATAAATAAGGAGTGAAAATATCTCTTTATCAGCAATAATAGCTATTTATTATTTCTTCAGTTTGACCTGCCAGTCGTATCATGAATAGTAGAACAAATAAAGCAAGAATTAAATAAGTTGTATTATAAAATTTTAACCTGTAATATTGTAGAAATATATGTAGCTTATCAAAATTTTCATCACGCATAAACACAGCTCAGAAAGAAAGAAAAAATAAATAAATCAGCAAACTATCAGAGAGCCTAACTGGGGCACTAGGACAATAGAGACAGTATATAGTACCCATCAAGGTCATCAGAAACCTACACGGAAAAAGATGGTTGTTTCAAAAGAAAGCATGGAGAGCTGTTTTGAAGCAGTTACATTTCTAAATTAAGGAGATTCTGCTAAGCAGGACCGGCTGCTAAAGATAACATTATTGCATGCACAAAGAAAGGCCCATTTACACTACTAACAATCACTGTACACATAGCTTAATCTGTTCAAATGTATTTCCCTGGATATTTTTTTAATAGTTAGCATAAATACAATTTTCACCTCAGTTTAAATCTGTGGACCAGAAAACATCTAAATGGCCTATTTTAATTCTAAATAAATGTTGTCCTATACCATTTCTATACATGATAATTGTTTGAACGTAATGCTTTAATGGACATGCTATGGGTTAAAAACAGAATAGAGCAATTTCAGTTTTTACCAAATCCTAAATAGATTACTCTAAAATAAATTCATTATAATTCTTACAATA
Source organism: Perdix hodgsoniae (assembly GCA_035772895.1). Lineage (NCBI taxonomy): Eukaryota > Metazoa > Chordata > Aves > Galliformes > Phasianidae > Perdix > Perdix hodgsoniae. The sequence continues at coordinate 25,686,142 of JAPSGF010000003.1, read as the reverse complement.
TTTCAATCCTGAAACTAGATCCTGACCTTGGTATTCTCTGCATTTAGGCAAGAGCATTTTGAATTTCATGTAGTACCTATCAACACTAAATTACAGTAAGAGAGAAATTTTAAAATTTGGATAGCCATGTATGGTCTGGCTTGTTTGGAGTTAAAGAATAAAGTTACTGGGTAGTAAGAGCCTAGGATGAAGTATATTTCTTGGTGTGATTTCTGTCACTGAGACTATCTAATTAATGTGATATGACACATGGAGAGAGGATTTCAAGTGACTGTGGATCTTTTGAAAGATAACTATGAGGAGGTAAATTTGACACATTCAGTTCAATGGTTCTATAGCCCCAGTTCAGTTAGGTATCAGAAGTATGCAAAGCAGATATGTAGTTCCTTTACAAAACGGGAGGAAGAGAGAGGGAGCTACTGAGGTACGTAGGAATTAAATCTTGCTTAGATTGTATACAGTGTTGAAGTACTCACTCTCCATTACTTGCCTGTTTACTTTTTCAGTCTTAGAAATTCTTGGCCATGAAATACAAAATTAAAGTGATACATTACATGCTTTTGCAGTAAAAATATATCACTCTTTCCTCAAAAAAAAGCCCAGGAGCTGGATCAACACTTAAATTATTCTGACATTTTTCTGGACTGAGTGGAATTAATACAGTTTTGTTGTTGTTGTTTTTATTTTAATCTACCTTTTAAGGTAGATTTTAATATTTTAATATTTGAAACCATTCATCTTTTCCACTTTTTTTCTTCTTCTTTTTTTTTTTTTTTTTTTTTATTTTTCCATAGTATTCTTTGCTGTTTGCAGCTAATTAAACTTCTTTAATTAAATTTGAACATGTCTTCAAATTGAGAATATTCTTATGACTCTGTTTTGGAAAACTTGGAGAATGTTTCTAATGCCCACTGCATCACTATTTACTATACCTATTTGCTATCCCTGATACTGTGTTCATGCAAGTAGGCACAATTCTGACCAAAATATCTAAGTTTGTCAGCAGTTCAGGGCTATAAAGTATCAGTGGATTCTTGCACTGCTTCTCCATAATGCTAGCTGATCTGTCCTGAAAACTTATCGAGAAACTCTCTGAAAAAAACAGTAAATAAGCTGGTATAGAAAATTCCAGTGTATCAAATATATGATATCAAAACTGATACAGGGCATCCAGCATAGATCCACTGCAGAATTTCTTCATGAACAGAGATTCGTTTTTATTCTGAAAAAAAAAAGAAAAAGAGTATTTATTTCAAACTGAATAATTTTTTATTATACTTCTTTGGGCTCATTTTGCAACCTGCATCATGTTGATTATTCATAGAATCACAGAATCATAGAGTCTTGAGTTGAGTTTGAAGGGCCTATAAGCCTACCCACTTCCAGCACCCCAGCCACAGGCAGAGTTGCTACCCACCAGATCAGGCTGCCCAGGGCCTCATCCAACCTGGCCTCTAATACTTCCAGGACTGGGGCATCCACAGCTTCTCTGGACAGCCTGTGCCAGCACCAGGGTCTGAGTGAAAATTTTCCCTCTAACTTCTATCTGAATCTCACCTTTTTTTATTTAAAAGCATTCCCTCCTGACTTACTAGGAGGTCAAGGAGCTCAGTGATATCTTGGCTTGTATCATAAATAGTGCAGCCAGGAGGACCAGGGAGGCAATAGCCCACCCTGTGTACTCAGTTTTGGTGAAGCTGTACCTCCAGTACATAGGCCTGGATGCAGGGCCCCAGATGGGGCCACACAAGGGAAGAGCTGGAGTGTGGTGATCACCTCCCTCTGCCTGTTGACTACCCTTCTTTGGATGAAGTCCAGGATATTGTTTGCCTTACAGGATGCAGGTGCACATGGCAGGTGTATATCAAGCTTTTTGACTACCAGGTCCCCCAAGACCTTCTTGACAGGGCTGCTTTCAAGGATTTTTTCTGCTAGTGTGTGCATGTATCTGGGATTGCCCCAGGTGCAACACCTTGCACTTGGCCTTATAGAACCTCATTAGGTTCGTGTGGGCCCACTTCTTAAGCTTGTCTAGGTCCCTTTGGATGATAATCCCTTCTGTCATATCAACTGCACCACCCAATTTGGTGTCATCTGCAAACTTGCTGAGGGTGCACTTAATCCCAATGTCTAGATCATTGATAAAGATATTAGAGAGCACCATTTCCAAAACAGACCCACAGTAGACACCACTCTTCTCTGGCTTCCATATAGGCACAGAGCTGCTTACCACAACAGTTTATTCACAGGAGGATTCTGAGAACAGTAAACAAATCTCTATTACTGTCTTTAGATGATCAGTAAGTACTTTTAGTCTAAGCCTACCAAGAAGGACAGTGCATTAGATTCTAATCTAATTTGAGAAGGAAACAATAATTTTTCATACAGTAAAAGAAATCTAACCTGTTCTAAGTAAGTTCTGCAATTATTTCTCTCTCTGACAGCAAAAAGTATTACAATTTCCCTGAAGAGATTTATCAGAGTAGAGGATAATTTTACTTTATTTTAATTCCAATTCCCTTACATTACAGAAATTTGAACTCTTTCTTCATCGTAAATGGACTGTAATTTCTGCCACTGTTGCTTCCTAATATGTAATCAGTCACTACCATCCATAAACTACAATGTCTTCAAAAGTGGTATGTAGGAAAGAGGATTTAGGAGCCACAGCACTGATTATATAGGACAATAGATTCTTACAATGTTGTCATGGTTTTATGATTTTTGGTTATCGGTATTCCACATCATAACATCATGTAATGCACCGGGAGTTAAAGAGTTAATACTCCAGTTCCAGGTGCCTGTTCCAGAAGAGAAGAACTACATACCCCAGAGGACCTTGCATTTAGTGAGGAGATATAACCTCTGGCAAGGTCACCTGATGTCCCTTTTTGTTTCCTGATCATTGAGCTCTCCCTCCTGCTGCTCATCCCGACTGCACGCTTCGCTTCAGCATTAATGTAAGGCCTCCAGCTTTCAGATACTCTCTAGTTATATTTGATTTATTAGTTCCAATTCTAATTATATTGTATTATAGTGTATTGTAGTGTGTTATATTGTGTTACAATATCTTACTTAGCAAATTAGTTTGTTTCTCTTCAGATCATTACCACTGTTTTGTTTTGGAGCTTCCTCTCTACCCTTTTTCATTTATCCCTTTCTGGAGGCACAGATTTGCTAATCCCTCAGCCCCACTAGTCATGGAACCAGGCTGAACCAGCCTGTAAACCACTGACAAATGTCCTTCAAGGCCAACAATGGAAAGGCTCTTCTACTGTCTCACAAATTCCCCGTGTATCTATTCAACCGTACTGATTGTAATAAAGATTCTTGTGGGCTTATTCCCGACAGATTCTATACAGGTGATATTAGAGTTTCCACGAAACAGGCTATTATTTGATTATGGATGATGTAATTATGACAACTGCTTCTGAAGCTAAGATAGACTTAATATTAATCTGATATGTTCAGATTTTATATTCCTTTGTCTTCTGGAAAAATATACCTTCAAAAATTTTCAACACATAATAATTATTATGCTATAAAGTTATGGGTTTTTCTGTTTATTCTGCTCTTAATAATTTCCTCCTCTTATCAAGAAATATTTTTTGTTTTGATTCTTTGTTGCTTTTTTTTTTTTTCAAATAGGTTAGTTGGTCTCACAATATATTTAAAAAATTACTTGCTGCCCAATTTTCATTCAGTAGCAAATAGTATGGATTTCATAATTAATGTACATATAAGGATACCATATATCCTAACAGCTTGTCATACCATAGATCTTTGAGTAATGTTTTCATATCTTGAGTTTGTGCCTTTTAGTAGTCACAGTAGCCTAACAGAAGTAAAAAGGACAGACATAGTTCACTTGCAGGGGGCACATGATGAGCGCTGTTTCATCACACAGTCAGTATGAGCTGTATCTCACTCCAGAGATCTTCAAGGGTTTAGGATAATAGGAAGGCAAAGAGAGACAGAGAGAGGTGAACCACAGCCGACAGCTTTTTATTCTCAGTTCTAGTTTTCTTAAGGGGTTTAAAGTTATCAGTAAGATCAAAAGCTCAGCACTTAAGATAGTCCCAAGGAGAACAAACTTATGTCTAGTGCCTCCTATCAGAATTCATAGCATAGAGGTTGCCTATCACTTCCATCAGTACAACATTTCCTTATTGGCTCTGATGTTTATTAGCAAATGTCTATGTCATCAGCTCTCACACAAACTTTTCTTCTACATCTGACCTTCAAAAATATGTGAAAATATGTGCCAGTGTATTAAGGAATATTACAAGATACTAAAAGTGCTGCTCTGAAATTAATGTTCTCTACTTTATCGCTGGCCCAGACATAAGGGGCAGAGGTTGGTAGTATGGTATTCGAGGTTGAACCTTCCCGCCAATATTCCATTACATTTTTTGCCTTGTGACAAATGGCAGCAGAGGGGCATTCTGACAGAATGACATCTAACATCAAGTGTGTATATAAAGCAAAGGTGTGGAATTGAATTCCTCCATGCAGAAAAAATGGCACTCATTGACATTAATCAATGCTTGCAGAATAGTTATGGAGACCAAACAGTGGGTATGAGCATGGTGAGGCAGTGGTGACAGCAACATAAAAAACAAGCCATGGACAGCTGTCACACACAAAATCAAGAGCATCTTGAGTCACACCGCACACAGGCAGAACTGGGGAACTGTGTGAAGATGAATATTGTCTTCAGTGCATTGGAAATGATGGTGGAAGCATTGAAATATAACGTTGGTGGGTCTCACACACAAACAGTATAACGCTTTATCAATATCATCAATTTGAAAAATACTCCTCAAAAATATTCTGAAATGTAGTAGACTACAGGCAGCAGATTTTTAGCATGTTATTCATCTGGGCCATTTTTAGTACATTAACTATCCTGTTGTTCCTTGGAAAGCTCCTTAATCAGCAGTCATATAACACACACTGCACAAATCACACAAAATAGTATATATTCATCTCTCTTTTAGCATTGCCTGTGGTCTACTCTTGGCCACTCATACTGAACAAATCAGTTCATTATTCTCTTCTGTAAAACTAAGACAATACTGTTACCTCCTTTGAAAAGTTCTATAGTATCTCTTCATGGTAAAGAGACTGTTACGTTGTAATATCCTCATCAAAACCTGATTCATTTCCTATCGATTCCCTGCGAAAGCAGCTTTTGGGACTTTCAATAAAACCAACATTCTTCCACATTTCAACGCATTCATTCCAATTTACAGACTATATTTTCTTGTATATCTATACAGCAACTAGAATTGAGATGTTTACATACTGATGGAGTACAACAGGGTGCATAATAACAATAACTTTAGATACTTTTTTGCAGACTCATACTGGGAAAGAAAAATGCTTTTCAGACTTTTGATTTCTGAATCATTGTTATTCAGAGAATCCGATTTCAGAGACCCTTTTAAACCCTTCTTGGAGCCACAGTTTGGATCATGATAACATTTTAAATGAGAAACAGTCCTAGAATCACTGTGAGAATACTGTTGGCGAAAATGAAATAATAATTGAGGCACATTTATCTCAAAATCACTTAGTTTTCTGGTTTGCATTTCCTAGACCAAAGGATCATAGTAACTTGTGTCCTCACTGACTTATTTCTGTCATGACATATTAGTTGTGATGTAATATAGATATAATAATAGTACAGTAAGGCGGTAAAATCCAGTGAAACACAGTGTATGGGAACTTAATTGATCCTATAACCTTCTGTAAAGCTCAGACCATCTGGCTCCTTGAGTCATCCCAATCCGAAAGAATGAATAAATGGCAGTGGAAGGCAAATATTATTGAAGGATTTGAAAAGAACTGAATACCTCAAATTCAACATAAACATCAAAAAAAATTAAACCTTAATATATCAAAAAATGAAAGTGTGAAACTTTCGATTGATTGAAAAAGTCAGAAAATTTTCTTGTACATTGACTTTGCACACCTTCAAACTAACAAATAACATGAAAGAAAATCTTTGAGTCCATCTTTTCTGAGATCCATTACAGCAAATTACAAATAAATATTTATGTAATACAGTATCTCCTAAAAATCAATCAAATTATATTTGCCAATTGACATATATTAGAAATAACTGTATGAAAAAAAATGAGAATGAAATAACTGTCATATCCCTTGTTGAATGCAACAATCTATTTTATGTAATTATTTTTAAAAGTTTTTTCCAATGAATTATTATTTTATAGTGACACGCACAGTTCCAGAGATTTTACTTTGTATAAGACTGCAGAATTTTATCATGAAAACATGACAGTTGGGCATGCTCAAATTAATATATATATATATATATATATATTTAGCATGTTACTCATCTGAGCCATTTTTAGTATGTTAACTATCCTGTTGTACCGTGGAAAGCTCCTTAATCAGCAGTCATATAACATAAATCTTTTTTTTTTTTCTTTACTTATTCAGAATTCTCTGCTACAAACTTTTCCTGTTGTGATCCACTAGGAAATATGTCTCCCTTTCAATCTCTACTGCTTGAAATCTTTTTGGATATGTGAAGTGGGTGAGAAACCAAAATGCTTTAGAGTATAAATTCTAAAAGAATTTTGAATTTTAAAGGTATTACATCTGGAAAATATCCAGAGTATCTACAGAAGCCCTTTATCCCTAATCATATTGCAGTACTCTGTGGCCTGAAAGTCCCAGCTGATGGTAGAGAGCCTCATTGTGCAAGGCAGTGTACAAGCAGTACTGTAAAATCTTCCAATCTAAATATTTGGGAGGCTACTGGTAACTCTACAGACTGCAATAAAAGACAAAATGGGACAACTAGGGTAGGAGCTTTAAAGAAAGAACACTGTGTCATGTGGCCCAACTGTAAAACAGAAAAATTGCATGCAATTATTTCACAAACTTAATGTGATGATGTGAAAGGGAAGAAGTAATGATAATGCACTGTGCTTGTTAGAGGTTATTCCTTCCAGGAGCTCAAGGTTACAAGAAGTAAGGTTACAAGAAGTGCTCTTCATTTGGATTTTTTTTTTTTTTTCCTTCCAATAGAAATGTGATGCTCACAGATAAATTCTGTATACAGGGATCCAAAGATGCTGTAAAATAATTTTAGTTAGTAATATCAGACATACAGGCAAAAAAAAAAAATCCTGACTTCAAGTATCCTGTATTGATTGATTAATTATTCTACCAATGAACTAACAAATATTGACCTTACAGAGCTGAGCAGCATTTAGCCAAAAGTCAGTAATCTACATCGATCACTTAATGGAACATCAAAGCTCAGCATCTCTGACAGTTTTATGTCATTCAGCAAAAATCTGTCTATGCTTTGATGATACCTTGACCTTTCTTATTAAGCATCTTTGGCAGAAAACTAAAAGCAATAATAAAATTAGACTGTGCATATTGCTTTTTTATCTGGAATGAAACACCCACCGCCACAGGACACTCCATACAGATTTACTCATCAGCAACTGTGGTGTTTCTTTTTCAAATAAGAAGTATCACTTTCTAGACATAACTGAGTAGCATGATAGAGAAAATACAATCAATCAGGAAAACAATAGGGAGAAAATGCTATCTGCTGTAGTAAGGAAAAAAAAAAGTACACAGAACTTCAAAATAGAACTGTGAAGCCCACAGGCTTCTTAGCAGCTGAGTCTCTACGCAGCTGTCAGAGTAGCAGTTCAATTCAGCTTTGTCTCTGAAGAGATAGAAGAGAATATTCCATTTTCCTCAGAGGATTCATTCTCATCTTGTATTTATTAATTAAGTACTACTTCCCTAGAGAAAGATGCTGTGGAAAGCAGCTCAGAAGTGATAGTTTCTTACTTGTAATTCAAAAGAATCAGGCCAGATGTATTTTCTCGCTATGAAAACTAATATTTCACTAGAACTGGTTAACAGGCAAAACCAGCTGTCCTTTCAGTGCTAGTCTAAAAGCAGTCAAGATATGTCACAATGGTGGCTCCTACACAAAAATAATGTGGAAAAAGAAGAAAAAACATAGATACAATCCAATCTGAGCTGTGAAAATTATCCATGGTCTATAGAAAGCCGGAAAACAAAGTGCCAGCTTTCACTTTCAAAGTTGTATAGTCACCGCAGTTGAGGGATTGAGAGTTCAGATCCTATTCCACTGAGGATTTAAGTAAATTTTTCCATAGAATCATAGAATGGCTTGAATTGAAACTGACATTAAAGACCATCTTGCTCCAACCTCCTGACATGAGCAGAGTTGCCAGCAACTAGATCAGGCCACCCAGCACCCCATCCAACCTGGCACTGAACATCTTCAGGGGTGAGGCATCCACACTTGTTCTCTGGGCAGCCTCTGCCAGTCCTCACCTCCCTCTAAACACAGAATTTCCTCTAACATATAATTATTACCAGTAGAAGTTAATACTGTTACTATAAAGATACTTTAAAGATATTTCTTTCTTATTTGCTGCCATGGCAATTCATAATATTAACTCATATTAATTCTTGATTGTTCACTGGTATCACATGAACATCGCTGTTCTCAGTAAAATCTTCCTTTTGAATAAGATTAAGTTTTTTGGCTGTTTTTTTTGTCTTTGAGTGGCTGCCTTTCAGTGATTATTCTTCATTCTTCTTTTTTACTGCATGGATGATGATTTTATGCTGAATTCTCTTACTGAAAAATATTGTGCCAACACCGCACTTTAACTTGGTTGTCAACATAAATAAGTGCATGACACAACGAGAGAATGGCACAGTTCAGTGTGAATCTATATTATACTTTTTATTTAATAAGACTCTTAATATTTAACTTCTACATCTGCTAATGATGTAGCTTTATTTTGTCAACTGGATTCTTTAAAGTACCCAAAAGCCAGCATGCTCCATTCTTTTTTTTTTTTTTTTTTTAAATCATATTTATTTATTACCAGGAGCTGAACTTTTAGACATACAATGCCTAAAAACAGTCAGACTATCTTAGAAAATCAAGCTCCCATGGTAGAAGTACTGGACCAGGTATTATTTGTTTATTATTGTTTAGTTGTGAGTAAGTTAATAGTTAATAAAATATTGCTGTGCTACAGAAATCCACCTTCTGCACTAACCAAGTACAAAAATAATCTCAGTGAAACCTGAATTCTGGCTTAGGGATAAATGCATCCAAAACCTTTTAAAAAGGAAGGCAATCATAGAGAAATGAGGTGCAAGTCCATTGTACCTGCCCATCTCTCAGCCTTAAATAAGAATCAACTCTAATTTAGTTCTTAATGCATAAATTGTAAGGGTTAAGCACAATTTAGAGAGCAAAATTCTTAAAATTACTTCAATCTCTGTCCAAGCTTTCTAAATGTTATAGGAAAGAAATAATAAACCAGCAAAAACAAGTGCTGTTCTTCTGAAAATTCAGTCACATTCTGTATTCTACTTGCTCAAAACCAAAAATGTGTTGCTTTTGATATTCAAATTATATGGACATACACAATTCCTTCTGTTATATTTAAGTAAAGCACCTTATTTATGTTTCATCTGAAATGACAGCATGGTGCAGAACTCTTGAACACAGATAACCTGACTTCATAAGTTGTCTATAATCCAGAATAATAGCCAAGCCATTTCACCACTCAGAGTATAGATGAAATACTATGCTATTATCAGTATCCGGAATAAAGGACACTATTTCTCTACTACTTTATAACAATGTCTCTGTATTCACTCACACGTACATACACACACATGCATGCACACCTGCAGCTAAAGTACTGAAGAGATGCATTATTTAAAATCACTTCAAAATGATGGAATTATTTTGTATCACCTACATGTTTTCATCATCTATGAAGTATACTTTTTTGACAAGAACTATTATGAGTAAAGAAATCAATCTAAAATAACTTGTGTTGTTTTTCTTTCTTTGAGTGTTAATTTACTTTTAAATATTCTAGATGTACCCTCTTTAAAATGGTACATTCTGTTTCTATTTTACTGTATTCAGCAATCAGTGTCAATTACTCATGGTAACCACGGCAACAAGGCTGCTAACCGTTCTTAAATCTTCATTTGTCCACTACTTTTACAAAATACTGTGTGGCTGAGAGTGCTTCTCTCTGTACTAAAGACACAAGAAAAACCTGAAAGGAAGGAATGCATAATCTCTTTTAACTGATAATGGGACAGGAATATGTTCCTTTTTAAAGTAAACATTCTAGCGGATATAAATGTTCTTTAAGATCCACAGCAACAGCAGTTTCACAGCTTTGGGAATTTTCAAGGCTTCATTATACTACAGTTTTGTTCATTTCTTACCTGCATTTTAAATTCTCCTATTGGACTTCCAGGGTCTTTTTTGATACTAGGCGCTTTGCCTTCTGTAATAATCTGTTTCTGTCCTAAAGCTAGTACCAAAGATAATAGCTGGAGAGCCTGGCAACAGCACAGTTCTCTTCTGATTCTTTTCTACAGCCTTAGAGGCTAATAATCCACATGATAATTCAGAATAATTCCAGCTGTTTGTATGATTCATGTGAGCTTCAGCTCAGAAAAAAAGGCAGAGCACTATTATAGAACCGGGGACTTGGGATGGACAGGAGTGACCAACCTACAAAAAAACAGTGAAATGAGAACCTACTAACTCTGAAGAGTTAATCAGAGGCTTTATTTTGCTATAATCATGCAAATCTGCAGGGAGTCATATATAAACTTCAGAGGAAAAAAAAAATTAGTTATGAATTATATACATCTATTCCATTTGGAAACAATAGGAACCTTGCTTTCTTTTGAAATAAAAAGCAGTGAAGAAATAAAAAAGTTTAAAAAATTCTCAGACGTAACTTTTTTGCATGAACTTCTTAGGAAAAAAAGTATTTTACTATTGTAGACAATAAGCTAAGCAACTTTTGTAGTAATTTGTGTGTAACATTTTCTTCTCACAATATTTCATAAAATTAAAATGTTCCCAGGATAGCATGTTTACACACAAAATAGGAAGTGTGGTCCAGTGTTTTATGAAGACCTTACTAGCATCTTTACTCTCCTCTTCTTCACATATATGCTTCCAGAAAATCTGTTTCTCCTGGACTTTCTACCTTTGTGGCATGTGTTTTTTCTTTAATAAACGCTTGGTTTCTTTTCATATAACAATATTTCTGCCCCCTTTGGCTTCTTTTTTTGAGCAAAATTGTTGCCTTCTGCACATGAATCTACAAAATATCAGGTTGCAAGATAAAGGACGGACAAAATGACAGTGAATTGAAATCAGCCTTCTAGAATGGATTTTTTTTTTTTTTTAACTCTAAGCAGGTACTGCTATGCTCTGTCCCTAGTATATTTCAAAAAGTACTTTGCATTTGATCAATAGAAAAATCTGTCTTGTTATTTCCACTACATTTTGAAAACTAGTATGAACAAACATTTTCTGTTTTTCCTATTTCAGGTGAAATTTCTTGTCCTTTAAAGTTAGTTTCTAGTTTCCTCTGGTGAGAAATGTGGTATCTTTTAAGGCATTTTACTTGGTTCCACCAGCAGCATCACAGCTGCCTGGAATCCCTATGTATAATATTTTACCTTGCCTGCACAAATGTATGTCATACTGTGTGCATAAAGTGTAAGATCTCATCCAAATCACTTTTTCTTCTTTTTCAGATTTCTCTGTATCACTTGCTATGATTATTAAAAGTAACTACTACATCAATGATTGTTTCCTTAGTACACCAACACCACATTATATCCCTACTAACAAATATGAGCACCAAATAATATTGCAAATTGAACTGCTGTTTCTGGTGCACTTTTAATCTATAATGCAATCCAATCCATTAAATCCAATTCTTACCAAGAGATACTACATTTTCACTCTTCCACATCACATCACACATTTTCCAAATACAATAGTAATCATTTCCTTAACTTTTTCCTATCTTTAATTTGCTAAAACCAGAAATGCTTTCTCAGTGACATTGTTAGTTAAAGAAAAAAAAATTATTCTGACAACATATAATTTCTACTTTATTTTAGTTTTGTTTTTTTTCTTTCAAAGGGAAATACTTGTGAAGATCTGCTATTCAGGTTACTGTCCTACATTTAATAAACCAAAGGGAATGAATTTTCCATCAAGTGCTCCCTTATGTAATGTTTTTTGGGGAAAAAAATTGAAACTCTAACGGGGCTATAACTGAATTCTTTACTATCACTGCAGCTGAGCTAAAGGCATGAAATATAATGGTAAAGTATACATTGGTAAAAGGCCCCCATAACTGCCATTGTCATACCATTACAAGGACTTTATAATGTACAGCTACTGCTTTTCTCAATTGACATCATATAGGGCTCAGCTAATGGAAAGAGACATGGAACATAATGCACCAACTAGATGCTGGACAGGAAACATTAAATGGATCATGAATCCAGCCCCTCTAGCTAAAGAAGTCAAAACTCTGAATAGCAGGGAGACATTATAATGTTTTTAACCATTTTCCCTTCCAGACATAAGCCCCAGAAAACAGCACTGGACTGTTTTCTTTTTCTGGCTGCCCACCCTATAGTGTACGCCAGCCAGCCACGCTTTAAAGCATTTGCTTTTAAATGAATCATGGCAGTACAATAAAGATGCAACATGTAGATTAAGTTCAAATCAATGACAGAAGCTGGGGCTCACATCAGTATGTTCCAAAGTGCAAAAATTACTCACTGTCAGAGAAAGTTCATCCAGTAATATGCCACAGGGGTTGCAAAGAGAGCAACAGCTGAGTTCAGAGCAATGGCCTTTGTTGAGAATTTAGTAGTCCTCTAAGCACTGATAAAATTTTCACCAAAACAAGGCAATAGATGCTTAAAGCTGTAAATCTACCATATCTTTTGGCTAGGGTACGGACAGTTTTTAGGCTTCAATTATCCAGTACATGAATAAACTTTGGTGTGCTTTACCACACCACTGGTTTTAGTGTGAAAAAAAATATTGCTTAGAATGATCACTGCATAATCGTCATAAAGATAGAAGCTTGAGAAATTTAAGAGAACTATAAGTTTTCATTTAATTTTCCTAAGGAATAAGTAGGTTCCTGCAGTACATCTTTTTTCTCTACAACTTCATCTAATTGAGCATATCTACTCCCAGTTTGTCTTTTATCTTCTCCTCACTAGCCAAGAATTTTATATTCATTCCAGACCAGCAACTGCTAGTGTACTCTGTTGTAATAAAGCAACCCTCTCTTTGTTAAAAACATATACCATTAGCCCAGAAAGTTGGTGAGTATTCATCTGAATCAAGTATAACTAATGCAATTGGTGAAATTCTCAAAAGAGTTCTGGGAATGAGCCACAGTCAGAGAACACATTCAAAACTAAAGTTCTTAGTTAATTTACTTCCTTTCACTATACTGACTTTGTCCATATCTAACATTTTTACAATGTGCTTACAAAAAGTGTAAAAACAACCCCCATTTCTTCAAATTTAAAATTAAGCACTCCAGTGCTGAAGAACATTGTAAGTTGCCTAGAATATAAAACATCTGAAAACTGAGCTATGTCGCATCTGATTCTAAACAATTTTTCAAAATTTGGCCCTTAATTAGAGAGTATATGGAAGTAATGATCTAAATAGAAACAATAATGGCACCACACGATCACACTGACTCACATAGGCTGTACTTTCCTGGAAGCTATAAAACGAAGCTTTAATCTGTCCCTAGAGTTAATTAAGGGAGAAATGCAATTCTTTTGTTAATAAATCTCTCTTTGAATAATGTTTTCAAAACAAAATAAATCAAAGATAAATAGCACCATCATCCTTCATTTAAATATGTGTTTTCTTTTCCAAGCAGAAAAAAAAACAGGTCTTCCAAAAAGAAAGAAAGCCTTTTCTTTCAGAAAACCACTATTTTTCCCTTGCCTCTGAATAATTTGCTCTGATTCTAAGTGTCTGCATTAGTCCTCAGCCTTCCAAAAGCTGTGTTATGCACAGCTTACTGCATATATTCCATTGCACATTTGCTTTTAATGCTTGCGTTAGTAAATTTCTCCCCTGCTGAAAACTGAAGTAATTGATTTTTGCAACCTGCGTTTACCTTTTTCTTAAGTTATATTTATAGCACATTTTGCAGTCCTTGTGCTCCACTGCATCCTGAAAGGAACAAATATTTCCAGTGTTTGCAAGGTTTTTACATTTAATTATTTTAAGAGATTTTCTAGTATTTACTGTTTGTTCTCTTTGAGAAAACTAAATGGAACAGAACTCCCCTACAAAAATATATTTCCATATTCTGTCCATTTTTGTTATATTATAGGTTGAATTGTTATAGCAGTCAATATAAAGAGCAAAAACAAATTGCATTTCAGAAAGAAGGGTGTTCTATTCATTTTTTAAAATAAATTTCTAATGTAAGAAAAGTTGAACAAAACACCTTGACTGAACACAAGCTCTGGTACAGGAGTCATTTGATAAAGGCGATTCTGTTTCATAGATAAACCACTGAGGGGCAGCAGCATTTGTTCTCAAATTATGAGTCCTTAAAAACTGGTAGAAATTTTTACACCTTTAACTGCAGCACCAACGTGTTTGTGTTTTACAATTTCATGTTTATGAAATTATAGAGTATGCTTAGAATATTTATTTCATTCAGATTTCTGTTCTAAGCAATAGAGCAAGCATACAGACTTAAACTGCCTTTTGTCATGTTGCTTGTAAATAAGGTCTGTGTGATGGGAAGGCTTCAATCCACCAACAAAGTAAAGCAAAACAAAACAAGGAAAGAAATCCTTACAAAATGTTGATAAACAGAGGGATGTGATTAAAAGGTATATAATTATTATTCTTTTCTCACCAAATTGTATTTCCGAATATACCAACACAGACCATGGTCGGTTATGATCATGCACAAAAATAAACTGCCCAGACTGAGAACAGGGATCAGTTTACAAAGTTCTCTGCTTACAGACATATTCTTTCTCTTCTTATATTAACCAAACTGCCTAATATCTTGATCCTAATTAGCTGTTTGTTAGAAAACTGTAACTGCTTCATGAAGACTTCCTTTGTTTTCCTCAGAACTGAATACACTGTGTACATATTCTCCTAGGATTTAATGATCACTATGAAAAGTCAGGACATATGGCACTTTATTCTTTCTGTGAGTACTGGCCTAATTTGCTCTTATTAGGAATGCCTTATCAGATTGAGATGGAGTCTAGCCTCACCACTGAAAAACACCTGTAAGATAACTGGGAGTCATATTACTAATAAAACTGCAGACAAAGATTTCCTCCCTAGAAAATTAGCATTTCCATCCGTCTCTGAATGAAATGACAGGAGGCAACTCCTCTGCATATCAGATATGCCAGAAAGAAAAACCCTACTGCAGTAAATCTGAAGAAAACCCAGGAGTCACCATTGAGCTAATTGAATCAGGGATGATGTGATCATAAGAGATAAAAACACATTAAACAAATGAGGATATTTTACAATATGCTTCATGATTTAAAATTCACCTTTTCCCAGCACAAGGTGAACCATGTAGCTTGAATATGGATGTTACACTATTAGCAAAGTTTTAGATTTCTAAATGCAATTTAGTTAAGAGGAAACTGCTTTTGAATGAAATGCTGGGAAAAAAAATATATTTTAAAACCTGATGCATCTTTTCCTTTTCTGCACTTTTTAAATTCTTATTGTTTAATCAAAATAAAAGATTTTTTTTAAACTTGTTAGTTTATTTTTCATATTTTAAGACTTAAATTCCCATCCCACTTTCCCTTATTCCTGCACTAACCACTTTCAAGAAATCAAAACATATTTTGTTCAGTTTCTATCAGGATGTGCCTATGTTTTACAGACTGTATCCTTCATCTTTGTTTTTCAGTAATGTCATGCTTTGTAATGTGATTACATTTATCCTTTGTTGTTTTGGCCTAGGCTGGCCTTTCATAAAGCTCATACCACTTGTTTTAAGGTCCCCAGCCACCTGCTACCCTAGCAATGACTTTTCAGAGTAAAGCCAGGATACAGAGACAAGTTAGGCACTCAGAAGATGGCTTTTTCCCATGTTAGAGAGGGACATATGAAAGAGATAAGAAAAATAAAGATACATTACTCATCATTCAAGAAGCTCAGTGCTCATTTATGCCATCATGGTTTGGACTGTTTCACTTCGGAATAAGACGAATCAGTGGAAGACAGAAAATGTGACAGAAGGGTCATAACTGTAGGGAATATCTTGAAGTATCCACAGTATTCACACAGGCTGTCCTCAGTTTCATTGTCTCAGCAGACTGGTATTTCCTTTTGGTAGCTAACCCTGCACTAACTATAAGACTGAGGACAAAATGGGAAATTTTTGGCTCATAACTATGTTTCTCTGACAGCAATGGCCTAGAGATATCTAAATATTAAGATTGCTTCTTTTTTTAGAGTTTAATTTTTAGGTATTCATTCTCTTATGCTTGGGAAAGTTTGGCTGTGGGGGTGAGGGGATGTTTTTTATTTTTTATTTTTTTTTCCCTTTAACCAGCTATAATTCCTAATACTCATACACTAATTGCAGAGGAATTAGGATGTATAAGAGCAACCAGGATTTAAACTTATTATTTATAGTTCCAAATAATTGCTACATCCTGTTTAAATATGCTTCTGAGTTAAATCCTGGAGAATGCGCTTTCATAAATATCTCAACTTTGTATTTCACTCTTTCCTAGAACAGCAGCAAAAACTGAGGAAGAATTCTGGATTCTTCCCTTCTTATATTTCGTGTTGCTTATAAATTTTTGCAAAGCCCAAATAATTATGAAACAAATTCACACATACTGTTAAAAAATAAATGCAAATAAAAATAGCAATGATTAATATTTGGTAAAATACGGAGTTTCTAAGGCAAAAACATAGCATGTTAATATTCATTTGCAGATTAAGAACCTTGATTGATGGGGAAATAAAGAAATTCAGACACAGAATACTACTGTGACTGTTTTTTCTACTGTTAATTATATCAGATGTTATTCAGAATTATTTCTGAATTTTTATTTTATTTCATTTATTTATTATTATTTTTTTAATTTTATTTCAGAATTATTCAGAATTTGTGAATTAATTATAATGAAAATATATTAAAATAATAATAGAACCATACTAAACTTAGGGTGTAATTACATGATAGTGGGTATCAATAGAACACACGTGTCCTTCCCTTATATTACACGGATCGCAGTTCTGTGCCTGTGTCCAAATTTAGTCTAGTGAGTGAAAGAATTTAGTCTATCCAGTGATGGATGGCACATTTCAGATGCATTTTATTTACTCCATGCTTGAATAACAATGCAAAGGGACAGAGAGATGGTCCAGGAAATATAGTAATTAAGAGAAGGATAATAACACTGTTATCTTCTTCGTAACATGCTTCAGAGCTCAAAATATCCCAGGGGAAGAAAAAAAAAAAAAAAAAAAAAGCACTTCTGGAAGTAGAAAGAGACCAGATGTATTCTGCTGGCAAGTTGCCTGAGGGACAGCCTTTAAGATGAGAATCCCTTCTTCAAAGAGCAGTTCTATTTCTAAAACAATGTACATTCAGAATTCTTGAAACTTTCCATCATCTACAGATATTATTGAGTCTCTAATATCTTATCTGCAGGCCTGCCTACAATCTAGTCACACTCAGGGGAGCTTGTCCACACCTACAAATTTTTACACTAGAGAAATATGAGCATCAATACTGTGTCAATTTGCCAGACCTTCCTTCAATTTTGTTCATATTTGGACAAAGTTGAGGTACAGACTGCCCTTGTACTTTGCACAGATAGCTATGCACCAGCAGAACAAAGAGAAGATATTAGGGACTAATGATGCAGTATACCAAATCTGATTGAATTCACAGACCCATCTGAGCATCATAGTTCATACTACTTTTTCATCACTGGCCTCTGTCGGAATAACACCAGTTGAGTCTACACAGTACAGACATGTACAGATTCTCCCAGGGACGTTTATGAGCCAATTTCTTTTTGCCACAACAATCTTCTGTCTGTTCAGTCTTGACACATTCTATGAAGATTTAAAAGCAAACTAGCATATTGAATGTGGTTGATAATGCCTTTGAGGAATAGTTCTACTAAAGGGAGGATAAGACTGAGAGGTAGGAATACAAACAATACTTCCTCTGAAACTGTCTAAATTATCTTTCAGGTTGCTTATGCTATCCCTGGAGCAACTAAGACAGATGTATCCGTCACTCATCAGGAAAAAAGTACTCAGAATAAAGCTGTTTGTCTGCCTGCATTGCAAATTCTATTGCAAGTCTTTTCTTCCACCATCTCCCTGCCCCAGGATAAAGATGAAAGAACTGAGGAAACGAAGACAGATTGAAAACAAAAGAAAACTCCAGCTGTATGAATGCTTGGGCCCAAGTGCATGAATTCAAGTCAGTTAACAGCTGAGAAATAAGCAAGAGAGAGGTCAAAAAATAAAAATATAAATGGAGATCTTCAGGCTCATGAAGAGTAACTTAACCCAGTAGATAAGCTGAATCAATGTCATCATTACATATTGGAGAGATCGTGTACACTAAAATATATTCTCTGGCATACATAAATAATCTTAAATAGAAGCACACATCTAGAACAGAAGTAGAATGCTACCAGTAAATCAAATGTGCTCTAACTGTCTTCATGGTGCTGAAGCAGATACAGGAAGAAAATGTCAGTGAATCACTTGCAAGGAGTCTCAGCTATAATATTCCATATAATTCCTCATTAATTTAAAATAAATTACAATATTTATATTTTGCATTTACCTTCTACACCATTCAGGATTTCAGAATAGTATACAGAGCTGGGCTGTGAAATCATATACTGGCTGTAATTTATTAAGCAAAATTGTCACTTATTTCAGTGAGACAAAGAAAGGACTGGTAATCTTCCCTCTTACTAACTTCCACTTTCTGTTCGGTGCCAAAATAAAACTTCAGAATTTATTAAAACTGTTCCAGTACTGCACAGAGATATGTTAGAGGCTCAGAAGAAGTATTGCAGTGTGAAATTATAATCTGCATGTTATAGAGGAGGTCAGACTAAATTATCCCTTCTGGGTCTTAAAATCCATGAATAACTGTTGTCTACATCCTTGCACAGGCTGCTACTTCATCTAGTCATCATCATATTTCCAGAAGAGGCTAGTACCTGATATTTCAGTGGAAATCAAATCCCCTTTCACCCCTAATGTAACTATGTAATTACACAATGCAAGAAATATTTGTTCCCAAGTCTTGTAGGGTATCATACTATAAATGAAAGTAAGAAAATTGTTTCTTTTCTGCTGCAATAAAGTTTTGATTTATTAAAAATGTATCATTAAAGTATTATATTTCATCAGTTATTAACACATACAACTGCATGCAGTAACCATTTAGATGACATTTCTGGGGCATTTTATGAACTGAACTGTAATTGGGACTTTTTGCAGAGGAGAAAACCTTCTTCAGCAAGGTGGCCAAGAAAAGGTCATCCACATTTCATAAAACTCTCTCATACAGTTATAGTAAAGCTGTATAGAAATTGCAGTTTGAATCAGAAAAAGAGTATTTTCTCTGGTGCATCATAGTGTCAGGACGGCCTATACCAAAAAATAACCCATAGTTTTTCTGTAAATATGTGCTCAAGTATTTTTTTCATTTTCACTCTTTTTTTTTTTTTTTAATAGGTAGAGGTGTTTTGGTAATGATAATCTATTTCAAAACAGACTACTGTAAACTTCAGTGTGAATTTCAGTCTATCAGTAATGAAGAAGGCATAAACTAGAAGCATCTTTTCTTTCCAGTGACAGGACAATTCTGAGTCCCTCCAAAATCAGAACCTACAAATTCACTACAAAGTACTTCCAAAATGATCCCCTCTTACCAAGTGAATACGAGTCATTGATTTGATCATCTTAGAAATCCATATGTGCTATGGATGAGAAAAAAAAAAATGAGTGAAATGGAGAAAAAAAGAGTGGGATTTATTTGGGGGAGTGAGAAAGATAGCCAAGAAAGCACAGCTGTATGAAATATTCAAAAGGGAGTCCTGGACTCTTCTGCAAATCAGAGAATCGGTGCTTCTTTCTGCTTTCAGACCAGTCTTCTGGGAGAGCTGCCCAAACTGTAAACAGTAGGATAAAGTAGGCTGATTGGAAAGGAGGAAGACAGTTAAATAAAATGAGTTTCTCCCTGAGAGAAAAATCGGTGGAGCATAGAACCTGCTGGAATGTTCATTAAAAGAAACTTGGGGAACCAATAGCACCTTTCCTACCAAATGGAAGCAGGGGAAAGGATTCCATTTCCTCCTCAATAAACAGTGGCAAGAATTGCTGATTTTATGGGTTTTGTCCTGGAACTAGGATTTGGCAAAAATAATTTTGGAGAGGAAAAACTTGGGATGAGTTTGGAATGAAGAGGTAAACTCTGCACAGAAAAGGAGGTCATGAAGAATGACTGTTGACGATTCCATGCTCAAAGAGACTGTGGCTCCAAAGACAGACAGAACAAAATCTAAGTTAACTACCATAAGACAAGTGATTGTTTTCAGAAGAATGGAGACAGTCAGGACTCAGCAGGATGAAGGGCAAATTGCCCAAAACAAATCAAGTAAGACACAAACCATAAGACGAGTGGAACTTGCTATAAGATTCCTGCAACAACTACAGTACTTCTCTTCCCAGACATGAGAGCAGGAATGTACTTACTACAATTCCACACTAAGTAGTGCTATCTGCATTCTGTTCATTAATCAGCATTTAACCAAAAACTGAACACTGAAGTAACAACAGAAAATAAGTGCTATTAAGGAGTCATACTGTTACGTCATAAAGGAGATTATTAGATTCTAAAAGGCAATTTAGAACACGTTTTCACACATTTTCTATACACAGAGAATCTCTTTGTATTCACAGTTCTATTTAATTCCATACTACTTAGCCAAGGGCTGAATCACAGCTCAGTAACAAATTTTGCAGCATTGTGAAACTGAATCTGCAAACTCTATTCCAGAAGCACTCAGTATATACTTTTTTTATTTCCCTCTGAAGCAAGCACAACTTTTTATGCTTCGTTTACAAAAGTTACATTTAAATAAATCCTGCCAGGTAGTATTTGGAGGAGACTTCATCTTCTGATTGACACAATAAATATGTAAAAACAATAAATAATCCAAAGGGCGAGACTTTTATTGACTGATACTGCATAGACCTTAGGTATTCTTTGTGTTGAAAAAATATAGTAATAATTTTTACTAATAATTTTAAAATAATCACGTCTTAAATAATTCTGATTTTTGAAATGTAAGTAGTGGAGGATTGTTCACAGGAAAAAAAATCATGAACAATAAAAAATAATTCCAATTTCAAATAAATGTAATATTCAATGAAATGGATAGCCATTCACTGCTAATAGCTATCTTTAATAAAATAAAAATTCAGAGTCAAATTCAATCTCAGATGTTTGTCCAGCGTTCTGGATGACTCCAGGCAGCACATGATGATGCAGGTACTGGTACTACAGTGGCAGCAGCACTCAAAGCAGAACTACCTGCGCAGAGACAGAATAGCAGTGTGGAATGGTCCTAGAGGTGCCCTTGAAGATAGAGGCTTTGGTCAGTCAAACACTTTTAAGAATTAGTCTTTGATAAAAAAACTTCTCTAAAAGCACAAGGCTTTCAGCTTTTACCGTGTCTGTCAGCAGAAATTCTGAACATGTGTTTTTAGCAACTACACTGGCTACATTATTAAAGTATTACTTTACTTAAAAAATTAAAAACTTAGTTCAACAATCCAATATTACACTAATTTCGTAAGTCTCATTTATTTCCAAATGTATAATAACCAGCAGTGCTCTTATCTTTACTTAATTAGCTTCAATTTCTAATGTTAAATTCCTCAGATTAAAAAGGCCATGTTAAGCCACATGCTGTCTGAAAATAAGAAGAGTCTGTTGTGAAAGGTTCATATTCAAATGCACACTGCTGATGACTAGGAAAGCTACGGGTAATCAAGGCTGTAAATCTGTCACTATGACATATAAGTAGTGCTTAGCACCACAGTTAGTACAAGGGCAAAACTGAAAGTGGAAAATCTGAAGATGAGTAACGTGAAGAAAACAACAAATTATTTCAAATATTAGTTGGAGAGCTGTGGTTATTTTAGGAATATTAAACCCTGTACCTGAAGATTAGCCTCTTAGATTCACTACAGATGCTAGAAAATTAAAAAATAATAATAAAAAAATCATTCTGTGATAGACTATTTGACTGTTGAGTACTACTGTCAAATTGATACTGCTAGATAATTATCTCATCAGAATGAGCAAGCATCACAGTTGGACAGGTTGGACAGATACTGAAAGGTGTCTTGTATTTGGAAATCTTTGCAAATGGAAGGACTGTATGTGATATGATGATATTCATAAGTCCTTTTTTAATTTTGACATGCACACATGGACTAGAAGAATTTTGTTCTCTTCCTCTATTTTTGTGCTTGAGATAAGTGCAATCTTGTTCTGCCAGTGTTGCAAATTTTTAAAGATATGGATAAATAAGCATGTCTCAGATTGCTCAACAGGCTGGTGAGACTTCTAAGATATCTGCACTATAGAGTGGAGTTAACTGCTAAGGCCAGTCCAGGTTATGTATATTCCACATAAACACAGTTATACATTTAAAATTTGAAGTTATGTTCAGTGGCTGAATGAATCACACAGTGTATCTCCTGTTAAAGCTAAGAAAACTGAGACTTCTGCAGAGTGAAAACCAGTTGTTTTCTAGCATGCTCTTGTATTTTATTACACGCTTTCCACAAAAGAGATTATTATTCTATATAATATTAGAGCAGCTAAAATCTTAATAATACCCACTGAATCAAGCAGTTAAAACTGAAGTTTTCTGATACCATAAGGTAAATGTAGCAAGGTAAACTGCTGAGAATGGAAGAATTACTGGGACATAATAAAAGCATAAAGTCAACACACCTGTGACCACCATGTCCTTATAGGGTATACTCCAGTCTTACTTTAGTTTCCAGTACTTTCCCATAGTTACTTCCCAAATTTCCAAAGGGCTATTTACTGCCCATCCAGATGCACTGCAGAGCATCAAATCAAGATAATGCCAAGTGTCTCTAAAATAATGAACAAAAATGTTAATTGAGAAAGAAAAAAATTATTTGTCACAGATTTATAAGGAGATCATTGGGTAAATGCTAAAATGGTCAAGATGATGAATACATCTCCATCAAACTTTACAGATCTCAATGTGATGGTCACCATCTCCACCTGTCTTTTTTCACTTTTGTTATTTAACATCCTCAGTTTTACTGATAACTTGGCTGACAGTGCGCTTGTACTGTTCCTTGTTCCAAATTCTTTGTCCCCTGCATAACTCTGGGAGAAAAAGAACAGGAAGCAGCTATGACTCGTTCTGCATTTGCAGTTTTGTAGACTGAAAATAGAGATGTCCACCACGCCTTCTTTATCTAGCTTTTGATTTACCTGAGAAAAGACTTGGAAATATCTGGGCTTTTGACAAAAAATGTCAACATATTCTGAAGTCTACAGGCCACCCATACAATTCCCTAAAGTTGTATCACTGATTTTCATATTAGAGTGCATGGGAAGATTTGCCATTGAAATATTGCAAATAATTACTTCTGCACTGACTCAGATTTGACTGTCTCTGATGATTCAATATGTTAATGTATACACACAGAGAACATGAAATAGGTCAAAGTCAAAGCAGGTCTCTTCTCAAAACAGATTAAATAAATGAATTTTTAAAAAAACATTAATTTCTTCAGACCTAGCGAATCCATGAAATTTCCACTTCATGATCACATGAACTAATGAAATTGTAATTTTTCTGCCTATTTCTAAAGACTGTGATATTGTAGGTGGAGCTCTTGAGAAGATCATGCTGAGATTAATCTCTTAACTAAATTCTTAATCAAAGTTTTCTTGTCTTTGCATACCTGTTTGAGTAAGGCGTTTTATTATCACCAAATGTTATCTTGGGTAGTCCTGAGATTCTGTTTGAACTTAAGTGACACTGGTGTTTACAATGTAGTTGCATCCCTAAGACAGCTGCAAAGGAGTAACGTGACAGATCAAAGCTCTGTGGAAGTTCTTCAGGTAACGTTTCTAATCACAGCCAATTAAAAGAAACAAAATCCTGCCTGACTCATGGAGGAAGTGACCTGTAAATGATGCTGCCTCATGAACTCTATGGACAGTTCCCTGCTTGCCACACACCTTTTTGCTTCAGAAAATTTAGGTCAAATAGCTTTTCAATTTTTTTTTTTTCTAACAGATTAAATTGGGTCATGTTCCCAGAGAAGTGGGTCATTTTTCCCTATAAATAAACAGTTTCATGCCTGCACATCTTTAGTTCAAAGGCTCTATTGTTTGTACTCAAAACTGCACAATTCTTTTGCTTAGCCAAGAGGCAGTGATTTTATTTTCTTTTCCAAAGGGCAGTCTTTAGCCTGACCCAGTAAGACACACAATGTTTTTCAGTACATGACAGTAAAGACAGTCCCTTTTCTGTCTTCCCATCAACTGACTGGGGACAAAACCCTTAGCCAGTATTGATTGATTTGCTCCACCAGCTGAGCTGTTCTGACTTGTATCGTGTGGGAATCCATGCTAAAAAACATCAGTGTCCAGTGCATAAACACATAAAAGTTTGTGCCATTTTTCTCACATCTATTCAAGTGAAAATAAGAATCTTCAGGAGGATAATGAGATGTAACTCTCTAACTGGACATTTTACCTGTAAAAATTCAATCTAAACTAATTCTTCAGCAGGCAGCAGTTACATGATTTGTAAAGGATAATTCAGTTAACTGCTACAACAAAACAAAATCGAAAAATAACATAATACTTTCTTCTAGTTTTCTGTTCAGTATTTAAATTATCAACATTGCTATTATTTACATTGTCATGAATGAATGTTGCAGTGAAGTCCCATATTGCCTAGATAATTTGTTCCAGAATTGTATATTTGTATAATGCCCACAAACATAGCCAGGCATTTCACGTTCATATATGTGAATAATAAGGGAAGTCATTCTAATGTTAATGTTCCCTATATTTTTGTCTTTTTTTTCTTTCTTGTAGTTTATAACTTTAGTCTAAAGTCTACAATTTATTTTTTCTCTTTGTTAATGTTCCCACAGTAAAACCAAGGATTTAAACATTACTTTTAGATTTATAATAAACCCCCGAAATCTACTGACTTTTCAAGTTCTTCTTCAATATTATTTCTTCATTATTCAGGAAGGAATGACTTCACATTAGGTAGAAATAAATCCAAGTTCATTACAATCCCAATTTATTTTTAAATCAAAGGAATAACACTCACTATTTTTTATTTTGAGGAAGAAATAGTCCTACAGCATTCCTAATATAATTTATTTCTTTATCTTCTGTACTACATCAAGTGCTTCAGAAAGGGCTGTATGATGTTTTTCAGTGTAACAGAATCAGATGTAAATGGTATTCTTACAGTTTAGTCATAAATTTTATCTAAATTTATTTATTATATATATATTATTATCTAAATTTTATTTTAATATTGGATACAGTATTAAAGAAGAAAGAACTACCAGCACCTGTTGATTTGGAAAGAACTTCCAATGCATCCTAGATCTTCCCAGCTTCAAAGACACTGTAGGGATAGCTCATAATATTTTCATGAGAAATAAAACTACAAATTTGGCAGAGAGAATAGATGTCTTGGTGGTTTTGGACAGGGGAAAAAGATAAAACCTCTACTATTGGCAATGTTTTCTAAATTAATTTGAAAAAAACACATACAGATATTAGGCTTTGTCTCTTAAGTGATTTTGTTCCTAAAGCGATTACTTAGCTACTATAATTGAAAGGAATTTCGAACGTCAGTGAACCTGTTCTCCTGAAGTGCTTCTGGAGATAAACAAAGTCAAAGTAAGTTTTATTTTATACCGAAAGAAGACTGAAGAATAATAAAATATTTGGTTTAACTTTAAATGATTAAGTAAGTCCTTTTCAGTTTTGTTTTATTATACTGATAATTTATCCTAGTGATTTTTATTCCATTTATTTGTGTGAAAGAAGAAAGGTAATCTCAATTTTTCTTTCTTCATCTAGCAACATTTGTTAAGAAATGTACTTTGTATGGATTAGATTCAAGGGGAATTATTCTTCAGGAGAAACACAATATCCTGCAGATATCTGTATGGTGAGGATTCACACGATCATCTACAAATGTAGACTATGACAGATGAGTTACTTGACAAGTGCTTTTTGTGTCATATTTACCATTGTATATTTTGAAAACATCATTCCGTATTTGTATAAAATGGATTTTTCCCATAATTTTCTCACTGGAAATTTTCATATTGTCCTTAGAATACAAAGTAGATGTGGTATAAACTAAATCAGCCAAAGAAACCAAGTTCATTCCAAATGCAAAATTGTATTTTTATCTGAAAAATACTGTATACTGTATAACTCTGTTGGAAATAGATGTAGGAATAAAGATATGGTCAGTAATATTATCAGACAAATAAAGGAAGAAAAATACACAGACAAAAGTTATGGAGAAGGAAGATACATGTCCTAGAAGAAAGAATGAGATGACTTTCAAAAATTAATAGTTGCATTCTTGTATTCACACAACAAAAATCTAGCAGGTTGAAAGGGTACTGATATGAAGATACCAGTGGATGCAGTGAAACAGATTATAACTAATGGAAGCAGATATAAAGTATTGTGAAACAAGAAATAAATCATATGGTGATGTATTATCAGAAAGAGAAAAATAATTCCAAATCATCATTCTATGATTCTATGATTCCAGATCACACAATCTATGACTCATTCTATGATCCATATGGTCTATGAATCTATGATCCACTGTAAGATTCTAGAATCATTCTATGATTCTATGAAGTGCAGATTCTCTCCAAAACAAAAGCAGCTAAAAACAAAAAAAACATAGTGGGGAAAGAGTAAAAAGCTAAAAAATGGGGAATAAATCTGACAAATATATGAAACTTATAAAACAAATATATGAAAATATAAGAAAGAAGTTTTTGAAATTATTTGTAAATTGTAGAAGATGTGTATGGGAATACATATGCAAAAAGACAAATCATGACTTTGTTTTCCCTAGTTCTTTTGAAACTAGAACAAGAAAGGTAATAAGCAGTGTATTATTAGGACACAAGAAAAGCAAAAGGAGTGAAAAATTGGAAAATGTTATAAAAATATCAAAAAGCAAGAAGAAAGTGAGATATCAAAAGAGGAGATTAGGATGAAGCCCGGATCATGGAATAAAAAATTCAGAAATTTCTTTTATAAAAGACAAGAATACTGACAAGAAATTGAAGAGAAGTTGTAGGAGTAACTTGAGAACTGTATGGCTAGAAAACTATTCACCAGTCTTGTAAATACTTGTTGGGCTTGTTTCCTCATCAACATTATACTGACCAGAGTTGACCAAGGTCGCTATTAAGAAAAATCGAGTTATAAAAATAATACTAAATCTCTATTTAACGTCCAGTCATAAAATTCATTTTAACAGTAGTTTTAGTCAACAGACTTATCATGCTTTTACCAACAGTGTGATCAATATAAGCATTATATCTAGCTTACAATTTCGCCCACCACTTCAAAAGCTTCATAAATCATCAACTTTTATAACTTCTTGATTACCTCCTAATGTTCATACAAAACAAAGATAAAAACAAAAATCACCCTCTGATGAAAGCATGCTGAGCACTTGAAAAACTTTTATTAAATGATATACAGTTAGCAACACCCTGTTGGGCCATCACTGTGTAGTGATGATTATGGAGTGCTCTTTCGCATAAACTGAATAAATCTCATAAATTGTTGATGGAGGTGCTTTAAAATATTAGCTATTGACCAACTTTACCCCAGCAACAGAAGAGAATTGATTTAGTTTGCCTGTCTTCTAAGAAATTTTATCCCTAGCCTGGGGCTTGGGGATTGTACAGCAAACAGATCAATCCCATGTACTTTCAAGAGCTGGAAAAAAAATGTTCACTCCATGTCCAGGTTTTCTGAAAGGTCTGCATCTCTCTGTTTGATTTAGTGATGCTTGCCCACAATTTGACAGGAAAGGGGAATAAAAGTAACCCATCTTTAATATCAAAGAGAGTTCAGATAGGGATCATTAAAAATAAAATTGTCATGTCAGTTTTTATGACAAGGTTTGACTCTGCAGCACTGTGACTGAAATCCAGTGCCGCTCCAGCCCCAAGTCTCCCTGTTCCTTCCTACTCTATCTAGGCTTTTCCAGGGATCATGCTGAGATGACAAGCCATGCTGAGCCTGACACAGATGTCAAATCCCTATGCATACCATTTTCCTGGGCAGCGCACTGTATGCAGGTGGCAACATCTAGGTCACTGAAGTAAAACAAAGCATTGCAAAGGAGTTACTTAGATCATAAATGCACCAGGTTGCTGTTCCACCTCTACAAGATTAGCAGTTTAAATTTGTTCCACAATACTTCTGGAGCTTGCACAAGGTATTGGAATTGTTTTTGTTTCCCAAAGCCCTCAGTGAATTAAATATGTTGACAGTATTTTATTCCAGTTCCTGAAAGGCCTCTGCAGAAAATACTTTTTCCGCTTTAAAATCACTGTTGCACATGAGAAACTGAAATGCCTCTGGAACTTTGATGGTATTATTTTCTCTTTTTCACCACTATGTGATACTGTTTTGTTAACGTATTCTGTCACTGTTCTGAAAAGAAAACCACAGACAAATGCTTAAATTCAAATAAAGTGAGGTAACTAAATAAGAGCAGGTAAATTCAACTTCTGAAGGGATTTATAAAATTCTTCAAGTAATTTCTAAGATAATACAACGGCTTTCATCTGAATAAAATCTTAGGAATAAACACAGAGAAGTATTCCAGACAAGTTCAAAGGCTGCTCCAAAAATAACGTTCGTGATTTTATTTTGTTGGCCTATCGTGTCGGGGCTGGATGTTGATGGTCTGGCAGTAGGGGGTTGAATCTTCCTCCAGCATTCTGTTATGTTTTGTTGCACTGTGGCAGATGGCAGCAGAGGGGCAGTCTGACAGAATGGTGTCTGACATGAAAGTATGCATGAAGAAAAGGTGAACTACTAAACTCCTCCATACAGAAAACATGGTACCCATTGCTTCCTAAATGTTTATGGAAACCAACTGGTGGATGTGAGAACAGTGAGGTGGTGAGTGGTGCATTTCAGCAGATTGTTACAAGTACAGCATGCAAGCTCTTATTCATCACCAGTGAAAACGTACAGCTAACGGTAGGTGGCTATGTTGAAAAATGATGCTCTGCAGCTGAGAATTTGCTCTATTAAATAGTGTTCTTGTGCCCTTTATATCTATTGTATTTCCACGGAAATAAATAGGAGGAGGCACCTAAATGCATGTGATAAGAGCCATTGCCTTGCTTGGGACTGAGCCATGAAACTAAATCATTTCATAAGCGTCCCTCTGAGGATGATGATTACGGACCTCTAAAAAAAAGGCTTGCGCAGAATTGTTTTCGTTCTAATACAGTTCACAAAACTAAACTTATCCAGTAGAATATCTCCTACAAGAGAGTGACAAACACCTAAATAGTTCTCCAAATGACTGAAATGTGCACTGGACCTTCTCATGGCTGTTCATTGATCCAGACATTGGAGTGCATTAAGACTTGGGATTCTTCCTCTTTTATCCAGCTTGTGAGTTTCTTTTAGCTCTCATTTTATCACTGAGGATGATAATAGTCTTGAGTTCAGTTTTTCAGGCCTGAGGGCATAATACAAGCATGATTTTCATGATTACCTTCAATTTCATTACATGCAAAGATTCTTAAAAACACTAAGACTCTCACAGAAGTAATACAGCCTGATATTATAAAGTGGTTTTTTCAATCAGGTAACATCAATAAAATATAAATCATTGTATTGCTTGATTAATTGTTTCTACATTTACATCAAAGGAATTCCCATTTCATGAAAACAGTTTAACAATGGCAAAATTCATTGGCTGCCTTCCTATCAGTTTAACATTCAGAAACTCAACAATCCCAGTAAAATATGTCAGGAAAGAAAAGTAATCCAACTTTACTTTTCATCAGGAGTTCCCTTCCAGGGAAGTATCCCATAATACAATTAGTTTAAAATTGTCTGTACTCTCTGAGCTACACATGCCTCCCACTGGGGAGTTAATCCTTCTTCTCCTCATTAATTAAGGAAAAAAAAAAAAAAATGCAGCAGGTGGCTTAGGAGCGCCTTAAGAAGACATGAAAGGCCATGCTGCATAAGAGGTGCTCTGTCACATTCAGGAGGTTCTGAGTACTCATTCAGGAAACCAATTGTTTCTGGGCTCTTCCATCAAAAACTACCTTAAAGCGGTGCATGAAGCTCTAAAGGATTAAATTGGCTGCAAGTAAAATGTTGTGAATGGACATTAAGACAATTCTTAT
This sequence comes from Perdix hodgsoniae, assembly GCA_035772895.1. Taxonomy (NCBI): domain Eukaryota; kingdom Metazoa; phylum Chordata; class Aves; order Galliformes; family Phasianidae; genus Perdix; species Perdix hodgsoniae. The sequence goes on along the minus strand of JAPSGF010000003.1, from coordinate 25,655,670 downwards.
GTAGCTATATAATTATACTGTTAACAGAAAGAAAAAAAAATGTTTTGCTGGCTGAGGCTGATTGTGAACATACAGAAAAAATAAGGACATGGTACAAAAAGACAGTCATTTCTCATCTACAATCTGCTTTTAGGGAGAAAACAGAAAGCTAGTGAACAGAAGCAGAAAGTATCTTTTTCCCAAGCTCATTTCTGCCAAAGGTATAGCAAGATATTTTCCATGAGAATCCTTCATTTTATTTCTGTTAGTGAGATTCCTTTTTATTTCTTTAAATACAGCACTTTACCAAAGGCCATATTTCCTTAGCCGTTTGTACACATCTATGACTAGTTGCTTTTACCCTTGGAAAGGACATAACATCAAGTTCCTAGCACTGACCACAGTAAGAGGAAAAAATGCTTCAGATTTAACAGGAGACCCCAGCACACTGGGAGAGCATAAATACATTTCCAGCTGTTTTATTACTGTTTGCCCCAAGACAACCCAGACTTTCTGTTCTGGAAGGAAAGAAAAACCTTCCTTTTCAGCATGTCTGAGATAGAGGAGCAAGAAGATTCAGGTTTTTAGTTCATTCAAAAACAGCCAAGAGTTGGCTAAGATATTACAAATAGCTATAGTTGGTAAGCCTGGAAAAAAATGAGAAAATGAAAAATGCAATAGCTAATCCATTTTTTTTTCTACTACATCTAACTTCAATAACTTATTTAAACTCAGGAATAGTTTTAAGATTTTGCCATGGAAAGAACAAAATAGAGTGAAATTTTAGCATTTTACATAAAAACAACAACAACAACAGTACACACTGAAGTTTGACTTCAAAATTTCTCAATGGCAAGTACTTGAGCTCTGAAAAAAATCTGCTTTTACTTTTCCTTTTCCTCTTCCCTATCAAAGAGGAGACAAATGCTTTGAAATACATATTAGAATATTACCTATAAAAAGTATTTATCTACTCCCTCTTATAAATTTAATATCCAAGCTGGAAATTACATCTTATCTGAATTTTCTTGCTTTAATATATGCATACAGTATGTAATGGTTAAATCATTCCCTCTCTCCTTTGAATAAACTGAACAAACAACAAAGGCAGTTTAGATGATGCTGTGTTTCAGACCTAAGAGAGTTATAAGTCACATAAGCTTGTAGGAAGACAAAGGCCTCCCAAAAGTTTCAAATGCTTTGAGTACGGGTCAAGGAGGTTCTTATACAAACCTCGTCAATGTTGAGAACTTTGGGGATCGCTAGTTTGGGATTGGTTCATTTTCTTCTCATGCCTTTACAGGAACCATTTCACTATTCATCACATGACAAATAGGATAAGATCACACCTTCCAGAAATATCTCAAAAGTGGGAAGAGCTGCCTTCCAGTTCCCCACACAGTAAAATTTAACTATAGAGCAAACAGTTTATTAATACCTCCTACACATGAGTCCTCATTTCAAAAATTACTCGGAGTTGGTCATTTTTAGCAAGAAAGCTGTGCTTACCAATCTGGCAAATGGTGACCTGTAAATACAGCAGAAAGTGTTTTGATCTGTTATCCCACTTATCCTTACAGCCCAGTGAGGGTGTTAAGGGCAAACGATTGTCTGAAAATATAAAGGTCAGTGCAGAAGCTGAAAAAGAACTGCTCCAGATCTAATATCAGAGAAATGTGATGCTTAGTCACAAGAAATTCTTTTAATGTGAGCATGACATTTGCCCTTTGGATTCATATTCTGTTAGAGGCTGACTAACATTTTCCAGCAACTGATTTAATTCATTGCACAGAACTTGTTCAGGAGGGAACAAAACATTTTCTTCAAGTCCTTGTGTGCCACAGCACAAGGGAAAAAAGGGAAGGAAAAAAAAAAAAAAAAAGACAAGAAAGAGCTTTAAAGATCAATACTCCCATCTTGCGGCTGATGTAGAAAATGCACATAGGTAAATAAGATTTTTATGTAGACAGATTCCAAACGAAAATTGACACGGATATAATTTTTCTTCTGTATCGTAACTACATTTGGATCTTAGAGCTCTCGAGGTTTTGGAGAAGGAAACAGATGTTTTTCATGCCATACCACTCAGAGTTTCTTCAGCAAAATCCTAATTGGCAGAAATGTGGATATCAAAATTGAATTCAATGACTACTGAATGAAGGAAGGAATATGCTAGAAGTCCAAAGACCAGAGGGCGATAGCTAATACTGGTAGTTGATAGTGGAGAAGAATGTAGAAGTTCATACATTGCATCTGGATGTAACTGCTGTAAGTCTGATTTCTACTATTCTACAAACCTACTATTTCTATTTCTATTACTAGATATATTATATAGATATATAGATATATAGATATTATATAGATATATAGATATATAATAGATATATTCTATTCTATCTTTCTATTTCTATTTCTACTATTCTACAAAGCAGGAACAAAAGATCTATTTTTCTATCTTCCAGATGGATTTTTGTATAAATGTTTTTAGATATCTTCATAAGGCTGAAATGAAAAGAATGTGGTTTATGTTCCTTATTAAAAGATCCAAAAAATAAGGTACCAAGAATCTTAGTCACTTAAACAAATCACTGCTGAATAAACGTATTTCCTCCATCATTTCAGGGGCTGATCCTAACACAGAATGTGTCTTGAATTCTAGATTATCATCACCAAATAAAAACAATGATAATAATGAAGCCTCTACCAATGTATGAGTGTCCCTGTCCCTCAGGACTGAAAGTTGCTTGGAATACAAAGGCACTGTCATTTGTAATGGTTTCAGTAACAGAGCTATTTGCTTTAATTTTTGGATGTAGCCAATTCACAGGAAGTGCCAAGCATATAATTTCAGAAGTGGAAACACAGCTGGAAGCATGGTTACAAGGTTAGAATGGATGATAACATGATTATGGTGATGATGAATCCGGCACTATCATCTTAATGAGAAGAATCAAATATGGAAAGAAAAAGCCTTCTAAACGAAGCTTGAATGTCATGTAAATATGCTAGGTCACACTGCACATGGAAACTGGAAGATTAATACACCACATTTTGTTCTCACCTGAATTCCCATGTGATTGAAAAGAGACCAAGGCCCAATCTACTCACTTAAGACTGGGATTACTTGAAAATAAAAGGGTAATAATATTAATCAAGCTCAGTAGTCAACAGACATGGTAGATCACAAAATCATAGAACCTAACAATTAGAAAATCATAGGGATTGTAAGGGACATCTGATGATCATCTAGTCCACTACAGCAGGTTATTCTGTTCAGATGGAATTTCCTGTGTTCCAGCTTGTGTCCATTGCTCCCTGTTCTGTCACTGGGCACTACTCAAAAGACCCTGGCCCCATTCACTGGACACTTTTTCTTTAGATACTCATAAGCACTGATAAGATCCCCCTTCAGTCTTTTCTTCCCCAGGCTGAACTGTCCCAAGACTCTCAGCCTTTTCTCAGAAGAGAGGGAGATACTCCAGGCCCCTGATCATCTTTGCAGTCCTATGCCCAGTACTTCCCAGTCCTTCTTGAACAGAGAAGCCCAGATCTGGACACAGTACTCCAGATGTGGCCTCACCAAGACAGAGTAGGGGGGAAGCACAACCTCCCTCAACCTGCTAGCCACAATCCTTTTAACACATTCCAGGATAACACTGGCCTTCTTGGATACCAGGGCACACTCATGGTCAACCTGTAGTCCATCAGGACACCTATTTCTTTCTCCACGGAGCTTCTTTTCAGTGAGTCAAACCCTAGCCTGTTGTGATGCATGAGGTTATTTCTCCTCAGGTGCAGGACTCTACACTTGCCCTTGTTGAACCCCACCAGATTTCTCTCCACCAAATTCTCCAGTCTGTTCAGGTTTTGCCATATGGCAGGAAAGACTTCTGGTGACCTATCCTTCATTCACTGGTGAATAAAATAAGATTAGACCCAGTACCAGAAACCCTTGGGGACCGCCATTAGCAACAGACCTCCAGCCAGGCTCTTTGCAGCTGATCACAACCACCTGAGCTCTGCCAGAGCTCAGAGCTTCAAAGTGGAAGATTTGTTAAGTGTGTTTTCAAAGACAGCCACTGTCATTCAGAAGGGGTTTAACAGCTCCCTAACAAGTCTGCTGGAAGAATGTTTCTACAGAAATGTTCATCTAAAATTCCTAACCAAAGAATTGTAATTAGTCATGAGAATGGAGCTTTCTGTCAGCAAATTTGGTCATAAACCACACCCCAAAAGCAGTGTCAAGTTATGAGATAACTGAAAACTAAGGTCAGGGCATATCAGTATCTAATGAATGAAAAGCTGTATTCATAGACTGTAAAAGGGGAGGTAGATACAAGAACTTCAGCAATAACAACAATGTCTTAAACCCTTGTACACTAATTTGCAAGCACACAGGCCAAAATATCCTGAAGGGATTAGCAATTTAGAACAGATTGTCCAAAAATTATGTGGAATGGCCATTCTGGACAAGTTCCCAAGCTTTCTTTCACTTCAGCTTTTCTATGACTGAATATTTTAGGCACTTAGATACAGTGCTTTAATAAATACTGTAAAACTGGAAGGAATTAAGTCTTATCCAGAAGCATTGTTTACAGAAGTCATTGATTTTTCTCGGGTACAGATACAGCACCCACAAATTAAATTTGGACAGCTTCTGTGGTAGTCTGTACGTTCGTGTAAGATATTTAATGTCAACTCTGTGTCTGAGATTGGTAAGGAATGCCTCAAATCAACATGAGGCAACTAACATCACTCTGTGGATAGTTTTACATTTGCAAGCATTTCTTAGGAGTTGTTTGCATTTGAATGAGAGGGCCCAGGAGTGTTTGTTGGCTGAAGGCTTGGCCTGGGAGGAAATGAAAACAAGTTGATAGAGGTGACTGAGAGATGTTACCAGGAAGGATACAAGCTGGCATCTCCCTGCTTTCTTTTATCTGCTGACTTAAATTTGCAAGGTCTGAAAGACAGGAAAAAAAGGAATTCCAGTTGAGATTCCCAAAGCCAGAAGCTGTCATTCCAAAAGAGTAGGCTTGACCATTTGGGGCTATAAGTAACAGTTTGTACTGTTGTCAATAGTTTGTACTGTTGTCATTAGTTGTCAACTGACCAATGCAACTTTGGATGACCCACAACTTCTGGAGATCAGCAAGATATCGCTGGATGGAGGAATGGTGAAACATTATGTTTTACTGTGTTTGTACATTTGTCTGTCTCTCTTTCCTCATTTTCTATCTTTTCTCTTTAACTTCTTCTATCCTTTTAGCGTATGTAGTAATCACTGCCCAATACTGTCTTACCTGTAATGCTTATTACTTAGAAAATTAGCCAATTTTACCTCCAGCATTAGTTTGTTGCCAAGAAAGCTCTCAAACTGATGTGTATTATTTTGCTGAGTCTTCTATGACTCCATCATGGCAGGGCCCCTCTTGATAACTTGAGGAGGCATGACTCGGGATGTAGAAAAAGATTCACTTCTGCCAACAGTTTACGGGCTTGTTCAGCCCAGTTCCGTGACTAGCGGCGCGGGGGAACACATGGACCCATGGCATGGGAAAGGGAAAAGGGAAAAGGGAACAAAGGGAACCAGGGTAGATAGATTGGCCTAAAAACAAAACAGCAGAAATGATCTGTGAAGAAACAAACTAATTTACTAAACAAGATGTCAGAACGGAAGATAACACACTATAATACAATATAATACAATAGAATTAGAATTGAAGCTAATAAATAAAATGAGAGTGTCCAAAAGCCAAATGCCTTACTCTCATGCTGAGGCAAGATGGTCTGGGGAGCTCACACACTGCCATGATCAAAAAAGAGGAGGAAAGAATCTGTAGATGGAATTTATCTTTCCCTCTGAGTGGAAAATGGAAGCACAAATAACACAGTCTTCTGGGGCATGTAGTGCTTCTCTTCTGGGACAGGTACCTGGAAGTGGAGCATTAGTTCTTTAACTCCCAGTACACTACATTCTGATATGATGTGGAATACCAATACCAAAAATCATAAAACCGTGACAACCTCCCTCAAAACATACTGAGTAGGTCAAGACACCGTGTCTCAGTCTTTGTCATCTATCTTATTAAGCTTAGGTGATAAGCTTATTCCAGTATGATGATAACAAAGGTAAACTGAGGTTAGTCATTTATTAGCTGACTACAAATAGGGAGGTAGTGTCAATCTTCCCAAGGTAGGGAGGACCTTCAGAGGGATCTAGATAAGCTGGATCATTGGGCTGAGGTGAATGGGATGAGGTTCAACAAGGCCAAGTGCCAGGTCCTGCATTTTGGCCACAATAACCCCATGCAATGCTATAGGCTTGGGGATCAATGGTTGGATGACTGTGTAGAGGAAACAGACCTGGAGGTGCTGGTTGATGCTCAGTTGAATGGAGCCAACAATGTGCCCAGGTGGCCAAGAGGGCCAGTGCCATCCTGGCCTGCATTAGAAATAGTGTGGCCAGCAGGAGCAGGGAGGTAATCATCCCCCTGTAATCAGCACTCGTGAGGCTACACCTCATGTACTGTGTTCAGTTTTGGGCCCCTCACTACAGGAAAGACACTGAGGCCCTGGAACACAACCAGAGAAGGGCAGTGGAACTGGTGGGGGGGTCTGGAGCACAAGTCTTATGAGGAGCGGCTGAGAGAGCTGGGATTGTTTAGTCTGGAAAAGAAGAGGCTCAAAGGAGACCTCATTGCACTCTACAACTTCCTGAAGGGAGGTTGTGGTGAAGAGGAGTTTGGCCTCTTCTCCCTGGCAACAAACAGGACCCAGGGAAATGGCCACAAGTTGTACCAGAGGAGGTTTAGGTTAGACATAAGGAAAAAACTTTTTCTCTCAGAGAGTAATCAGGCATTGGAATGGCCTGCCAAGGGAGGTGGTGAAATCGCTGTCCCTGGCAGTGTTCAGGAGGCATCTGGATGAGGAGCTACGAGATATGGTTTAACAGCTTGTGGTAGCAATGGTAATGGGAGGATGGTTGGACTAGATGATCTTGTAGGTCCTTTCCAACCCTGTGATTCTATACAACACTGAGAATAATAACTTAACAATTCAAAAGCTGTTTTTGTGGTCAGTAGAACTTGGGAAGTATCATTTCAAAAGAATATGCATTCTTTGCTCTCTCATATCATTCAATAAATATCCTTCATATCCTTAATAAAGGGGATATGTGGTTGGTCTGAAGGGCCTAGTTGGCAGCCATTCACTGCCAAACTAAATTTGTAGCAGCTGAATTCTGTCTCCTCTTTTCTGGGGACACAGTGATCTAAGTTCTATTCAGCATCTGGGATCCAGCTGTTGTAAAATTTACTGAAATAGTTATTGCTGAGACTTCTTTCCTCCTTTAAATGTGATTGAAACTTGCTAGCAATTTCAAATCCTGAGTATAGAACTAAACTGTTGACAGCATAAGCTTTGTTTTTATGGAATCACAGAATCACAAAGGGTGGAAAAGAGCTCCAAGGTCATCCAGTCCAAACTGTCCACCTACCACCAGTATTTTCCCTGTAAAGCATGTGTCTTAGTATCGCATCTAAGCATTTCTTGAACACGTCCAGGGATGGTGACTCAACTCCATTCCAGCACCTGAACATTCTTTTGGAGAAGAAATTTTCCTAATGTTCAACCTGAACCTGGTGCAATTTGAGGCCATTCCCTCTAGTCCTATTATTAGTTATGCAGAGAAGAGGTTGACTCTCACCTTGCCACAGCCTACTTTTGGGTAGTTGTAGAGAGTAATAAGGTCTTCCCTAAGTCTCTTCCAGACCAAGCAATCCCAGTTCCTTCAGCTGTTTCTCTTAAGGCTTGTGTTCCAGACCCCTCACCAGCTTCATTACCCTTCTCTGAACACTCTCCAAGGCCTCAATTTTTTTTTTATAGGCTCAAAACAAATATTATATTCATTTTAATTCTAGCATTTGTACAACAAGAACAGGTAAAAGACAGCTTGAAAGAAATGCTGGCCATTAACTTTTTACCATTAGGAATCAGAAAACAAAACAATTATGCTATGGAACAGAAAGTTTTGAAGTTTTGGGGTCAGTCAAGCTCTATTTATAGCCTGACATTTATTTCAACTAACAAGTAATTAGAACTGATGAACATTTCTCCTTCATATAGTTAAGAAATATTGAAACACCAGAAAAAGCCAGAATGCTGTAACTTATCTCCTAGCATTTTTTAAGTTTTTGTCAGATGAGTGTGTTTATGTAAAAAACATGGTTTTTCATGAAAATTTCAATAGAAAGACTTTCAGTCAGAAAAATATTGTCCAGCTGTCATATGTGGCAAATTATTAGATCTTTTAGGACATAATTGTTATTTATAGGTTAGTAAGTTTTCTGTTATCTGTAACAATACAATGGTCTGCAGCCTCAAGCAGATTCTGAGGTCATATCTGCAAAATTTACTGCACGTCTTTCTATTCTATCTCTTGTTAAAATATAGCTGCCAAATGGGAGTGCATATAAACAGCAAATTAAGACACAATACCATCCTACAAGTACAGAATACCAAAAGGCCTTTAGTTTGCTGAATTATGCTATTAATGTTATACTGTGGAAGAAATGTAATTTAGCTGCTAAATAAAGCCAACAAATTTGAGTGCAACATGAACTCAATATTAAAACGCAATATTAAAAAGGAGTGCCGATACTAATATTCATTGTGCTTGTTAACAGGAGTGAAATTGGATACAAGATCCTTCAAGCGTGTCTACTGTCATCTAACTTCAGATTTCTATCATATGGATTTTACATCTGAGCCTGTCCTTCTAACCTATATGTATAGTCAGTGGAGAGCAACAGCCACTTACAAGAAATTATTCATCTGAACAATTGTAGACATCTATCTTAGGATGATATTAACCACCACATTCCTCTGTGGTCATTCCACAGAGCACAGAGTAACTTAGATGCAAAGATCCACCTGTTCCCAGATGAACCCTTCACATTAAGGAAACTCTAGTTAATAATTTCCATTATCCAAGTGATCATATTAATCTTGTACTAAGTAATTTTGCATTATTCAATGTGGCAATACTGCTATTACTATATACTAAAAGTTTGTTTCTCTTCCTGCCCAACTGAGCCTTTCAACTGAAAAATTACAGTATGCACTGTCCTAATCTTATGCCATGTGTGAACAATCACACTAATTTCTGCATCATTATTAATTCTATTTACAGTAGTAGGAACAAGAACAGGACAATCCATATTGATCACAACAACATCACCTCCACACAAACATTACAAGTGAAAAGCTGGAAACAAATAAATCAATAAATAAAAGCTGTATTCACTGTAACACTGCACACTCCATATGAACTTCTCAATTTGGTGGCTAGGTACATACAGAAAGCATAACCTAAATAAAGATGAAACTGGACTAAACAATTGAGAAGAGAGAAAGGCATGAAGGGACAGGATTGTGCTGCTGATCCCTTTAGTGCAAAAAGTCAGAACTACTTAGAACTCTATAAAACATTGTTAAGATCTGTTCAGGTCTGTTTAACCTATAATAGTAACTGCTTTGGCAGCTTCAGTCTCTAGCTGGCTTCTGATTCCTACTTTCCCACTTCTTATCTGAGAGCACTGTCTAGGTTCTGGGTTTCCCAAAGATTTCCAGGATTATCTAGAAAAGCCTGTCTCTTTAGTGTGGGACATTCCAGACTGGTAGTCTTCATTTCATCTTCTTTGCCACATCAGTACAGCTTCACTTCCTCCAGCAGTCAGACATACTATTTTCATAGTGCATTACATGATGACCAAAACTCAAATATTTGTGGCAGTTCTACATCCAGCAGAAAAAAATTTCTCTGGCAGAGAATAAATTAACCTGTTTTTGACTACTGATAATACCAGGGCAAAGGAAGAAATTGCCATCCTGCTTAACAAGAGCCAAAAATACTGACTTTTTAACAAGCAAAATAATAGTTCAACTGGATATACTGATACTGTATACTAATTTTAGTATAAAGTATACATCCTTATCCCAGAAAGTAAATGCTTCTATCTATAAAAACTATATAGAAATAGGAGTTTGCATCTACTGTAGTCACAGAATGCTGCTCTACCACAGACTTCTTAGAAAACTTTCCAGTTATGATTTTTTTCTGTTGTCTATCCTCTACAGGAAAAGAAACTGAACTCAGTAGCAGTTTCCTTCATTTTTCATGAAAGTGAGCCCTTCTGAAGAACATGGGAATTTTCAGTGACAGTTGTGTTTTTCCCCTGCTGAGGAATGGGAATTAACTCGACAAGATGGTCATGATCTATATAAAAGAGTTACATGTCAGAATACACTTGTTCAGTTATTTAAAATAGGATGCATGTGAAAATCTGAATGAGATTTCCTTTGTCTCCCATTTTAGTGGCTTATATATCAAAACACAGAAGACTGTGGTGCCATTCAGTGAGATCTGAACAGGCTTGAGTGCTGGGCAGAGAGGAACCCTATGAGGTTCAACAAGGACAAGTGTAGAGTGATAGAATCACAGAATCATAGAATAGTTTGGAAAAGACCTCATCAACCCCAATCATCAACATATCACCATTATGCCTCCTAAGCCATGTCCCCAAGCACTGTTTTCACCCTTTTCTTGAAAATCTCCAGGACCATTTCCCTGCACAGACTGTTCCAATGCATTATCATTCTTTCTGAGCAGAAATTTCCCTAATATCCAATCTAGACCTCCCTTAACACAACTTTTAAGGTGATAAGCTCTCATCCTATTTCCCTAATATCCAATCTAGACCTCCCTTAACACAACTTTTAAGGTGATAAACTCTCATCCTATCACTAGTTACTCAGAAGAGGCTGACTCTCACCTTGCCACAACTTCCTATCAGGTAGTTATAGACAGCAATAATGTCTCTCCAAGCCTCCTCTTTTTCAGCCCCATTCCCTCAGCTGTTCCTCATAAGACGTGTGCTCCACAACATTTACCAGCTTTGTTGCCTTTCTCTGGACACACTCCAGTGCCTTCATATGTTTCTGCTACTTAGCAGCCCAAAACTGAACACAGAACTAGAGGTGCCATCTTATCAACGCTGAGTACAGAGCTGCAGTCATCTCCCTAGTTTTAGGCTATGCTACTTCTGATACAAGCTGAGATGCCAGTGGTCTTCATGGGCATCTCAGTACACTGGTGGCTCATGGTCAGCTACTTATTGTTTAACATCCCCGAACTATTCCTCTTTCCAACCATTCCACTCAATGTCTGTAGCTCTGTATGGGAATGTTGTGATGAAAGTATAGGATCCAGCACTCGATCTTGCCAAAGTTCATACAATTGGCCTCTGTCCAAAAAATCCAGCCTGTCCAAATCCCTCTGTAGGGCCTTCCCATGCCCAGACAGATCAATACTTCCCTTCAACTTGGTGTCATCTGCAGAATTACTGAGGGTACACTCAATGCCCTCATCCAGATCACCAATAAACATACTGAATGTGTCATGCTGCAGTTCTGACCTTCTGGGAACACCGCTCATGACTGATCACCAGCTGGATTTAACTCTACTCACCACCACTCTCTGGGTCCAAACATCCAGCTAATCTTTTACCCAGCTAGAAATATACTGGTCAAAGCCATGGGCTGCCAGCTTATCCAGGAGAATACTGTCACATAGTCCTAGGCTTTACTGAGGTCCAAGTAGATTACATCCACAGCCTTTCTTTTATCCACTACATGGACATAGGTGCAGATTGGGTCAGTCAAGCGGGATCTATCTTTCATGAAACCATAACGCTTTAATTGTCCTGTACATGTTGTGTGATTACATTCAAAAAGATCTCTTCCATAATCTTCCTAAATACTAAGGTCAGGCTGATAGGCCTCTAGCTCTCTGAATTCTCCTTCAGACCCTTCTCATAGATGGGTATTGCTATGACAAGTCCAACACTTGGAGAGGAACAACTGCATGCATGCAAGTCTGGAGCATCTCCATTGTATGGAAAGGCTGAGATACCTGTCACTTGAGAGGTGGGTCCATGAAAACCTCATGAATTTGATCAAGGACAAGTACAAATTACTGCACCTGGATCAGGGCAATCTCAAGCACAGAGAAGTTGGGCAGAATGGCTTGAGGGCAGCCCTGATAAGAAGGATTTGGGAGTGCTGACTGATGAAATATTCAACATGAGCCAGCAATATGCACTTGTGTCCCAGAAGGCAAGTAGTACCTGGACTGCATCAAGAGAAGCATGACCATTAGGTCAAGGGAGGTGATTCTGTCCCTCTGCTCTGCTCTTGTGAAACCCCACCTGGAGTACTGTGTCCTGTTCTGAAGCCATCAACACAAGGACATTGATCTGTTGGAGCAGGTCCAGAAAAGGGCCATGAAGATCATCAGAGGGCTGGAGCACTTCCCCTATGAGGACAGGCTGAGAGAGCTGGGGCTTTTCATCTGGAAGAGGAAAAAGCTCCAACAAGACCTTATAGTAGTCTTCCAGTACTAGAAGGGGGCCTACACAAAAGCTCAGGAGGGGCATTTTATAAGAGCAGGTTGCAACAGGATGAGAAGAAATGGCTTTAAACTGGTAGAGGTTAGATTTAGACTAGATGATCGGGAATAAATTATTTGGAGAGTCTTGAGACACAGGAACAGATTGCCTAGCAAGGCTGTGGATGCCTCCTCCCTGGAGGCATTGAAGGCCAGACTGGATGGGGCTGTGAGCAACCTGGTCTAGTGAGAGGTGTTTCTGCTTACAGCAGGGGTTGGAACTAGGTGATCTTAAATGTTCCTTCAAATCCAAACCATTCTGTGATTCTGTGAACCTGCTTCAGCAGAAAGGTTGAACTACATGATTTCCAGAGGTCTCTTCCAACCCCCAAAATTATATGACTTTGTTTCTCATTAGTATATGATCTTTGACTTTTTTTTTTTTTTTCATTAATTGTCATTAAGGAGCTTATTCTACAATACTGATAATTCTCTTCTTGTCACTAAAACTGCCATAACAAAGTTAGACATATCTGACTAAAGTGTCACAGGCAGTCAGTCTTGAAATTATTGTGAAACAGCTGCATACTGATTTGCTGAAATAATATAGAATCTATATATATATATGTATGTATGTATATATGCATATACAACTGTTATTGGGAACTTTACAAATGTTAAATATTCTTGAAGTCACAAATCCATTAAATTTTATATATAAATTAAATACTTGTAAAAACTGACAGTATTTCAGTTCTCCCCTAGCAGGAACTCAATAAGATAACCACCTGCACTTCAAGACTGCTGCAAATCCTGCAATCCAGTACTTTGCTCAAGGCCAAGCATAGAATTTATCACATAGGAAATGATTTTTCATACTGTGAAATTACATTCAGTGAGAAAAAATTATGCATAGGTTGTTTCACAGAACAAGTTAGCGATCCTTTTCTAGCTCCTGTCAAGAATGTTGTTCATAGTCTATGACACAACTTTGTCACAGTCCCAAGAGGTTTGAAAGACTATAATAGTCTACATACTCTCATGCAGGTCTCCACAAAGGTTTGTAAGACTGTAAGAGGCTATAAGGCACTACCTGGACAATCTGGACAAGCTGGAGCACTGTGGTGATGGCTAAAGTATAACGGGGTGAAAAAATGACTAGATAGCACCCTGGAACACTACGCAACAGCTCTCAGCCCAGGTGAGCATAGAAAGAGCAAAGCAGTGGAATGTGAAGAACGCAGAGCACAGAACATAACAAGGCAAGTGCCATGAAGGAGAGAAAACTTTTATAGTGTGCAGGATAAGGCTGCTGCCCCTGAAACATAAGCTGACAACAACACACACTATCTTCACCACTATCTCCATTGGCAGCTTATTCAGACACTTCAAAAAACAAATTTGGCTGTGTAGTGTTTCCCCAGTTTCTTAGGAAATGAGGTTGATATGTACTTGCTTCTGTGCTAGATGTGCTTCTGTCTACAGAGAGTGGTACTTCTTCTACCTGTTTTAAAAGCAAAAAGTTATTCAAGATTTAAAGTTCTAAACAGTGAAATAATGAAATAATGAAATAATTATCTGGGGCTCCAATGGTATTTTGAATTGATAACTCACGAATAAAGGTGTTATTATTTCTCTGATGTGAAACCAAGAACTTCTAAACCTCTCTTTTTATCTAGCATAACACTTGTTACCTGCTAATGTCAGAAAAACTTAAAAATAAAACCAACAAAACCCGTTGAGAAGCCTAGTTAACGTGCTTTTATAAAAAATAATGGATGAAGCCAGTTTACTCAGGAAATCTGACTTTGTTTAAGTTGAAGGCTGTGATGAAATGACCTCTCTATGTAATCAACATAAAAATTCATTATAATTAATTATAGCTGTTATCAATATTAACAGAAATTAATTATTGCTCTAGAATACGACCAGAAAGTTAATGTTATTAAGAAGATATTGTGTCACCATATATAACATTTTGAGCCATTCAAGAAAAATAGGAAGAGATTTAAAAAATGGGTATCCAATGCGATAAAGCTAATGCTAGGTAACACCGATGTACATAAAATTCTTTTCCTGAAGACGTGCAGTTTCTGAGTCTTCTGAACATTAACAATGTCATTTTTCTCAGTTCTCCTGGATTCTATGCAACTTCCTCCATTGTTCATGGACCACTATCACAAATGTATGCCATTTGGACAGGCACATGAAGAACAGCAGGGCAGATTTCTCTTCCATGCTCTGCTTCTATGTTTTAAAAGTGAGACAGGAGCAGGATGAGGGCAAAAGAGTAATTCATCATCTCTGTAACACAGTCTCTAGCAAAACAGAGACCTCTCCTCCACTGGTAAGAAGTCTAACACTAAACACAGTATCCTGGATGCAACTTCATATGAGCCAAGTGGAATAAATAACATAATAAATAATAGACAGTTTTATAAATTAAGCCAGTAAAGAGATGGTATTTCAAGCTACAGCCACAAGGTAGCAGAGTAACTTTAATTTGAACTACTTGAATGAAGTAACTGATGTGCAAACAGACAAGAAAAGCATACATATATGTATATAAAGATAGTTGCCTCCTCTCAGTCTTAATGAACTGCCCCCAGACACTATGACATAAATGGTAACACTGAATTATGCCTGGAAGTTCAATGATGGGACTATCTGAATAATGTGTAACAATATCATTAAAGAAAAAAGACAATTTATATTTCACAGCCTGTGAGCTACATTTCCTTTTCTTTCTTCAGACTCCTAAGAGGGAGAAAAAAAGAAAAAAAAAAAAAAAAAGGAACTGAGTAACATTATCATTGTCAACATAATCGCATTCTAAAGTATATTAATTGCCTTGCTCTCTATACTGCACAGTGAAAAAGATGTCTTTTTTCCAGTTTAGTTTATGTTTTACTTCACATCACTGAACTTAACAAATCCAGTTTTGATGTAACTAGGTTCTAAGATGAAAGGAATTATCTTTTATAACTATTGAGATGGATTTTAGACTCCAAGCAGAACATTTTAAAATTCTTCACTTTCATGGACCAAGTACAGTTCAGCAGCAATCAATTAAAATTATAACACCTGACTGTGAGCTTTTAACTTGTAAATTTGTTCATCTACTTTCTGTACTTCAATAATTTCTTGTAATCTTCCCCCGTTCCCATGATCTGGAAATGAATAAGCAATTAGCTTCAGTATGAATCGGCAGTACGGTATGAATTTTTTAATGAACCTTACATGGAGAATAGCTCAAAGAAAAGAATTCTTTATCTAGTAATAAAGCAACTTGGTGGCAGACTTTCATGAAAGAGAATAAATATAATATAAAATATATTAGATTTTAATACCACTTATTTCATGTTTGATGTCTGATTAAAAATATATATATCAAGAAAATGTCATTTTCACATTGTAATTATCTACAATGAATGCCAGTGGTTTTGCAGCTATAAGCCTCACGTGGGAAAAGAGAATTCTTCTCTGGAAAAAAGAAGGAAAAAACTTCTTTCAACATTATATAATTAAATCATTACTTCTGGATGTGCATTACCTTGGTTATATAAATCACTTCTGATTAACAGTTCACATGATAATAATTAATTAAGCTCCTTTTGGGGGGAAGATGGTGAAGTGGTGGGAGGGGGAAATTCTTTAATGCAAACTTATGAGCCCAGATATAGGGAGCAATATCTCTAATACAAAACAAAGAAAAAAAGTTTAAAAAAAGGAAAACAAACTGCTTCTTTACACCTTTAGCTATAGTAAGCTGAAATTATATGTAATCATGTAGAAATTTTAACCCCATTCTGTTTCTGAGGGACTCCTGCTAATGTAGATGTTAAGTGCAATACCTTCAGAAGAGCCTTGAAAACATTTGTCTAGTCATACTTTTTCCATATGTTAACACTTATTTATTTACAAAAATCAGATATTTAAGTTTTATCAAGGCTAGACAAAAAAAAAGAGGAGAAAGTTAGAAACCAGTTTATTGCCTGGTTGACAGGGAAGAGAGATGAAGTGGTGAAGTGTTACAATAAGCAGTCTAGGAAATGGGGAAATAACTTCTGATTAAATGCAGATGCTGAACTAAAAGTGGCTGCTAATCACACCCACTGGATCCGGCTTTAAAGAGGAAAAGAGTAAAGATATGACCTCCTTCCACTCATCATTTACTTTATTGCCACATAATTCTTCATGCAAAAATACTACAGTGAAATAACTTCGGTCTTCTACAAATGTCTCTACACTTGAGCAGGGTATTACAGGGACAAAAAAAAGAATAACTATTTGTAAGAAGAGAATAAATCATAAATAGAGGAATTAGGGTCGTGAAGCAGCAGAGCCCTAATAAATATTAGAAATGAACATCTGAAAGGAGAATAAAGAGAATCCATTTTAACATGCAAAATAAACAGTAAGATAAAATACAATTTTGAAGAGATCAACATAATTTTAATACACAGAGTTGAATGTGAAGTTTTGCAATACTACAACCTCTTCATTTTATGATGAAAGAAAATGGTGAAAGAAAAGGCTGATTCAAGACCAATACAGATTACAAATCAAACTGAGCTTTCTATTGATCTAAAGGAATTTGGGCTAGAATTCAGTACTAACAACCACATTCTGTTTATTTTCCCTGATGTTTTAAATAATAAAATTACATTTTGTAATGTAACAGAATAAAATAATAATTAAAAAAAAAAAACATTTAAAGACAATTGAGTTTTCCTAGAATCTCTTCTTGCATATGCCAAATGAATATGTATACCGCTGCTCTGAAATGCTTATAAATCAAGGAGTTCTCACCCCATAATGCATGGCACTGTTTAACATATCAAGGCAAACTGCTAACAGGGTTATGGGATGGGTATCAGAAAGGCATCGAAAATGATATATTGCTGACCACATGTTTTGTGTTTGGAAAATATTTAGATGGAGGTGAAGGGGTTTAATTTGTCCATATTTAGAATTCAGTGTTGTTTCTAAACACCTTCAGTCTAAATTTTCCTGTTCATTAAACTATGGTTGATAGGAAGATTAGCAGGGTACAATGACGTTGCTATTCTTTCGTGGAGTACTCAATGAGAAGGAAATGTGCAGATGGTGTATTTGTGGTATGTATTTATTTTTAAAGTAAATAATATTGTATATATTTATATTATTGATGTAATATCTGGTAAATGAACATTATTTATTGTATTTATTTGACATTTAACTTTGATTCCTAAAAACAAGAACATCAGAAGGTCATTCTGGATGATAGCAATGACTGTGAAGACCAGTCCTTTGTACGCAGAAAGAGTCACAATCATATACCTTAATATGAGTAAGAACAAGGCAAGTATATACATTGTCTTGCCCTACAATCTGCCAGATTTCAAGTATTTCAAGTATTGTTCTTCATAGCCTACAAATGGATTCTATATGTTTAGTAATTTTTAGAGAATTTCTCTTCCATTAATTTTTTTCCACTTCCTAAGGGACCTCCACAGACTTTTACAGTTCACAATGCCTTTGGCAGGGAGTCAGCTACCTCTCGTGTGAAGAACTGCCACCTTGTTTCGAAAACTCATTCCATCTAGTTATCACTTCATCTTCTTCCTTGCATTGTTTCTTCTACATCCTTAGTTCACAGCATTATCAAAACTGAATTGATATTAGTATAACTGCAGCACAGGATCCTACTATACATGTCAGCTATTAAGGTTTAAAAGTCCTCTTCCTTAAGAGGTAGAAACCAATAGAGATAAACTTTATGCCAATGCAAATATATGAACATTGCAATTGTCCATAAAACTGACAGCTTCTTAATCTGTGAGTACATAATAATCTGTGGAGACCAGACTGAAGAAATTACACATCCCTTTTGTCAGGAAGCCTTCTGATCCCTCTCCACATATGTATACATATTAAAAAAAATAATAGTAAAATAAAATGCTATCTGTGAACATAATACATTATACGAAAGTACAACAATTTTGTGGATTATCTTACTCCATCTCAGTCATTCACAGGAACAGCACTGTACAAAACAGAAGCTGGAAAGACATTAATTAATGTTAATGTTGCCTCCTGTGGTCAAGTGGGAAAATCTCCAAACCAAAAACTTGAGTTTGATACACTGCCTACTGCAGAGGCTGGATGCTTCAAACAGTACCATACTGGGTCAAAGTGTACCAGCCAGAGATCTATGACCATTTTATTTTTTCCCCCATAAATTTATGTTGCTATTTGCAAGATTTTTACAGTATTGTTGCACAACCAATAATTGTATCAGGGCAACTTCAACTACATAATGTGTTGGCTATATAATTTTCCTTATGTTCAGATATATGCTCCACTGTTCTGAAGGCGAGCAAATCCAGGCATTTTTTATTCCAGAAAACAGCATAACAGTACGTGCAGGAAAAGAACAGAATTATACACCAGAACCAAGCTGGGAGGCACAGAAAGGAAATAGTTTTTCACACCTCATCAGTGAAACCATCTTCACTGTTTGATCACAATTAAAGTATCCACCTAGAATAATAGAAAACAATATTTAACTTTGTGGAAGTAATTCGCAATAGAGCAATACACACACTGAGGAAACTTTCCTTTTGTATAAATACTATTCAATATTTTTTCATACACTTCTTCCTTTGTTTTATTATGTGTTGCTCAGTATTACCTAATTAATAAAACAGGTTTTCTTGCTCTATAACATCCAGCTTAGGCATCTCTTACTTCATTACCATATTGTAGCAATTGTGTTTCTTCTGACAGAGTTAGGAAACATAATTTAAAAAGCAGCAAAGATGAATTAGTCTGCTAGAGAGATTACAGGCTTCTTCCTTACACTCAGCCTGCTCTAATTCCCATCTGAAGCCAACGGGAATCTTACAAATAAATTCAGTTGGAGTTACATTTTTCTCTTAGAAAATCATCAGCTTGGGAATCTGTTCCCAAGCACAGATTTCATGATGTGAGGAATGTCTTTAAAAATGAAATCTAACGAAATTCTCTGCAGAGATAGAAGCAAACAATTCTCAACAGTTTGTAAAGGAATTCATTTTTGAAACAAGGATTAATGTTACTCAGAATTTTTTGTATCATTATTATTCACTTCTGTTTTTTAATGAGGACATAGTTACTCTCACTACGAGATTTCTGTAATCCTCTCCAAACCTTCTAAAGCTAAGGACACAAAGAACAGATTTCTTCTCAGAACTCCATTTCCCATTTTATGATATTTCAAATTATAAGTTATTACTGCATTCTGAACAAGCCAGTCTCTCATAATGTATGACATGTTGTTTTGGGTAAGTACATATTTCAGATTATTTATAGAATGATAGAATCAAAGAATGGTGTAGATTGGAAGGGACCTCAGAGATCACCACATTCTAACACCTCTGCCACGGGAGAGTTGCCAAGCACTAGGTTAAGTACTCAGGGCCCCATTCAAACTGGCTTTGAACACCTCCAGGAATGGGGCATCCACAACCTTTCTGGGCAGCCTTGTCCAGCACCTCATCACCCTCTCAGTGAAAAACTTTCCCATGTCATCCAATCAAAATCTTCTCTCCTTTAATTTGAAAACACTTTTTCCTTCCCTGTCACTATCTACCTGCGTAAGATGTTGATTTCTCTCCTGTTTGTAATCTCCCTTTAAATACTTGAAAGCCATGATGAGGTCTCCCCGCAGCCCTTTCTTCTCTGGACTGAACAAGCACAGCTCCTTCAGCCTGTCTTCATAAGAGAGGTGCCCCAGCCCTATGATCATCTTTGTGGCTCTTCTTTGGACCCTCTCCAAAAGTTCAACACTGTCAATGACATTATCAATTGACAAACATCTTTCCTGCACTGAGGGTCCAGATCAGTACACAATGTTCCAGATGAGGCCTCATGAAGGCAGAGTAGAGGGGGACAATCACATTTTTCTCCCTGCTGGTCACCCCTCTTCTGATGCAACCTGGGATACCATTGGCCTTTGAGGTTGCAAAGGCACACTGCTTGCTCATGTTAAATTTTTCATCTTTAAGGACCCTCAAGTCTATCTCAGCAAGAAAATCATCACTAGGAGTTCCTCTCCCAGTCTATATACATACCTGGGATTACACTGACACAAGTGCAGAACTGTCCGCTTTGCTTTGTTGAACCTCATTAAGTTTACATGGGCTCACCCTTTGAGTTTATCAAGGTGCACTGGATGGCATCCCTTCCTTCAGCTGTATCAACCACATCACTCAGCTTGGTGTCATCAGCAAACTTGTGGAGGGTGCACTTGATCCCATCCTCTATGTAGTTAATAAAGATTTTAAAGAGCACCAGTCCCAACACAGTCACAGTTCATCATCAGTCTCTCCCTAGATACAGAGCCATTTACCACAAACCTCTGACCTGCCAATTAATTCCTTATCTACAGAATAGACCAATCTTCAAATTCATATCTCTCCAATTTCAGGATGTGGTATGGGACCATATGAAAGGACTGGTGGAAGTCCAGGAAGATGGCATCAGTTGCTTACTACATTTCTTTATTTTTATGATAGTTTAGAAGCTGTGCAAATATTTAATGCTGATCCATTGCAGTAGTGATACGCATGTTGATTTCATAATACACCCATTGCCTTTATACACTGAAGTAAGCTCACAACTCATTAGCGGAAATGATGTTTCTCTAGAAACCCTCAACTCCAATATGAATTCTAAGTTTTTTCTGTGGCACCACTGATCCTTAGAACTAAAAAAAAAAAAAGAATAATTTATCTTATTATGACAGTCTGTGATCCTAATAATAAAAAACAAGACAAGGAGGCCTACATCTATTACAGCTTCACTTTTTGAATACAAAAAATAGCCTACACTAAATTTTAGAAAGATATGTATGTTCTGTTTGGCTGAATGTTACAGAATAACCAATAGCTGTTGTGTACTTAATTAAAAAATGAGGACTCTTTCCCCTGTGTATTATATCATCGGAAAACAACAGGACTGCATAAGACAATAACACTAAACAGAGCTGAGTTCCAGGGTACTTAACCTTACTAATTTCATGTTGATTGCAACTACTGAACTTCTATTAAGAGCAAAGGCTGGGATTCTCCAAAGTGTAAGAAATTATGATAGATCACTCCTCATTAATGGGAGATTTCCATTCTTCCTAAGAAATAACATAAACATGTAAATAATTTATTAGCTGCAATTAGAATTCATTGCACTAAATGTCAATATCTCAACTTCTAAATGGATAAACTGGTGCATAAATGAAGGATTTTCCAATACCTAACAAAAACTTGCTGTTACAACTCTGAGATAATTGAACACCCGGTGTGCTATTTATCTTGGTCACTGCTGCCTTCCAGCCTTGCAATCTGCTGACTTAATTTCAGAGGTTGGTTGTCATCTTAATCTTCACTGTATTCTTCTAAAACATTAAGTAAAGCCAGTGATTCATTCCCTGTCTCTTTCAGAATAGCTTTTCCTATTATGTGTCTGCTAAAACATATCTTATCTCTCTTGTCGTTTTCTTGGGAGTTCTGGAATGGACCTGTCTGTCCTGACATTCGCACAGGCTTCAGACATTCTATTTTTTTTATCATCTCTGTTGGCAAGTTCTTATTATTCTTCAGTATCTCATGTTCTTCCCTTGGGAAATGACCGTCTGTCCCTATGTTCTTTTGGAAGTCCAAAGTTAAGTCATTTGATAAGTCTAGTTATGTATAGCGCTTTCTATCAGTAAATAGCATCCTAGGTTCTGTTATCTCTTTCAACTAATCTTTATTCCTAGTGCCATTACGAGTTTTGGTTGGGCACTTATTTCTGAAACGTCTTCGTCTTTCATTTCTGGTTGTCCTACAATTGCTTATGCTTGGTCTTTAACAACAACAACCTTTTGTATTTGTTCCATCACATTTATATCCAGCATATTTCTTTTTCACTTCATTACTTTTTAGTGACTGAAGTGGTTCCAGTCTCTCTTGCACTACGTTAATCATCGGCTACAGTGCGTCACCTCACTGGTACCTACTAAATGCAGTACGTTTGCCTTTATAATCTACTATTTATTCCTTCACTCGGGGTCTTCTGTCCTCTTGCATAACTCATCACATTGAAATACTACAGCTTTATTGGCCCTAAATATTACAAAGCGAGATTTATAACTTCTACTTTAAGACTGCTATAAAATTGCCTCTAAATAATGGTGTTATTAAAAAAAGGGGACCACCTCAGCCTAAAACTGATTTGGCTTTGTACAGTGTTAAACTGGTCAAGTAGGTTTAGCCTTATAAATAACTGAGAGCAATTTGTCTCTGTACAAATGTAAAAATTACTTTGATTTTAA
Source organism: Perdix hodgsoniae (assembly GCA_035772895.1). Taxonomy (NCBI): domain Eukaryota; kingdom Metazoa; phylum Chordata; class Aves; order Galliformes; family Phasianidae; genus Perdix; species Perdix hodgsoniae. Next base: position 25,632,913 of record JAPSGF010000003.1, on the reverse strand, counting down.
ATATCTACTTTTCTTTGAACTAGTAAATACATTTCTGTGCCTATGATAGCTCATTTGCAAGGTTCAGTTGACATTTCCACTTGGAAAATTTATGAATGGGGAGCAAAGGAGCAAACCTCTTTGAAGCATGTCCTCCCTAGCTGTTTCATCAAGCAAGCGAGAATAGTTACTACATGGCACATCACAGGAACACTTCACAAACTCTGCATACTTTTCCTCTGATGCCTCATAGAGGGAATCAACAAGGGACTAGAATTACTCAGAATCACAGGGTCACAGAATCACAGAATGGCCTGGGAGAAGGGACCTCAAGGATCATGAATCTCCAACCCCACTGCCACAGGCAGGGCCAAATGAAATGAAATTCTGAAGTACTTCACCATACTGTAAGCATTAAGCCACACACAGTACAACTCCTGTGCAACAAAGCCACGATTCATTCCTTCCTACTTTTTGTCAGCCTTTATCACAAAATCACTTTTAACAAGGTTTCCCACTCAAAGGAAAAGAGTTGGGAGTATTTTCTGAGAAACTTCACAGAGATACAAAGGGATTAATAATAATAGGCATTGTCCAGTTCTTCCTCACAATATTCGGAAAAGAGAAATATAATCATATCATAGAATCATACAACGACCTGTGTTGAAAAGGACCACACTGATCAACTTCTTTCAACCCCCCCTGCTATGTGCAGGGTTGCCAGCCACCAGACCAGGCTGCCCAGAGCCACATCCAGCCTGGCCTTGAATGCCTCCAGGGATGGGGCATCCACAACCTCCTTGGGCAACCTGTTCCAGTGTGTTACCACCCTCTGAGAGAAAAAATTCCTCCTAATATCTAATCTAAACCTCCCCTGTCTCAGTTAAAACCATTCCCCTTTGTCCTATCACTATCCACCCCTGTAAACATCCACCCCTCCTGTTTATCTGCTCTCTTCAAGTATTGGAAGGCTGCAATGAGGTCTCCCTGCAGCCTTCTCTTCTTCAAACTAAGCAATCCCTGTTCCCTCAACCTTTCTTCATAGCAGAAGTGCTCCAGCCCACTGATCATCTTAGTGGACCTCCTCTGGACACACTCCAAGAGCTCCACGTCCTTTCTGTACTGGGCTCCCTAGGCCTGAATGCAGTACTGCAGATGGGGCCTCGCAAGAGCTGAGTAGAGGGGGGCAATACCAAGTAAATTCTCTGAAAACTGTCTACTCACTGATTGGTTGTGGCACAACATAAAATTATAAATTAATATATAAAATCTACAACCAAATGAAACAGAAACACAGGAAAGTAACTGAGAATAAGGAACAGGATTATTATGCCAGTAAATAAATCCATACTTTCATACCCATATAGAGAAATCATAACTCTATACTTGTTCTATTCTTTTTGAACTGACTGGCTTTATTCTGATACAGAATATTAACACTGTTTTTATTACCCTCTTATGTATTAATATCTGTCACAGAAATGCTAGATTATATCTCAATTACATTCTTTCAAAGGAGGGTGCTTGAATATTTTAATGTATATGTTCCGTTAAATCAAATATCATACTGAAAAACAATTCTCTAAGTAGCACATTTCATACTTGTTCAATATACTTCTGATATCATCAATAGGTTTTGGCTTGTACAAGTTTTACATTTACCTACTGAAAACGGTTTTTTTGGATAACAGTTCTGAAAAACATGCTTACTTTGCTTCTTTTATTTCTAATAATAAGCTAAAGAAGAATTGAACCTTTTTTTAAGTTTTTATCATTTTCTTTATTTGCAAATCCATTTGATTGTCTTTTTTTAAAAAATAATGTCTATTATTACTTTAGTTATCCTCATTTATTTTTTTTTAATTGATTAGCAGTGTACTCCATGTCCAATTCATTCAATTTCAGTGTCCTATTTTGAAAGATAAACATCTTAATCATTTTTAAAGATTGATTTTATTTGCTGCCTAACAGGCTGTACTTTCTGATTTTGTTTCCTACAGAGCTCCTTTCTTTCCTTTTTTTGTTTTCAGAAAGTTGCCTTTTTCATTACTTAATACAATTTCCTTTCTGTCAAACATTTGCATATTTTAAACAATTTTCCCTTTCTCTGTACATACTTTGTTTATATTACACCTTTTTGTCTTCATCTCCTTTCTCACTCATTAGAGAGTACCTACATGAATTCCAGCTATTTCATTAATTACAATAAACACAGTTTCCATTTAGCTTTTTCTCTCACAATGATTCAAGCAACTCCTAAACTTCATGTCTGTGATGTGAATTTGGCTATAAAAGCTTTCAGCACAGCTATTTTAATATACTCATATCGGGAATACCATTCATTTTATTTGAGAAAGAAAGAATAAAGAAAAGGTTAGGAAAAATATTTGCTGTCTTTTCAATTAAACTCTATTCATCCAACAACAGTAGTTCTGCCACATGCAGCATTTTGTTATTATTTGGAGCTGTTGCTGTTTGCTAGAGCTCCAAAGAGCCCTGATTACTGCCAAAATCCCTCAGCTCTACATTGGAGACAGAAAGAATAAAATTATGATCCTAGCTGAATAAGCCTTAAAGTTTACAAGAATCAACAAATAGCCTTTTCTTTCTGAAGAATATATTCCATTTAACTTGTTTCATGCAGTTTTTGCATGTTTCTCGTGTACACCCTTTCTAATATGCCTTTTTAAGTTTCACTCACTTCATTTTGTTTCATTTTTATTTCATTATTTCACTCAAAGACATTCAATTTCATCCTGCTTGATACACACCATATCATGATTGGTTAAGAACATTATGTGTACCGCTCCTTAACAGTAAATAAACAGTGAAATATCTTCAGTGCACAGGCATCACGTGAATCCGAAGTTGTGACAGGCCTTCAGAATCCACAAACCTCTCTAGGTCTTTAATCCAGAAACTACATTTTGTTTTTCTGCATAACAGATCCACAAGAGTTTAGTTATTTCACTAAAATGTTTACCTGCAATGCCATAGCTGCTCTTATTACAGTGTTTTCCCTTCTCCAATATTAGCAGCTAATAGCAGCTTACTCTGTGCAGGACATTGTCCAATGAGTTGTATCATACAAATTTTTTCCAAAAAAAAAGTCCTTTAGAGTGTTTGAACTGGCAATGCTATTCTGATTTCCTAACAATCAGAAGGAATCTCTCTCTTATAATTTGTTTTGTTTTGTTTTGTGGGGTAATATTCTTAATGTCATTTAACCTTTAAAGATTACAACAGACTCATAATAATATCACATGTTTTACTTCTGGAGCTTCTCCCCTGAAGTTTGTGCAAAAGTCTGTTAGACATCTCCTTGACTGAGTGGCTTATTCTGCAATTGATTGCCTGGAATCATTCCGACTGCAGTCTGCAGTGATATCCACTGGAATTTGTTGTTCCCTTTACAAAAAGGCAAACCTTGCCTTCTTCCTTTCCCATTTGGATTGACTGTTAAGAACCCTTTAACAGAGTTTGCAGAGATTTCCTTTCCCATTACGCTGCACTGCAGGTTTTCCTGTGGGAGGGGTGCTCAGATTCCCTTCTCTCTGACTTTAGGCAAAACATCCATCAGAAAGTTAATGAAATGGCTGACTATGGGGAATGGCTGCTGTTTGTTTTCTGGCCTCTTACAGAATTTTCTGAACAATATTAAAGTTGTATTTCCAATATGCATAATATTGGCATTACATAGTATAAGCACAGATTTCTCACAAAACTTTCAGCTGCTACCTCCAAAATAAAATTGCATGCTCTCAACTTCCATTATGCTTCGTTGGAATGGAAAGAATTACTGATCCGTAGTTCTGGCCTCTAAAATCTCAATTGCAGAACAGGGCCTTGGACGAAAATAAATTTGCATATTACATAGGTTGCTGTCAGGACTTGAAAATATGTGTGGCAACCATATGACAGCTGCAAAATAGACTTATTCTTCTGATTAGTAACTGCATAAGATTGACAACACAAACTCCCAATTTCATGAGGCTTCAATTCATTCTCCTCCCATTTAGAATTCAGGTATACTACACACAAATATGGGTGAAGCTCCCAGGCCTCTTCTAAATTGGTGTAGATTAGGACCTCAAATATAACCTACCACTAAAGCATCCCCCCTTTGAAATCTGTTTACAAGCTTATGGGCTGCAGAAAGTCTCAGTTTTATTTTCTTGGAAAATTAAAGCTTACATATTAAGATCTTCTGACTCACAATTCCCTTTTCATTTGTCTTCCTTTTTCTTTGAAATAGCTGAGGCAGAGGAGGATTTTGAAGTAAGAACTTCTCTTTTGATTCTAATTTCATTTTTACAAAGATTTTTTTCCTCTCTTAGCCTTACTGAATTTGATCCCAGCCTTTACTGTATTGTCTGATACTATCAAGGAGATGAGGTTTTAAGCATCCAGAGGTCCCGTGTTGTCATGACAGAAATCTATCTTAGTTTTTAAGCCACATTTGTTGTCACGGTTTCAAAGCCCACAGAAAATGGCTACACCACATGCAGTGAAAATCTTGGTCATAAATTCTACAACACTTACTATAAAGAACAGTTTTCCTTGTGTTTTCATTCTTGAAGTAATTATTTTGAGTGCTTGTAGGGCACATTAGGGCATCATATTTGAAACATTACTGCAAGAAAACATATATTTACTCGATTAATTAATACTATCTTTTAAGTTTAGCGGTGTCATACAATCTAACCTCACTTCTTATCTTAATTTGCCAGGTGCAGTTTGAAAGGAATCTTCTCATGAAAATGAAAGCTGCTTTCACTGGAGTTGTGATTATTAAAATATGCCTGAAGTTTCCTCCAGTAACATGAAGTATGTGCAGCACAGTGACATCTCTACTGAGAAAATAGCTGAGCCAGTTGGAGGCATGTCCTCACTTGCAAAGGTCAGCCAATGTGAAGTGTAACAGCTATTATTTTGGGCTTTCAAAGACTGGGAAGCCTGTACACTGTTTTTTCCCTTCTCTCCCTAGAGAAAGGACAAATACCAAATGGGCCCAGCTGAGATTTGTAAACTTAACAGCTAGAAATGGGGAATAAACTATGTCAGCTCAGCAGTCACCACAGATTTTTGCTTGAAGATTAATTTCAGGGCATATCTTCATGTGAGCTTTTATTTCCCACTTCCTCATCAGGAATAACTGTGTGAATATATGTGTCTTCTTGCATTTAATGTCTTTTTCCTTTCAGTATTCTTTTATATATATGTATATATATCAGGGAAGTAGATTTAAACTCCTTTTCTGCCTCAACTGAAGCCGTGTTTGTATAAATTTTCTAGCTGATACACTGAAATAACACTTCTCTTACCCCAGTCAAGCTCAAAACTTAGACTCAGTCTTAATCTGTGATAGTTATGACTGTTCTACCTTGTATGCACTTCAGGACATAAGGCGTGTCTTCTTTTTTTCGCACTTTAATTAATCTCCGAATCCTTTGAGCCTTCAAAAACTCTTCTCATTACACAAATCTGAAAGCGTGTAGTTGAGGCTGGGCTTGCCTTTTAAGTAGAATATTACAGTGAATGGTCTTGAGTCATTATTATGGCATGCTTTGATGCCGGTACTCTCATAATGCTTGCAGCTTTAATTTAATATGGAGATATTATTTTAGCTTTTTAGCAATTTGCTTGTAAATTCAGTTAAATGACTGGAATGCTGAATCCAATTTGCAGGCAGAGTGGAGAGTTTATGTGTTGTTGAACTGAGTGTGCAATCCAAATACAGAGCATTTATTTTTAAGTCATTATTTTATTTAGACACACCTTTCAACAATCTGAGTAAGGAATTAAAATATAACATTGTGAACTATAGCTCCTAGGCCCAATAAAATACTGGGCAGATATATTCATATTATTACATCTAGGTACACATGATATACTTATTCTGATAATTAATACATTACATAATTTAGTCTGCTCCCAGCATTGTTATTCAGCTGCTTCCACATGGTTATAAATTGGAGACTGACATGCAGCATGGCTGTGCTTTATTCAGTACTTTTTGAAGTATTGAAATAAAGGATATTCTTAAGGAATGAATTTCAAATTTTCTCTGTCCCACAACTGAGATGGATCCAATAAAAATATGTTTCAGGGAAGGTATTTCCACAAGAAAGAGAATACTCATTTTTCAGATTGCAGAGGAATGGATGTTACTGATTTAGTAGCTTCAAAATATGTTTTTTATTCTGTCCCTCAGCAATCTGCCTGTAGTGTGCCACCTACTTGAGACTCCCAGAGAGAAAACTCTTGTATGACGGGAAGAATATTGTTGATAAAGGAGAATTAACATTAATCCTATGAGCCAGTGCTGTGTTGGATGGTGACCATAATCTCTTTGCTCCTGAAGATGACCTTTCAACCAGAACACAATGATAAAGGTAAGCTGGAGTTTAACTGCTGCTATGTCAACACCACGCTGGTATTTTATTCCGTGTCTTGGCCACTCAGTGACTTTTTTCTATGAAGCTGTTGCATAAAATATATTTCTTCTGGGAATGTCACCCCATGAAGGAAGGAGAGGTTATTGCTCTCAGTAGTGACATCTTTCAAAGGAACAGGAAGAGACAGCTGTGATTTCCAAATCGATCACATCTGTCCCTGAAACTGTTTGACATGTTGAGAGAAATGGCATGCACTTCTCAAAAGAACAGTTACTCTTATACTGGAGCAGCAGAAAATTTCTCTCTCTGCCTAGAGTACATAAGCAGTCATTATTAAGCTAAATACTCAAAGTAGCTTCATAAAATAATTACAACATGTTATTGCTACCAAGTGAGTTCCAGGAATCCAACAAAGAAGAATGAAAAACCTCACTCAGATGCAAGCTCAATCATTTTCTTATTCCACAAAGCACCCTCAGGAAGAACACGCTTTATATTCATACGTATTTTTTACTTGTCATTCCTTCAGCTTGATGGGTGTCAGAACATAATGTTTTTAGTAGACTTGCAATTGCTCAAGAATTTAAATACACCCTGTGATTATGTGCTGCAGGACCAACAACTGAAATGCCAAATGGCCATTGCAATGCTCCTGGCAAAACTGTTCTCCCTTTGTGGAAAAAATTCAGGTGCTTGTCTGCAGCTGCAATTATTGTCTGATGTTTGGAATAGGCTTTGGCTGCTCTCTTTCTCTCCTCTCTCCTTCTTTCTTTCTCTTCTAGGGCCTATTCATACAGTCAGAACACTGCATAAATTATCATTTCAGCCAGGATGGAAAGCAGGTTTACTACTGTATTATTTGATGCTACATAATCGCTGATCTTTTTTCTGTTAGAAAAGTGCATGACAAAGTTTCTGAAGTAATAATCTTCTAAAGATAACTAGGAAGTACTGCAGATGAGTACACAAAACAGTGAAACTAATATTTAATTCACTAGCAGGGCATGTTTTATTTTATGCCAATAATGGTATAAAATAAAATACTTCAGAACTGTATTGACCAGACTGAATATATGTTATAGATCAAGTGAAAGTGACAACTTTTGAAAATTATTACATTGAAAAAGCATAGAATAATAATGTTTTTTGTTCATAAGTAAAAAGAGACTCAATAAGTGACAAAATGATTTATATTGTCTATATATTTGCTTTTTTGAAATATTACATGGATCCTTGTATCTGAATAAACTATCTTCATTTGATTTTCAGCTTCATTTCTTGAAGGTATATATATTACCTTTTGGCCAAGCAAGAACTGACACGAAAGTTTAGGGTGACCAGAAACTTCAGTGCAGCACTGTAGTGATATACATACCAAGTATTGGTATTTGAACTCTAGAGCTGTTCAAACAGCTGCCATTTGTATAGATCCCAGCACTGACCCCTGCAGAACACCATTGTCACTGATCTGCATCTGAACACTGAGCCACTGACCACCACTCTCTGGGTAGTATAGTCTCGGACATAAATCAAAGACTAGTAAAGCTAACACTTAGTGAGTTTTAAGGTCTAGGCATACTCTAATATTCAAGAAGATGTGTACAGTGTTCATCAGCAATCTTCTAGAGTTTTTATGGATGGTACTCTGAACAAGGTGGTTACAGATTTTAGTATTATGTTTTAAGTGGTCTGATGGGGTGTTGGCTCCCACATCCCTTTTTTCTTTTTTTCTTTTTTTCTTCTTTTCTTTTTTTTTACACTTATAGGAAGGCCAAGAGTAAAAATATGTAGAAGTTTCCAAGGAATCTGTGTAAGAACAGACAAAATGACATATAACAAGACAAATCAGGAATGCTTCTAATATTTCAAAAATAACTTTACTAGTGTTGTTTTTCCTGCACAGTAGAATTTATGTATAGAATACAGGAATCAAATGGAATCTGTGAAATATTGGAATGCTTTCTGAGGAAAAAAAAAAAAAAAAGAGTAACAACAATTATCTAATATTGGCATTGGATCAGCAAGAGATGTTTCTGGTTAGATTCTAAAATCTTCATCCTAACAAATTCATGTTTAAACTCATGCAGTATGAAAAAGGACTATTGCGGGGCCCTTAGTTCTAAAAGGCTATGTTAAGCCTTTTAGATATTCACTGCACTTCAGTATAAAATGTAGACATATTCAGTAATTGTCCTAAGTGTTCTTATAGTTCCCTATCTAAATTTGTCAGCAGCTAGACAACTACACAAAGGTTGTCTAGTAATCATTAAGTATAAGTAATATTAAGTAACTGAATAACATCTGTCATTTCCTGAGTTGATATTTCCAGGAAGGAATGATGAGTATGAATGAACAAAATAATGAGTGAACAAAATAAAAATATTAATTAAAGGGGAAAAAAACACACCAAATAAAACCTAGAACAGTAACTGAAAATTCTCTGTCAAGCTGACTTACAAACTTTCCAGTCTGAAAACCTGCTGTTGCTTACAGTTTGCATCAAGAGCTTGGTGTGTAACAACAGGTACAGGAAGTAGGAGAGGAAAATATCTGTGCCACATTTTGTAAGGAAACAAAGAACAGACAATTCACAGCCAGTGAGGGTCTCCTTATACTAGCGAAGATATATCAATATAAAGGCATTTAATCATGAGTGGAGAATCTTTTTGTTTTCTAGGTAGTGTATATCTCTATTTTCATAGTCTCAGGAAATGAATTCATTTCTAAGTACTTTACTTGCAAATGGAGCACAGAAGTTATTTGAAAACAAGGGCAGAATACTGAGATAGTAGGTCTGATATATACAGATTTAAATATACACACAGCTTAAGCTTTAGGAGAGACCCCAGTTTCCTCAGTGCCGTTCCAGGGTAATGCAACACCACTGAAGTGGCATTTTGTCTGTGATTTTGTTTTTTGTTTTTGTTTTGACTTTGTTTTGAAATCTACAGAAAATCTCCTGTAACAGGTAGAGAAGAGAAAGCACAAACCATTCTAGCTGCAACCAGTTTCTGTGATATAAAGCACAGGGGAAAAAAAAAAAAAGAAAAAAAAAAATTAGTGTACTCCTGAATGCTCTTTTCTGCTATTGACTGTAGAGGAACTGGCATGAAAAGTACTAACTGGGCCTGACTATTCATTAAGAATCATTAAGATTGGAAAAGATCACTAAGATCATCAATTCCAATCCATCTCCACTATGCCCACTTACCATGTCCTCTAGGACCAAGTCTACACATTTCTTGAGCACCTCCAGGAATGGTGACTCCATCACCTCCTTGAGCAGCCCATTCCAATATCTCACCATTACTTCTGAGAACTTTTTCCTAATATGCAACCTGAACCTCCTCTGATGCAACTTGAGGCCACTGTCTTTCATCCTGTCACAAGTTATGTGGGAAAAGATGTTGACTCCCATCTTGCCACAGCCTCCTCCTTTCAGCTAGTTGTAGAGAGCAATAAAGTCTCCCAAAAGTGTCCTCTTTTCCAGACTAAATAATCCCAGTATAAACGCATAATCCTTTAGCTGCTCCTCATAAGACTTGTGCTCCAGCTTTGCTGCCCTTCTTTGAACATGCTTCAATATCTCCATGAGTTTCTGCTCAAGGTCCATCCCCATCAGCGCCAAGTACAGAGTGATAATAGCATCCCTAGTGCTGCTGGCTGCACTATTTCTGATACAAGCTGGGATGCCATTGGCTACCTGGGCACACTGCTAGCTCATGTTCAGCTGGCTGATGACTAGCACCACCAATTCCTTTTCCACCATGCAGCTATCCAGCTACTCTGCCCCAAGCCTGTAGCATTGCATGGAGTTGTGACCAAAGTGAAGGACTCAGCACTTGGTCCAGTTGAACCTCACAACCAGTTGAATTGTCCCCAGCCCATTGATCCCAATCCCTCTATAGTGCCTTTGCACTCTCAGGCTTCACGTGCCTCCCAGTTTCATGTCATCTGCAAACTTCATGTCATCTGCAAACATCCCCTCACATTTACAGTACAGCTCTTAAGCCAGAATTACATTGGAACTCACTTCTCAAACAAGTGTATTTTACCACGCAGTAGATCTAATTTAAAATAATTATTTTAACAATTCAGAATAGGTACTAAGGACAAGTCAATGCCTAAAACAAAATGCACATCATTCTGGATAAAAATTTGACACATTTGACTTAGCATTGTGATGCCTGTTAGCATAGTGCCACTGAATCTCCTTTTCACGAGCAGAAATATTTGTGATTTAGAATGCATATTATCTGCTGCCAACACAAACTCTTGGGAATCACATTGTTACAGTACTGCCAAACACGCTTCTAGGATATAATGTTATTTAATAATATTAAAGACAGACAAAATGATTCAGATGGTCTAGAAAATGAATCAGATTTGGAAGAAAAAAAAAAAGAAAAAGAAAAAAAAAGTTTGTTTGTTACATGATAATTCTTCCCCAGACTTTTCTTGTTCTACAGCCCTCTGCTAAATACTAAATGAAAAACCATCACACAGTCTTATTTTTTATAACTCTGGCATTCCTACTGCATTCAATCTGAGAAAAAAAAATGAACATTACAGGAACAGTTTTATGTGCTAGGAAGTAATATGATTTCTCATGGAAACAGCGTACAACGTAGCTCACTGTGACCATTAACAGACTGCCTTGGTGATGGTTAGATTCACCTTTCCTTTCCTTACTTGGCTACTGTTTCTAATTTGTGAGCAAGAAACACTGAGTTATTGTCTGTTGCTAACTTTTCTACCTTTATGTCTTAATTCTTTAACTTTCATAAAAAGGTGCAGTGGCAATTTGAACTAAATGTCTGTTTTTTCTATACTAATGATCCATGAGGCAAGGTCTATATATTATATTGTATTATATTGTATTATGTTGTATTATATTATATTGTACTGTATTATATTGTATTATATTGTATTATATTATATTATATGTCTTCCTATAAGAAATTCATATTGTTTTAGGGCTGTAGATTTTTATTATTTCATTATTTATTTATTTATTTATTTATTGGAGTGGTGGTGGTGATCTGAAGTGTGGGGTTTGTTTATTTACCCACTTCTTTTAGTTTAAAGAATTGTCAGAGAATTACTTGTAATGTAATTTATAGCATTAAGTAAAAAGTCAAGAAAAGTCACTATGATACATACCATATTCCTTTCCAAATTCAAGAAAAAATGAAAATCTATTTTTTTGTTGTTGTTGTTGAATATACCTCAATATCAACTTTAAAAAGGAGATTTCAAAAAGGGTAGTAGTATTAAGATTCATTGTCAGCTCTTGTCAACTACCTATGGATCCTCTGCAATAGCTGACATAATACTCTCCAAGATTATGATACAGCCAGATATGGCAGGGTGAGATTTGACCATGGGGGACTTAAAGAGTAAAGAAGAAACATACTGAAGGGCACTCTCTTCATTTGTCATTCATGCTTTCTCTCCCCCACTGTTTTGTTCAAACACACCTAATTCAAATCACAGTTGTGCACTCCCGGTTAAGAGTTCCAAGTAGGGTTGTGTTCCATCTCTGCATTACATTTTTAAGACATTCAACCAAGGCATATGAGACCAAATTTGAGCTGTTTCTGCTGCATAAGAAGAATCAAACCCACAGTTTCCTCTTTCTGAATAATGCTCTCTTGCTGAATCCCCTCATGATCAGATAGATTGTTGGTTGTAGGAAGGGTTGTCCTACAGAATCCATTTTAAAATGATCTCATTTTTTTTCTGGAAGAACCTGTGGAGAATATTTTCTCTTTCTTGAAGACAACATTCTTTCTAACTTACATAAAAGCACTGAAAGCTGCATGTTGTTTTTTGTACAAATAAATTCAAATTACAAAGTCAGCAACTCTAAAATAGCTACTGGCTGTTTCTTAAAGAAAGAAGATGGTATGCTGTTGGCTAGTGAAGGTTAAAAGGGTAAGGGCTTAGCTGACAGCAGCAAGGGTCAGTTTCAAACAGCTTGGGAGATCTTCCTAAAAGTAACAATAAACATTACTTTAATGTTAAGGTTCTTCAAGCTTCCATGAGAGGACAACAAAGATGATGACAGGGCTGAAAAGCATATCCTGTGAGGAGAATGTCCCAGCACAGAGAAGAGGCTGAGAGGTGATCTCATTACTCTCTGCAGTTCCATGAGAAGGGGAAGCTGCCAGCTTCTGCTTCTGTGAAATTATGGCAGGATAAGAACAGCAAAATGCTGTCAGGGGAGGTTCACTGGGAAATAATTCTTTACAGTGAGGATGGTCTAACACTGGAACAGCCTTTCTGGAGAGGTGGTTGATCCCCCATGTCTATCAGTGTTCAAGAGGCTTTTGGATAATGTTCTCAGTAATGTGCTTTAACTTCTGATTATCCCTGAAGTGATACAGGGATGGAATTGAGAAAGTAAAGGCACAGAAGGAACTGAATTTGGCAAGACATGAAAATAACAAGAAGGAATTCTACAGCTACATTGGTCGGAAGAGAAAGGCAAAGGAGAGTTACTCCTAAATGAGAGAACTGGCAGCAACAGACATGGAGAAGAACAAGGTACTTAACAAGTTCTTCAGCTCAGTCTATATTAGGAGTCAGGCTTCCCAAGTTTCTCATGTTCCCGAATCTCTAGGAAAGAGCTGAGGGAAAAAAATTTCTCCCACTGTAAGAGAAAAGTAAGTCTGAGAACACCTGATGTCCTCCTCTAGTCTGCCCTTGTAAGGCCCCATCTGTAGCACTGGGGGGACTCATGTAGACTGGGGCCCTCAGCATAAGAAGGACATGGAACAGTTGGAGTGGTTCAGAAGATGGCCATGAAGATGATCAAAGGGCGTGAATATCTCCTTTATGTAGACAGGCTGTGGGAGATGGGAATGTCTAGCTTGGAGAAGAGAATGCCCTGGGGAGACCTCAGTGTGGTTTATTATTATATATAACTGTCTTGTCAGTTTACAGAAAACATATACAGTAAGGTATCTCTTCATATCTCTGCTTCACAACCTCAGATAGAAACTCATGTCATGGAAGTACAACCATAGCTCTTCTCATGAAACCAAAGGCAGAAAACTTGGCTTCCACCGCTACTGGCGCAATGCAACTTCTTGGGTTGGTACCTGCATTGTTTCTTATGGGAGAGAAAATACTCTCTACTCCATTTGGAGTGGTATTTTCTTAACATACTCTCAGTCACATCTGCCAAAGGACAGAAACAGAATGGCTTTACATTATTATTTTCTTTTAAATTAGTTAAATTAGAATCAGCCTATTTGTTCTTTAGTTATCAATGTGCTTCCTTGGAAACTAAATCCTAGATTTATGACATCTGATTAAAACAGACCTCGATTTTTCAATAGCAATATCTAGAGCTGTGTATTCAGATCTGAAAAGTTTTACAATGCTATGAGAAATGGTCTAGGGAAGACAGAAAATACTGTTTTGTTTCAAACTCGTGCACAGCATTAAGAAGTAAATATAAATGCACATTACACATTTTTTAATATAATATATATATATATTTCAATAATGTGATGCTGTCTGTTCTTGCAGTTCATTTCAGAATCATCTTATTTACATATTCCACCATTCCAGCTGATGCTGTTATTTCTGCCGGTGTCTGTCCAGAAATAAAATTGCACGTAAAAGTAACAAATGTAATTACTAGCAAACTATTCTCTCTCTCTCTCTTTCTCTCTCTCTCTCTCTCTCTCACACACACACACATACACACAGATAGAGAGAGAGAGAGAGAGAGAGAGAGAGAGAGAGAGAGAAAGAGAGAGAGAGAATAAAGAGGACTGCACAGCTAGAAAAAGCTAGGATTGCTTAGAGGAGTTGCCATCCCTGCTGCTGTCCTGCTGATTCCTTCTTGTTGACAGTGCCTGAAGCAAGCAGCAGAGCTGGAAGTCCAGCACTGAACACATCCCAAAGAAAATATTCATTTCCATTACTTCAGCCCTGACTGCCTAACTTTGCTGTGTGTCTGCATCAGGAGTACATCTTTGCTTAGTTCTTGCAAGCACATCAATGGCATGGTCTTGTGGAACTGCAGCCAAATCTTATTCCCTGCTTGTACACTTCTCCTGGCCTACCTGTGTCTAACACAGGTTTTATCTATAAAGTCTTCTCTGCTCTGTCCTGACTTCTTCAGGTTCTGGGTTGGTGGGATCAGATGTAACATTCTGGAAGTATATGTATGCAAGGAGTCTGGAAAGGGGATAATGAGTCTGACCATCCTCAAGGTACAGTCTACCCTTTGTATGCTTATAGTTTCCCACAGCAGTAATCTCTAAACCTAAAAGCAAAGCTAAACAGAGAGCAGAGGCTACAGAAGGAAAGAGCACAAGAGAAGGAATAACTGGGGAAGAAGACCCTAAACTCCCTTCATGGAGGGGCATGAAATCAATATGTCAATGAATATTACAAGCACAATCCATACATGCCTCCCCCCAAACCACCCCCAAGAAAAAAAAACAAAAAAAAACAACAAAACACCACAAGAAAAATCTTGTCCATAGAAGCACTTTTATCTTTTGTGAAATTCCGATTACTGAATGGATTTTAGACAACTTCTTTTTTTTAAAGAAAGTTCTTTTCTTTCCTCTTCCCTAGATCTCATACATTCTGATACTTCTACTACAGACTTTTCATCTTAGTTTTCATCAGTATTCTCAGCAAAAGGAAACTAATCTCAGACCAAGATCGTCCCACATTCTTCTGCACAGAAGCTGTATTCTGTTGTGTTGTCTCTCCCAAGTGTACGTGATCCTTAAGACAGAAGGGCTCACTTTTGACTCCAGGATATTTGTTATTGCCTTTAGTTCTCTTCCTAGTGCAGAGTCTGTATTGATTCAGATCTCTAACTACAAGTTTCAGTTAGAATAAAAAATAACACGCTTCTCAAGTTGTTTTTCCATCCAGATATTTCTGTGCATACTGAGTTATATTCCCCCTGAATCCAGCTGAGATCAGTACAGGCATTTGGGGAATACAGTTTCCTACTGTGCACTGCTGCAGAACTCAGACTTCAAGCAACTAACAAATTACTTCTATCTCCACTGTTGAAGTTTTCATGGGATCAAGGTGGAGAACTGCAAGAATCAAAGATAAAAAGTCCATCCATATGCACGTCCTGGCAAAGAAGTACAATAAAAATGGTCCAAACAGAAGTGGGGGCTTGGGGTAATATCAAATGAACTGTCACGAGGTGAGGATAAGTCCAGTTTTCATATATATTCAGGTCATGAAAATAGGATATGGGTCTGAGAAAAAAACTATGACATTCTGAAAAGACATTCATTACAGTATTTGGTTAAAGCTTTGCTACTTCTTCCTCCATGAGCTTCTCTGTTGAAATTACAGTCAATTAAATTAATCTTTGTGATAATAACTAAGCACCATACAAATCTAAATTTCACCCGGTGCAGGAGAATTTCACTGTAGCCTATACAGCCACCTGAATAAAAGAGTTAAGCTTTATCACACTGCATTAACGTTGCCCTCTGCCTTAAATACGGACATAATCTCATGAAGTTAATAGGAATCAAGTTAAATTGTAAATTGTTTTGTTTCTTTTGGATGAAAGTAATAGTACAGGAAAGCCTTTGTCGTAAGCATACAAAATATCAAAATGAAAAGGGAAAACATCTGTTTTAAATTTCAGAAATTTAAAACGTGTTGCTTCAATAATAATAAGCTAATGTTTGTTTTATATCTTACATAGATCAAAAATAAGAAATAAAATATTATACATTTTAAGAAAAGGTTCGTATTCTTTGATTACCAAAACAAATTGTATTCATGTGATTAAATCCAGGTAGTCTGAAAGAACTGCTTGTATAGCTAAGAAGTAATTATTCCAAGTATATATGCTCTGAACATAAATAAATAAAATAGTTAATTATGCAATAAGCAAGCTTGAAATCCAAATGGTCTTTTCCACGCTAGCGTTGCAAAAATTACCTTGGTTTATGGACTTTCCCTTTAAAAGGAAACTAGAGGTCATTACTTGAATCAGCAGAAAGGATTATCATGCTGGAGTCAGCAAAATTGTTTCATTTAAAGTCCATATGGAATTTCACATTATTATTCTTGCAGAATCTCATTATTTTCAATGTTGCAGAAATTCTCTAGCATAAAATTCTTTGTGCACTACTTCTTCATTTAGTGCTGAAAAGCAAGGCTGACACACAATCTATCTTTATTAGCATATCTGTCATATTTTCCCCTATGAAGAAAGGCTAAGTGAACCGGGTCCGTTTAGCCTTGAGAAAAGAAGACTGAGAGGGGACCTGATCCAGGTCTATAAATATCTAAGGCGTGGGGGCAAAGTGGCGAGGCCAGACTGTTTTCAGCAGTGTGTGGAGACAGGACAAGGGGAAACGGCCAGAAACTGTAGCATAGGAAGTTCTACACAAACGTTTACAAGAACTTCTTTACGGTGAGGGTGACGGAGCACTGGAACAGGCTGCCCAGGGAGGTTGTGGAGTCTCCTTTTCCGGAGATATTCAGGACCCGCCTGGATGCCTACTTGTGTGACCTGGTGTAGGGATCCTGCTTTGGCAGGCGGGTTGGACTCGATGATCTCTGGAGGTCCCTTCCAACCCCTACGATTCTGTGATTCTGTGATCTACAGTGCTGAAGATGTGACTACACAGGAGGACTGATGGTTGGTGGTCCAATTAATTAATGTTCAGATCGGGAGTGATACAGGTAGGTATAGTAAAATGATTTCTTGAAGTGCATTTGCAGTTTTTATCTCTTCGCTTCATTTCCAAATATCAGGCACAGATCAAACTTGGTTGTTAGAGTGGAAGCAAAGTTCCTGAAAAAAATTTACCTGTTATTCTACTATTAAATCCCTACTACAGAACAGAATGGAACAGAACAGAGCAGAATAGAACGGTTCAACTGCAAGGAACATTCAAAGATCATCTAGTCCAACTGCCCGATCGCTTCAGGACTAAACAGAAGTTAAAGCTTATTAATGAAGGCATTATCTGAATGCCTCTAGAAAACTTACAGACATGGAACATCAACCACCTTCCCAAGAAGTCTGTTCCAGTGTTTGAACATCCTCGTGATAAAGAAATATTTCCAAATGCCCAGACTGAACCTCTAACTCAGCTCTGTGCCATTCCTATCCTGCATTTCAAGTGTAAAGCCTGTCAGTTTCCCCTCCTTAGAGAGTTGAATAGAGCAATGAGGTTGCCTCTTGACTCCTCCAGACTGAATGATCCAGGTCTCCTCATCCTCTCTTCAAAGGACATGCCTTCCAGCCCTGTCATCATCTTTGTTGCCTTCTTCCAGATGCTTTCAAGCACTTTGACATTCTTCTTCTGTTGTGGAGCCTAGAACTGCATACAGTATCAGGTAATACCATACCAACGTTACATTTTGCTGGCTGATGCTGTTTTTACACACCTCAAAATGAAGTTTGCCCCTTGGCTGCCAAGGCACAGGTCATGCTGGACCTGCTGTCTGTCTGTGCTGTTCCCAGGCCCTTGGCCCCAGCATTGCTCTGTCCCAGAAGATGGAAAATTACATTTAGAAGTTGAAGGAGATGTTTCTTTGAAGATGGAAGATGAATACTGAAGAAGTATTCAGGAACCATAGTTCCTGCATTGCATGGGAACTCTCACAGATAGGTATTACATCTCTGAACATGCCTTTTGTATGGTAGTGCACACTGATTTCAGAACATATTTCACAGACTAGAATGACGTGGTAGCCATGAATCTTCAAACTCCAGAGTGATGTGGTAAACACATTCTACATACACTTCAGAGACAGAGCTTCTACAGGGTCACTCATAACATGCATTTTAAGATGGGAGGAATTAGTTCCTAAACAAACTCTCTTCCATCTTCAGCTATAAAGAGCAGAAACAACCAGCTTTCACTTCATTCTCAACTGTCAAAAACTGGATATAACTAATCCAATTTTGTAGCAAAATATAAATGAAATCCTGACAATTTGAGGCTGAAGGAACTTCAGGTTTAAAGAATGTAGTGTTTTACCATATGAATATCAGGTATATAATCAGGGCTGTTCAAAAACAGATGCTGTTTTTGCAACATTTTACAATATTGCAATTTTTTTTTTTTTTTTTTGTAATTATTAATTTACATGAGGAGATTCTTCTAGTTCCAGTCAGGGTCTCTAGTGCAGCTGCTTGAAAATCTCTTTGTCTTTTCTACAGTACATTATTTTAGGGCATTCCAACTTCTAAACCATGGATTAAATTATAGTTCCAGTCAGAACTTCAATACATATACTTCATATTTCATTTTATCTTCACTCTATTTGCTTGGGTGAAAGAAATCTGCAGTACATATAAGCTCTGCTTTCATTTTGTAAATTACTGCTGCTCTCCTGCTGGAAGACAAGAAATTTAATGTATTTTTGCATCACAGAATTGAAGCACCTGGGAAAAGGTGTGAAACATTTTCATGCTGAATGAACGGATGTGCAGTTATTCACACAATTCTTTTTTAAAGGTTAATGGAGTATGTTGTATCATTTCAAGAAATTTATATTGTTTATTTTGGATGTGATGTTCACTCATATTATGTTAAAATTATGTTAGCTTATTCAAGGTCACGTATTGTTTTCTTATTTTCACTTCCAATTTAATTATCTTGCACAAAGAAACACCCAAAATTATGAACAATTTCCAAGAAAACATTAATCAGTATTTTGATAATGAACAAAGGATTTGAATAGCAGAAGAAAGGTATTCCAGAGCTACAGATTTAGAAGAAGAGAAAACAGGAAATAAAAAATAATGCCTATACATATCAAATTATGTTCTAATTGATGGTAGCAGATATTTTCATAATAATAACAAAGACAATATTTCTGTATTATATATGGACTACTAAAAGTTGTACTTCACTTCCCCTCACTTAACTTCCCCTCCACTTCCCCTTCCTTAATAACTGAATGTTACACTCAATCTAAGGTGGCAAGTAAGCTCCTTCTAGAATTGATGCAGAAAAGAAAGTTAAAGAGAACTCTATAGTTGCTTTGAGAAGATAGAATTATTCTGGCTACAGGGGAACTTTCTTCATTTAATTGACAGTTAAGCAAGCCTTGACAAATGTCTTTGGTTAGACAGAGCACAATTTAATTGCATAAGATGTATCTTACCACAAAACATAGCCAGGTAACTTACTAACGAATTCTCTTCAGTATTGAATTTCAGAGTCAGAAATATATAAAAGTTACAGAAATTATGATCAAAAACCTCCTATTTAGTATTAATCGATACATCAGTTTTTATCCAAACCTGAGTCTCACCCTGCATTTCAGATTTTATGCCCCTTTTCCAGCCTTCAAAGGATCATTTTTTATTTCATCTTGTTATGCATGCCAATTCTATTTTTTGTCAAAAAGTTTTACCTTGTCAGATAAAAAATAACCTAGACTGGTCTTGATAACATTCAAACTGTGCACAGTTTATAGATAATAGATTCCTAAAAGGTAACAATTTGTTTAACCTTTCAAAAGAATGTTAAAATATCATTATGGGGAAGTATGATTTTAAAAACGTTACCTGACTCAGTAAAAAAATAGAAAACAAAGCCAAAGAAATTTCACTGCACTGATTCTATCTCTCATGAGAGATACTGTATGAACTTAAGAAACTGTTTTTTATATTTTAGTTAGGATGTAAACTTGAACTACATGAGGAGCATGCAATGTTTAAAGGATTGCTTAATGATTTGTTTAAGAAAACAAATGCCAAACTTCAATACACTCTCTGTACTTGTCTAAACATGTTTTTTAAAATCAACCTATCTTTCACATAAACCTCCTCAGCAATTTTTATATATTTAAAAAAGACTAAACCTTGACCCTCCATTTGTTCAAGATAACTCCTTCTAAGTGTTAGACCTGGGGTAAAGAAGTTCAGATATCATACAATGCATTGTCAGGAAAAGGCGTGGATAGTTTGCATACGACATTTCCTGAGAGCTATGTTTACAGGGAATTTGCTTTGTTATAGTTCTTAAATCCATTCTGCTTGTTATTAAACACCATTCTTCTGGGAATATTCATTGACCAGTGTTTTTGCTTACTACAAACTATAGTATGCAGTTTTCCAACAAATGTTTCTGTTCTAGATACAACTTATTGAGGTATAAAAATCTGCATTGCCTTTCATAGAATATCATCCATTAATTATTATAGCATCTGTTTTCATACTGATTTCTGTAGCAGGAAATACACCACAAATGAACCAATGAAGCTAGTGATAAAAAATATAAATAACATCTTTGCTTTCTTGCTATTGTGTTGGATTTTCTTCAGTCCTGGTCAGTATGTGAGAGAGAGTAGCTGTTAGGCTGTGTCTGAAAATTAACTCTACAGAGCTACTTTATCATCTGTTTTTTATAAGCAGGTAGTACACAAATACAGCTTAGAAATATAGCACTCCACACTACGTAACTATGGCTATGATTCAGTAACTGCAAATACATGTTATACCTCTAGGGAGATATCTTGTGTTTTATTGACAAACCTTCCTCAAATTGAAATTGTGATTGTTTCGATTGTAAACGATTCTATGGTTCTATGATTCCAATATATATTCATGGATGAATGAAACTGTTAATAGCATGAAATTTGGTCATCTTGGTGAAATTTGATATGTGGACTGCTTGCAGTAATTTTATGTGAAAAGAAGATGCATTTTAAAAATAATGCATCATGTCCAGTTGTATTTTTGAGCATATATTTCCTCTCGTAAACTCTAATGCTTTTCTTCTGAAGTCCATGAAAAATTAAAAAAAAAAAAAAAAAAAAAAAGGCAAGCTTAGATTTTATGATAATCTTAGATACTGTTCAACACATGGATTTTGACAAATGGGTATAAATGCTCCATAACATAATATATTTCTAGTTCTAATTATGTTCTTTTTTTCGGGTTCTCTAACTTCTTGTTCAACCCCTTTTGCTCAAAGAATTTGAAGTCCAATCTGAAAATTCTCAGCTATGCTAGAGAAGACAACTGGCAGTGGGTTGAATAAATCTGTAAAAAAAAAGAAATAAATTTTGTCTATTAGACAGGCATTGTTTTATTTTCTCTAGTACTACAGAAATGTATTTTTATTTACCAAAACAGTACATTAAAACAAAACTGCGCTCTTCAGTAGGTCAGACTAAACAAACATAACAACTCCCTTGGCCTTCAGATCTGTTTAGTCTGAAAAAAAATTTTGGCCAACTCACTGGAAATAGTATTCCTCCACTGTGACAGGTTTTCTTAAGCATTTTGCAGGCCTAACATTTTTGTAGAAAGTCAATATAATGTCTTGAAATACATGCAAAAAATTACTTATGTAACACAAATTAACAGCTCAGGACCACAAAGAAAAGTGACAAGTGAAATATTAATTCAAACTGACTGAAAATTGTAAGTTTTATTGGATTTTGATGCCTTAGGAAAAGCACAAAATGTTATCATGTTATAGCATTTGTATGACTAAATAACATACCATTTCAATACTTATTCTCATTTTAAATGCCCTAAATGAATGAATTTACTATCAGTCTGATTCATGAAACAATCCCTTACCAATCTGCCCAGCAAGCACAGCATGCAGAAAAATTCTGGAAAAGATGGTAACAGTAAAAAAATCAACATAATCAAGTACAGAATGTTCTTGATGTTCATTTCATTGTTTTATCAGTTCACTGATCATGTGCAATGAGTAAATTATGTTTATTTAGAAAGATCTTAATTTGCTTAGTCTATTTAGAAGATCTTACATTGTATCTATGCTGCTACTATGTACCTAACTGTACAACTTTCTTGATGTTGTCCATGTGGCTATATGGCTAATAACTGTATAAAAAATTGGTTTCTAATTACAGTTTACCTTTCAGTTTGGATTAGTTGATTTTTATGATTACCAAGTCTGTGAATTTTCAAGGCTCTTTTCTCCACAGCTTTGTTCTTTCCCATATAAAGCACACAATGCTGATTCAGCATCGTAATCACCACTATGAATCTTGTTGCCATACCTACAGCTAAACTGTCTTATCTTAAACTAAGTATTATGTCTACAAGGCACAGCACTGTGGTGATTGCTGTAGTCTGAACTCCTCTTTCTGCAGTCTTTTTCACATTGTGCTATTGAGCAGAATCTACATGCTGCTCTAAGTACTAGCTGGCTGTATGGCATGAACAAAACAGTGTAGCTACATACAACTAACAAAATAATGCCAAACATGAGTTATGGGAATGGTTACAGCAGTGTTTGCTCAGATTCACTGCTCAGTTCTTATCTTCCTCCACAAAACAAGACAAGATAAAGTATTTACACAAACGAACTCATCTGACAGTACTCTGACTGACTTGACTTCAGAATCATAGAATCACAGATCATAACAGGTTACTATGAATCTGTACACATCAGTATCCATGTCACATAAAAAAATGGTAAACCTGGAAGCTGGGACTTTTATCTCCCTATCAGATTAATCATCCATGAACACAGGTACCATGCCTAAATCTACAAACAGCATCTCCCGGAGCTTTGTAATGTAAATTTCAGGTAGACAAGCTGGTGCAATGTTAGCTTTGGATCATCTCTGGAAAAAATATCACTTCAATATCATTTCAAAATCTCAGCAAAGACCTTTCTGGTTATGTGATATTTTTCAATCAGCTTTACTGCAGTCAGAATAATGTACCTGAGAACTAGGCAATAGCTTCCTAGAAGAAATAAAGTTATCACATCTTTGTGATATGTATTCCTCACTGACTAGGTAAAATATTTTCAGAAAAGGTCACAAGCCTCTAAATACGAGAGGAAATGGGAATGTGAACAAATGTGGTAACGGTTATAATCACTCACTTTATCTTAACACAGACACTCACGAAAATAAACATGCTTTTCTTCTAGCAGACCCAACTGAACTATGTCCTGGAGAAAGAATAATTTATGTTAGAGTCTGAAAGGTTTCTTAAAAAAGTTGAAGATCTCAGGCAGAGAATTGTCTGTTAGGTGCATAGGTATTTGATAATGGTGCCAGACTGAGTTAATGAAGAAGCTGCAACCTGTTCTGGCCAAGGTCAAAAAGACTGCAGAGCACAGGGGGCAATGTTCTCCTGAATTGTTCCATGAGAATTTACTTGAATTGCTGAGCCAGCTTTAAAGGTTCTGCAAAGGCTGCTGACCTGAACCAGAGTTTTGGCTTTGAGCCTGTCCCCACTCAAGAAACAAGAGTGTCAAAGACAGTAAGCACAAATTAATCCAGGCATAACACTCATATCCACTGACTTACCAATGACCACAACATTATTAATGAAATTAATTCTGGTTCTAGAAGATATGTTAGTTATTTTAACAGCCCTAGTGTGGTCTCTCAGCTCTGTGACTCAGCTTTATTCTAATAAACCATCTTTGAGGAAGGTGACACAAGTTATTCCTAAAGAATCCGATATTGTCTGGAGAAACAGACATGATTTGTCCATGCTTATTATATTGGAGAATATCTTGAGAATGAAAGAAATTGACTTCAGACTGACAAATTTGTAAAAAAATATTTATTTTGTCTTTCACCTATCTACAAAAGAGACAACTTTGGTGCTTCTTCTATTAATGCTGTATCACCTGAGTCAGTATTATGCTGCAGCAGAACAAGCATGCATCTGTCCATAAAGTTACTTCTTGACAGTGGTAACCATCAGTGTGGAGAATTTCCTTCTCCTTGCTTCTTAAGTTTCAAGTAAGTTCTGGTCTCTAAAACCTGTTACAATTTCCTGCCAGCTGACAGAAGTTTTTGCACTCTTTTTTTAAGACTGTACTTTTATAACAAACAAAAAATACTTAAAGAAATCATGCACATGTATCATAACTTTTATTAATTTCTAGCTCTGTGGCTGGTAAACTGGAAAGGAGAATAATGCAGTAGGTGCAACTTTATTTTGTTTCACAGGGGATGAGTTTGAGACTAACAAACAGCTACTGAGCTGCAAACTCCCATTGTCAGAGCAGAACTTCCTCTTTCATTGTGACTATATACTTTAAACGAGTTCTAGGAAGTGCTGAGGTTACATTTGCTACACCCAAAGCTTATTTTACAGAAATAAAACACAGCCGCTTACTTTTTGCATCAGGAAAGATCATTGCTATAAAATTAAAAAACTGTGAGAAATTTCTCTTTTTAAGTTAAGACAGAAGCTGTATTTGCCCTATAGTCTAGACCATGGATGTCCAATCTTTTAGCATGCATAGGCTGCACTGACTGAAGAGAAATTGCCTTGGGGCACCTATAAAATACATAATAAAGTTAATGTATACAAGCAACAAAAGTTCTGTAATAAAAATTATTTTATTAAAACATAAAAAGGATGTAAAACTAGCAGAATATTTGCCCTTGTTTTTGTGAAACTAATGCATCAGTCTGGTTTGATGGAAGTAGTGACAATTCCTAGTGATTTGTCAAAGTGCTCATCACAGGTTTCTCATCTAATTTTACTCTTCCTTTCTTCTCAGAAAGAGTGGTGATGCATTGGAACAGGCTGTCCAGGAAAGTGGTGGAGTCACCATCCCAGGAAGTTTTCAATAAAAGGGTAGATTTGGCTCAGAGAGATGTGGTTTAGTGGGCATGGTGGTGATGGGTTGACGGTTGGACTAGATTACCTTCTTAGTCCTTTACAACTTCAATGATTCTATGATTCATTATGTGCTGTGTACTTAGGTTACCCCAAAAGTAACATCTCCTATCTATTACAGTGGAAACTACAACAGATACAAAGAGCATCATAGCACTATTAATTAAGTCTTAGCTACAAAACATGGTTTTTCAACAGATGCCACCACTATGCATTTTCACCAGCTACAAACAAGAGCCTGCATGCAGCACTTGAGTAAATCTGCACCAGCAAAGATGTCCATCACCATTGTCACTCTTGCCACAGCTAAAAAGCACCACCCACTGCCTCACTGTGCTCACATCCACTGTTTGATCTCCATAAACATTTAGCAAACAGCAATGAATGTCAATGGGTACCATTTTTTCCTGTATGGAGAAAAATGACACACCTTTGCTTCATATGCACTTCCATGACAGATGGCAGTTTGTCAGACTGCTCCTCTGCTGCCATCTGTCACAGAACAACAGCTTGTACTGCAGGACTGGTGGGAAGTTTCAGCCTCTACTGCCATACCAACATACTTCTGGCATTGTAGACAAACATCACAGAATCACAGAAGCTAGAAGGAACCTCAAGAGATCATGGAGCCCAACCCCTTCGCTAAAGCAGATAACATACAATAGGTTGCACAGGTAGATACCCAAACAAGTCTTGAATATCTCCATGGAAGGAGACTCTACAACCTCTGTGGGCAACATATTCCAGTGCTCCATCACTGTTACTGTAAAAATTTCTCCTGCATGTCTGTATGGAACTTCCTATGTTCAAGTTTTAAGCCACTAGTCTTTGTCCTATTGCTACACATCACCAGGAAGAGTCTGGCCCTATCCATTTGCCTCCCACCTTCCTTTAGATATTTATAAACACTAATCAAATTCCCTCTCAGTCTTCTTTTCCTCAGGCTGAACAGACCCAGGTTACTCAGCATTCCCTCATGAGGAAGATGTTCCATCTTTGTGGCCCTCTACTGGACTCTTTCTAGGAGATCCCTGTCTTTCTGACACTGTGGAGCACAGAACTGGACATGGGTGTCCTAAATGTGGACTCACCAGAGCAGAGTAGAGGGGGAAGATCGCCTCTCAGTTAGCTGGCCATGCTCTTTTTAATGCATTCTAGGATACTACTAGTCTTCTTCGCCACAAGGGCACAATGCTAGCTCATGGCCAACCTTTTGCCTACTTGAACACGCAGGTTCCTCTTCCTCTCCTTCTCTAATAGAATAGGAGGCATTACTTCCTTACAGAGTTTGTAGTTAAGACTAGATGATCTCAGAAGATTGCTTCCAGTTGAACAGCCGTATTATACTTTCATTCTAAACCTTTCTGGCCTGAAATACAAGCATTAGTTTCAACAAAAACCTGCAGGAATCCTGGCAGAAGTCTGCCAGTTTTGAGGTAACTCTGGAGACTGCAGATGTGGTTTAAAAAGACTTTCTACCTAAAAAAGAACACCAAGTAATAATTCTGAATATGAAAGCAAAATTTCTAACAAAATAATGTGTATTACCTTCTCTGTCAGCAGTACACTGTTTCTACAAAATTCATATTCATAAGGTTTCAGACTCTGGCTTGAAGGTAGCTAGAGATTCCTATCTGTCTATGTTACGAACTAAAATATGTAGGTTTCAAGAAGTAAGATTTTAGACTTACCCATGTGTTGGATATTACCGTACTTCTGTAAAGCCCAACAATGGATAATAAAAGCCAGTACAGGCCTCTGTATGAATGCCAGGACTATGCCTTACCAGAGTAACTCAACCATGAAGATAAAACCATCACAGGGTTTCAGACCACAAAAACAAATTATTCACATGAAAGTGAAAGTGTAGTACTGCAATTTAGATTATGGGTCTCAATAGTACTTCTGAAACAAAGAGTTACAGTTATCTACAGAAAGTGGAATCTCTACAGGCATCTGGTTTGCAACATCCATTAAAAAATGAGAATGTGTTGCTCATTAGAGAGGATCACTGAAAACTCTTAATTTGTCTTAAAATCACAGTTAAAAAATAAAAAGGCAATTATTACAAGAGTTGAAGTTTCTGCACTACTGAAATATTTTTCTTATTGGCCATTTGTTTGTTTTTTAGCTCTATGCAATAAAACATACAATGGCATCATGACCAGGCTCACATTCCCATAAAAGCAAATTTCTTTTCCAGATCATGAAGATTAAATGAAAACCTGGACAATGTTCTGTATTTAAATGTTGTTTTTGAAATAACTGAGCAAAATAACAGAAATGGAAGAGGAGCGTGTGTATGCATCTGTGAAAAGGGAGGAGAAAAAAAAATTATGGTAAAGTATGTAATTTGTTACAGAGCTCAAAGATACATTGTTGGCATAATAATTAGCAAGCAGAAAATTAAAATCACATTGCAAGAGAAAACTCTGAACCAGGATTTAAATATATTTTCTTTGTAGGAAGATGAATCAAAAGAAGTTGAAGTAGCACAGGAAGTGATGGAAAGAGGAGAGGTTAATGGTAAATAAATGAATAAAGTGAAACATGCCAGATAAATTTACCCTTTCTTGTTCCAAAATCTTTACATGTGCAGACAATTCACATTTGAGATGCCTATATTATTAAGATACAGCAGTTTTGATCAAGACAAACTCTACAAATTTAGGATCAATACTGAATTTCAAAAGTGCCCTGAGAAAATGTAGAAAAGTAAAGCAGTGTCTGAGTGTGAAAGTGTCTGAGGATGTGAGATACTTTAAATCTGCTAAGGAAAAAAGTCAGATTATTTTGGTGAGAATACAGATTGCATACTAATTTTGTTCAAGAATATTTTATGATTGTTGACAGATACTACAAGATAAACTAAGAAAACATAAAGTATTCTGTAGAGAATAAATTTAACACAGAACACAAAAGGCTTCTTCCATGTTTCCTGCAAAACAAAAAAAACAAAAAAAACAAGCTGCAAAACAAAAATTTTATGAAGATCCGTTTGTACAGTAGAAAAGGATTCCTGGCACATTTGTTACCTTTAGTTAATACAGATGGAGCAGGAACATGGGCATTCTCCAAGAATATCAAGTATCTGCTAAAAGCTGAGCTGTAAAACATGAAAAGATTTATGCATAGAGTATTACTGGAACCATACCAAATCCTACAACATCTTAGTTCTGGTACTTAAAAAAGGAGCCCTTGAATATATCAGACATAATAAAAACAAGACTATAGTCCCACAAGTTTTGCCAAGTGAATTCTAACATGGTAGAATCAGATTGGAAAAAATGGAGACTATGAAAATGAACATCAGAGCAATCAAGGTGAAAGACATCTTGGAAACTGTGAATAAGCAAGTGTAAGAAAAAATTTAAATGTAAATATCATTAATCCACTGTACAATGTATACTATCAAAGATGATAATAAGAGCTTTCTATGATAAATCTTCACTTAGAAGTTATATGAACAAGCTCTGCACCATTTTTTAAGCAGTGCATAATATCCTGTAAAAATAACAGTGAACACTGCAGAAACATGTTACATCTCTCTTACATTCACTGATTCTGTCATACTATTCCTTTAATGGAAGTAAGTTAAGCATACTTTTGGCTATATGAAGTCAAAAGTCATTGCTCTCTTGTGCTACAGATTACAGATGTCTTTTACTTAACAATCAAAATAAAGGAAAATGGTAGAACAATTTCAACAGAAAATTAGTCCTCTGTACATTGCAGTCACATTACTTAGAAGAGAGCCTACCACTGAAACTGTTTCTAAAGCTTTGCTTCCATTTCCTTCATCTCTCACCTTGAGCACGGGGAGCATTTTTACTTTTTTTTTCACAGAAATGACACTCCTTTAAAGAAGTATGTCTTCCTGACTTTTTTTTTCCCTGTTTTTTCACAGTCCAATTCTTCAAAGCCTTTCAATTAATCTTACATTACAGATACCTCTATCAGATTCCATGGAACTGCTACTGCACTCAATTAAGCTTTAACATATTTATCAGTGACGTAGGCAGTGCGATCGAGCGCACCTTCAGCAACTTTACAGGTGACACCAACCTGAGTGGTGCAGTTGATATAACAAAAGGAAGGGATGACATCCAGAGGGACACGTACAGGCTCACAAAGTGAGTCCACATGAACATAAAGAGCTTCAGCAAGGCCAAGTGCAAGGTGTTACATATGGGCCATCCCAGACAAGTGTACAGATTGAGAGAAGAACTCCTTGAGAGCAGCCCTGCAGGAGAAGGACTTGGTGGTCCCGCTGAAAAGTTGGATATGAGCCAGCAGCATGCATTTGCAGCCTGGAAGGCCAACAGTATCCTGAGCTGCACCAAAAGGGATGGCCAGCAGGGCAAGGGAGGTGGTTGATCCCCCTACTCTGTCCTTGTGAGGCCATATCTGGAGTATGGCAACCAGGCCTGAGGCCCCCAGCACAAGAAGGAACTGCAGCTGTTGGATTGGGTCCAAAGGAAAACCACAAAGATGATCAAAGGGCTAGAGCACCTCTCCTGTGAAGACAGGCTGTGAAAGCTGGGCTTGTTCAATCTGGAGGAGAGTTCAGGGTAGAGCTCATTGCATTCTCCCATTATTTAAAGGAAGCTTATAATCAGGAGGGAGACCAACATTGTGCAAGGTCTGAGAGTGATATGACAAGGGGGAATGGTTTTAAACTAAAATAGGGGAAATTCAGATTGGATGTTATGCAGAAAATTTTCACGCAAAGTGTGGTGAGGTGTTGGAACAGACTGCCTAGAAGCTGCTAGAGAAGCAGCCCTTTTTTAATAAAACTTAGTATCTACATATATATTTTGAACAGCTGTCTGAACAAATGTACTCAAGCAAAAAAATATGTATTCCAAACAGAGACAGTAGCTATTCTACAAGCAATAGGAGTTTGTTTTATTCTGAATTAGTTGGTATTCAAAAATAAACAATG
Source organism: Perdix hodgsoniae (assembly GCA_035772895.1). NCBI lineage: Eukaryota > Metazoa > Chordata > Aves > Galliformes > Phasianidae > Perdix > Perdix hodgsoniae. The sequence continues at coordinate 25,602,972 of JAPSGF010000003.1, read as the reverse complement.
GTCTATAATGTAATTTGCTTTTTTGAATGCATTCCACTTAGTAAGAAATTCTAGCTCAGTCCAACAGTTCATCTCTTCTATTGTCTTCCTTTTTAACACAGCCTAATGCAAGACATTTATGAGAAAATGAAATATAAAAACTAATAAGAAGAATTTAGATGAAAGGAGATGCAATCTTGCATCAGGAATGTTTGATTTTAATCTCAAGAAGCCTTACCCTCCACCATGGTGTACATTCCCTACATAAGTACCAACTATCATTTGCAGTTAGTTCAAATAGGTTTGAACTGAATAATTTAATCCATGTGCAAGTACTTAGTCTCCCTGTTTGTCCACTGGAATAGCTGACCAGCACTGCAGACAGAAATCTTTCACAGTGATTTGAAGCAAACTCAACTTCTCCACATGCATTTAGTTGAAGTATAATGATACAGAAGGAATACAAATATTTGTTTTTAAAATAACAGTACAAGATGTTATTCTTTGAAACAAGTCTAAAACTGTAAGTACAATATAACATGATTAAAAAAACAAAAAGACAGATTTTTCCAAAGTCTCACCTTTTTGTTTGAATTCCACTTTGGTTTCCTTTTGTTTTATGCCTTTCTTCAACCAAAAAAAAGCATGTATACTTCCTTAAATTGAGGCCAACATATCTAACATCTTCATTCAGCAAAAGTTACACATGTGCCTAATTTCATTAACTTTGAGTAGTCCCACTGTGGTAATTAGATTAGATAATGTGTAAAGGAAAATTATATGCATAAATTATTCCTGAATTGGGACCTTGGCTCTTAAATCCAGCTTTGAAACTGTGCACTATTTTCTAAAATCTGCATTTCCACAGACTACAAATAAAAGTGCACTCTGTGTGTTCTCATAAAATGTAAGACAGAAGTTGGAAGACATCTTTAGCTATTGTAGTGATTATGAACAGCTGTAGTTTATGAGTCTCCAAGGAACTTAGAAAAATTCCACTACCTTCCATTTATTCACCAAAGTCTCTGTTCTCTGTTATTTTTAGTAGCAACAAGATCCCCAGATCCTCAGAGTATTTTGACTTCTCTTTCACTTGATTGAGGGACTGTTGCTCCTTTTGTTCTATGAGCAGTTAAGTCATTTTTCAGTAGCTCCAGTGTAAGAACTCACACACTGATAAAGGGATGTCAGGTAACCTGAGCATAATTTGGTAAATATGAAAATAAGGCCCTGCAAGGTGGTATTTTACTGAGTGTTTATTGAACCCTGGAATCTGACTGATTATTTTCTTTATAATTCATTAGGGATGTCATTCAAGTAGCCGAGAAGGGAGGAGATCATAGAATCATAGAATCAATCATAGAATCATAGAATCATAGAATCATAGAATCATAGAATCATAGAATCATAGAATGGTTTGGGTTGGAAGGAACCTTTAGGAATAACTAGTACTGACCCCCCTGATATAGGCAGGGACACCTCTCTCTAGACCAGGTTGCTCAAAGCCCCATCTAGCCTGGCCTTGAATGCTTTCAGGGAGGGAGCACTGACACCTTCACTGAGCATCTTGTTCCATTATGTCACCATACCCACAATAAAGAATTTCTTCCTAATATCTAGTCTACATCTACCCTCTTCCAGTTTAAAGCTATCTCCCCTCATCCTGCTGCTACCTGGCCTTATAAAAAGTTATCTTGGCTGTCTCAGGCTGTCCTCAGAGAGGTGCTCCAGCCCACTAACCATCTTTGTGGCCCTCCTCTACACCTGCTCCAACAGCTCCATGTCCTTCTTGTGCTGGGGGCGCCAGAACTGGACACAGCACTCTAAGAGGGGTCCCATGAAAACAGAGTAAATAGGGTAGAATCACCTCCCTCAACCTGCAGGCTGCTCATGCTTCTCCTGATGCAACCCAGGATACGGTTGGCCTCCTGGACCATGGACTTGTGCACCTTCAGATTCCTTATTTATATGGTCTCAAACTGGATCTTCACTTACAGCGGACAGATCTTCCTCCACATTCTTACCACTGCTTTCTGCAACTTGGGTGGTGTGGCTAGAACCCCTCCCAATGAAGATTGCAGTAATGAAAAGCCATGAAAATGTCCAGTAGACAAGAACAAAGGCAGTTGCAGGGTATTTCCCTAGTACACAGTATAGAGAGGCACAAAGATTCTCTGGAGAGTTACTGCATCTCCAGAGCTGCAGAAAAGAAAAATTAAACTTGACCTGTACTCAGAAATGTTTTTCTTCTGCTGAGAAGGGGGAGAGAGGTGACAATAAAGCATGCCCAGGTCTCTCCTGTCCTACAGAGAGGGGGTTGGCCATTGGGAGGCATCATTAATTAATTACAAGCCGGCAGATGCCCCTTTAAGGTCTGCTCTCCTCTCCAGCGGCTGTAGCCGGAGACTTAGTAGGGGATAGGGTTGGCTTTATTTGTACATCTTAACGCTGGGTTAAGAGAAGGGGGGTGGTTTCCAACTCTAAGAGATCCTTGGTGGCTTAGGTGGGAGGAAAGTTTTGCGCGGCGTTGGTGGGGGGAGAAGCAAAATTCCTCTAGATGTGAAGGGAAAGAAAAAAAAAAAAAAAAGCCGTAAAGACTGAATAACAAACAGGAAATGCCTAACTCGGCTGCGAGGCGGACGGGAGGCGTAGAGCGCTGAACTCCACTCGCAGCGCAGCCACTGCCGGGTGTGCCGGCGGCAGGATCGCTCCCGTCGATCGCTCCTATCTCGGTCCCGGGCTCCTGGCCCGTGGCTCACAGGAGCCCAGGCATGGCTGCCTCCTACTGGATGCTGACAGGTGAGGAAAGCCCCTCTCTTACTTTGAAAACCCTGGTCCTGGCAGTAGTCCTCCTTTCTTCGGGAGGGGGAAGAAAATGTGGGGTTCTGGCACTCCAGGATCGACTTCCCCCTGCCTCTGGTCCTTCGGTCTTTCCCTGCCTGCCTGCCCCGGGAACGCTCTGCTCCATCTAGCCCTCCTGCAGGAGTTCGTGAGGTACTACTTTGGGTTTTTTGTCTGGGAACTTTGATTCCTACAACAATCATGCAGTCGTGTGGGGGAAAGAAAAGTGCTGCTAGATGAAGATGAATGGGTGAGAAGAAATACTGTAACAGGCACTGGCTTGGGAAAAGAAATGCGCCCTGCAACTTTTTTTTTTTTTTTTTTAAGTAGCTTTTCTGTTTTCCTCCTATTAGATTCTAAGAGATCATGCATGGTAAAGGGGAATGTAAGGAAACAGTTAACTACCCGGTTAACTTGAGGAAAAGTGAGTTCATCCGGAACTGAACTATGTAATATTGCCTTTTAGGGTTTCATTTATTGTTAGGGATTTACTTTCTTTTTCAGTAAAACAAGTATGACAAGAAACATTTCTTCCCCCTCCCCCAGAAATTATGTCTGTAGTAATGCTTTGGAACCAGAATCATGGAAATCCAAGGAGTGGGAAAGAGTGTAAGGCAATATTGGCATTCATGTACTTAGAAACTTTGACACAGAACTCCCCAGCAGCTCTTGAGCTAGCAACTAGAACACAGTGAACCTGGATCAGTACAGAGGAAGAAATCCATTTCATAAGAATAATCAAAATGCAGGCAGCAGTAAGTGGGGAAAAGGCAAGACAAGGTTTTTTTCCTCTTCACTGTGCTTATTGTGCAAGAAATAACTGGTATGTGAACATGTGGGAATGTGAAAGTAGTTCTGGACTCTGTAATATTTAGTTCTTGTTCATAGATGTCATTATTACTTGTGCTACACAACAATATTCACCAAAATGTGTTTGTTATTCTTTAAAGCAGTCTGCTTTACTCAATGGCAACTGAGTAGTGCCACTTCTTTTTCAGATTTTCAAAGTTGCTACTGGTAATACCAATGAATAATTTAGTACAGTAGTAAAGTATAACTTTAATTAGGGGGGGGGGGGGGGGGGGGGGGGTTGGTTTTTAAAAAAGGGGGAACTCAAAAGGGGGCTCGCCCCACACCTTTTTGTGGGGGGG
>JAPSGF010000003.1:25412910-25598901 GCA_035772895.1 Perdix hodgsoniae | reverse complement strand
GGGGGAAGGTGTATTGTCAAATAGGAGTGCATCTCAAGGATGGTCCTGACCAACTCTGTTAGTAGTTGGTGTGAAAGAGAATACGCTTATAACAAAAGCTAAGGCATTACAGATAAGAGGAACAGGATTCAAAACATCTCAGGTAAATAAGAGAGAATGTCATACATAAATGGAACAAAGTCAGAAAAAATGCAGACAAGGGGATTTAAAATTACAGCTGAATAACAGTGCAAGTTAATTATATGCTCTTTCTAAGAAAGGGGGAAAATAAAGCAAATACTATCATAGAATCACTGAATGATTTGAGTGGGAAGAGACCTTTAAGATCATATAGTTCCAATCACTTGCTATTGGCAGGAACACCTTCCACTAGACCAGGTTGCTCCAAGCCCCATCCAGCCTGACCTTGATTGCCTTCAGGGAGGGGGCATCCACAGCCTTGCCTGTTCTAACCACCCTCACAATAAGCAATCTCTACCTAATATCCAGTCTAAATCTACCCTCTTCCAGTTTAAAGCCATTTTTCCATCCTGTCACTACCTACCCTTATAAAAAGTCCCTCCCCAGCTTTCCTGTAGGCCACTTCCTGGGTGCTGGAAGGTTGCTATTAGGTCTCCTTGGAGCCTTCTCTTCTCCGGGCAGAAGAGCCCAGCTCTCTCAGCCTGTCCTAATAGAGAAGTGCTCCAGCCCACTAACCATCTTTGTGGCCCTCCTCTACACCTGCTCCAACAGCTCCATGTCCTTCTTGTGCTGGGGGCTCCAGAACTGGACACAGCACTCTAAGAGGGGTCCCATGAAAACAGAGTAAATAGGGCAGAATCACCTCCCTCAGCCTGCAGGATGCTCGTGCTTCTCCTGATGCAACCCAGGATACGGTTGGCCTGCTGGGCTGCAAGCGCGCATTGCTGGCTCACGGTGAATCTTTCATCAGCATCAACAATATTTGTGCTTGGGATTGCCTTTCCTCAGGTGAAGGACCTTGCACTTGGCCTTGTTCAGCTTCATGAGGTTGGTACGGGCCCATATCTCAAGCCTGTTCAGGTCCCTCTGAATGGCATCCCTTGCTTCTAGCGCGTGAACTGCAACACTCAGCTTAGTGTTGTCTGCACACTTGTGAGGGTGCCCTTGATTCCACTGTCCATGTCACCTACAAAGATGACAAATAACGCTGCTTTGAACTCTGATCCTTGAGGTACCCCACTCGTCACCGGTCTCCACTTGGACACTGAGTCATTGACAACAACCCTCTGAGTGCAGTCCTCCAGCCAGTTCCTTATTTTTATAGCATGCACTAGAAGTCAAGATCAGGCTAGAGTAAAGGAGAAGTACCGAAGTGTATGCTTCTGTATTCATATTGACTTTGTTTTTAGTTAACTCAGTATTTGCCAGGACTCTAAAAACCCAGAGGTAAAGGAAGTCCGAGAAATGCAAATAAACAGACAAGAATGCACAGAGAACTCACAAGCCTGACCTGGATGAAAGGAAAGAGAATCCTCAGCAAGTGTGCTGATGATATGAAGGTAGGAAGAGTGGCTAACACACCAGAAGGCTATGTTGCCATTCAGCATGACCTGGACAGGCTGGAAAGTCGGATGGAGACAAACCTTATGAGGTTCAACAAAGGGGTGTGTAGAGTCCCTTACCTGGAGAGGAATAACAGCATGTATCTGTACAGGTGTCAGGACAACCAAGGACAACGTGCTGGAAAGGAGCTCTGTAGAGAAGGACCTGGGAATCCCAGTAGACAAGAGGTTGACCATGAGCCAGAAGTGTGTCCTAGTGGCTAAGAAGGCCAATGGTATCCCTAGAATGAATTCAAAAGAGCGTGACCAGCAAGTCGAGGTGGGGTTTTTTCCCCCTCTATTTTGCCCCTGTGAGGCCACATGTGGAATACTGTGTCCAGGTCTGAGCTTCAAAATAGATAAGAAACTTACAGAAAGAGTCTAGTGAAGGGCCACAATGATGATTAGGGGCCTGGAATAACTCCACCCTTACGTGAATAGGATGTGAAACCCAGGACTGTTCAGACTGGAAAAGAGAAGACTGATGGGAGATTAATCCTTATAGATATCTGTAGAGTGAGTGTCAAGCGGGTACAGCCAGGCTCTTTCCAGTGGTGCTCAGTGACAGGTCCAGAGGCAGTAGGCAAAAACTGCAACACAGGAAGTTCCACGCAAACATGAGGAAAAGCTTGTTTATTTTGAGAGTGATGGAACACTGGAACCAGCTGCCCAGAGAGACAGTGGTGTCTCCTTCTCTAAAGATACTCAAAACCCACCTGGGCTCTTTCCTATTTACAGAATCTGCTTTAGGAAGGGATTGGACTAGATGATCACCAGAGGCCCCTTCCAATCCCTACAGTTCTGTGATAAGAATTGAGGAAATGCAATCAATGAAGAAAGACTGAACAAATTAGGCTTGCTTATGTAGGAGAGAGAAAATGGCAAGCTGTTGAGTGTTTCAAATCTATGTTTTTGCAACAGTACTATTATATAAGAATATTTTTCCAAATGTCAGTGTTTCTTTTCTTTCATGAGAGCAGTAGCTCTCTAAACAAACATATTCAATATACAAAGTCTAATTTAAAGAATTTATGCACTTGGTTTTCTGTGTGCAACAAAGAAAAGGTAACTTACTGGGTAAAAAAAAAATAATAATAATAATATTCAGAAGAATTTTCGTACTCGTTGGGTATTGATAGAATTCCTAGAGTAGATTACTTAAAAAAAACACCTCTATTATCTCCCTCTTTTCAAGTTTTTATGAAGTTGAATTAACACTTGTCAGGGTTGGTTAAGGTTTTTTTCACCTAGCTTCAGTGTATGTGGTTTCAGTAGGGATCTTTGGCAATTTCCGCAAGCTCTGAGTAAAAGAATATAAAGGAAGAAACCTAGCCGAAGGAGTTCCATTAGTTTTGATAATTCTTCAGTTATATTCTTATGCTTATCCTGCTACTTTCAGGATTTTTTTCTCTCCTCACTGGTGATAACTGTGTTGTTGATATTAAATAAGATATTAAAGATTATGATTATTAATATATATTATTAATAATAATATATATTATTAAATTATATATTAAAAATTAAAGATATTAAATACTTGTCTTTATAATACAAAAGACCAGTAATCAAAAAGAAATAGCTGTAGAACTTCATTTCCACAGAAGAGGAAGGAGTCCTGAAACTGCATAAGCAGGACTTTGGATGAGGGAAAAGAATGAAAACTGATTTTTTTACCAGTTTTACTCTCTACTTTCATCTTCATTTGCTCTTACAACAGTAGCATCCATAAATCTCTCAGCAGAGTTCCCCCTGTATTCCATAATCTTTCTCACTAATTCTTTTTGTCCAGAACTTTAATGTTTTTTGCGTGATTCTACATATAATAGAAGTAGTGGGGGCAGGTGGTGGATCAGGTTAGGTGTCATAGGAACAACACCTGTCTGACTAAAATACATTTCTTCTTCATAAGGTAGATGATCAAAACTTGAAGATACAGGATTGTGTGTCTTAAATGCCTTGTAATACTTCTATAAGTATTTGCTTGCCACCATTCTTGTTTTGCATTGCACTCAGAAAGGCAGTTAAAATGGATGATAAATTGCTGCAATTACTACTGTGTTATTACTTTTTTGAAGTGATAAACAGAAAGAACTCAGATGTGACACCTCAACTCAGCTTTTCAACAAGAAAATGGAACGCACCATAAAATTTAAAACTTGACTCTACAAAGGTCAACTTTATAGGTCTCCGTAACATGAACAAAATTAGTATGCACTTATGAACTTAGTTATATGTGCTTAAACTTTGTCTTTCTTCTGCTGCTTTTTCTCTAGTATTCAAACAAATGACAATATTCAGTAATTATTTTTCACCAGAGTAGGCAGAGCATATTAATCTAATAAATGTTTTCCTTTATAAGTGACAATGGGTTTGCTAATTTTAGATAACACCATTTAAGTTTACAGTTGCTACTAAATACCTGTGGAACATTGTTCCCAACTGTATAAAATCTCATTATTTATTTGAGAAAGTATTTAAGCACATCTCAAAATGCCTCTACAGAACAAATTAATATGTTGAGAGGTAACGTTTATTGGTTTGGTTGTTACTTTTATGCAGCATTTCTGCTTGGCAATGTCACCTGCTTCCATGAGCTGAACACTTATTTTTTCAGGTACTAAGTTCCAACTTGCAGACTTTTGTGTAGCATCTCTAAGGATGTAAGGCTGATAGTGAATATTAAACTAGAACCAGCAAGTGGAAAAAAGTTTGTAAAAACAAGGCAGTAAAGGAAGAAAAATAAATACCAATGTGGAATGCTAATATACCCTATAGATATTTTTATTGACAGAATAGAGTGAGGTCTACCCTTGCAATTTCCTAACCACAAAGAATGTAAAGAAAACTCACCATAAGTATAGCATTTGCATAGACAAATGAAAGGAATTCCTGAGAAGCTAAATGCAGTCTCCACCTAAGTCACAAAACGTTAATACAAATTATGAGTATGTACAAGCCCAAATTAAACAAATAGTTATGTGTGTGCTTATGTTTTATTCCCTTGGGTGGTCCAGTTTCCTTCTGTGAAAGTACTCATGCTAACAGTTAGCATGTGTACTCATAGGAAGAGAGTCTGAGGTCTCATAAATAAATCCTGTTATGTAATATCTGATAAAGTTGTTTTTACATCAGTATCAAGATTAGGAACACTGAATGCATGTCACTGGGCCAGATATGAGTTCAGTGTTCTGTTCTAATCAGTGGCCAGTGCCAGATACTTTAGAGAAATTCCTATGATTTACATAAATAACAACATAATGGGAGATATGATTTTTGCTAACTCTAATCTTGTATCTCATTAAATCCTTCAGTCCAATTATTTTCCTTGTTAGAAACATTTTCTTAAGAAACTAAAGGAAACCAGAAAGTTTCTCTTAACCAGGAGGAAGGCAGCAAATTTAAAACTGTTAAGAGGATACCTCTTGCTTTTCGAATACAGCTAAGGTACAGCCTTTCAAAACTACTTTATCTTCTCCAGTTGCCCTGATACACATAGAAAGAAACATAAATTCTCTCTTACAAATATTTTCACTTTCCAGTCTTTTTTTTTTTTTTCCATACAAAAACATCCTTTTAGTCTCCATTCTTCCCAGTTTTCCCTCATTCTTCATAAATTTGCAACATTCGTTCTGAAAACAGCGTTCAGCACTATTTCAAAATCAGCAGAATTCGCACAAGAGTATCAACTTTTTTTTATATCATTTCTGCTTTGTTAAACTTGTCTAGGCTGCAAATTGAGTTGTCAGCATCAAAGCATCATGCTTTTTATGAATTATGGTTCTCAGAACTGTCTCATTCTGACTGCAGCCATCAGAAGATTCAGCAAGGAGCTCAAGTTTTCGAGCATGTTTGAGCATAACTGAAGGTAGGATGTACAGAGAAAGGTAGTGCCAGTTCAACCAAAACCCTTAAGCTCTTTCTGAGAGTAAAGTCAAACTAGCAGTTCAGGTTTTAGTGTTACTTTGAACTGGTTTTCATTGCGGTCTGTAAATGTGATCTCTCCAGTCACCTCCTTGGTGCCCCAGCAGATGTTAGATACCATTGCCTGTTGGATGAGATTCTGAAGTATCACAGCGTTCTCTTATCACAGCAAGGAAATCAGCTATATAGCTGTACTTTTCTCATCTCCTTTATCTGTACCCATGACTTTCAACACGTATATGCCTGCAGAACTGCTTAGTTGTCGTTCCTCCTCAACCCCCCACCTCACAGCACGGAGCAGCACCAGGACTGCGCTATTCCCTCCTCAAACTTCCTAACAGAGACCGGAGCACTCGCGGCTCAGGCGCGAGCCGCCCCCCCCCCCCCCACCTCCTGAAGGGAGCGGCTGAGCGCTGGCGCCGTTGCGCATGCGCCAGCTCCGAATGGTTGAGTTGGCGGCGTGTGGGAGACGTTGCGCATGCGTGCCATGCAAAAGAGCCGCCGGCCGCGCGCGTTCTACAGGCTCCTTGTAGGACGGCTTTGGCGCCTGCGCTTGGGGAGGGTGGTGGCGGGCGCTGCGCATGCGCACGCGCACGCGCACGGTGTGAGGCGAGGTGGTGGCTGAGGGGCCTGGAGGAGCCGGGTCGCCGCTGCTGCGAGGAGTCCGGTTTTCGCCGCGGGGCCGCGTTCCGTCAGCGGTCGGCGGTAGGCCCCTGGCTGACCGGTCAGTAGCGAGTAGGTCCCGCTCGGCCCCGCCGCTAGGCCTCCCGGGGCGGGCAGACCGGCTGGGCCGCTGCCGCCGCGGCTGAAGAGAAGGCGGGGACGGCGCCGGCAAGATGAAGCTGGTGAGGAAAGACCTGGAGAAGGATAATGCGGGGCAGGTGACGCTGATCCCCGAGGAGCCCGAGGACATGTGGCACACCTACAATCTGCTGCAGGTGGGTGACAGCCTGCGGGCCTCCACCATCCGCAAAGTGCAGACCGAGTCGTCCACGGGCAGCGTGGGCAGCAACCGCATCCGCACCACCCTCACCCTCTGCGTGGAGACCATCGACTTCGACTCGCAGGCCTGCCAGCTGCGGGTCAAAGGCACCAACATCCAGGAGAACGAGTACGTCAAGATGGGGGCCTACCACACCATCGAGCTGGAGCCCAACCGGCAGTTCACGCTGGCAAAGAAGCAGTGGGACAGCGTGGTGTTGGAGCGCATCGAGCAAGCCTGCGACCCGGCGTGGAGCGCTGATGTGGCAGCCGTGGTCATGCAGGAAGGCTTGGCTCACGTCTGCCTGGTTACCCCCAGCATGACCCTCACTCGTGCCAAGGTGGAAGTGAACATCCCCCGCAAACGGAAAGGAAACTGCAGCCAGCATGACCGGGCCCTCGAGAGGTTTTACGAACAGGTGGTTCAGGCCATCCAGCGGCACATCAACTTTGAGGTGGTGAAATGTGTCCTGGTGGCCAGCCCAGGCTTTGTTCGAGAGCAGTTCTGTGATTACATGTTCCAGCAGGCAGTCAAGACTGACAACAAACTTTTACTGGAGAACAGATCCAAATTTTTACAGGTAAGGAGATATGTTGTCTTTAAAAAGTTTAAGAAGTGGATTAAGAGCTGTCGTCTGTGTTAACAGAAAAGAAATGCAGGGAGGATGGAGGAAAGTTATTATTTTCTCCTTACTGGAGAAAATAACTTTCTACTACAGCATCATAAGGGATGCTGTAATAGAAAAGCGTATTCTCATACCTCTCAATTTACAGAGTACTTAGGCAGTATTCAGGGATTTTTCTTTCCTCGGATAACTTCACACAGAATCATACACAACCACAGAAACAGTAGTGTGCAATTTTGGGCCCCTCACTGCAAGAAGGACATTGAGACTTTGGAGCGGGTTCAGAGAAGGGCAACAAAGCTGTGAGGGGTCTGGAGCACAGGCCTTATGAGGAGCTGCTGAAGGAGCTGGGATTGTTCAGTCTGGAGAAGAGGAAGCTTAGGGGAGACCTTAATGCTCTCCGTAACTACCTGAAGAGAGGCTGTAGTGAGCTGGGGGTCGGCCTCTTCTCTCGTGTAACTGGTGATAGGACTAGAGGGAATGGCTTCAAGCTGCACCAGGGGAGATAGAGGCTGGGCATTAGGAAATACTACTAAAGAGTGATCAGACACTGGAATGGGCTGCTCGGAGAGGTGATGGAGTCACTGACCCTGTGGGTGTTCAAGGAACATTTGGGTTTTGTGTTGAGGAATGTGGTTTAGTGAGAACTGTTGGTGGTTGATGGACAGTTGGACTGGATGATCTTGTAGGTCATTTCCAACCTTGGTGATTCTGTGATTCTGTAATCAGTGCTTTTTTCGTAGGGTAACTTAGCATGGTGTAGAGGAAATATTGGCTTTAAATACATATTTAATGCACCATTATAAGTGAAATACAAATTGAAAAGCAATTAACTGCTTTAACACTGTAGTGTTAATCAGCCATGCTGTATAACATGTAAATTTAGTTGCATCTTTCTTAAGGTTTTAAAAGAGGAAGGGAACTGGTATGGGTTAGTTAACGTTGCTGTTGGGTATAGATTATGTGGACCATAACATTTCTTCCTATTCTTGATTCTAGCAGTTGGTTGGGTTTCTTTTGTTTGCTTGTTTGTTTTTGCTTTTCACTGAAATAGGCAGTCAGATTGAAAAAATAAGTTTTCCTTTTCATAAGGATTCTTTTATCACTTTAGAATTGTTGACAGCCTAATCTGTACTTTCAGAATGGGGAGGGTCCTACTCTTAATGGTCATAAGTGTGGTAGTCTTAAATTACACTAAGAAGTCTGCTTTTGCACATACAGGAAAATGATGATAATGTGTGAAAGCAGGCATAGAAATATGCAGTTACACTGGACTTAATGCTTTTGTGCTGGATGTCTTCAATCTTAAGAGGTCATCATCTTCTTGTATGTTTTAAAATACAGAGGGTTAAGTTTTCTCAGTATTTTGAGATGCTCCTGCCTTAAGTGCCTTTAATAACAGCTTGCTTATTCAGGGAAGTTTCTGAAGAAGAGAATAGTTTTTTTTTATTCGCTTAAAATACAGGTTGTGGATTTAGGTTAAGCTTTGCATTGTAGAAAAAAGAGTTAAGAAAGAGTTATAGACTTCAAGGAAGAGACAAGTTGATATTATCAAGATAAGTATGTATTGTGGAAGCTATTTGTGATTTGCTGATGAAGGGAATTGTATGTTGTATTAAAGAAAGAATCTCTGATTTTGTTTACTCCAGGTGCATTCATCATCAGGACATAAGTACGCACTGAAGGAGGCACTTTGTGACCCAGCTGTAACTAGCCGTCTCTCTGACACTAAGGCTGCTGGTGAGGTCAAAGCCTTAGATGACTTCTATAAAATGTTGCAGCATGAGCCTGACCGGGCTTTTTATGGCCTAAAACACGTGGAAAAGGCCAATGAAGCCATGGCCATTGATACTTTGTTGATCAGTGATGAGCTCTTCCGGCACCAGGACGTGGCTACACGTGCCCGGTATGTTAAATTGGTAGATAGTGTACGGGAGAACATGGGCACAGTGCGCATTTTCTCCAGCCTTCATGTGTCTGGGGAGCAGCTTGGCCAGCTGACAGGGGTAGCAGCTATCCTGCGCTTCCCTGTTGCTGAGCTTTCTGACCAGGAGGATGAGTCTAGCTCTGAAGAGGATTGACAACAGCGGCTTCATTTCACAGTATCCCTTCCAACTGACATCAAAATGACATTAAAAGTCTTGCCTTCCTAAATACAGTGTGCAGATGTGCCATGATATGTAACTTAAGTTTTTGATAGTATTTCTTAAACTGTGTTTCTTCTCACCACACAAATGGATGTCTATTCTATGGTAAAGATGATTGGAATGCTGAGATTTAGAGCTGACTGGTTTTGCAAGTTACACCCTGGATCTGCAGCAGTACCAGAAGCAGATCTCAGTCCCCAAAGCTGCTTATTCTTCATGTTAAGGCAGACTGTCAGCTTAATGTTTTGGAATGTGTACAAAAAGATAATAAACTATGAAGCAGAAAACTGTGTCAGACTCTTTATTTTAGCTCAAATGTTTGAAAACAGTATTATCGGTAGAAAATCTGTCATGTAAGACAGCCAAACTATACTTGGTCTTCTTAGGAACTCATTTACCATATCTTAAAAAGAAAGGTTGAGAAACGGGATCATCTATTAGAGGCTTTCTGCGAAATGTTTGAAGCGATCTTTCAGAAACTTGATTCATTAAAGTAACAATTTTCTCTTTAATGTGAAAATAGATGCCTTACAGATTGTAAAGCTCAGTGTGTCTGTTTCAGTTGTCTTTCCAAACGTTCTTTGGGAAATTGTTTGAGGGAATGCAGGAGGAGGTAGATGGGGTAGTTGTCAATGTATGTTTGTTACCACTGACTGTGTTCTGATGAATTGGCATTGAAATTCAGTACCCAGTTCTAAGCAGCCATATGAATATATGGGTAAGGTTTATAGAGCCAGATCCCTAGCTTTTATTAGGTGTTTGTTTTTTTTTTTACAACAAACAATAGAAGTAATTTCATAATCTGGTACCTGTTATCTGTTTAAAAACACATGCATGACAATGTGGAGATAAAAATTACAGACTTATAAATAGAATTTAAGCTTAAGACATTGACAACAGTAAGAATAAAGTTACTTCTCCAATTATTTGATTTGTTCAGTGAAAGCCGCAATAAGTTTTATTTCTTCACTTGAACAATGAGATCTTAGGGTGAAGAAGCACAAACTGCTTTTAGATTCTAATGTGCATAGCTATGTGAAATTGACCCTAGAATATTGTTTGTTTAGTTTAAATCAGTGTGTGGTGATGAAGGTGGTGGGTGTAAATAACATTCCTTGTTTAAATGTGGCAGTGGAGGAGGGAACTGGAGACTACCTAAAAATAAATTTCAGTTGGAAAAACTGCAGAACAAATAACAAAAACCTGGAAGTTTTCTGCTGGATCAAATAGGAAAAAGAAAATAACGATGCTCTCAGTGCTGACCCGTGCCAGCTCTGTGAATTTGATATTAAGTATTGCTAATTCACATAAACTGAAACACCAGCCTTAACTTGTAGGAAGTTGTACTGAGTTGAAAGCCCTCAGTCGTGAAAAGACAAGCTATGGAATAGTTTGGTATTTTTCCTGACCAAATTTAAGGCTGTTATTCCATTCTAGCTACTGCTATTATGTCATTAACTCTCAAAAAGAAGTACAAATCCAGTTGTCCCAAGTATGGAAGGGTGGGATTTCTTGTTTTGTAAGCATTTTTATAGTAAAATAAATATACATGCACTCTGTAGACAACTGCATCCTGTTTCAGGAAACAGCTTAATGGCTTAGTTTTGAAAGTAGGCTATATTCAGTCGTGCAGATGCTTAACCTGGCACAGTTCCAGGGATGTTAGTATCTTTTAAAATTAAAAGTATTTTAAATAGCTGGAAAGTCTACATTGACAAAAATTTTTGTTGGCAAACACTTTAAGGTCTGTGTCTAGATAACACAAAGAAGATGCATGTTATCCGCAAATCAGAGGAAAAATATCTTCCCATTCTGTTAGCACTTACTCAAGTCTTTTCTTTTGAACTAGATATGCATGAAATAAAACGAGTCCACAATGTGTAAGTTGGTTCTATGGAACATAATTTATTAATTTCAGTAGTATGTGAGGTTGGCTTTTGCATTGTGTTGTGAGATAGATCTTTGAGCAAGTAGCTTGTTTTATCTTCCAGTTTTTTGATTTTCAAAACAAATGATGACGAATTGCAGAACTTTTAATACTTACTGTATTTGTTGGGAAGAAAGCTTTAGAGTATATCATGAAATTGTCTTGATAATAAATCTATTTACTTATTTCATAGAGTATCTCTTGTAAACTAACTGAGATCAGGCCCCAATTTATTGATTCTGTAGCCTTTGGTATTTTCTTCCAGTTATTATTATATCAATCTAGGGTGTTGGTTATAGGAAAAAGTCTGTTCTGAAATATGAGGTTGCCACCATAGAAAGACCAAAATGATCCTGCTAGTTATTAAGTTAAATAAAAGATAAATATTTATTGAAATTGTACCCCATTTAGTAGTATTTGCCAAGGGAAGTCTTCTTTCTTACACATTAAACACTGCACATTCTTTGAGCTAAAAATTGTTTACAAATGAGCTTATGACGATTCTCTCATTGCTCTCATCATAAGAACAACCAAGTAGCTCTTCAGCTGAATTTGTGATGTAACTTCATTGATGCTTTTAAGGGCATGTAATAATCTGAGGTAATTTTCATCATTTTTTATCATTTTTGCAAATGTTAAGTAGCGCTGATCTTAATAACTTTCCCTTTAAAAAATTTAATTCATATTCTCAGCTGCTGGCACTTGTTTGTATTTGTGTATGAAAGTGCGTTACAGATGCCTACTCTGACTTACATGTAAGTTGAGCTTCTTTAATTGCTGTCCAAATCCTGCATCACCCATCCAGAAAACATGCTAAGTTTTATAAAGATAAGGTGGGAATATAAAAGGAATTGTGTGTATGTGTTTGATTTGGGTTTTTTTAGGGTTGTTTTATTTTGTTTTGGCAGATCACATTTCTTATTTTACAGGAGAAAAGTTTTCCAAAGATGTTCACTCTATCATTTTATATGAAGCTATATTTGTCCAGCGTGTGGTATATTTCTTATACAGATCATCAAAAAAAAGCAGTTTTAACAACATTAAACTGCAATTAGAGGGTCAGCAAATAGGAATCCTTGTTACAATTCAGAATTTGAATTCCTTCAAATTGTATTAAAAAGCAATTAAGGAATTTCTTCAGAAAACTACTTTCTTCCTCCTTAAACACAGCAAAACTTCAGACTTTGTTTTTTCTCATTCTCTGATGCTTTTATGTTTCCTTTTTTCAAGATACAGTTACAGTTTTTATTTTGAAATGAAGGTACTAGAATGCTGAGCTAGGTGCTGTTGAGGTGGCTCAGATTGATGACTGTTAACATTTCTTCTGCCGTAAATTGTGCTAATGTGGAGAATGACAGAGCTGTGGGTGTTCTGTTCCATCTCAGTTCATGCATGTTATTAAAATGCCTGAAAGTTATTATAAAGTTAAATGTTAGGATAAGTGCTTCAGTGCTGTTGAGATTTAGGATTTTTCTGTTTGCTTTAAGATGATGGGAATAAAGTAAAAATGAAGTAGTTGCAGTTGATTTTGCTGTGTCTTTGGTTTTCTTTTAATAGTCACAGCCTGGATTTAGAAACTACTGTGTTCAAGTTTATTGTAGGAGAGTATTTTGCAAACATACTGTACTTCTAGTGTAGAGTTAAGAAAATGTCTACCCTTTTGAATCTTGTGGTTTTTGTTACAGTTCTTAATTCAGGCTCTGACATGGGTCAAGCCTGGGCTATTTCAGTAGAGGAAAGAGTAAACATTGGCTGTGTAGCTTCTTGTGACAGTTGCCCTAAGAACTGCTTAATAAGCGCAATACTTAGTCTTACCACATTTTTTATACTTGACTCATGTAAGGCATTGATTTTGATTTGTAAATAACTGCTTTTTGATCCAGAATACAAAGTTTAGTGCATATTCTCTGTAAGCTTATGAACTTGCCTTTATTAGAAATGTAATATAGTTTTCATCAAAAATCATAAGATGTTTTAACCTAAAATGGAGTGTGATGAAGAGTTCTCAGAAATGATACTTGATTGTTGTTTTTGAAAATAATCAGTGTCTCCTGGGAAATGCAACATGAAGCAGGACTTGCAAACACTGCTGGCTTTTGTCAGGCTTTCCTGCAGCAGTCTCTAATTTATTGCCTTCTGTTTGTGAAATGCTGTATTCATAGCTAATGTAATTACTTTCATATTTGCTTTATTAGTTACTCGAAGTCAAATTAGAGATGATCAAGAATTCTCTGGCAAAGTAGCTTTTCCATTAGAGAATGTTAATTGCTTGAAACCAGTCCTTCTTTTCAGGAATGTACATACTGGACTTTATGGAAGTTTTTCCTCTGGTCCAAAATGTAATTCCTACTCAAAGACAAGCCTCGAATAGCAAGGAAAGAGTCTAGGGGTTAAGGAGTAATACAGAACAGAAGGTATGAAGCTTAAGATCCTTTTCTGATAAGTTGATGGTCTAGGCTAAAAGTGTTCCCTCTTTTGTAAACATCTCTGGGAAGCACTGTTCCATATACTGCAGAAGTGTTCCACACTGACTCAGGTGCTGAATCTCTTAGCATGTAGGAGATGATCTTCAGGTTTTTATTTTGATAGGAAAGAAAACTGATTTAAAGCTGGGACTGTACCTGCATAACATACTGCAACTAGAGTCTCTGTGATTCAGAAAACAGTCCTGAATAGAGTTTGGTGTTGAAAAAGAAAAAGAAAAAAAAAAAAGATTTTAGATATCTCATGGCAGTCAACCTAACCTTGTATTTGAAGACAGTTAATTCCTCATAAAACTTTATAACAAATCCTTACTTTTCTAAGCACAAGTGATTGTAGCTGTCTTTTTACTGATAAAACTTTAAAATGAAATGAAATGAAATGAAACACTGGAAATGTGTTATGGCAGGTAGCCGTATGTGTAAAAATGTGGCATCCGCAAAGAATCATCACTATCTTGATGATTCTTGAGATCCCTTCCAACCCAAGCCATTCTATGAGTCTGACTTCATGACAAAGCTAATGACTCTTTGCTCATAGCTGTGTTTTGTAGCTGAAACAGTGACTTTACCACAAAGGTTTGATCCTTATCTTCAGATCTCAAAATTTCAGTTAGAGTTGCTAGGTAACAAATGCTGCATTTAGGATGTCTGATGGTTTGTTATCAACTGCTCACTAAGGTTTCCTTCAAAGGCTTCTGAAGTTTTGAAACTTGCAACAGGTTCTGCTGAAGATAACTGTCTTTTTCATTGACCTGAGTGTTCAGCCTGGTGACTTCAAATATTTAATACTTGTATAAGTGTTCAGATTTGTGTGTATGAGAAATTTATTGATTACATTGTTTGTCATTTATCTTATTCAGATAGTTGCTATGAAACCACTTCCATCCCTTTTGTGAAGATGAGTATCTTATCGCTGTATATTTTATTCCTCTCCTGAATCAAAATTGCTGTACTGCTATAGGGTAGGTAAGTGGGAAGGAGCTTAAACATTTTTTTTCTTTTTTCCGTACCTGTTACTGGGAGCATCTGCTGTCAGTTTCTGTCAGACAGAACTACTAAACCTGGGGCAGCAGTAGCTGTCTTCACTCTTATCTGGTACTGCAAGCAGTGGTGGTAAAAGGCAGAAAAGGAGTAGCTGCATCTTCAGGGAATGTTCCAAAATTCCAGATCAGTGAGGAAGAATGAAAAGTTACAGTGTAACAGAAAGTATGAGATGCTGTGTTGAGTATGATTCTTCATCCTTAAAAACAGCAGCAGTGGATGTTAGAAATATCTGTAGTTTCTTCCAGCTGAATTTTTCTATGCTAAGACACCAGCTAATGTGGTTAATCTTGTGTTCAAAGAAGAGAAGCCTTAAGCCTGGGACTAGGAATTGTGGTACTGGGAACTCAAGATAACTTAATAATCCTTTCATTATGTAGTCGGTACAATTTCTGATAGGGTGGCTAGAGAAATGTCACATGTGGTGTGACAAATACAAAAGCAGTATTTCTTGTTTTGTGAAAGACAAAGGTATTCAGCATGACCTGTAGTCAATTTTTAATGAAAAAATATCATCGTGATTGAAATAAACATTCCAGAGTTTCTGAGGATGAATGTTTTGAGAAGGAGCAGCTAGAAAAAGTCAGAACAGTTGCCATACTGAAAGGTGGTTTCTCAAACTGTGGCTAAGCTGATGGTTTGAAGATGCTTGTATTAGGTACCTGATAGAGTTTTAATGCACACTTGCCTGTCTATCTGTCAGCTCAATGCCTTCCAGTAACTGTGATGATTTCTTTAAAATAATGTTTGAGCATTTTGTTTGCAAATAGACATGAGGCTTATGTTGTTGATCTTTAAATGCTTTTTCTTCAGAAACAATGATCTCCCTTAAGACTCTGAGCTGAGACATTAACGATTGATCCTCTTTATCTCTGGACAGTTTAGAAATGCCTGTGGTAGATGAAGGCAAGTCGTATGGAAAGAGCAGTAGACCAAAGGCTCACGACCAGGCCAGTGGTCACAGCCCCAAGCTGCCAGAGTTCAAAGAGCACTTGTACAACACTTTCAGACATATGGTTTGAATTTTGGGTGATACCATGTGGAGACAAGAGTCGGACTTGATGAGCCTTGTGTGTCTCTTCCAGCTTGGGGTATTGTGTGATTCTAATTTAATAAAAGAACAGCAGATGATATATCTATGGTGGGTTAGCAAATACTTGAACAAGGCTAGGAAAACTGTGGTACCAAACTTGGTGGCACTAGGTTCTTTTTCCTTTGTAGGGGGGTCTTTTTTCACCCTTACAGTTCTTGTTGGCTTCAGAAACCAATTCGTTCTTAAATATCACCAGAACCAAAGCATCTGACTTTATCTTTGCAAACTTCTATTTACCTTGGACAAGTAGCATTTGCATAAGAAAATAAAATTTCCTCATTGTTAAGCTCTGATGGTATTTGGATGAAGTTGATGGAAGTAAGAATAAAAGGTACTCTGTGGAGCCTGAATACCTTTTTCTGAATAGGGCAGAGCTGGGCAGATATCTTAAAAGGTGAATAAAAATTCATAGCAGCAGTTTATGAATTAGCCAGTGCAGCACCAGTCATTTCTGTGGTGGTTCCATGCAATTACAGAACCAGACTTTAGAACAATGAACAAGCCTTTGTTTTGTGATCTTCAGTTTTTCTCTAAGGTACTGTGTCTTTCATGGCAGGCAGGTGGTTTCTTTGGCCATTCCTACATTAGGAAAATAATTTATGATCATGGATGGTCGAACTTAAGGACTACCGTGGTCAATTGCTTGGATTTCTCAGTAAAAATTAAAGATCTATGGAAACAGGAAACACTGATTCATGTTCTTCAAACTACCCAGTGCAAGGGAAGATTTCTTCTTCAGATAGGATAAGAAATCATATTGTCTTTGGTTTACCTTCCCTTTCACCAATGAGCAGTAGTAAGTTTTGAACAAAAGAACCTGAATAGAATATTTACCTTTGTAAAAGTGTTTTCTCTATTAGGCTGCTATAGCATCATATGCAGTTTAAAAGGAGTTTAGGGTTTTAAAAATTGACTTGTTTTTCATTTTGCTACTGCAACTTATTGTTAGCTGCCCTTGATACAGCAACTTTGTCTGAAAAAATGATGTGAAAGACCTTTTGCTAAGGACTCTTAAGAGTTATCAGGTCTTCACTAAAGTAAATATTTTGAATGGGGAAACATGGAATTATTATTTTTAAGCAGTCATAACATAGGAAAATGGAGCGGCATACAGGTTCCCTCTGCTAGAAAATGATACGAATGAAGAAAATGAGTGTTCTAGGTATACCAATGAAAATTATCGTGGGTGGCTTATTATCAGAAATATAAGGAAAGGTATTCTCTACCACTTAACTGTAGTTTGCAAGTTGTTTTTTTTAATATTTTTATTTTTATTATACACATCGAAGATTAACTCTGAAGTGTGTATGTCCCCACCTGGATGGTGGATTCATAAACTTAGAAATATGGACAATGACATTTGACATTTGAACATTAACAGTTACTAATTTACTCCAACTTTCTGTTGTTGACCAGTAAGTCATACTCAGTGCTTTGTCTTCCTTGACCGTACAGTAAACTGTATACTGGTACACCAGATTATGAAAGATATTGAGGATGTTGCAGTTAAGTCATCACTCTATCAAAATAAACTGTTTTTGGTTGGAGAATAGGCATAATGTGTGCAGTTGAACACACATTAACACCTTTCCCTCAGAATTTCTGATAACGTATCCAGGGTCTTTCGTATGAGCTTCAACTCTGATGTGTTGTAAAGTACTTCTCTGATTCAAAAATGTATGTAAAGTAGCTGATAATTTACCATAAGGGAGTAGTCCCGTGTCAAGTTGGTCATACCATTTCTTGAAATAGTTGTTGCACAGTCCCAGTTGTTGCTACATTTTCAGACTGAGTCATAAGCATAATGTTGGGGAATCTGTTACTTGAAGTGAGTTTTTTTGTTGTTTTTTTTTGATTACATAAGCTAGAAAAGGTATTGGAGCTCCTTGTTTGAGTTGAAAAAAATTGAGTTTGCTTCCTCCTGCCAAATGTGTTGCAGAAGTTAATACTGCTAGAAATCTAGAAAGATTATTGAGAAATATTTAGAAATTATTTAGCATGATAATAAGGCTCTGGATACTCAAAAGCTGCATCCTTGCATAGAAATCAGTGTAAGATTCTCATTTAATCTATTTAGGCTTTTCATTTAGCATAACAAAAACAAAGTTTACTGGAAATAAGCCTATTAGCAGTCCAGTTAATAATATGAAGTCAGGTGAAAAATCACTCAGGATTTAATGCTTGCTAAGGATTTTAGCATGTGTTTCCTGAAGCAGCAGCTGTACCTGACTTCTTGTGCTGGTCTCAATAAGCCTCTGTGTACAGAGGTTTTCTTACGGGCAGCAGGACATCAGTGGCAAAACTGAGATCCAGCATAACTAGGCACATAAGAAACTCGTAGAAAATTAATTGAAACATAATATTTGATCCTTCCTATCAATCTAGAGAAATCTTGCATTGAAGAAAATGTACAGATTGTTAGTAGTTTTAGAGAGTGTTGTGAGGAACATGTTTTAGTGGTTTGTTTTTTTTAAGATAACAAATCCTTGTTTATTCAAGTTAACTTTTTCACAAGATTAATATTTTGTTCCTTTTTAAACTTCAGATTTTCATTCCAGAAAATAACATGCATGACCTTTTAACCATGCTTTTGTCTGGAATTTGAATTAATTGCAAATGACTATAAATATCTTCAATCTAAAAAAAAAAAAAAAAAAATTCAGTAGGTAGGTAGATGTTAAGAAGCAGATGTGGTGGGAAGAAATGGTCTTTGATAACAAAGAAGAATATGGCTAGAGGCAGACACAGGGATTTGGGGTTCTTGAACATTGTTAAGTATTAATAGAGCAAGTATATCCAAAAGATGGCCTGAACATCGCTAAAGTTGAGCTCAAACATTTTCTGGGAATTATTTCCCTTTCAGCAAGCTGCTGAGTTTGCTAAGCCGGTATACATTTGTACATGTCTAGTAGCTGACCTCACATTTTTTGTAAGCAACTGCTTATTTTTAAAACTTTTTCTCCCTTCTGTGAGAAACTGCAACATGCTAAGAAATGTTCCAGTGAGAGGCATGATTGTGAATGTTCCAAACTTTGGACAAAATGGTTTTATTCTGATGGCTGCTGAGTGGAGGAGATATTCTTGGTCTCTGCTATTGTATGTACAGAAGTTTTAACTGTTGCATTGAGTTACTCATTCGAAATCACATTACAAAGCTTTGATTCATTATATTTTCAGGCTTGACACCACATTATAAAGCTATTTTCCAGTACAAGTTATTCAGTACAAAAGCTGGCAGAGGAAGCCTTATTTAATGAGTTTGAAATTTGGCTTTGAAAAGCAAGTGGCTACTGAACCTGGAACCATTTCCAAACATGCATTTCTGTGTTCTTTTTGGATATTTATCTACATTTAATGATAAGTCTTTTTTAATAATACGGGCTTACTCCAGAAAGTAAGTCTTTTGCTTTTCAAAGGTTAAAGATTAAAGAAAAAAGCTGGAGGCAAAATTAAACAAAGGTTCCTTTGTAGCCCTGAAAAATAAATAGCTCAATTTAAGCTCCACTGAAAATTTTCCAGAAGTTAAACTTCTTCTCCGTTCTTTTTTTCTTAATCTACAGCTTTATTTGAAATACAACGATAGTTAGTCAGCCAGAGCTGAATGCAGTGCAGGCTTCTACCAAAGCCTCTGTGGCCTACAGCACTAAGGCCAAAGCACTTCGGCCTTCCAGCTCACAGATGGTGATTGTACCACACAGGCATGCTTTCTTCAATTTGGGATGTCAGTGACTGAATCTCTATTTCATAGGTTGTGTATAGTGCTGCAGTGACATTATTGCACGTAAAGTAGAAGGTAAAATGAAGATTCTCCCTTTCAGTGCGCTGCACCTGTAAATAATCTACTTTTGTATGCTAGAGTCATCATGTTAGAAGTACCACTTTTTTTTTTTATCTTTGCAAGCAAATGCATGTCTAATCTTCCCTTTCTACCAGTCAGAGGCAGTCTAATTGTGAAGGATGATATTATTTTCTGTTGTTTTCATATTATGCTTCTGTGGAAGGCCAAGGCAATATTCTCTGTCCCGCTCCCCTGGCTAATTGTCATGCATCCTAGCTTTGTAAGCTTGGTCGTCCTTCCTAAAGTCACTTAGGTTTCATTACAATTTTATCACATTGTTCCACATTGCACTCATATTATTTACAGATCATTTAAAATACCATTCTAATATCACTGCGAGACACCAAAGCAGTGTATTCTTTTTCTCTTGTTATTCTTGTTTTTTCTGTTTTCTTTTTCCTTCCCTGAGAGAAGTCAATAAAATATTTTAGTGTTATTTTAATTTTCGTCTTAAACTTCTCTTTTATTGCCAAGGGTGGATGCAGACTGTTCTTCTCTTACAGGCTTTCCTTTTTTGGACTTTCCCACTATTTTCTAGTTGTGCATACTTTCGTAAGACACTTCTACTTTTTCTTTCATGGCTGCATTCAGACTTACTTTATTTAAATCTCTCCTAGCAAATCTCAGATGAATTAATAAAGGCATTTAAAATGCTATAGCACAAAGTGTTTGACTTCCTGGGTGATTCTGACCAAATTCTGATGGAGAGAAGTGGTGTGTAGCCAACACGGTAAGCGCTGTTGAATGTAATGTACAAACTTGTCTTTTCCAAGAATAACATCTGATTATAGAGGGTGCAATTGTTATTAGCTACAGACCATACAGAGACAAAATATCCAAACTGAAGATGCTCTCTTCTCTTGGTTCGGTTAGTTTCCATTGTGTCATTTATTGTGAGTAACTTGTGGTGATGTTTTTTTTTTCAGCAGTCAAGAGCCAGGTGTGAAGGTTTGTGCTGCCATTCTGGTTTTGTTTACTTTCAACTATTCTGAGAAAATGTGGGTGCCTCTCCTGCAGTTCTTTGTCTGCAGAGCTAGAGGTCCAGGCAATAGTCACAGACGAGTACCGGGAAAATCTATTTTAAGCATTTTTGTCTAGTTTAACACAACAACGAGGCAGACAGCATGAAAGTCTGGTTAGAACTTCTGTTAAGTATAACAGGAGGAAGGAAAAAACTTATTAGTGGCTACTGGACAAGTATGAGCTACTACTCTAGGTTTGCAGTACTCTATTACAATAATATTTGGCTTGTTGTCTTGGTGACTGAGTGTTAACCTTTCATGCATAGGTACAGACTGTACTCAACTGTGAATACCATGTGCACTAGCAAGTTTTCATACTCTGTTCAAATCAGCAGTGAGAGGGTCCTTGTCCCAGTTCTTCAGCAGTGCCTCATTTGTTATAAAATGAGAACATAGAAGCTTAAACTCCAGCTTTATCCTTTGATAAACATTTATATTGTGCGTCTCTGATCTGTACTTTGACCTGTCTTAGTCATTCTGTTAACACATCACAGAATTATTCAAAATCTTAATTTACCTGCAGTGATTTTGACTATGTATGTAGCCAAGCACCATATGCCTCAAAAAAGTGCAGGTTATTTGTTGTTGGTTTGGTTTTTTTTTTCTTTCTCATTCCATGTAGCTTTCAAGACTGTCACCAACATCACTGTAGTTTTTGTTTTTCCACTGCTTCTGCCAGTACTCTTTTTACTTTTCCAGAATCAGTTTTCTTGAACCAGGTGAGAATGCATTCAACTTAGAAGTTGCGAATCTGGAAAAATACAAGCTAAATACTGTTATATGTATATTTGCTTATGTAGTGCTTATAAAGCATCATTTTCACAGTCTCAATTTCAGTTTTTTACTGAACTGTGAATTGCCAAATTTTTACAACATTATACTGAAAAAAAATGAAACAAAACTTGAAAACCATTAAAGTGAAGTTGCTGTTAGGTTTCTTAGTTGGTAGTGTAGCATTGATCACTGCTAACTCTGCTTTTCAGTTTGCCATCTGCACATTTTTACTTTTATTCAGTGCACTCATGGTATATTATGATGAACACGGAAGCCACAGGAGGTTGTATTGTGTGTTTGCATAGGAAGATAGCCCAGACAATGTATACATAAAATCAAACTTCTGAACATCTGATTTCTAGCTAAACTGGAGATGGAAGTTGAGGAAAATGAAAGCCTTACTGGATCAAATCAAGTCTTTAGTATAGCATTTTATCTTGAAGAGTAAATGCAAGTTGATACACGGAGAGAAAAGATAGCTACTCCTCCCATGTGTTCTTCCAGTCTTTTAATCTACGTTTTCTGAACCACATGCACTTCCTATATGGTTTGTAAATTATGGTTTTATCTTCTATTAACCTAGTTATGCATTGAATATATGCCATTGAGCATACAAAACGTACTTTGTCAACATGATCTACAGGCCCGTTCCCTGCTCTGTGGAGTCTTCTCCTTTTCACTTCTGACCAGTCTGACCCCTCTTAGCTACTTTTAATTTTTCTAACTCTACTTCTTAAAAACTATTATTATTTCTGGTTCTGAATTGACCTCTCCAAGAATTAGGAGGCTTTGGGGAGTTAGGAGCAAAAAGTAGAAGACAAAAAGAAAATGTCAACTTTGTTTGTTTAGCATTTCACATTTTCAGGTTTTGTTATATTGGAATATAGGAAAGAATATATGTTCTTTAAAATTAAAAATGTTGAGTGTATCACATCTCAGATTCAGAAAACTTCAGGGACCAAGTGTATAATGAATATGTTGTAAAAATCAGAATAATTTTCTGAGCTGTATTGTTGTGAAGAAACTCCTCTGTTGGCAGAATGAAGTGAAGGTTATGTAATAGTGCAGTAGGCAATCTCATTGGAACTGTTTAATTCCATAAGAGGTAAATTGGGAGTCTATGTTATGATGTCCTCATCCTATTCATTATGTCGAAAAAATAATAGCAATTATATTTATTCTCAAAATGCTATTAAAACATTTAAGACAATGATAATTCACTACTTTTTAAACGGGATATTTTATTGATTTAGTTACATTTTGATTACCACGAGAGAGAGGAATATATCCTTTGCACATGAAGAGAAATAGGAACATTTTTTAAAATTATACTTAAATGATTAGTAAAGACAGACGATGCATGAATTACTTTCCTTGCAATTCTTTTCCATTTCATACAGTCAGCCATTATTTTTCTTTTCTCATTTCTTACAATTAATCTTTTAAGAAGAATAAAACTAAGATTTGTTTTAGTATGTTCCCTATTTTGTATTTCCTGACTCTGACTGGAGGAAATAAAGCTGAAATAACACAGAATAAACTTTTCCTTTTTCTGCTGTCCAGTGAAACCGGAAATACATGCTAATGATGAATAGTCTTTTCATGATATTTTACTGCATTAAGCAGGAAATAAATTGCTGAGAGAGACAGATTAGCATTGACTATTTGGGAACTTAATTCTAGTAACAAGATTTCTATGAGAACATCATCATCTCAGTAATGAGTAACAGAAGTATTTTAGTAACGGGTTATTATTTGAATGGTTTGACATGCAGCAAGCATTATGAATTTTGATATTTTTAATTAACTTAAATTTCAGCAAA
This sequence comes from Perdix hodgsoniae, assembly GCA_035772895.1. NCBI lineage: Eukaryota > Metazoa > Chordata > Aves > Galliformes > Phasianidae > Perdix > Perdix hodgsoniae. Next base: position 25,575,663 of record JAPSGF010000003.1, on the reverse strand, counting down.
TGGTCATGAAATGCTTACTTCAGATGAAAGCTCTATATAACTGTTGTTCAACTAATCTTAATGCTCTATAAATTTGACTAAGTTTTGGTTTTTCTGTATTAAAGGTGCCACTCTGCAGATGAATCAATGATTTAAAATTGACTTTAGCATAACAAGGGTGGAAGAAATCACTGCTAGAATTTAAGAGCATAGAAAAGTGAAAAAGCCTTATTTTCATGTACATGTGGGAATGTTGACTAGTGATTCAGTAATTTTGATTTTTCAATATAACTTATAGGTTTTGGCTGCAGAAGTCTATCTCTGAATGTATCTCTGTATGTATGTGTGAGAAAGTACATTTTTATTCTCTTACTAGCTATGGTAAACTTGCTTAAAATGCCATTTTCAACCCTTGTCATTTATCCTCAGTAACTGAACCTTGTTATCTAAAGGCTTGGTTTTCATGCATACTGCTACTTTTTTTTTTTTTTTTTTTTTTTTTAATAGCTCTCATTCACCTCATCGGCGCATCCAATGTTGATGTGAAAAATGCAATGACTTTCAGTGGGAGTCTTGAAGACATGTTTGGGTACACTGTTCAACAGTATGAAAATGAGGAAGGAAAATGGTAAGCTGCTATTCTTAAGTTTAAACTCCAAATTATCAGATATTCAGTGACTCAAGTTCTGTGCTGTGTTTCTAAATGCGCCCAATATTTAAGCAGGATCTCTTTCTGTCAGTCTTCATCAGGTTTCTTAAACTGATGAACCGCCATAGAGAAGCATGCAGAGTTCGGGTGAAAAAGATCCGAGGCAAAATTTATGTCTTTCATGATTTCCTCAAAGACAGAAATGAGTTCATAAATTGGGTAAATTCTCTCCTTGCAAGAGCTGAGCTTTATGTTTTGTCTGAGCCCTCTTTTCTCCATTTACCAAGTGAAATAATTGTTAATCTTTTCCAATATTAATGTATCACAAGTGAAATTGCTCCTGCTGTACCTAACCTATTTTACATATCTTTTCCTAAAGTGTTCTGTCAGTGGTTATCTGAGCTGAGTTTCTGGTGTCAGTGGTGAGAAGGTTTCTCTGTCAAAATGTTTAGTAATTCAATTCCTAGCTTCTCTTTTGGAGGCCTAATTGTATCTCTCAGTTGGTAATATACTGTCATTTGGGACTTGGAGCTGCCTTCTTCACCTGCCGTTTCCTTGTTATAATTCTGGTGAATTATAAATTTCATTTTGATGTGCTTACTGTTATCATTACTTGTCAGTCTTTTGATAAGCAGTTTATGCTCTCATAAGAACTAACATCACAAGCAAATCATGGGGTTGGAGGACTGAAATAGCAATTGAATGGTGAAAGGTTTGGGAACCCTGAGGTCTGCATTGTTGTTAGCTGATTTCTCTGTTTTTCCACGAGCTTTGCCAGCAATCTGACATTCTTGATAAACCCCAGGGACTCCTACTGGCAGCCTGGGACAAAGGACATGTGGCTGCTTAACAGCCATGCTGCTCCCCAGTGCCTCAGTGGATCCTTTCTTCAGGCACCAGGCCTGCTCAGTTCTGAGAGTCTGCCCAGCATGGGAAGTGCTCACTGAAACGAAATCGCAAAGCCTGCTTTTGAAAATGCTATTTCTTGACTGTCTTTGTTGCAGGATGTTTAAATACCAATCTGCATTCAGATACTGAAAGACAAATAATGACCCTTTTTGAGTTAATTTAGGCTTTTTAGGAAATGGCGTCCGTTCTAGGAGCAGGTATTTTGTACAGTAAGTAATATTGCCGCAGACTGTCCTGAAATCTTGTACATGCAAAAGCTATATGAGCCAGAAGTTACTACTCTCCCATTGGCTGAAGGAAGACCACAGTCTAAGCCAATGAGTGTCAGCACCTCTGAACATTCAACTCCCGAGTTGCTGTTGAGTTTTCAAGCTTTCAGCTTCCTGCAGTGTAACAACATACTGAGCAAGAAAGCTGCAGGCCGGTAGTTTAAACATAAAAAACTTTAGTGGTGCTTTGTCAAGTGCTATAACTCTACCTAGATACGCCAGGTAGAGTTTTTCAATGGAAACAGATGTTCTTAAAACCTGATTGCACTTGTTTCTCAAAGAAAAAGTAGAGTCCACTGGGCCAACACATAAAGTGGCTTTTCAAACCACTTAACTCAATTCACGGGGCTCTTCTTTTATTTTTTTTTTCTGAAAAAAAAAAAGCACAACATGTGGACATAGTCCTACTGAGATTGATCACCTCTTGTCAAGCATGCTTAGCTTTTCTGCAGTTAAATGGAAGTCAGAGATGCACTGGAGGTTGTTGTGCATGCTTCTAAGTTTTGGTGTATGCTGTAATGTACTTTTTTCAGCTTGAAAGATCAGTCAGATCCAATATGTGCTCAGGCCTTTTAATTTGCTTTTAAATATTAAAAAATCTTACTGGATCACAGTGAGCTCTTTCAGTACATTCATTTGGAAGCTGGATGATGTACTGGGTTTAAATTCTCTTTCAGCTTCTTTTTAAAATCCTTAGACAACGTCTTACCTGTATTTTGTAGTTGGTTCAAGTATCTTCTGCCTGGAATCATTAATCTATGATTAAAAGCAAAATTAGTTCTCACAGTAACTATTCATAATCACCTAAGTGTCCAGGAGCAAATCTTACATATCTATTACTCTTAATGGCAGGGCTTCCGTTTCCATCATCTGCTGTGATTCCATTTTAACTTGAATTCTTCCTTTCACTTAATGGAGTCAGCCATTCACTGGGTAGCATGGCTGACAAAGATGTGAGAACAAAAACAGCATCCATCTCTAAAAAGTATTTTCTGCTGAAACACTGAATCTAGGAGTGAATGTTAATTTTTAGTGCTTACAAAATATTATGCAACAATAGAGATTTTTGATCATATAATATTCTTTTTTTTTTTAAATCGCACAGAATAAAAGCCATCTATGATGTATTTTGAACTGCTGACTCACATTCTGTCTGCTTGGTGCCTGAGAGCCTCCCCTTTTGAATTTGATCCCTGCTCAGCACTGAAATTTTTCTCCTAAAAATATATCAACAATCAAGAATGATGCAAATAAAACATATTTTTCCTTCTGTACTTCTCACAATGTGTTTCATCCACCCACTGATATTATATAAATATATATTTGGTATGTGTAAATATTTCCTTTCCATGTCCCTTTTTAAAAAGGAAACAGAAGAGCTTCTGAACGTGTCTGAATGAGCAATATTAGGTATTTTTCTTATTTTCCATCCTGTATTCTTTGTGAAGAGCTTGCTGCAGGTGTGTTCTGTATGTAAATTTTATTTGCCTATTTTCATGCATTTAGTGGAAGATGAAATTTCTGATAACATATTTAATTTGCAGGGTACTTATCGGTTCTCCATTAGTTGGTCAACCTGAGAAAAGAACAGGAGATGTGTACAAATGCCCTGTAGGAAGAGACAACCAATCCCCCTGCATAAAGCTGAATTTACCAGGTATGAGAGCAAATGAAGCTGATATGTGGAGGTCTGAATCTTAAGATATTTTTATTTAAGAAATAAGTGTTAAGGTTATTTTTATAAAGAAAATTTACTTTTGACTCCAGAAGTAAATGTGAAGAAAGTTCTGTTTGTAATATCAAAAACATTTTTATTTTAAAGCTTCTCAATGCCCTTTGGAAAACATGCTTATACTTGTAGAATGGGCATTGGCTTTGTTATCCAAATATTGTTATGACTGGCACTGATTGACTGTGGTTTGGAAATTCTGGCAGAAAGACCACAGAGCATAGATTCATAGACCACCCTTTCCAAAGCTCCCTGGAGCCAATGAGAACCTTCCTATTGCCTATTCAGTAAGATTTTGGTAATCACCAAATACCAAGAGCCAGACTGAAGTACCTAAATAAGGTGCAGTCAAATATTCACCTGTTTTGTTGTCTTGTGTCAAGAGATATTCATTGCAGACAGAAAGAGATTTCCCCTTGAAATGAATTCTCCTAAATATGTCTGTCACCCTATTTTTTTTCATTCTTTTCCCTTGAAAATCTTAATGTCAGTAATGTAAAAATAAAAAAAAAAAAGTTAAAAAGTTGCAAACATAGAAGTTATAATTCATTTATAGCAAGACAAGGGAAATAAAAAGAATGTGTTCTATTTGATGAAACTGTGTGAACAATAATGTTTTGCTTTTATAGCGCTGTTATTTTTACTTTATTATTTTTGTAGTTAAAGAAAACTATTTGAGACAGCAATGCAGACAAATTTTCTGGGATAAAAGCCAGTCTCAAAATTTTTTTCTTGTTCATTGCGACTGAAAGAGGAGGATGAAGGGGTGCTAAAATATTTGATGGAATCAGTGTCAGCCTGTGTTTTATTTTAGAAGCTGGAAGCCCTATGGTAGCAGATATATACTTTAACATTTTGTTTTCACATTCTCAAATACTTAACATTTTAATCTATTTATAGACGCTACTTCAGTGCCTAACGTCATGGAAGTAAAAGAAAACATGACTCTTGGAACAACCTTAGTCACTAACCCGAAAGGAGGCTTTCTGGTAAGAAAGAACTTTTTGCCAATTTCAAAAGAAGTCTGTGTTTTCCTTAGGTACCATACCAAATATTTCACCCTTTTTCATCTTTTAAAGGCATGTGGACCGCTCTATGCTTATAAATGTGGGCGTTTGCATTACACAACTGGAGTCTGCTCCAATGTCAGCTCCACTTTTGAAACTGTGAAAGCGATTGCTCCATCTGTACAAGGTATGCATGCCACAGGAATTCTCTTGTGTGTCTGAAAATACAAAGTGCCAAATAAGATGAATGTATATACACAGGCATACCAAAAAGTACGAACTCCTTTCTTTAGCTAGTAGCATTACCAAGTTAAGTAAATGTTTTCATTGTCAGTATATAACCTAAATTCTTTCTAATTTTGGAGTTTATCTTCATATAAACAATTATTAGAGGGCTATGTAACATCCAAACACAATTGCTAAAAATAGTTGCTTATGTTTTTTACTTAAGGCCAAAAGACTCTTGTTAAACAATGACAGCATGTTGTTAAGACTTAATTCAAACCCTATTTAGTAATATAAAAATCTTAAAGGCCTGGTCCCTTAGAATATCAGAGAGGAATTGGTATTTAATAAGGCAGGTTCACCAGTAAATATTCCAGTTATGTGATCTTTTAATCCCATTCTTCAACATCAGTTTGCAAGAAAGTGCTTTGCTGTTCAAAGGAATACCAAGCCACATAAACTACCATTGAAAAGTTGTTGAATGACATTTTGCATCAAGCATGTCAGCTCAGACCTGCTATAGAGGGATATATTTTTATTAGTACATGGTAAAAGTAATTATTATAATTATAATAATTAGCTGCAATTATATATTTGAACCTTATTTGAATCAATTATTACATGGCCATCTGTGTTGCAGAGTGTAAAACCCAGTTGGATATCGTCATAGTCCTTGATGGGTCCAATAGCATTTATCCATGGGAGAGTGTCACAGCCTTCCTTAACAGTCTTCTGAGAAACATGGATATAGGTCCTCAGCAAACACAGGTAAAATAATAGACACTTTATTGTTGTTTAACTTGCAGGACAAAGAAAAAATTCATAAGAAATGAGAAAAGAGCATCATCTATGGAACCCTCTGTAATTATAAGACCATACTGCAATGGAGTGCAAGAACAAAGCAGCTGAAAACTACAGCTGAGTCTGTCTGTGCTGCTGAGTAGTGATGTCAGGGAGGCTCTCTCTTCCCTCGCTAATCAGGCTGCTTGAAGAAACCGATTTTCTAACTGAGTGACAAAAGTTAAGCATCTTAAGGAAGGCAGTTTGAGCTTTGTCCTTTCCTGCTTCCTTCCTTTTCACAGTCGCTTCTTGTCTTTATAGCACAAAGGACATTTCTGCTCCTCTAAGACAGACATTCGTAGTTCAGACCCTTGATTCTAAGATTTCTGGAGCAGTGTTCAAAATTTTGTGCTGTGGAGCACCAAGCATATATACTTGACATGACAATAGCAAGTGGCTTTAAAGCTGTATTTCATTAATGGCAGAAGCTTCATTTCTTCCTAAATAGGCCCAAATTCCCTCCTGCAGTAAATCAGAGTAGTTTCATCTGAAGCTACAACCAATTACCGCAGTTGAGGACATGGTATGTTTCACAGTGTTGTCAACAGAGTATGCAAAAAGCATTTGACCATAAAATGAGGAAGGGGCAAACATATTTTAACACAGAAAGTTTGATTGACAGGAACCTCCTGTCACTTGACCTTCTCTCTCCTCTGAAAGTAAAGGATTTTTTATGATCCTTTATGGTATTTGACGTGCAATAGGCCAAAAATCCTTTTGCTATTTCTCATTAACTCCTGCAGATGTAAAGGATGCAACTGTCCACAGATAATATCTCTATCATTTTCCAAGTTAATAGGATTAACATCCAAGTCCCCTATTGGCTGTGCTGAATGCAAGCTGGTAAATTGTTGCATATAAACTGTCACCTTTACAATTGTGCCCTGTTATTTTATACATGCCACTTTCCCAGATAGTGCAAGGAAGAGGGAAAAACACTGTCAGATGTAACAGAAGGGAAAAACATGTTTTTCATCCTTAAAGTGGTGATTACCGAAGTACACAGTGTCTTGGGAAAATACTTAAACTTCCGATTGCTGATCAGTGGCTGCATGAAAGTCATTACTACCTTGTGCACAAAGGGCTTCATGGGAAGAGTATGTAGGGCAGTCAATGATACTGTGCCCTCACCCTGTTCCTCACCTTGAGATTCAAATTTTTTTTACATTGCCACACCTCTTCTACTTGATTTTGGATTCCTGCTTTGTCCTGCACAAAATGTCCTCTTGCTGATCTCCTGCTCACGTTCCAGCAGTCAGCTATCTCCACCTGCAAAATCCATTCTTTCCAAGTTTTGGCATAGCTACCCTTTCATCTCACACGTATGCTTATTCACTCAAGATCATCAGCTTTGCCATCTGGTTACTAAAGAGCTGAAACATTTGAGAGACAGATAAGAATGGGAAAAGGGAGAGAAAGATTGAAAAAAGCGGAAATGGAAAGCAAATATTTAATGAAATTTGGGAGAACTTGTTACCTTTCCCCTCCCTTCCTCCTAAGAATTTTATCCTAGCTAGCCCTCTCCTTTCCTCCCCGCTCCCTATCTAAGAATGCACTCATAGCTACAGGCAGTAGGAAGTTTATTCTGCTTCTTCCACCCATGCTGTCTCATTTCTCAGAGGCTGCGTTTAAACTATTGTTGGATAGGAAAGAGGAGAAACAGCAGAGCAGGCTGGTTTCTTCTCCTTCATCACAAAATAGAACTAAATGAGCAGTTGTTTACTTTCTCAGTTTTAACCATTTTTTCCCGTGTTCATTTTCTTAGGATTTTTGAGCTCATTGAAATCCAGTGTACTTTCACTTCAAATTGTTTTCTTCTCATTCAGGAAAGGAATGAGGTGATTACAGAATGGCTTCTTAGCTTGGGTGTGACTTGTTCAAAACTATGTTTTGATTACCGACTTAGAAGAATTATTTTCCACTCTAATTTACCCTGTGCATGAACAATAGCCATTAGGGTTATTGTAAGTCAGAACAGAAATTCCTCAGTATCCCATTTGACATTTGAAAATGAAAGCTAGAAGATTCAGATGCAGAAAGAGAAATTCGCTATAATATTTTTCAGAAATGCTTCCTTCCTTTCCTGTTTTCCCTTCTCTGAAAAATAATGCCTTATTGATAGTTAACTACATATCCCAAGCTTAGGGATAGAAGTTGTAAAGAAAACATTACAACAGAGAAGAGGAAATGGAATATGGATTAAATGAGAAAAATAATGTGTGGACAAAAATAAAACCTCTGCCTTATTCCACATTTTAATACAACTGCAAAGAAATAGCTTTTTTATTTTTCTCTTTTAAGTTCTATGGAGACAACTTTTTTTTTAATATGAGAATGCACTTTTTCAATCTTTTGTATGTGAACAGCCTTCTCATAGAAGGATATTTAAAAAATACTTCGATATGCTCAATTCTAACTTCATAGCTCTACTGTAATGGCACTCAGAAATTTTAAAACATGTTTTTTTTTCTCCATTAACACATAAGATAGCCAGCCTTAAGTATTTGGCCTGAACCTTATTATGTCCATTAGGATTGTATCAGTGGACTAATAAATCATGTCATGTCATATCTCATATCCAGAAGAACAGAAGTGTTTTAAAGAAGCATCCAAAAAAAAAAAAAAAAAGAGTAGAGAAAGATACCTTCAGTGGCTTAAAGGTAATTTGTGTCTGACTCCTTTTGAGCATTGCAGACCAAACAAATTGTAGCTGGGTTTGGCTGTACTTCCCACATCTCTCTGATGTGAATCCCATCACGTAATTTCCATGTACAACATGGTTTAGTAATTGATTAGAAAAGCCAGACTATTCTCTCCAAAAAGGAGGCTGCATTCACTTACAGAAGGAACAACAGGAAGTTACTGTCGTTCAGAATGTTTTGTCCCAAAGTAGAACAATTTTTTCATTTACCTGTTCTCTCTTGCAACGCCTTTTTCATAGGAACTGGAGACAATTGAAGAATTATTTCCTTGTATAATAAAAGATCTATGGTATGCTAGGGTACAAAACTTAGACTTAAGAATTAAAAAGATATTCAGTAGATTATGGTCAGTGTTGGGAAAAATCAGTTTTTTCTGAAGTGGAGCAGAATTCATGTTCATCAGCATAACGCTACTGCATTTTCCAGATTTAAACTGATTTGTTCATTTAAATTAGATTGCTGAAGCTATGCAGTTTGAAAATGTTTATTATCACATAACAGTATGTTTGCACTGCACTGGTATTTCATCAGTGGTTTTCTATTAGATTCAAACTTTCATCACCATCTCATACAATAAAATTCTAATTTTAAAACTTGAACTTTAATTTATGATCCTGCAGGAGACCAGGACATGCATGCAACTGTTCTGTTGATTCTGAGAAATCATGTTATGTTTTGTGAGGTGTGGCTCATTGCTTATGCCATGAAAGACGTAGAACGTGATGACTAGTGTTTTCAACACTACGGCTAAGGAAGGGTCTCACAGAACAATTATATCCCACAAGATAACCACATGCCCCTTTTCCTTCCTGATTTACAAGCTATGCAACACAGCACAGTTCTCCAGACTCAGATGTTCTTCCTATTCACTTCCTGAGAAGGAAATGCTCAAAATATTTACTTGCTGTGATCATGTACAGTGCTTCCTCTCAAGTAGGAAATGAGACAAGTCAGTGTCTTTTTTAGAAAAAAGACAACATCAGCATGAGTCTCTAGAACAGTGAAAGATGGGCAGATACTTATTATCCTGATCTTGACAGAAGTCAGTGGTCAGTTTAACTCTTGATGTCAATAAAATCCTCAGTGAAGGAGTCTGAATCCACAGAAGCAGTCTCACTGACAAACAGAAGTCTCTTGCTGCATTTATTGTGCATGGTTCTAAAATAATTGAGGCATTCCTTCTGATCCAGAAGGCCAAACATGACAAAAACCTGTTGTTTTTCATCAGTCAATAGTAATCTTTTTAAATGATCAGCAGCATCCTTTTCAGATTAGGTTATATGAAGGAGACTAATAACTTGCTAATAATCATTAGCAAAATAAAATAATTATTAGTTTGTTGGCTGCTACCACAAAAACAAAATCAAAAAAAAAAAAGAAGAAGAAGAAAGAAAATTCAGTCATGAATGCAGTATTATCTACAGAACAGAAACAATTACAGCATGTTGTTTCAGTGTCATTTTCACAAATAGATACCACAAAACAGTTGCCTTAGAGAGAAACAGTTAAAATGACTCAGATGGGATAGATTTTGTGTTACACTTCTGTAATTTTATGTAGGTAGCGTTTAAATCTATTCTACAAATCTCCCTTTTTGTTTAAATATAAGCAATGAAAGCCAGCAATCAAACATTGTGCCTGGTCTGAGAGGCTATCAAAGTCCCTCAGAAAACACTTACAAAGCAATAGCAAAGGACGTACTAAGCCACCTCTAAGATAATGTGATGCTTAGTATCTACATGCTAGAGTGCTTTTAAAAATAGATGAGTGAGACATAAATGTGCCATGTAATACTGCATTATCCTAAATAATACCTATAAATTGTCATATGTAACATAAAATTGAAATATGCTAATGGAACATTGTGTGGATTCTTCTCAGTAAAAGCTGTCAAGTACCTGCCAAAACATTAAAAGTGACAGAAATGAATGAGGGAGTTTAATTAGTATTTAAGGATATTGCTTATCTTCCTTTCATTTTACATTTTGTTTTTGCAGCAGGTTCCCTCAAGCGTTTGTGTTTGTTTTCAGTCCAAGGTGGCTGCATTTTTTTGAGTCGCTCCCTTATTCCAGGAGCTGCCATTTTGTATTCTTTCCTCTGGCACTTCTCAGGGGTATTACTATGGTTTTCCTTCTTTTGTGATAATGGTTATGCTCTTCTGCCTTCATAAAGTTACGTTTGCTTAGGTCTTCCTCTCAACCCCAATGACCTAAATTTATCAACAGAGCGTTGTTTCTATGCTGTGTGTAAAGTAAATAGTCTATTGATTTATAGATAGATTTATGTTTGGACAGAATTAGGAGTTGTATGTGAAGTACAGCCTCATATTCTTTAAAGAAATCCCTTTGAAAACTTGTGACTGCTTGTTAGGGTGTTGAGTACCTTCTCATGGAAGTGAGCAGATCTGCATTTCAGATGACCCTGTGTCAGGAAGAACAAGGAGTTGAGCTTGCATTTTACTTTGTTCCTATTTGTAATAAAGAAACAACTTAAAAACCTGGAAAGATTTCATTGACATTAACTGTTTTCCAGTTTCTGTTTCTCAAATGCTTCATATTTGGGGAAAAGACATATTTTCTTTCCTGGCTTTAGGTACAGATGAGCATTTACCTCACTGCAAGAGATGCAGCTACTTTCTTTAATGGTGGTTGATTTTTAGTATGAATCGTGTGTTTCAGGTTGGAATTGTCCAGTATGGGCAGACTGTAGTCCATGAATTTTACCTGAATACCTACTCAACAACAGAAGAAGTGATGGCTGCAGCCCTGAGAATACGTCAGAGGGGTGGCACACAAACTATGACAGCCCTTGGAATAGATACAGCAAGGTAAGTAATATCAAAAATAGGATGTGACTGACTTCATTTAGCTAGATAAATGAGATTTAAGGTGAGGCTGGATAAAAAAGCTGTCCAACCTCCATGACAGTTACATGTAGCACACTGAAAAGCCAGCTGTTTCTTGAATGAAGGAAATGGGAAAGAGAAAACAAGTGGAATAAGTTTGCAGTCCTTAGGAAAGGCAATTGAAGGACTTGGGTATCCATATAGGTTAGGTAGGAACTGTATATGCAGAGGGATAGAGTTTTTCAGAGGAAATAGGAAAAAAATGGAAATTAATTTCTTTCTTCTGAAGTTAAGATTATTATGGGATTTAACTCCACATTTGTCAGCAAGTCTAGGAATTTTATGTCAGAGGTCTTTAAATCTTTTAGAGCGTTGGGAAAATAAAAACTCATAGAATCTTAGAATGGTTTGGGTTAGAGAGTTCTTTAAAGACCATCTAATTCCAGCGTCGCTGCCTTGGTCAGGAGTGCCTTTATCTAGATCAGGTTGCCCAAAGCTCCATTCAGCCTGGCCTTGAACACTGCCAGTGTTGAGGCATCCAAGCTTCTCTGGGCAGCCTGTTCCATCCAGCACTTCACCATTCTTACAGTGAAGAATTACTTCCTTAGATTTAATCAAAATTTGTCCTGTTTTGTTTTAAAACCATCCTACCTTGTCCTGCTGCTATACTCCCTTCAAAAAAAAATTAATTTAGATTTAAAAAAAAATAAAAAAAAAATAAAGTCCCTCCCAGTCTACCCTGTAGACTCCCTTTAAGCAATGAAAGACAGATGAGGTCTCCTGGAGCCTGTTCTCAAGACTGAAGAATTCCAGCTGCCTCAGCCTGTCTTCATAGAAGAGGTACTCCCGCCCTCTGATCATCCTTGTGATCCTCCTCTGGATCTCCTTTAACCCCCTAGGTGGGTCACCTGGTCATAGAAGGAGATCGGGTTGGTCAGGCAGAACCTGTTTTATATGATTCCATGCTGGCGAGACCTGATGCCCTGATTGTCATGCACATGCTGTGTGATTAGACTCTGAGATGGCGTTAGCACAAAAGATTTCCCAAGAATGAACTGTATTCATACTCACAAGTATAACAAAGATAACAATGATCTGCATTGCTAAGCCTTTCATATTTTTTCCCTTTTCTCCTACTTCTAGCATAACGGTTTAACTAGTCCATGACATAGCATGTCTCCCTTTCCAAATATTCTTCTTGTTTAAATCTGCAACATCTTACTGATTAACTATTTAAGTATCTGATACGTTGATGCTATGTCTTAAACCCAACAACGTTGTTACTTTTTCACAAGTAATATTAAAGGAATACTTAGTTAAAAGTAGGGATTCAATAGAGCCCAAGCAAGTTCATGCAGAATTAATTAGGAAATACTGAGAAAGTGTATGTGGTTCAGAAAGTCTCTGTGCACCACAAACCGTCACAGGCTTGTATGTACAGGAAGTATCAACAAAGTTTCCCCAGCTTGCAGTCCCTCCTAACTTCCATTTTTGGTTGTCATCTGAGATGAATCTTAGCTTTTATTCATGTGGGCAGTCTTCAGTGATACTTTTCTAAAAAGAGGAAGCCTTGCTTCCATCTTCTCTAGAACCCTAATCCACCCTTTACTTTTATGCTTCCATGCAGAACCATGTCATGCCCAGCCTGCATGAACACCCCCTCAGTTTTCCTTTCCCCATCTGTGGTATTCATTGAGTCACCCATGCCTGCCATCGCTCACTGAGAGCTTACTTCCACATCTACAACATCCTGTTCTGCTGTAGATGCGTGCTGGTAACTGAAGAAATACTTTTGGCCACTGAAAATGCTGCTTTAGTATAGAAATAGATTTTTTTAAGATGTGGATTTTGGGGGAGGGGTTTTGAATTGACGTCATGTTTTATTTTTTAAGCTGCCAAAACTGTTTTTAAAGTTTATTCGGTTAGTAAAATTATTACTCACTATCCAACATTGTGCTTTTCGCCTGTCACAGTTGAAAGAATCCTTGTGAAACTCTGACTGTAAACTGTCATCTAAATTCCAATTGGTCTTATTTGTACTTGTTCCTGGATTTCTTTTTTCCTGTATTCTAGGTAATGCAAAGTATTTTATATCAGAGTTGACTAAGCAAAAATGATGCGTGTGCTAAATGTTGACTTTGCTTTTTTCAAACCCTTTCCTTTAGGGAAGAGGCATTTACTGAGGCTCATGGTGCACGGAGAGGAGTACAGAAAGTAATGGTTATTGTGACTGATGGGGAATCACATGACAACTACAGATTACAAGATGTGATTGATAAATGTGAAGATGAAAACATTCAGAGATTTGCAATTGCTGTAAGTGAATAGTAATGGGAATAGAAGTAGGAGTCTGAAAAGTGTTTCACCTTTTAAATGTACATCTAAAATGTTTATGTCACAGAATCTTTATGGAAATATAATCATTTCAGAGCTTTACCAAAAAAAACCCAATAATAATAACATTTTACCTTTGTTTTCTGATATTAAAACATGTAAGAAAAAATTATCTGACAGGGTTTTGCTTTGGTTGTTTTTTTGTGTGTGGTTTTTGTTGGTTTTTTTTTGTTTGCTTGGTGGTTGGTTTTTTTTGGTTTTTTTTTTGTTGTTGTTCTTCATTTGTTTTGTCTTGGTTTTTCTATGAAGATAAAGGAGATAAAGAGTTTGAGAGGCAGTATAAAATATAATCCTTTTTCTTAGAGGGAATAGTGAACAGAGCAGATTAGTTCAAATCTTTTGAACAGTTTGTACAGACATGTTATCCACTTAGAAACAAACAATAAGAGCAAAGGTGTGTTATGGATGCACTGTATGCTGGGATACTGAAGTTGTCATTTTCATGTTGAGGAATCTCAGTAGCTGAATGAGAGGTTGAATATGATGGAAGCTAACTCATATGGAGTGTTACCGAAAAATTGATAGATTTGGTGTAACCTCTGCTATATTTGTATATTCTGTGCTGGAATCATCTGTTTTTTTCTCATTAACTTTTAAGATACATTGAATTGTCTCTGTTCCTGTCTCTCTCCCTCTTTTTTTTTTCCTTGTAGGAACAACCTGTCTTATTAAATCTCTGGTTCTGAGTACAGACTAAATAATATCAAGCACCAAAAACTGATGAAGTACAGATTTTTTATTTCCCCTTCATACATTAAAGAATGACCCCTGAATGCACTGTTAACCAGATGACAAAGCTTTCTTTACTTGCATGAGTATCCATACAGTGACATAATAGGGAATCAAACATTTTCAATAAAGTAGTTTTCTTTAAATTAAATAAAATCATAGAACTGACGATTAGTTACATATGGGTGGTGTTTTCAATACTTGCATTTATAAAGCTAGAGAGCACTGAAGAAAAATGTCCTTGCTGATTTTTCAGTAATTTTTAGCTAAAATCTCTGTCTAAAAACAAATTTGAATTGCTTCAGTGTCCAGAACACTGAAATCTGTTTCAGGTTTCCTTCTCAAAGCAACAAAGTGCACAGATTTATTTTTTATTCCCCCAGGAAAAATAAGCGTTGGTCAAGGAATTGGAAAAATTAGGCTGTTAATTCTGAGGCACCTTGAATTTTTTACAGCAGCAGTTTTTTTTCCCAAAACTATTAGCCAAATCTGAAGTATTGTACCGTCATACTGAATGCAATGTCATGTTTACAGGACAAAGTTATACCTTTCAAAAACTAACTATCCTGTTCCTAAATAAGTATGTCCTTAATTGTTATATATTGTGTTGTAAGAAGAATTGGTGGTGCATATTTAGAAGTCAGTACAATTACATATTCTGTCTGGGACAGGTTTCTTTTTGTTTGTTTGTTTTCTAAATTAAGGTCTATGTCAACAAATCATAAAAATTTTGTGAAGAAAAGATGAAAGCAGCAATTGAGGATAATATATATTACACCATATGGTTGCTTTCCTTGCTGTTATTGGTGCTTGCAGAAAAAAAAGAAAAAATTGAGCTATCAGAGAGTTCTGTTCTAGTTACAAAACAATGGCTTCTATTCAACAAAGGCTATAAATCTGAGGGAGGTTTTAATAGAACAACGAATTTTACATACGATTTTCCAGTATTTTCTGACAACCTTCCTAAAAGATATCTTTTAAAAATAGGATTTAAAACATAACCTTGATTCTCTTTTTTTAATTCTCTTTAGATTCTTGGCAGCTATAGCAGAGGAAATTTAAGTACTGAGAAATTTGTAGAGGAAATAAAATCAATTGCCAGTAAGCCTACTGAAAAGCATTTCTTCAATGTCTCAGATGAATTGGCTCTTGTAACTATTGTTGAAGCACTTGGAGAGAGAATATTTGCCCTTGAAGGTAGGACATTATTTAAAATTTTACGTTATGCCTGCATTACTGCTGAGGCAAACACAAGACCACTTGCTTTTATCTTCCTTTTCAGTCTATTACGCTGCATGAAATGTGTTATGCAAGTATTTTTTCAGCTGATCATAAAGATATTTTACAGTACACATCAAAAACATAGATAATAATTTGAATTATGTTCAGATGGATTAGAGCAGATGGAGACAGTAGCCTAGAAGGATAAGAAGGGTCACTATAGTAACCATAACCATTTTACCCCTCGGTGAACTTGAACTCGCCTTCTCTTATGTAAAAGAGTGTTGCAAGAGTGTGTCCTAGACTGCCCCATGGTCATGTGTTTGTCTGCCTTTGCCTTTAAATTCTCTTTATGGTTAGTTATTAACTACATTATATTAGTTTGCTGTACAAGTTAATGTGAATTTTGTATATAGAGTTGGCAAGATATATTTTTTCCTTTGGAAATGTTTGTGATTGTCAGATTTTAGCAGAGAAAAGTTATCTCTTAATGTCTTCTCACATTCTCCATCCAAATTAGGCAACACCATCCAACTCTGTTTCAAGTACAGTGCTGGTAATAGAAGACAAGTTTATTAGTTATAAATTACAGTGACCAACTCTGAAGGGCTTAGTGTCATACAAAGACAACATCCATCTGTTTGGGCTTATTTTTTTCAACATTCCAGCTTTCCAAGTAGCTAGAATTGTGTAGTTTATAGCTGGAACAAAAGATAATGTTGAGTTGAATGTCAAAAAAAGAAAAAAATACAAATATGAGAGATTACTTTTAAGGTCTTTACATTTGAGTTAATGTTTCTTAGACATTTAGGTATGTTTGTAGTGTATCATTTAGTGTGAGTTAAATGTTTCTATCCTCAGTTGATTGCTACTAAATATATATTTTTTTCCATTTTGTATGTTCTCATTTTTTCCCTTTCTGAAGGATTTTGTTTCCTCACATATAAAACAAATGTACTTGAGACTAATTTAACTCTCTGAAGACCTAAGTTTAGCTTACTGAAGCTTACTCAGTACTTTAAAGATCAGGGAATAGAAGCTCATTTGTTAAGTTTATAGGAAGAATACACTTTATTTTTTTTTTTATAGGAAGAATACACTTTCAGTTACAAAACAGTTATTCAAAGAGAAGTTGAGAACTTAGCCATGAGTTTTTGAGACATGAAAAAAATGATTGTCTTTTATTATTAGAATGGAATCTGTTAATCACCCCCATTATATATAATGTAATTTTAATGAAAAAGTGATAAACTGCTTTATTGGTCCATGGCAGGACAAAGGACATAAGACACAGGAACACTGAGTTTCTGGACATCAATACACTTTGAGTACTCGGATTCAAGGATTCACAGTATAATACAACCCGCTGAACAACCAGATGTAACCAGAAGAGACAGTGTAATTTTGTTATGCTCCACCTTGTCCCTTTCAGCAGTCTGTAGTTATCGGGTAGTGCCTAACTACCACATGGAACCCCAGCCTATGCAAATAGCAGAGTAAACTGTGCTGGCCTCAACTTCCTGTTGATGAGAGAATGCTTTCTTTAGCATGCTCTAGCCCTTCCACTGGCATTAGTATTTAGTAAATTAAATTGGTAAAGAAAAGACAAAACATTTAAACAAGTTTTGTGCTCTAATGGTACAATTGCGGTTATGTAGATGAAGAGAAAGCTAACAATGTGATTGAATAATAGAAATGGGATCTGTTTGTATAATAAATAGGTCTTCTTCAGTAATGTGGTATTTTCAGCATATTTCAGCATTCCTCTTCTAAGTATCAGCAGGTTCTGCAGTATTCCTTGAATTCAGTTTTAATTTTCTGCAAAATATATAGAGGCAAATATCTGCTTCTTGAATATTACAACATTTTATTCAGAATAAATTTATAAACTATTAGTATTCTTGTGCTTTGATATAGTTTTGCCATATTTTCAAATTTTGTTTCAGATAGACTTGGCTGTATTACAAAAAAATACATATCTAAACATCAAGACAAAAGGTTAAAAATTGGTTTCTTTAAGCCCATACAAGTTCTAGATAACTTCACACCCAAAAGCCTCTTTGATTTCCAGATCTTCACTAGGTTCCAACATTTGAGGCCACTGTGAAATGGAACAATTTCACAACACCCCCTCCCCCACCTGCAGAAGTCTCAGAAATTGCTTCCTCTGTCTGCAAGGCAAACTAGAGTGGAAACTAAGATGAGATCTTAGCTTTATACCAAACTGAATGATGAGACTCAGTCATTAAGAGTTTCAATGAGTTTGTAAGACTGGAGCTAGGAGATGCTATAAGCCCATTTTTGTGATTGTTTAGGCATGGTTTCCTGCTCCACCCAAAGCATTGCAGGAACAATTCTAGGTTTGCAACTCTGTCCATGGATACATTGCAGTGAATGAGAATAAAAGTAGATTAATTCTGTCCCTCACATTGTCCCTTGGGACAATGTAGTTCATTGGATGTGTGCATTGTGTTAACCGTATACAATGTAGCTGAATTAATTTTGGTATGTAATTGGAGGTCAGAGGAAACTTGATTCATGAAATTCTGTATCTGAATGTGCTTCAAGTCTTAATCTAAATAGCCTTCTGCTAGCGTAGGAGTACATTTGATATTTTTCCTCTTGTAGATTTCTTGTTTTTGTTTTGTTTTCTTTGTCTTAAAAATACTGCAAAGGAAAATTTGGAGAGAGCTGAGTAATGAAATCCAACAAAAACTCACACTTGACAGCCAGTGGATTTTTACACATAATCTTTTTCATATGCCTCTGTGTCTCATGGCATGTACTTCTCATTTTAACAGCATTTTTATTTTTTATCCAATCTGTAGGCAGGCACAAATGTTTTTTCACAAAACATCCTTTATTAGATGCTTGGCAGTTTGAAACTCAATGGAAAGTTAGAGTGGGGGCCGAAGCAGAATTCAGAAGTGCACATACTGACAGTACTAGCATTGTCTTCTGCTTGAAGCTATGAGAGTCCTGTCTTTCTCAGCTCATTTACAAGTACCCTTTGTTGCGTGATCAATGCTGTCACTGAAAAATATTGTTTATCAGCAAATGGGCAACTTAAAATCTTTATACTAAAATAGAACCAAATTTTTCTCAGACTTAGCAAAGCAGCTACATCTTGTGAAACACACTGGCCCATGTTTGTATGTTGAACATTTTGTGTTTGAGATCATGTCTGCTTACTATAGCTAGTCGTAAATCCCAGCAATTAGCAAAGACATACATGAGTGAGCAGTCTTTGTGGTTCAGCTGCTGAGTAGCAGAAGTTCAGTATTAGTAGTCCTGATGCCTGAAATTTGTGCAGCCGTATCTTGCTATGCCTCAGTCTCATTCACTCTGTTTGAGGTTTGCCTCAGTGCTCAACTGGCAGCAAATTATCAGTTCTTCTTGGACAAGCCTCAGAACACATCATAGTTCCTTTCTGATGCCTGTTACCATGTCATACTCTCAAGAAGGAATCAATATGCAGAATATAATTACCTTATTTGTGATGCTTATGTACCTGAGAGCAAGGCCCCAGCTGAAGGCCTGCCAGTTTAGTATGCGGCTGAACTGACTACCTGAAAAGATATTGACAGTATAACTAAATCACGATACCTTTTTTATTCACTCACTTAAGAGAAAGAGAAACATTTTCATTTGAATTTCTGGGAAGAATTGTTGTTCCCAAGCCCTTCCCTAACACTTATGAATCTTGGATGGTTGAGATGTTCCTAATTTGTTTTTAACAAAGGTTCATACAAACATCAAATGTTTTTCATTTAAATTTCTACCAGCTGCCTACAAATTTTTAGTTGCTTGAATACGAGGCTGGGGTTACATGGATGTGTTTTATTGTTCGCTTAGCTCAAGTGGAAAATGGCTTAACCATATTAATCAAACATTCCAAACATATTTAACATCAGCCTGAGGTCAAATCTCAGTTTTAGCCCAGAAGTATTATTTGGACAAGTTTTGAGACATGATCTTAAAATGGAAATGGTTTCTTTCACTTAATGGTAGCATCTAACACAAATCTTAATTTCTGTATTTATTGTGAAAATCTGCTGCAAGTTATATTCACAAAATAGTCTTGTTAATTATGTTATCCTTTACTATCATGCAAGCATTTTCATTATATATCTTTTTGTGTTTAACAGCAACAACGGATCAGCAAGCAGCATCATTTGAAATGGAAATGTCACAGGCTGGTTTCAGTGCTCATTACTCCCAGGTAAACAAGCTGTCTGAAAAAAAAAAGTTAGTTTACAAAGTAGATTTTTGTTGGTAATGTCACAAATTTTGAATGAGCATTCAGAATTCTTTCTGCAGCCCTGCTACTTATTTGTTGTTGGATATTTCCACATTTTCTTTAATCCAGTATTCTGTAAAATATACATGAAAAACGATTTTAAACAATGGGAGAAAATAAGTGTCTTATTCACACTAATTCTAAATATGATGCTCCCATAGTATTTTTCTACCAGGGAAATATTCTATAATATGTTAACTGTAAAACTGTTCTCTATAAATATTAATATACAAATTGTTATTATACTGTATTGATGAAATTTAAACAGAAGATACGCATGTAATGACTATTTCTGCAATAGATATCATCTGAACTATTAGTAACACAAAACATTGTTAGCTCCATTAATATATTGAATACCTCAATTCTCAGGGGGTAAATACTTATGAAACGGGATGTGAAAATCCCTGGGAATATTTGTTAGTAGAAGAAATCACTTCCTGCAAATGTTACTTATTTTTGAAATTCAGAAAATTCCTCTGCTTGATGTACACAGATTAAAGGGAAATTTAGCATGAGATCAAAGAAACTGGAAAGAGTTACACTTTGAAGATGTGATAAAGTAGAGACAGTTGAAAAGAGCACAAAAGGAAAATAATTTAACTGAGCAGACTTTGAGTCAGACAAACTGACATCCATAGGAAAACCTTCTATACAGCTTTGTTTACAACTCAGCGTATCACTGGTAAAATAAAGAATAACAGACCTTCATCAGGATTTAACATAAATACTTCACTGCAGAAATACTCTGCATTCATTTTCACTGTGTGTTATGAGATTGTACATTATCCTTCAAATGCTGTACTTCACCTTACATACAGGCATTATCCTTATAGAGAACCTTGAGATTTCTAAGGTTATTTATTTGGTAGAGTGCATGTTTGAAGTTATCATAAAACTGAACTGCTGTCATCAGAGCTTGACTTCTGTAGTGGGTCCTCAGTTCTTTTGTGTTGACAGACTCAGCATATCTGATGTCTCTTTTATCAAGAAGACAGCATTCCTACCTTCCGGCAAAGCATTTCTCCTTGACAAAAGGTGCTTTTTAAATAAAAGTTCAGCAGAGCAGAGAAAATTTCATCTTTCTAAAAGTTCATCTTTGGACTGCATTTAGATGTACTTTCTGACTATCTTTGCCAAATCTCTTTCATCTTTCTATCTTGTGCGTCATGATGGGCTAAACTTGCAGGAGATACATTTTAATCTGTTACTTTTCCTGAATGGTTAATGTGGGTTTTTTTTAATTGTTTGTGTTTTTATCAAAGAGTGTGAGACGTCCTCTAATTTGGAGGCCATAGTATTGTAAGAAAAGCAAGACTAAATCTGATGTGCATACAGAAAGCATTGCCCAGCTAAGCACTGTGATGAAAAAAGGTTCACATACAGAATAGGCTTTTTGTTTTTCTCTACACAAGGATTGGGTTATGCTTGGAGCAGTTGGTGCATATGACTGGAATGGCACGGTGGTCATGGTGAAGGACAGTGATATTTCAATACCAAGTAATGACACTTTTCGTGACAGACATTCAGAAAAAAATGAACCCCTTGCAGCCTATCTAGGTAAGAAAATTAGCCCATATTGTAACATTTTTAATAAATGCTCTTGCAAGTCTTACTTACAAATATTCTCTATATCTTACATTCTAAGAGTCTGGGAAGTTTTATAATGTATATATATGGAAGTTTTATAATGTATACTATATGATTTTTTTTATTCTTTAAGAAGCAATCAATCAAAAAGTTAATCTGAACACTTGTAACCCTAATTATATCTGGACTTTTCTCCAATAAAGATCTCTAGTATGTTCAGATTCCTCTTGCACTCTTCTCAAGCTTTTCTCTGCCTTCATAAAAAGCTTTAGATAATTTCCATCTAAATCTTCTTTGCTTAAAATTAAGTTGTTTTCTATCACATGGTGAACAATATCAAGAGCTCAACACCATCCTCCTTATAATAATGTATTATATATTGACAAGAGATTGCTTTTCTTTTAGGCATTTCTACAAAAAGGCATCTCCATTGCCTTGTGCACTCCACTGGGTTCTTCTTTCTATACCTCCTGGCTCTCTCATACTTTCTCTCATTTCATCTACATCTTCACTAATGAAAAGTCACCAAAAGAATTATTTAATCTTTTCCCCTAAACACATTTTTTCTTTATTTACAGACTTACATTAACTTCTTAATATCTCCAGTTCAGACCTATTCTCCAGAATACTTGCAATTTTACTACAGTTTTTATTATCTACAAATTTTGTCTTCACTCAAATTGTTAAACTGTCATGAATACAAAAGAGTGATTGCTTCAAAATGCTCCCAGAACATTTTGACCAGCGTCAGACCAGGACACTATCAATTTGACAGCCAGTGACAACTGTTCTTTTCAACCAGCTATTGTGATCAGTGGTTCTGTGTCTGGGTAGAGGTCTGTCGCAAGCTGTGTCTGTCGGTGGTCAGTCTTCAACGTCTTTATGACACAAATGATGGCATCATGTGCACCCTCAGCAAGTTTGCAGACGATACCAAGCTGAGTGATGTGGTTGATACAATGGAGGGAAGAGAAGCCATTCAAAAGGACCTGGACTGGCTGGAGAAGTGGGCCCATGAGAACCTAGTGAGGTTCAACAAGGCCAAGTGCAAGGTGCTACACTTGGGCCAGGGCAGTCACAGGTATTAATACAGACTCAGGAAAGAACACCTTGAGAGCAACCCTGCAGAGAAGGGGGTCCTGGTGGATGAGAAGCCAGACATGAGCCAGCAGTGTGCGCATGCAGCCCAGAAAGCCAATTATATCCTGGGCTGCATTTTAAAAGGGGTGACTAACAGGGAGAGGGAGGTGATTGTCCCCCTCTGCTCAGCTCTTGTGAGACCCCATCTTTCTTTGCTAGAAAAATGGACTAGATCCCCATCCAGGCATGGGGTCCCCAGCACAGGAAAGATACAGAGCTCATGGAATGGGTCCAGAGGAGGGCTACTGGGATGATCAAAAGGCTGGAGAATCTCTCCTGTGAAGAAAGGCTGAGGGAACTGGGCTTGTTTGGCTTGGAGAAGGGAAGGCTCCAGGGAGACCTCATTGTGGACTACCAGTATTTGAAGGGAGCATGTGAACAGGAGGGGGAACAACTCTTTACATGGGTAGATAGCAATAGGACAAGGAGGAATGGTTTTAAACTAACACACAGGAGATTCAGATTAGATATTAGGAGGAAGCTTTTCACACAGAGGGCCGTGACACACTGAAACAGGTTGCCCAAGCAGGTTGTGGATGCCCCATCCCTGGAGGCATTCAAGACCAGGCTGGATGTGGCTCTGGTCAGCCATCTGGTGGCTGACGACCCTGCACATAGCAGGGGGGTTGAAACCAGATGGTCTTTGATGTCCTTTTCAACCCAAGCCATTCTGTGTTTCTATGATGATGATTCTATTTCACTTCTACCATCATCCTCTTGCTCTCCCTAAGGATAGAAAACTGTAAATTATAAAAATTCTGCTAAAGTTTAGACTTACCATCCTGTGAACAAGTTTGATGACACACTGATGCTCATGACTCTGAGCCTGTAGACAAATGTACCTTCAACCCTTTCATTTGACTCTGTTATTGTTCTTTAATATAATTAAGAGTAAGCATCTGTTTGTAGAGCCATGCTTTGAAAGCATTTGAATTACAGCAAGTATTTCTGGTGCATTCTGTGTGTATTGCATCACAAATTCTTTTCTGCTTCGTAGGCTATACTGTAAATTCAGCCTCGACACCTGGAGGTGTGCTCTACATAGCAGGGCAGCCACGATACAATCATACTGGTCAAGTCATCATTTATAAAATGGAAGGAAGAGAAGTGCAAGTACTTCAGAGGTTAAAAGGAGAACAAGTAAGTATGCATTCATGATTGATTAACATATGAGATGAATATAGCACGACAAATAGAAATAATGACTTCAAATGAGAAAACTCTATTGTAGAAGAACGAAATAGAACTGTAAGTTATAATCAGAAAGATTACAGGATCAGAAACAAAAGTTAGGTAAATGCTCTGGTCTATTATGTAGCAGGAAGTAAAGCAGTCAGAGACTCTTGGAAATGTGGGGTAAACCTTTGCTGATGTGAAAGTGGTTACAGCCATTTCTGGACTGGCAATTTTTTATCCACTGCCTAGAAAAGAAGTTATTGGCAAGAAGCAGATGTGATAAGCAACATTCTGTGGGGGAGAATCAGTTGGTATAGCATGAAATACTGAATGGTTTATCATTATATAAAATAGCAGCTATTCCTTCAGGAAAAAAATAACATGTAATTACTTAATTAGAGAAGGTACTATAATGTCATGCTTAAACAAGTTGAAAGACCTGCTGACTCTAGTTCTTTGCAATACTGCAAAGATTGCAGTACAATCTTTGATCAGGACAAATCAGGTTATGTGATTTTTGCCTTCTGTAGCTGATATCAGCATCTCAGCTAATAGAGACTTTTAGAGTCAATGAAGAAAAGCAAATGTTTTTAAGGTTTGAGTGATATGGCCTATCTGAGGCCAGTATCCAGCATAGAAAGGACCACTTTTCATGTTGAGTGTAAAGTGAACAAAGGGTGTCTAGCTTAGCTGAAGAGTAATGTTAGATTCAGCCCACACCTTGTGCCTTGACTATGAACATGTCACTTTGGAAACAGGTGGAACAAAGGAGAATGGTTTTAAACTAAAAGAGAGGATATTTAAGTTTGATACTGGGAAGGAGCTTTTTCACTCAGAAGGTGCTGAGGCACTGAAATAAGCTGCATTCAGGAGACATTCAAAGCTAGGTTGGATGGGGTCCTGGACAGTCTGATCATGTGGGTGGCACTCCTGCCCACAGCAGGAGGTTGTATCTGTGTGATCTTTAAGGTCCTTTCCAATCCAAATCATTCTACAATCCCACTTTTTTCCCTTGGCAAGCCTAAGATTGGTTGTCCTCTTTCTATTTATTACAGTTGTGACTAGTTCCCTAGGACAATTCTGTTTAAACTTTCTCTATTGAGAGGTGTCAGTCCCCTTAGCAAGTATAAATTTGGACAGAAAACAAGCTTCTAAGGCAAAGTGACCAGAAGGGTCTTCTAGATATCAAAATCTTCATAATGGTGACATAAGGTATTGTTGTAAGCAGCTGTAAAATAGATCTAGGAATCAGAATTGTTGCATGATGCTGCTGACTTTGCCTCTGATTTATACTTTTATGTTCCTGCAGATTGGCTCATACTTTGGGGGTGTTATTACCACAATTGACATTAACAGAGACTCATTTACAGACCTTCTCCTTGTTGGAGCTCCTACATATATGGGAACTGAAAAAGAGGAACAAGGGAAAGTGTATGTGTATGCTCTGAACAAGGTAAGGGTTATGTTTGTTGACCAACAGATTGTGTTCCTTTCTGTTTTCATATCTTTATTTTAATGAAATATGATAATTTGAGCTGGGAAGAATGATGTGTTGAAAAGCAGAGAAACACGTTGTTAAGAACAGTGTGCTACTGATTATTTCTGAATACTTCTCAGACTTCTGTTTTTCATTTCTATTCTAGTAGAGTATTTTGCATAAACACTACTCTCTAAAGTGTAACAAGACATAGATGGAAATTTACGAGGTTAATTTTTCTATCATATTTTATTTCTGTTGTCGTGCATTAAGGAGAAGTAGGGCTCATCCATCCTAAAAGTGTCTGTTCGATGTTTTTGTGACTCCCCAACTTAGATCTAAGTCCCATACATTCAATAACTTTTTAGCATGTCACAGCTAGATTAAGGAGTACCTCAGATGATTTTAATCATTTGACAAGTCCCTCCTTCTCAGTTTCTATATATATCTTTTTTCTTCTTTTCCCTTCTTTTAGTCCAACATTACTGCATATTGTTATAACAGTTATTGCAATAGGTCCTAGAAATAATGGTCTCCTAAAATGCAATGGCGGGAAAAGGGCCTGAAAAGACTGGATCTATTTGACAAATAGCTCTTCCAGTTTCTATATGTGTGCTGCCAACAACAGATTAATGGTGAATAACATTGGCTAGAAAACAAGAATTCAGAGTCCTCTAATTGCAAGTGTTTGAAATTTGTTTTTCCTGTTGTCACTTTTATCCATCTTCAAACAAAGGAGGTGCAACAATGGTGCTTTTTTTTAATTATTAATTCTTTATAATTATTATATAATTTCATTATTAATCATTTCATCATTAAATTCCTAGGGCTAATCTCTTGGAAAGATTGGCTACATATCATGCTATATGTGTGGTTTTAGTTTAGGATTCATGCACATTGGACACTGTTGGCCTGAAGAGCATGTGTGTAAGGGCATGGAGTTTGTGTGTGCTGAGGATAGAATTCAATCTGTGTAAGAGATAACAGTATTGCTATCTGTGATTCCTATGAAGCTTGGCTTACTTCTCAAATTAAAAGACTGTCTTTGAAAGAAATATTTTCACTGTGTTGAGAATGAAGTGGATCACTTATAGTAACATCCAAATACTTCTATGAAACTCTGCTTTCTTGCAAAACTGTAATTAAAGCATAAGCATATGTATAGCATAAGCAGATGCAGAAATGAGGGAGTGAGATTGTCTTTCACATTCCCTACTTAAAAATGTTATAGTTACAGAATCATTTTCTACAGTGCACTCAGTCATTATGAATAGTATATAACTGTTTCATTTAACCAGTTTGTCTTCTGTACAGGAGCTCTCTAAAACCTGCATCACTAAAATGTTTCTGGAAATCCACTAACTCTAAATCTGTCCTTTCACAGACAAAGTTTGAGTATCAGATGAGTCTTGAACCTATAAAACAAACATGCTGCTCACCATTAAAACATGACACCTGCAAAGTTCTTAAGAATGAACCCTGTGGAGCACGCTTTGGGACTGCAATTGCTGCAGTGAAGGACCTCAACCTTGACGGGTATAATGACATTGTAATAGGATCTCCCTTAGAGGATGATCATCGGGGAGCTGTTTATATTTATCATGGCCGTGGCAACACAATCAGTAAAAAATATGCACAGGTATGAACTAAAATTTTACAGGTTGGCAGCTTCTCTAAGTCTGCGTAGGACAATTCTCATTTCCGCATGTCTTTCCAAAGTAGAATCTAATTGTGACTTCACTTGTCATGATAATTTATTTTTTCAAATGTTCAGTACTTTAAAACTCAGTCTGATTTAACCAAATTTGACTCTATACTGTTAGAAGATATATTTGCATGTTTTTATTAGAAACCTCCTAGTATATTCTGTGCAGCCAGAAAAGTATCTGTTTTGTCATTCTGAATATTTATAGCATATTTCTCACCATGGTAACCTTTTTAGGAATATTGTAAAGAAAACTTAATAGATTTAAAGAGTTTAAAAGCCATCTAACTGCCAACAAATATGTGTTGCATGTTCCTAAGAAATCCGTCAGCCTGCACTTTATAAATCTCTTAATGCTTTTCACAGCGTATTGCATCTGGTGGAGATGGGGAGAAAGTGAAATTTTTTGGCCAGTCTGTGCATGGAGAAATGGATTTAAATAATGATGGTCTGATTGATGTCACTATTGGAGGCCTTGGTGGAGCTGCCCTCTTCTGGTACGGATATTCACAGCAGCTGTCAGGCTAGAAAATAAACATTTATTTATCTTGTGATACTTACATAACTTGGTTGCACTACAGTTTGGACTGTTTTAAGAATACTGATTTTTTTACTGGTTTCATCTCATACTCTGACACTGGATGTGACTCTTCATATTTTCACGTGTTTCTGGAAGTAGTCTAAAACATTCCAGATAATAGTAATGGACATAGGAATGTTTTAGGGTCTTCACATCTGGTCATTGCTATCCTCACAGGTCATATTCAGAATAGAAACTGATTCCGCCTGTGGAACAAAGTAGAATAAGGGAGCTGGGAGAAAGCATTTTCTTTATACCGTATTGTATATTATACCATATATTGAACCTAAAGATAGGCTCAAATGTAATGCAAGGGAATCACTAAGACAATGCAACTCATTTGACCTCCTACTAATAAAATTCTAGTTTGACTCCCTACAAAAGAAAAAAATATATATTTATATCTGGTGAATAGTGAGGTTGTTTGTTTGACAAAAGATCACAATTAAAATGGAATAATGAGCCATGTACATTGAAGGAAGAAGAGAAAAATACCAGTAATATAAATAAATGAGGTAACACTTAATCTTTCATTTTCAAAGCACAGCTAAAGCTATTTCATAATTCTCTCTCTGGTAAGACAATTTCTAGGCCAGCTCCCTGTCCTGTTTCCCATCTAGCCATCTGTCAGGTCTTGCTTACCATCCTCAAACTGCCAGATTTCCTAGCATTCATCTCCTGACTTGTCTTTATAAAAACTTCCTGTGTCACCAGACTGCATCTTTGCTGGCTTTCTCCGCTATTTCACCGTTTAGCAAAAATGTGTACAAAATTGGAACATAACATAAATCACCTAAAAGCCACAGATTTTCTGAGAATTTCTTTCATTTCACAGCTTATAGAAGACACCTTAGCAAAGTCATTTTTCTGGGTCTGTTTTCCTGACTTCTAACTTTTGCAACCTAACACAGAAGAATATCACAGAAACTTTTAATCTTCTTTAAACACATTCAGTTATACTCTTCTACACTGCATTCCTCCTCTGCCTTATTCCCTGTTGTGTTATCTTCCCTCAATGTTCTGCAAAGTTAATATGACAACTTTTAGTACAGAAAAGTAAGCATCAAAATCTTTGTAGTATCAGGATACAATGATTAGTATTAATTACAATAACAGTATAACTTCAGACTTTAAAAGTTATGATCTACATTACCCCACAAAAAACAAAATCAGAAGTTATATTTGATATTGTGACTTTTATGATTAATATTTTCTGTCTTCAATTTTGGTGGCATTATCCAACTTTTATCTAGGATAATATCTGTTAAGACATTAAGATCTTTGTTCTTATAAAAGCTGAAATCTTCCATAACCAGTCTTATCTACAGTAGTACACAGAATACCCAATATTCACATTAAGACAGTAAAGATTTGTCCCATGGAGAACTGCTATGTTCTCTATGTTTGTCATCATTTTGTTGCAGTGGATATCTAATCTAAGTCCTGACAGTATTAAAAGAATCTTTCACTCTTCCAATTTGGCCTTCAATGCTTACAGCAAGTTTTGTTTATTTATATTACTGTAATTTATTTTTCTGTCAGCACTGGATTGAATTCACGAGTTGATGTGTGGGAACATCAAAAAACTCTTTTCCAGAGATTCCTTGAAATGGTTTTGATGAACAGGGATGCCACATAAATTCCACTTATTCTCAGTGAGTTCTATAGTCCAGGGTGATAAATGGTCCATAGACAGGTCAGCGGTGCTTAGCCAGTTCTTAACTATCGTTAAGTGTGAGGTAAAGCAAAATTTTTCTTAAAATTCTTTCATGTAGATTTCACTTAATACTGCTGTGACATAGGAGAGTATATATGAGTGACTAACATACTTCTTCATTTGGAAGTTTGGCTTTCTGTTTGGGCAGGAGTAGCACTGACTGAACAGTCCCAACGCTCACTGCTCTCCTCCCAAATGTTTGTGCAGCCATGCAGTGAACTAGCCGAGAATTTCATCCAGCTGGAACAAAAGTCACCCGGTCCCCTCTCACCCTTTATTTTCCTTGCACATTTTTTAACTTTGACCTGCTCCTCAGTCTGGTCACCACACAGCTGCATCAAAGCTTTTGATGTTTCAAGTGACCCAGGATGCATGCAGGATGGGGAAGAGGAAAGGCAGAGCTTGTATAGCAAGAGATGACTATGAGGAGGAAGTAAGAGCAAGAACTTGCAGCCCACGCTGCTCTTCCCAGGGTCTGGGACCTGCTGGTCATACCTCCTGCCCTTTTCCTTCCTACCACCTAGCCCTTTTATACAACTCTGCCACCCCTACATTTTCTGGGTATGGGATTCACCTGCTTCTTCACTGTCATGTCATATCATAAATCTGGGGGGAAAAAAAGCTATTCTGCCATTTCCTCATGATTTACTACACTGGCACTTTCCATCTTGAGGCCAAGAATGAACAGATCCAAAGCAAAGGTTTGCAGGGAGGTGGGTCAGGGGGGTGTTAAAAGTGGGGAAAAAAAATGGTAGTAAACCCCAGCCTGTTTATCTACCCACAAACTGAAAAAGCCTCTAGCCCTTGTATGGTAATTTGTTTGCCTGAGGTTGTCCTTAAGAATCAGTCTGGGTCTTCAGTCTCTTTTGAAGTGGAATCAGCTCTTTAGAGTTGCTTAAATGCTTTTTTGAGGTACTTCCTTTCATCAGTCTGAAACAAATACAGATTATGGAGAGACCCTGTGACCATTTTCTCTTTAATATGTTGCTAACTGGCAATAGGTAGTAAGTGTATAGTTAATTATTTAGACTATAATATGTGTGTATTTCAGTGTTCAATCTTGCAAATTTTATATGTTCACTCTTAACAATTAAAAAAAAATAAGTTGCTGATATTGTCTACAAGATGCTTCCTCTAACATTTTTGTTTGTTTTATTTTTGTTAAGGTCTCGTGATGTGGCTGAAGTAAATGTTTCTATGCAGTTTATGCCCAAAAGTATCAATATTCAACAGCAAAACTGTCAGATAAACAAAAGAAAAACAATATGCATAAATGCCACAATTTGTTTTAAGACCAGACTAAAGTCAAAGGAAGATATATTTGAATCCAGTAAGTAGGAAAGCTCTGAGATATGTTACAAAAATGTTATGCACACATTAGTTTGTTTCTCCAAAAATTGAATACATCTCTATTTTTAAAAGAGTGTAAAAAAGAATGGCTGAAGGTAAAATCACGGAGAATATTAATCTCAACTTCCTTTGCAGGTTTACAGTACTGGGTTACTCTTGATGCACAAAGACAGATATCTCGAAGCTTGTTCACAGAAACTCATGAGAGGAAAATGCAAAAAAATATAACTATCAAAGGGTCAGAATGTATTAAGCATAACTTCTACATGTTGGCAAGTAAATCATTTAAAGTGTCTATGTTTTTCTGTAGTTGACTGTAATAATCCAGATGTATTCCATTAATTGTAAACTGGACCAGAATTAATCCTAAAACTGTGCATGAAATGCATTTACTGTTTAGATATTTGTATATGTATAGATGTATACATATGTAATATGTATGGATATTGATATGTATATGTATGTATTTACATTTTAAATGCTCTGTTTACACTTGTCTCTTTGGTATGACTGTCTTAAAAAAGAACACAACACATTTAAGTTGAATTAAGCAATTATAGTTAATAGTTTTGGCACATTCAAAACTGCTGTAGCACGTGGGCTGTAAGTTTAATTTGATTAGTGATGCAATTTCTTCTAATAAAACTGTAATCAAAAACTCCCAAATTAGGTTTGGGAATAGAGAATACTAATTGACTGTAAAAGGAGAAATGTAATTAGTGACTACAGGAATGAAATTGCCCAGATTATAACTAATATGCAGAGTGAATTGAGAGTTTATTACAAGCTCCCCACATTTTAAATGTTTAGCAACTTCACAGCTGTAGCGTAATTCAAAACTAATGATAAATGACAGCTAACATTTGCTTAAGTATGCAGTCTATTTCTTAGCAGTAGCTTCAATTTGACTTCAGTGAAGATGATACCAGTATTGTTTGTCTTACTGAGCCTTTAAGCAGAACTGAAAAGGATAGTCTACCAGCTGACATTTCTGAGATATTCTTAAATGAAACTGTTGTGGAAACTCTTGCTGTGTGACATGCTTATGATAATGACATACACAGAAGCATTAGTCATTTTATGGCTTGCACAGTAAATGCATTATCATCAATTGTAAGCATTCAAATATTTATCTAGCAAGGATGGTGACAGTGTGACTGAAAAATATTTTATCTCAGCCTTCTTTTTGCTTTGCTGTTTTTTTTTCTATCCTCCTTAACTAGCTTAGGTATTAAACTGAATGTCCATAACAGCAATACTATTTTCTTTGTCTTGTAGGACAAGCCTGACTTTCAGGACTCTGTAAAGGTTTTGCTGGAGTTCAATTTCTCTGACCCAGAAAGTGGACCTGTTCTTGACAGCAACCTGCCAAATTCAGTATCTGAATATGTAAGTCAGCAAGACTCTGTATTAATAAACAAAATATTTAAGGTAAAACACATATCCCACACAAGACCTGAAAGTATTGTTCAAAGAGTTTTTAAGCTCATCCAATAGATGTGTCCTTTAAATATTTGCATAGGTGTGAAGAACTCAATTCAATGAGTTCTTGGGAACCAGTCTAGGAATCCCTAGCTTTAAAGCTGTCCGGAGTTAAATGAAGATAATTGTAGAGTCTTTTTTTTTTTCTGCTCTAAGCAGAGCTGCCCCATACCAGCTCAGGCTGCCTAAGGCCCCATCCAGCCTGGCCTTGAGCACCTTCAGGGATGGGGAACCCACAGCTTCCCTGGGCAGCCTGTGCCAGTGCTTCACCTGCTCATATATATTAGGAACGAGAAATTCTTCTTTAGTTTTAATTTTTTTTTGTTTAAAGCTATATCCCCTGCTCCTATCACTCTCAGATCATGTAAAGAATTGATTCCCTTCTTGTTTATTAGCTCCCTTCAAATACTGGAATGCTGCAATGAAGTCTCCTCAGAGTCTTCTCCAAGCTAATATTGACATGTTAAACGGTTTAATATTAGGGAATACTTTTCTGAATGTCTGACAGGAGAGCTTATATACGGTTAGATGAAGATTTAAAATGCAAGTATTTGATTTTAATAATCAATATAATAAAATTGAGAATAAAAATACTATTGTTGCAGATTCCTTTCACAAAAGATTGTGGAGCCAAAAATAAATGCATTTCAGATCTTGTTCTGAATGTAAAAGCAAGCATAGCTGGAGACAGGTAACTACACTGGGTTTATTGTATTGCTTGATAACTGTACAAAATTTGAATGTATAATATAAAAACTTTAGTATGATAAGTTAATACTATGCCATGATTTCCAAAACAGAAACAATAGAGTCTGGACACTATAAAATATTTCTTTTTATTCTTAAGAATATATTCAAAAGCTAAGATGTCCAACAATCGTACTTTATTTTACAGCTCTTCTCCATTCATTGTCAAGTCACGCAATGATAGGTTTACCATCCAGCTCTCTATCAAGAACAAAAAAGACAGTGCCTATAATACCAGAGCTTTGGTTCAGTATTCTCCAAATATTATTTTTGCTGGCATTGAGGTAGGAATTTTTCACATTCATCACATTTGTCATAATTTATATTGCTATGGAGATGTAAAGAAGCCTTTGTATTAAGACTTAATTTCACTGCTCTAACATCATCTTGATTGATTAAAAAATATTCACTGGAAGTACTATCCTTGCTTATACTTCCGTAGGGATGTATTTGTTTTGTCTTAAGCTAACTTTGCTGTACCATCTGTAAATGGCTGATGGGTTTCACAATACCACTTTGACAATAAATAGCTGCATCCCAGATAAATGCCAGAACCTTCATCGCTTCAGATCTACCTGAATATATATATATATGTATAGTATATACTTACCTATGCAGAAACGCTTCATTATTTATCAGAATGTCTCCTGTCACTCCAATATACTCCTCAGACATAGAAGCACTCTCTTTGTAGCTTTGCAGATTAGTGCCTTTCTTAATCCAGCCTCAGATAGCATCTCCAGGCAGCTGTGTTTCTGCATGCCCCTCTGCTGCCATCTGTCACACAGCAAAGAAATGCAGTGGAATATTAGCTGGAAGGTTCAACCTCGAATTCCATTCCACCTACACACTATGGCCAACATAATACAATAGGAACCTTTACTTTTGTAGCAGCCCTTGAATATATATGCTTAGTCAGAATTTAAAGAGTTTATGCATAATAATGATTTCACTTTCTTCTTTATTTAGGATATACAGAAAGATAGTTGTGAGTCTAATCACAACATCACTTGTAAAGTGGGATATCCATTTCTAAAACCTGAAGAAGAGGTAAACAATTTTCCTACCTTAAAGACTTAAATCTTTCATGTTGTCCTAAGGCCCAGGCATTAGTTTTGAATTTTATTTGTCTGGAGTACACCCAAAAACTGTCCATCCCAAGCTATCCCCAGTGTAAATTTCTCATCACCCACTCTTGTGGGCAAATCAGTACTCTGAGGCAAACACAAAAACATCAGATTTTTGGAGCCTGCAGAGTCATCTGTGGTATGTGATGATGTAAAAAGTGTATATACACTTCCATCAGTCATACTAGCAGAAGGCAAGTGGCACACCTGGCTAGAAAGGTCTGTTTCTAAACACACAGAATATTGCTTTGGGTATGTTATAGAAAATACACTGATCAGATGTTGTAGAATCATCATAGAATCACAGAGTTGTTTGGGTTGGAAGGGATCTTTAAGATGATCTAGTTCCAATCCCCCTGCACTAAGCAGAGCTGCCCCCCACCATCTAAGACTGCCCAGGGCCCCATCCAACATGGCCCTGAGCACCTCCAGGGATGGGGCACCCACAGCTTCTCCAGGCAGCCTGTTCCATCGCCTCATCACACTCATTGTGAAGAATTTGTTCCTAATATATAACCTAGTTTTACCCCTTAGTTTAAAGCCATTTTCCCTGGTCCTCCTATCACTATCAGATCATGTAAAAAGTAGCCACCCCTCCTGCCTATAGGCTCTTTTTGGCTTACATCCAGCTTTTCATCCACCATGTCCCCCAAGTCCTTCTCTGCAGGGGTGCTCTCAATGTCTGGACTCATTCTCACAGTCTGGACTCACACATGGGATTACCCCTACACCCAAGTCCAACACCTTACACTTGGCCTTCTTGGATCTTACTCTGTTCACATGCACCCACTTTTCAAGCCTGTGCAGGTCCCTTTGGAGTGCAATCCCTTCCTTCTGTTGTGCCAGCTCCACCACTTATCTTGGTGTTGGCTGCAAACCTGCTGACGTTAGACTCAATTCAACTGCCTGTGTGGGATCTATGATAACAGTATTGAAGAG
Organism: Perdix hodgsoniae; assembly: GCA_035772895.1. Classification (NCBI taxonomy): domain Eukaryota; kingdom Metazoa; phylum Chordata; class Aves; order Galliformes; family Phasianidae; genus Perdix; species Perdix hodgsoniae. Next base: position 25,540,835 of record JAPSGF010000003.1, on the reverse strand, counting down.
CACTGATCCTAAGATGTGCACTTGGGAGACACTGCTCATTACCAGCCTCCACCTGGATACAGAGCTGTTGACCACAGCCCTCTGGGTACAGCCATCCAGTCAACTCTTTATCCACCAGGTAGTCTACCCCTCAAATCCGTATTTCTCCAATTTGAAGATGTGGCATGAGACCATGTCAGATGTCTTCCACAAGTCCAAACAGACAACAACATTTGCTATTCTTTATTCCACACGTCATCTCTCCACCACAGAAGGTCACCACATTGGCCAGGCATAATCTGCCCTTGCTGAAGCCATGCTGGCTGTCTCAAATATATCTCCTTATCTTACTCATGCCTTAACATGTCTTCCAGGAGAATCTGTTCCATGATCTTCCCAGGTGCAGAGAGGAGGATCACCAGACTGTAGTTTCTTGGGTCTTCCTTTCTTCCTGTCTTAAAAATGAGAGTAATGTTTCCCATTTTCCAGTCACCAGGGAGGACTTTGCCTTACAGCTGTGACCTTTCTGATATGATGGAGAATGGCTTTGTAGCCTCAGCCATTTCTTTCATGATCCCGGGAGTCTCACTACCAGCTGCATATAGTCAGAATCATAGAATCACCAAGGTTGCAGAAGACACCTAAGATCATCCAGTTCAACTGGATGTCTGTCCAACCTATCACCAATATTTCCCACTGAACAACGTCCCTCAGTACATCTAAACAATCCCTGAAAAATTCGTCCAGAATCATGGACTCCACCAGCTGCCTGAGCAGCTGATTCCAGCAAACAACCACTCTGTCAGAGGAGTATTTCTTAACATCTAAGCTGAATTTCCTGTAGTGCAACTTGAGGCCATTCCCTCTAGTCATAGTCACAGGGGAGAAGAGGGTAGTCCCCATCTCTCCACAACCTCCCTTCAGGTGGCTGTAGAGAATGACCAGTTCTCCCCCGAACTTCCTCCAGACTAAACAATCCCAGTTGCCTCAGCCATCCCTCACAAGACTTGTGCTCCAGGCCGCCCACCAGCTTCATTACCCTTCTCTGAACACACTGCAGGGCCGCAGTGTCGTCCTTCTAGTGAGGGGCCCAAAGCTGAGCACAGTACTCCAGTTGCAGCCTCAGCAGCACAGAGTACAGAGGGATGATCCATTCCTGGCTTCTGCTGGCAACACTGTTTCTGATCCAAGCCACCATGCCATTGGCCTTGGCCACCTGGGCATGCTGCTGGCTCATGTCTAGCCAAGCATTGACTCATACCTCCAGGTCTGTTTCAGATCCACAGTCTTCCAGCCACTCTGCCCTGTTTGCCCCACTTTCAGCCTCATGGGGCTATCTTAGGCCTGCAGTGCTCCCCTGACTGCCACCTAGCGGTTCATGGCAAGTGTAGTGCAATAATGCTGAGTTCCAGAACTCACTGAGTACCTCTATCTGTTATTGCCATGTCTGTTGTTGCCAGTTCTCCCTCCTCATCTGTCAGAGGAACTGCACTCTTTTGCCTTTGACTTTCCTAATCCCATCTCTGCATGTTCTGTGGCGTCTTTGTATTCTTCCCAGGCCACTTGTCCCTATCTCCACTACCTGTAATTTTCCTTCTTATGTTTCCTTTCTTATCCTGACCAGTAGGTCCTTGTTCAACCGTGCTAGTTTCCTGCCTCCTCTGCTTGTTTTCATATACTGGGAGGTGGATAGCTCTTCTACTCTTAGAATGGTTTCCTTTAAAAACTACCAGCTCTGTTCTGTTCCTGTGTCCCGAAGGGCAGTTTCCCAGTGGATATAATCCACTAATTCCTCAAGAAGACAGAAGTTTGCTCTCCTGAAGTTTATATAAATACGTCTTTCTAATACAACATGTATTATGGGGTAAGACTGGCTGAGGCTTCTTGGCTCTGAAAATGTTGAGGCTACAGTTTAATAAGTGATAACTTCTAGAATTTCTATGTTGGAGGAAAATTCAAAAAAATAAATTCCTTCATAGAAAAGGTTAAGGTATGAATAAGGATCCCATAGGTAAAAGTAGAATAATTTTACTCATTTTTCTTCAGCCCAAAATTCAATAATGTGTTTTTCTTTCCTTTTTTTTTTTTTCATTAAATACATGCAATATATTTCTCCAAACAGATTTCCTTCAAAATATCATTCCAATTCAATGCATCGTATCTCCTGGAAAATGCCACTGTTGATGTATATGCTACAAGGTTAGTTGCAATCTTTGCTCGTTTACACTGTGATTTTTTTAGAATGCTCTACAACTAACTGTTTTCATGGAAAAACGAGGATGTATTTTTGAAATATAGAAGTGGCTGAACACCCTATAGAGCAGGCAGCTTTACAGATGTACTTGGTCCTGTAGTAGACTGAGTAGTCTAAACAAAAAGTTGTTGATCCTGTGAGCCACAAGTGAGTCAGAACCCATGGTGATTTTACCTTCAGAAAAGGTTTATTCTCTTACAAACTTACCATACATGTTATCATAAATTGCACTTTATCAAAAATGTCTTGCCCTCAAGGAGCGAGGAAATTGAGGATGTTTTCTGTGATAGAACTGAATGAATCAAAGAGATGAACATGCCCTCAGTGTTTGTTCTCCCTGAAAAAGACATAAATGGTGTGAAAATAATGGTCCTTATTTGTTCAATTTCCATCCAGTCAGCAATCTGTAATTTCAACAAAGATGCATCTCTGAGCTGGGTCTGGTTAAGGACTTACATTTTTTTTACTGGAAATGGTCTTCTGAACTTTATTTAGAAGATAGCAATTGACTGGAAATGGTTGGTAGGTTTTCATAACAAGAACTGTGTGTATTTCAGTTTCTTTGTACCTCTTGCCCTCAGTAGCCCTCTTACATGTGCAGATGAGTATCACAGTCTGACATGAGTGGCATATGTTTTATTTTAGTGACAGTGAAGAACCACCTGAGACCTTGAGAGACAACAGAGGACAAGTTACAATTCCTGTAAAATACGAAGTAGGATTAATATTTGTAAGGTACTCATACTTCACTGTGCTTCTCTTTATTAGTATAGTAAATGACAGTTGTTCAGATAGAATATAACATTGTTTTGGTTTTGAGCTGTGCTCAGTATCTACAAATGACAACATGCAATGAAGCACCAGCTTCACTGAAAAGAGCAGTCGTGAAGTGATAAGTGACAGTGACTACTGCATTTTGCTATAGCTCTTCTATATCAATTTAAATTTGATTTGCAGTTTGCAGCTTTTGATGATTCTTATCATATTCATTCAAAGGCATTTCGGGTACAGAAGAAAGGAAACAAGGACAGACACAAGTTCATATCACTGTAGTACTGTGAGGAGCAGTGTTTGATTTCTGGCTTCAAAAATTAACCTTAATTTTATATTTACAGGGGTTTGTTTTTATCACTTCTAAGACAGATTTTAATGCAGATCTCATATTATATTTTCAGAATCAGCTGGAATTCAGTTAATTCCATCCATTAGCAGTATTATTAGTAGAATACAAGGCATGGTGTACATGTGTAAATAATTAAATTATTCATTTGGAGTGCATTTCAAGTGTTCAAATCCATCCTTCTCTAGACAAATTTAAAAGAATGCTTTCTTCTCTCTTTTATGTGAACACTGCCCATTTCACATGGCCATACTCTCTCAGAATAAGGCATTGCACAGGCAGTATTTGTTCACTTCACTGATTTTACTGAGCACAGCATTTGAAATGTACGTGACAACACAAGAGCACTACTCAGAAAAGGAAGAGTGGAAGTTTTCACTGGAAGCAGCATTACACTCTTATTTGCAAGACTAAACCTGGAGGATTAACAAAATAATGAAAATACCTGTATGATTATCTCACTTAGAGTTTTTATGAAGTTTTTGTTCTTACTGTTTGTGTGTTCTTGTTTTTTAACCTGCAGTGTTTTCAAAGAGCACCATGTTATAATTGCTGCAAATGAAACCATTCCTACTGCTATTAACACAACAGAGCAGATAGGAGATGAAGTTACTTTGCATTATAGGGTAAGAAAAAGTAAAAAAAATTTTTTTTCTTCATTTAATTTGGGTCTTTTAAAGTGATAGCTTCAAGTTATGGAGTACATGAAACTTTTGACAGTATATAACACTTGTTTTCTTGCTTGCTTTGGAATAAGTTGAGTCAGAAGTTTTCAAAATTCATTTGCTGTGGAGTAATTCAAGTGTATTTTAGAGATACTGCATAAGTGAGTAAATGAGAACTTGGTCTTTGGCCATTACATTTTAGAATAGGTATTTCCAAAATCCAGCCAGCTTTGGGGAGAGGTGAATGCTGTGATCTAAGAACATTGTCTTCTTAATGGAATGCATACTGCAAATCAGAATCTCTCGGAAACACATACAGGAGTAGAAGCCCAGCATCAAGTTGCAGTAGTGCTAAACTTAGTGCTATCGTGAGAGCATCCTTGTTTCCCAGTGTCAAATTCAAAGCTGAACTAGGATTCTGCACGTGGTCTGGACAAAAGTCTCTGAATCAACTTTGTCTATGAAACACAACCAAGGAAAACGTCTTGCTTTCACTAAGAAGCGGTTGCAAATATTTTATGTTTTTTAGGCCACCTGTGGTGTTTTGCACAATTATTTCTCTTGTTCTTCAAGTTTAAATCCAGTAACCCTGAGTTTTTGTGGATGCTTTTTTAGATATCATTCATCTCATTTCAAAAGTAAGAATTTTGAAATGTAAAAGCTGGTGGATTGCAGAGCATACCATTTGTGTCTCATGAACATAACTCATCAAGCAGCTTACTGCTTGAAAAAGTAAAAAAAATACAATCAAATACCAGTAAAATAAGAAGATACTAATCAAAATACTTTTTCATTTTTACAGATTGAAAAAGGTGAACATTTTCCAATGCCAAATCTCACACTGCAAATCTTGTATCCTGATGTAACAACAGCCAAAAACACTCTTCTCTACTTTACAGCATTGTCACATTCCCAAGTAAGAATACAGTTTGTACTTTTACTATTAAGCTTAAAAATTTTTTTTTTCATGTTACGAAGTGCAAACATTTGGGGTTATGTATTGCTTCATCGCCAACATTTATTTAATCTAAAAGATTAGATGCTTTTGTTTTAATAGTATTTATATTTCATAGGAATATTTAATAGGAAGACAGAAAAGAATTATTAGAAGGAAATGAACAAGTTTTAAACAGCTTTGAACAATAATTGGAATATAAAAATGTTGATTTTGGTATATTGCCAAGTGCTGAGAAGTTCAGATTGGGATACTGGGGGTAGAACTTTCTTTCTTAGTTCTGACTACTGAGCCTCTTACTGTCTCCATTATTAGCTGTGCTTCTTGTGAATACTCTAACCCTGCATTTAAATCTAGAGCTCAATGTCCATTACATCTTCAGTACTCTTCATTCTGAAATTTGCATTTCTGTATGTCTGTTCTCTGGCACTGGCAATCTCCTGGCTTCTCCCTTGTCTGGGGCACTGTTACATACTGAAGGAGTAATAAGCTATGTCTTCAGTCCTCATTTGAGGATAATCAGTTTTTCCATTACACTCCTCCAGAGCTGCTGGATGGGATCACAATTCCAGCAAGTCCCATGCCTCTAGATTTGTAGATGTTAAACTAAGATCTATTTTACTAATTGAATAGCTCAACAAATATCACCAAATGGTGACATGAACCTTTTCTGTCATTCATCTTTTCCACAGAACCACACCTCTTCCCACATAGTTTAGTTGCAATGTGCTGCACCATTGGAAAAGAAAATAAATTGAAATGAAATTTTGAGGTTCATTTTAAAACAAATAAAAAATCCAAATATTTTATGATTAGTGTACAAAGAAATTACAACTGTTCTTTTATTCCTTCCCCCATTATTATCATTCCTAAGCAATGACTATATTTGACCCACCTAAGCTTACATATATATTCACTAATCAAAATGCACCACAGGAAATTTGCAGTATCTCTTCACTATGGTAATCTGAAAGCGAATATCCTTGATCCAAAGAAAAAGTAAAATAAAATTTAAATTATAATTGTAAAAAAGGAAGCAAAAGGAAAAAGCTCTCCACTCTTCCTCTGCCCTGAAGATATCAAACAGTTTGTCAGGTGCCCTTGCAGGAGTCACAAAGGGTCAGCAGTGATCCAGCACCCTTTCACCCTCCCTGGCTCATGAATCCTGCATTTCACCTACTAGTCTTTTGCTAAGGCAGAAAGCTGTTGGATTCCCATTCAAAAACTGTTTAACTCTCCTAGTAGACAGCTCTTGCTGGATGATGTGGCAGTCATCTTCCAAGAGGGTCTTGTTTGCTTCTACAGATGTTTAAGCAACTGGATAAAATTTAAGTTATTATCTCATAAAAAGCTCATTTGTTTATGCAATGATATTTAAATATCCATGCTATCTGAATTTGCTTTTCTGCCCTCTTGCAATGTCTGGTTTTATTATTGCATTTAGTTGCTTACTACTATTACAATCAGCAAATATTGATGTTATTAAATATAAAATATTATTAATGTTGTCTTGTTTCCAAAGCCTTCTAATAGTAACAGGTTGGATATTCAAGCAATAAGTATATATTTTTAATTTCTTCTAACAGAATGCTATCTGCAAATCTAGTTACCCTGTAGATCACCTAAAGATTGGTTCTGGGAAGTCATTTGTGCTGCCAAATATAAAAGAACCTACAAAAGATACAATTATGGTAAGACTCCCTATGGTGTATACTTTCAACCTAGATTTACATTTATTAACATTGAGCTGAGCATTTCTGAAGTTAGTATATAAAAACTTATGTCAAATTATATCCTCTGAAAAATCACTTTAATAGCCTTAAAAGGTACCTTTATGTAGGACTAGTTGTATATTATTTCTGGCTACAAAACGGTGTGTAGAACTAAACGTGAGGCTTATTTTTTTGTTGATGTTTTTTGTTTGTTTTGGTTTTTGGTTTTTAATTCAACAAATGTGTAAATAATGGCTGCACTTTGGACAGACGAGTAAACCTCACCTTCACTTTCCCACTGTAATTGTCAAATAATATTGATAATTCTCATTTCCTTTGCAACTTTTCAGATGATCAGTTAAAAATATTTTCAAATACAGCTGGTAGAAATGTAGTTGCTGGAGCAATTTGAAAAAGTTTAGCCTCTCACATTTAGACAGAAGAGCTGTTGGGTATAACTTTGCTAACATAGGTATGTTGTTATATTGAGCGGAAAGACATCATACTACCTACTCAGCAGAGAGATGCAAGTGGCACAAGTTCAGTTGCTGTTATGAATGAAACCATGACAAGAGATGAGCGCTTTGCCATGCTTATCATATATTCTTCATAGGAGTGGTAACAGTCTAGGCCAGCATGTTTCCAAATTTTCAAACATGTCTGTTGTACTTCCTGGTAAGTAAAGACACCTGAATTCTCCTACCTCAATTTAGATATCCCACAGTTTTGAATGTTTAAGCTGTAGCTGTGCTGACAGAAACGTACGTCTTGCAATTATAGGCTATGCATCTGTTAGGGAACTGTGCAGTACAGCTACAGTAACTGAGGTTTTTACAGGCTAAGGGATTGTATAGGGGGCTGTTCTACCACCGTGAGAATCTCAACTCATTCTATATACTGTGGTGTAGTTTTTACATTAAAAAAAATGTCCTTTGAGGATTAATACAAGACAATGATCTATAGGTATAGCATATTTACACGTTTTTATTTTGATAATGTGAAAAATCTTCTACTATTAGTTCATGTTGCTGACTTTTAAACAGGAGTGTGATACATTCAGCTGTGCATCTATTAATTGTGCCCTGGCCCCATCTGACATATCTCAAGTGAATGTTTCTTTAAGAGTATGGAAACCTACCATCATAAAAGTAAGTAAATACCATCTTTAAGTTTGGAAAAAATAAGCCAGTGTGTGTAATGTTTATTGAAAATATATCTTTAATTTTGTTGTCTGTATAGTCATCAAGTATTAAAAAATGTTTCTCTTCCTATTTTTAGATTTCTACAAATTAATTTCCATGTTTTATTTACCTTAGAGTATTTAGAACTGAAAAGGAAATTCAAAACACATTAGAAAGATAACTCTTACTTTTTTTGTATTGACTTTTTTTTTTACTAGTTTCTTACCCATCCACAAATTCTAATTCAGCAGGTGTGTGGAGGGACATATTGAAGCATATTACTGTTAAGTAAATTTTAAGCTGGAAAGACTTTTTGAATCTATAAGGGATTTTAGATCAATTTTTGGCACTGAGTTTTCATTATCTCTCCCAGAACTTGAGCATAAAGATTTGCTTCCAAACTTCTCATTTTTGCAAAGATTTCTACTTCAGAATACCTACTATAAAACATTGGCATTTCTTTCTTCTTCCAGGCAAATATTCACAGCTTAACCCTTGTTGTGAAAGCATTACTTCGGAGTGAAAACTCATCACTGATTCTGAGAAATGACCATCAAAAACTAGAGGTAACAACATGATAATTCATGGATTTACTCGTCATAGAATATCTTTTACTGGATTGTTTGTTGTCATTCACTACTAGCGAATTGATTGCCATCTGTTGTAATGTACTATCCTAATCAAAATACAAGTAAGTGAATTCACATTTCAGCCAAATGGCAGAATAAGCCAACCCATGTGCCTGCTTGAACTACTTCTACCTGTTGCAGTGTAAATGCTTCCTGTATCTGCAGATAAAAGCGTAATTAAAATGATCTTTTTAATGAATTGGTTGTATTTTCAAAGCCCTCCTGGGTTACTTGTAAGTGATTCTACTTTATACATAGTATTTTTTTTCTATTCCTATTATTAATGCTTTTTGCTCCATTCCTTCCTGCAAAGTCTTTTACTCAGAATGAAGTAGTACCTTGGAAACTCAGCGCATATGATAACAGTCATGCTGTTCATTATGATATTTTAAATGGACCGTTTATTTATTGCTTACGTTCTGAACACTTTGCAGACCATGATTAAGATTTCCAAAGAACTCCCGCCAGGTTCAGTCCCTTTATGGGTTATCCTTCTGAGTATCTTCGCTGGACTCTTGATTCTTGCACTGCTCATATTTGCTTTGTGGAAGGTAAGCTGCACATCTTCATCTTCATTAAAATAAAAAAAAATTATGTGCTTAACTTATGTTTCCTATCCTCCTATAATTAGAACCTAAAATTATCCAATAGGTAAATTGGGATGGGTCTTGGAGAAATGGCAGAATAACTAGTAACATTACATTTTTCTGAGGTGTAGCATACAGTGCTTGATAATTGAAGCTCATACTGATGCATACATAACTGTATATTATGAAAAAAAATAGAAAGAGATTTTAGTACTGTACAGTTATTTTGCTTTTGTGCTGCCTATGTGTGGTGGGGTTTTCTTTGTGCAAGAAAAGATAAGCCTGTGGTGTAATTATTGCCACAAGTGGGCACTCTTCTCCAAGCTAAATATTCTGTTTATATTAAAGTTTAAAGGCTGTAGTTTTTTAATTGTAACATTCACAATCTCTTGAAAAAATCTTGAAAAGCATTAAGAATGATTTGCTTATCTGACTTCTAGCTATTACTAAGCATCTTAATCATTGACACCATGTGCACATAACAATGATTCAGCGGTCATTTTTTGTCTGCTTTTGTGACATGTCTCTTTAGTTTTTCCGTTCCAGGAAAAGCAATGTTATACTTCACTTATAAAAAACTAAATGACTATTTACTGTTCTGCAAGTATGAAGATAGTGGTAAGAGATTAGCATATAAATGCTACCAATATGGGCTGTTAGCTTTAAGCAGTTCTTTATTCACTTCATTTCTCTTCTGCAGGCTGGATTTTTCAAGAGGCCACTAAAGAAGAAAATGGAGAAATGAAAAAAAAAAAAACACAACACAAAACGAAAAAAAGATTTTTTTCCTCAGGTCTGCTTCAAAAATGTGACTGTACAATTAAAAACTTAGGTAAACATGCAGTGTTCACAATATTTTCTAAACTCCAGTGCATTTAAAAAAAAAGAGAGATCAGGACATCAAGCAATCAAATTAAACACACATCTGAATGAATCAAAGGAAGAACAAATGGCGTTATGTCACTTTGTGATACTCAAGGATGTACTTTCAATTGTTACTCATTTTTGGAGAGTAACTGAGTTCAAAGATTCTAACATTTTTTAATATGGAAAATGCCTAACCATGTTTTTATGTGCCTATATATATGCAGAGTCCCTTTTCATCCCAAATTATGCAACAAGTCATCTGTATGTAGCAATCCCAGTCTTTTATCACTCTGATTTTCAAAGAGAAAATATCATATTCAAAATTTTCTCCTTTTAATGGACTGTCAGCTACAGAACATTCAAACTTTGAAAATGAACCGGATACTCCGTGGCAACTGAGGTAATGACAATTTAAAAGACAGAAGCACCTGCAGAACTTTGAATGATAATTACTGAAATTCATTGAACTTCTCATTCAACTTGTTTTACTGGGTCCAGCTGATACTCCAAGAAATTTTTATTGTCAAGTGGATCACTGGGGATATATCCATTAATTCATGTAACTGTTTGAACTTGAAGGGGATTTTTGGCAGACCTGGAAATGTATGCACAAAATATTCAAGCCCAAGTAATTGCACGCTTTACTCAAATAAGCAAAGGAACAGTTGTGTCTGCAGATTGATATATTCATATTTATGCAGAAAATGTTTAGAGGTACCCTGAAAGTTTGACTTGCTGTATATCTTGGAGTAGCCAAGAGGGTGCTTCGTAAACTTTCACTGTAAATTTGTTGTGTAGCTATTTAATCCAATGAGTTTAAAGTGTACAAATTGATAATTAACAAAAGAGCACAGATAAGAAACTTGTAAGCACTGGTAAGCTTCTTCTAGTAGTGTTAGTCTCACCTCATCTTTGTTACTTAGGAGTTTAAAGTGATGAATTTGCATACTAAATAAGCACTTAACAAATTATTTTGTGTCAAAGATTAAAAGTTTTTAAGTTTATGTAAGTATACACTGAAATGTAGATAGCAAAGTATTTCTCCCTAGCTATTTAGAGTGTTCAGCTTAGCAAGAAATTTCTTTCTCCCTTTTTCTCTCACACACTTGTTTTCCTTCCACAATGATCCCTGCCTGCAGCTCTTGGCTATCTATACGTTGTCCTTCAAAGCTTCCTACATTACTTGCAGTCTCATAAAGGCTAAGAAGGAAATGGAGGCATGCACGGCTAACTGCAATTTTTCCTCAGCATGGTATTATTTAGTATTTATTCCCAAGAGATCAGAAAATGCTGAGGAGTGCTTCTGTAAGATGTACCCATTTGCAGAAATATCTTTGCCTTGTCAAGGAAACCAGGCAAATTCATCTTCTTGGTACAGATTTCACTGGAATAACAACAAAAAAAATCATCACAACTTTCAAAAGGCTTATCTTATGAGATAGGTTCCGCTGACTTTATAGTAATAGCTTTAAAAAGCAATAATATATTTTATAAGCACATCTTTTTTCTTTAAGAAAAGACCATAGATTGAGTAGAACATGGCAAGTATAACTCCAGCAATGCACTGAAGGATGCTTCATTATTTAAAAGATGCTGTCCCTCCTATTTAGTTCCTTAGGGAGTAGTTACTGGGAATGACTGAGATTTGTGTGAATTCAGCAAGTAGGATTAAGTTTGAAAGAGTTTGTGTCTGCCTGTGGGAAACGTAACAATGTTCTGCTGATGGTAGCATGACTCAGGAGCACCGTGGGCTGCAGTGCACAGTGTGGGAGATCCACAGCCTCGGTGGGCTTGCTCACCAGGCTCGTCTGCATGCCTGATAATGTGCCTGACCCCAGGGGTTGGGTACAAGATGTATTGCCCTGGTCCTGAGTGCCGAGTGGAAGCTGTAAGCAAGGCAGAAGAGTTGTGGGTAGGATCCCTAATTCATCATGCAAGCTAAACAGTCCTCAAAGGAAGGTAAAAATCCAAACTAACATTTGCAAAGATGTTTTCTGTACAGTCTGAGTTGAAAGTTCAGTTTTTAACAAATGAAGATTTTTCCAATTTGTTTGAAAGAATTGTATGGCACTTGTCATCACAGCATCTGGATGCCTCAGAATCACCACTTTTTATTCCTTGTAATATCCCTGTAAAGGCATAACAGTGCTATATCCCAATATGGTCTTGTGAAGGAAAAATTATGAAGAAGCTGTGACTTGTCTATGCACACATATAAAGTCTATGATAATAAAGGAAATACTTGTGTTTATTGTTATTCACCCAGTTTGTTAACCATTAGCTCATTTTTCCTAGCTTCATAAAATGAATCACTCCAAGTTATGCAATTCACACGTCATTTTTATGCAACACACTTCTTGTTTCACTCTTTAATTATGGTAATATGTTAACAAAAACCTTTACCTTTTTCTGATGACTTTTCATGTCATATTTTAAAGCATCAGCCTGATTTAAAATACCCAATAGGACAGTCTGTTTCCCTGAAGTGTGCACAAAAATACGTATTTTATCAATGCAAAGTATGTTTGAGATTCATGTTCCATTTTTTTTAGCCTTACTTTGCTCTGTAAGAGCAGAAGGAAGCTTCATGTAACCACACTGCTATTCTGTTTATTCTGATACTTTCTCTGTTTTCACCTTTGTGCTACTATCAAATGTTCAATTATAGTATCTACTTAAAATTTAAGTATGTAAAGAGAATAGCACTCTATCACATTTCCCTTGCATGGAGTACATTATAGTTAAATCACTATTTTAATTCACAGAATCTTTCCATGCAGCACTGCAAAAGCAGTATTTTTACTGCTTTTCACATTAAGCGGCAAAAAAAGCCTACTGAAATCAATATTGCAAATATCAGAAGCATTTCACTGAGATGTGGCAGGTCACGAAAAATTAGTAAAACATGTAATCTGTTTTATTTCTTTAAAAAGACACACTGGGCTTGTATTGCGATTCCATCTACTAACAAATAACAGCCTATGAAAAAATATAATAAGGTGCATAAGCAGAGTTTAAGCTATCAAAGGAATCTGGCCCATGTCCACTCCTAATGTCAGCACTGAACTAGCTAATGTTAGAAAGAATGGACAAGCTATGTTTGTATAACATTGCACTTAGCTGGAAAAAGGAGACAGAGCTTTAAGCAATCACACCTGCTTCCAACTGAGGCTGTTGCGTAGGTTGTCAGTCTATTTATTATACGAAGACATGTCAAACAGCATCTATATTAGAGCAGTTCCCTTGGCTTCTGCTTATGTTCCTGTCACTCTCAGGCACAACCCACCTAACCTGAGCCCTTACCTGAGCCCTTCAGTACAGCTCCTGGGCTGCTGAGCTGTTTTGAGCACAGTATCTTCCTTCTGCAGAGCTTGAGTCAGGGGAGCACGCTTTCAATAGCAGCCAATAGGGTTTGCACTTTTCTCATAGTAAAGAGAGGCTGGAGTTAGGGTCATGCTCATCTAATGATTTCCACATTGTTTCTTTGTTTTAATACATTGGATTAACTATTGTATAGATAACAATACAATTCCAGAAAGAAAAAGAAAGCAAAGTAAGAGATCAGAATGTACGGTCATTAATTATACCACTAAGCATGAATAAGATGGAATTTTTTAAAGATAGAAATCACAGCATTCTGCACAGCATTCTGTTTTTCCTGTAAAATTATTTCATATGTTTTATTGATTAAAAATGTTTAAATCTAATATACGCCTTTTGTAGTTTGTTTGCTTTTCAGTAACATAAGGTGTATTACAAAACTTGTAATGACTTAACTGTTATCAGAGACTGCTTTCATGGTGAGTCACAATCCTGTAATACCAACGTCCTGTCCAGTCACAGAGGAGTGCTTACCAAATGTCCTACTATGTATGATCTATGTATGATCTAGATTTGCTGGAAATATTTTTATGAAAATCAGCCACTCTTTTTTTTTTTTTTTTTTTTTAAGATTAATTTTCAATGCATAAAAAAAAAAAAAGGCTAAAATCCATTTTGCATGGCAGGGAGTGCAGTATTACATTCAGTTTGCACAAAACTAGACTGTAATTAATAGCATTTAGCAGAAGCAGCCCTGATGCTTCAGATTTTGAAAGCAATAGTAGTTCTTGGAGCATGTGTGGTTTGAGCCCTGTAAGGACAAAATACCTCTTCAACAAAGGTTACAGAGCTGCTGAAATTTTAGTAACTCCTGTGTGTTCACAACACACAGCTAAATTCTTTTTAAATAAGTGGGTGACAGTGTGATCTGTCTTCAATATAATCTTGACTTCAATTACAAATATCAGCACTGATATCCTAGAGAATAATTAAGTTTGGAAAAGACTGTTAAGATCATCTAGTCCACAAGTGTCCAACTTTTTGGCTTACCTATGCTACACTGAGTGAAGAATTGTCTTGGGCTACGTATGAAACATACGATATAGTTGAAGTATACAAGTAATAAAACTTACTTCATTTTAATATTATTATTATTATCATTATTACTATTAAAGCTTTCTGTTATTATATTATTATTAAAGTGTTCTGTACTGGTTTATGAATTTTACTCTGATGTATGAGTTGTGGTGCTTGTGACACAAATTGACCCTGTTTTGAATGGGTGAACACTGTAACACCTTGGCACTGTAACATCTTGGCACCCCATCTCTATACAGCCTAGCAGCATTTTTATACACTGCAAGAAACAGGGCTACAAGCAGACAGTCATTGAACACCCTGCCAAGATTTTGATAAAGATACTGAATCCTAAATGACAAGGCCTACACTTTGGCCGAAACAACTTAAAGCAACGCTGCAGACTTGAGGAAGAGTGTCTGGAAGACTGTGTGGAAGAAATGGACCTGAGGGTGTTAATCAGCACTCAGCTAAACATGAGCCAGGAGTGTGCCCAGGTCAAAGAAGGCCAATGACACCCTGGCTTGTATCAGAAATAGTGCTGCCAGTAGGAGCAGGGAGATGACCCTCAGGTGAAAGAAGTCAGGAAATGAAGTCAAGAGACTGGCATGGCTGAGCTGTGACCTGCTAGTCAAACTGATGAACAAGAAGAAAGTACACAGATAGCAGAAAGGGGCAGGTACCATGGGAAGAGTATAAAAATGCTGCTAGGCTGTATAGGGATGGGGTCAGGAAAGCCAAGGCCCAGACTGAACTAAACTTGTCAAGGGGTGCCAAGATGAATGAGAAAGGCTTCTAAAGGTGTCTCAACCAGAAAAGGAAACTCCTAGAGAGTTTACCAACAAATGAATGACACAGACAAGCTGGTGACAATAGACAAGGAGAAAACTGAGGTAATAAGCAATTTTTTGCCTTCATCTTCTCTGATAACTGCTTGTCACACAGCCTTCATATGATCGGTTCAAAAGGAGAGAATTGGGGGAACAGTGTCTTTCCCACAGTAAGCATAGATCAGGTTTGTGACCCCCTGAGGAACTTGAACATTCACAAGTCTAGGAGTCCTGATGAGATGCATCCCAGACTCCTGAGAGAAGTGGCCAATACAATCACCAAGACACTCTTCATGATTTTTGAAAAGTCAAGGCAGTCAGGTGAAGTCCCTGGTGACTGGAAAGGTAACATCTTCCCCATTTTTAAGAAGGGTAAAATGGATGACCCTAGGAACTACCAGCCTGTAAGTATCACACCTGTGCTGGGAAAGATTATGGAGCAGATCCTCCTGGAAGCTAAGATAAGGCACACAGAAAGCAAGGAAATGGCACAAGAGAACCAGCATAACTTCATCAAGGGAAAATCCCACTTGAGCAACCTGGAGTCCTTCTATGATGGTATAACTGCATGTGAATGGACAAGGCAAAAGCCCCCACTACCAATGCCAGCTGGGGGATTAAATGATTGAGTGCAGCCCTGCCAAAAAAGACTTTGCGATACTGGTAGATGATGAGCTGATCATGAGCCAGTAATACGTCCTCACAGTTGAGAAAACCAGCCATATACTGGGCTACATCAAAAGAAGCAGGGGCAGCATAGCAAGGGAAGTGATCCTGACCCACTACACTGCACTGTTGAAGCCTCACTTGGAGTACTGTGTCCAGATGTGGAGCCCTCAGTAAAGGAGAGACATGGACCTATTGGAGTCTGTCCAGAGGAGGACCAAAAAAAGGTTCCTGGGGATGGAATAAATGGAATACCTCCCTACAAGGGCAGGCTGAAAGAGCTGGATCTGTTCAGGTTGGAGAAGAGAATGTTCTGAGGTACCTTTCAGTATCTATAGGGCAGCTACTGGAAAGAAAGGGCCAGACTTTTTAGTAGGGTCTGTGGTAATAGGACAAGCGGTAATCTTTTCAAACTTAAAGAGAGTAGATTTACATTGAATGTAAGGAAAAAGTCTTTACAGTGAGGGTGGTGAGGCAGTGGAACAGGTTGCCTGGAGATGTGGTGGGTGCCTTGTCCCTGAAGACTTTCAAGGCCAGGCTGAACCAGGCTCTGAGTGATCTGTTCTAGCTGTGGATGTTGCACTTCATTGCAGGGGAGTTTGACTAGGTATCCTTTAAGGAGTTCAAATTTCAAACTCTAAGGATTCTATGATTCTGTGATTCAAAATCACCTCCTGTGCTCAACCCTGGTGAGGCCACACCTTGTGCACTCTGTTCAGTTTTGGGCCCCTCACTACATGAAAGACATCAAGGCCCTGGAGCATGTCCAGAGAAGGACAAGGAAGCTGGTGAGAGGACCAGAACACAAGTCTTAAGAGGAGTGGCTTAGGGAACTGGGATTGTTTAGCCTGGAGAGGACACAGAGGGGAGACCTTATAGCTCTCTATGACTGAAAGGAGGTTGTGGCAAAGTGGATGTCAGCCTCTTCTCCCACTAACTAGCGATAGGACTAGAGATACTGGGTTTAAGTTCCAACAGGGAGGCTCAGGTTGGGTATTAGGAGAAATTTATTCTCTGAAACAGTGGTCAGCTGCCGAAATGGGCTGCACAGGGTTATGATTGGCTTATCATCCCTGGAGGTATTCAATAACCATCTAGATGTTATACTAAAGAACATGGTTTATTGGGAAAATACTAGTGGTACAGTTAGTCTAGATGATCTTCATGGTCCTTTCAAACCCTGGTGGTTCTATGATTCTATGATTCTATCTGCCCTGAAGAAAATTCCTCCAGCAACACAGTAAGATTAAAAGACAGTAACTTCTCAACTGTTCATTTTTTCAGTGTCTCCTAACATAAGAATACAAAAGACATGGTCTCGCACCACATTCTTGTCTCTAAATGGAAGAGGTGTAGATTTGAAGGGTGAACTGCTTAGTGGATAAGGAATCACAGAATCACAGAATCACAGAATCACAGAATCATGTGGGTTGGAATAGACCTCAAGAGATCACTGAGTCCAACTGCCCTGCTAAAGCAGGTATCCTACAACAGGTAACACAGGTAGGCCCCTAGATGGGTCTTGAATGTTTCCATAGAAGGAGACTCCACCATTTCTCTGTGCAACCTGTTCCAGTGCTCCATAACTCTTAGCATGAAGTTCTTCCACGTGTTAGTACAGAACTTTCTATGTTCAAGTTTTAGGACATTACCCCTTGTTCTGATGCTAACACACTAAAAAGAAGAGCCTGGCTTCATGCATTTGCCTCTCAAATCCCTTTCAATATTTAGAGACATTGTTCAGATCCCCTCTCAGTCTTCTTTCCCCAGGCTGAACAGACCCAGGTTTCTCAGTGTTTCCTTACATGGGAGATGTTTCAGGCCTTTAATCATCTTTGTGGCCCTTCGCTGGACTCCTTCTAAGAGATCCCTGTCTTTTTTTTGAACTGAGGGGTCCAGAAAAATGTGTGGAAAATCACAGCTAGAGTGACAGTTGTCATAAATGTCTCTATATCCAGGTGGAGGCTGGTGATAAGCGATGTCCCCCAGGGTAAATTTTGGAACATACTCTCTTCAACAACTTAATTAATGATATAGATGATTGGATTGAGGATTGTACCTTCTGCAAATTTGCAGATGACATCAAGCTGAGTGGTGCAGTTGACATAATGGAAGGAAGGGATTGCCATGCAAAGGCAAACGGACGGGCTTGAAAAGTGGGTTCACATGAACAGAATGAAGTTCAACAAGGTCAGGTACAAGGTGTTGCTCTTGAGTCGAGGCAATCACAGATATAAGTACAGACTGGGAGAATAACTCACTGAGAACACTCCTGCAGAGAAGGACTTGGAGGTCATGGTGGATGTGAAGCTGGATGTAAGCCAGCTTACGGTGCTTGCAACCTGGAAGGCCAACACTATCCTGGTTGCATCAGAAGAGAGTTGGCCAGCAGGGAGAGGGAGGGGATTGTTTCCCTCTGCTCTGCTGAGGCCTCATCTGATAAATATCTGGGAGAAGGTACCTACTGCTGTTAGAAGTGGTTATTGGAGCTGTATCAATGTTAATGCTCTGAGAGATGGGCTGAAGCTCACTGGCTGTTTTAGAAGGCATAAAACCATATAAATTTACGGGCTTTCATACTGGAGCTCAATTTAGGGGATCACAAATGAGTCGGAATACGTCTTCCCTATCTATCTTGTATCCCATGAGCATCTATGATAATTTCCAGATATTAGGCACAAATTTTGCTCGTCTGGACAGAGAATCACTTAAAGTAAATATGTACTCTATGTTAATTAGGATATAGCTCAGTCTAAACAATATGCAATCAGTAAATGTATGCTAAGATATATAGAAAAGGAGCAGGACTGGAGAGTGCTAAAGCTGCTGCTGAGGACACAATGCACACTCTGCATTTTGAGAGTTTTCCTTTGAACTCTGATTTGAATATCAATTTCATAATTTTTTTTTAAGAAGACATTGTGGCTTTAAAGGATGTGAATACTGTTCCTGCAGGTCTGCTCTTCACATCAAAAATCTTTACTTCTCTCTGCCAGCTCCTGTATTTTTCCTTTGAAATTCTTATTTCACTTTTCAATCCCTTTTACTTCCTCTGAGGTTCATATTACACGTCTAAGAAAGCAAGTGTATACTGACCCAGTTGGACTTTCAAACATCTTGCCAATGTCTATTGTGAGACTTTGTTATCCCTATTAGGCCTCTTCTGTTTGTCACTAACAGGTTTAGTGGAAAACAGATCACTGGCTTTAAAATGTTTACCCTTTATTAAATTGTATAACAAGATCTGTTGCTCTTAAATCACCATGTAAGAAAACCTCCTTTCCAAAGTGGATTTGGATGATTCTCAGAGGACCTGAGGTGGATGAGGAGATGAAGGAGGCAACTTTACATGTTTTAAAGTGATGTGCGATTTGTCAGGATTAACTCACCTGTCAGGATTAATCATGGCAATCACGTAGATTTTAGATCATGACTTTCTAATAGAAAATGCTGAAGTTAGGAACAGGCTCTAAACGTGATATTCAGTTTGCTTTCTTATGGGTGTGCGTGTGTGTGTGTCAGGGGGGAAGGGCTCACTGTACTATTTTCACTGAGTAAAGAACTGTCTGGACGGCCAGGCCCAGAGAGTGGTGGTGAATGGATTCACATCCAGCTAGCGACCAGGCACAAGTGGTGTTTACCAAGGGGTGGCAAAGGGGCCTGTCTAGTTCAATATCTTTACTAAAGACCTGGATGAGGGCACTGAGAGCACCCTCAGTAAATTGGAAGATGACATCAAGCTAGGAGAAAGAGTTTATCTGTCTGGGGGTAGAAAGGCCCTACAGAGAGATCTGTACAGGCTGGATAGCTGGGCTGAGGTCAATTGGATGAAGTTCAACAAGACCTGTGTCCTGCTCTTTGCCCCAACAACCCTGGGCAGCCCTACAGGCTGGGGGCAGGGTGGCTGGAAGACTGTGGATCTGAAACAGACCTGGAGGTATGGGTCAATGCTTGGCTAAACATGAGCCAGCAGCATGCCCAGGTGGCCAAGAAGGCCAATGGAGTTGTGGCTTGGATCAGAAACAGTGTTGCCAGCAGAAGCCAGGAATGGATCATCCCTCTGTACTCTGTGCTGCTGAGGCTGCAACTGGAGTACTGTGCTCAGCTTTGGGCTCCTCACTAGAAGGACGACACTGCGGCCCTGCAGTGTGTTCAGAGAAGGGTAATGAAGCTGGTGGGCGGTCTGGAGCACAAGTCTTGTGAGGGATGGCTGAGGCAACTGAAATTGTTTAGTCTGGAGTTTCAGGGGATATCTTACTGCTGTACAACTACCTGAAGGGAGGTTGTGGTTCTCCCGTGTAACTAGCAATAGGACTGGAGGGAATGGATTCAGGTTGGACATTAGGAATACTTGTTCTCTGGAAGAGATGTCAGGACCTGGAACAGGCTGTCCAGGGAGGTGGTGAAAAGATTATCTTTCTACTGACCCTAGAGTTATTCAATAAACATTTAGCTGTTGTACTGAGAGCCATGGTTTAGTGGGCAGTGTTGGTGGTATATGGACCATTGGACTGGATTATCTTAGAGGTCTACACCAACCTTGGTGATTCTATGATTCTATAATTCTAAGATTCTACTTTACATACTGCTTTACACACTTAAATGCTTTAGGTGTCTGACATACCTGTCCTACTGATTTTTCCTCTAACTCAACAGTGCAGGCATCGCTTAGATCAGCTATCTACTCGTTACATGATGAAACTTTCAAAGGTGACTGAGACCATAGGCTACATTCATCTGTGACTAATCTTACCCCTTCTGTACAGATTTCCAGAAGGGATAGACCATATACCCTCCTGAAAGTGCTCACATCATTAACTAAGAAATATTAAGAGCATGAAAATATAAAATACAGAAATATTAAATTCAAAACAGCTATGATAGTCTCAACCATGGCATAAAATGAAATCATAAAATGAGCTAAACACTAAAAATAATCAATTCTGTTTGGCAAATCAGTTTAACAGAAAGCTATAGGTTAGTCCAATGGCAAAAGCACATGAAAGGACTAATATCAGCTTATAATAAACATCTATGCAGTGTCAAGTCATGTTCTTTGATGTTAAAAGTAGAAACCTATGAAAAAAAAAAAAACAAAACCTAAGACCAAGGCAAAATTATCTTTCCACAAAAACTCTTGGCGCTATGCTTTTTGCAGTGCAAGATCTTCATGGACTGGGTAGATTTCAATATGTTTAGTAATCCTTGGCATATTTTTCTTTCCCAGTCATGACTGGGAACTCAGGTTAGCTTTAAGTACTTCTAGTAATCTGTGGCACTGAGGTCTGTGCTTGAGTGCACACAGATGGAAAATCCATCCTCTTTTGCCTGTGCTCATTTTGGTATGAGCAGTAGCTACACCAGACTGCCCTGATTTACCAGCTGTAGAAGACAGCATTCAACTGACCCCATCACTCTCATTCATGTCCTTTCCAATACTATACATATGCTATTTCCTTTTAAGACATCCCTTTTCTGGAGGTAAATGTCTTTGTTGTGATTTAACAGCACCACACACTCATTTGCTCACTCCCACCAGTGGGATGAGGGAGAAAATCTGGAAAACAAAACAAAACACAACAAAACAAAAAATGAAACAAAACAAAAAACAGGCAAAAAAGCAGAACTTGTGAGTTGAGATAAAATCTATTACTAAGACAGAAGAGGAAGAGAAAAGTAAAATAACAGTAGTAATGATAATAGTATAACATGTATTTATGAGACAAGTGATGCATAAGCAATGGCTCACCACCCACCAACTGATGCCCAGCCAGCCCCATGCAATGAATGCCTCTCTGCCCAACTCCTTACTGCTTTCAAGTTATTTCACATGATGTCTTATGGTTTGGAATATCCCTTTGACCAGTATAGATCACCTGTCCTGGTTCTGTCCCCTCCCAAGCTTTTTGTGCCCCCTAGCCTCTTGCTGGAAGGACAGTGAAAGAGCTTGAAATGTCCTGGATTCTGTGCAGCAATACTCAGAAACAACTAAAACATCAGTGTAGTATCTACATTTTCTCCTAAAGCCAAAATATAGCACCATATAGACACTAGGAGGGAAAAAAAAAAACGACTCTGTCCCCAGTGAAACTAGGACACCTAACTTACTTAATTAGCCTTTGTCTTCTGGCTTTACTGTGGCACTTTGAGATCAATGAAGCAAAATTTCACAGCATTAAAAATGTGTTATGGTGAAGTTACACTCTACTAATTGCTTAAGCAATTCCTAACATTTCAGTTGGGAGAGCAGTAATTGACCTTTTCAACCAATCACAAAAACTGAATTATTACTAAGGTCTAAACTATATCCTGATGGCTATTTTTAATATTTCCTTCTTTGTTTTGATTTTATTTTTTTAAGCTTTTGCTTCAAGCATGTGTGTGCCAAAAATAATAACTGCTTGGTGGCCATTTTCTCTGACATCTTCAGAAACATCAAAGGAGTGACCTGGAGCCGTACACCTTGGCCTCACAGGTGCAAACTGAAACACCTTGGTGAGAGCTCCTCCCAGAATTGCATTATCAAAAAAGTCCAGCATTGTGCACTTCACAGAAACTCTGAGTCTGTGGTCACCTCTCACAGATGACAAAGAATGGAAATACCCGAATGATTGTCTGAGAAGGTTGGCACTAAGTTTCTTTTATGTCATCACATTAAAATTACTACATATTAGTTGTAAAATCCCACAATAAAACTTACTATTATGCAGTCAACAGATATCTTTTAAAATCAAATATTTGCACAGTTTCTTTTCTCTTTATTTCTTCAATCCTCTTGAAAATACAAAAATTATACTGATCTTTTTTGTAGTGGAACTTACCTAGCTACTTGCTTCCCTTAACATAGGGGGAAAAAAAAAAAAAAGAAAAGAAAAAAAAGGAATACATTATTCTCACGTGCAACAAATCCAAATTTATGCACAACCAAGCCTGAAACTCCACAAACACGCTCAGGCAGATAAAGCATTTTTGGCAAGTGTCCCTGTGACGAGCAGACAAAACAGAGTGCTATAAAGCACACCAGTAAACAGCCAAGTCATGGAGAGCACAGGGTGCTTATCAATCCCCCCTTTACGTACAAAACCAAAACCAACCAACCAACCAACCAAAAACAAAACAAGCACAAACCAAGCTGTTTGGTGGATTAGTTTTTTTGTTATTCTAGACAAAATAAATTAAGGAACTATTGCCTTACTTTTTCCTTCATTCTTTCCCTAATTTCATAAGGTACATGCATAATACGCATAAAATAGATGGGAAAAAGTCAGAAAGTACTGCACAATGCAGAAAGCCTGGCTTTCTGTAACACACAATGGGTAGTTCACGTTTATATAGCAGGGTACAAATGCTTTGTAAGCTATTTGAAACATAAGTATTCAACTAAAGGTTAAAGGATGCAATAATTCACACGGTACGTATTCTCCTCTGACCTATTATTTGCAGATACAGACAAATGTCAGTCTGGGAACGGCCTTTTTGTGTGTGAAACTATTTTTCAACATTGTGTCTGGATGAGGAAGAAAGTTTCGTATCCTGAGGGTGTGTTCATAATAACGATGATGTAACTGAATCAAAGGCACTGTTTCTTAGGAAACAGACATGTTGGCCTTCAAAGGTTATTTTTAGGTGGGATAGAGGGCAATTCCAGGTGTATGTATTAACTAAGAAATATTTCTTTTTCCCTGTGCTGTAGATTTCATTTATTATTGTCCTTCCAACATCATCTGGTGGTTGTGGTGGTTCTTTTTTCTGCTTCATGGAAGTATAGATTTCCCTCCCTGCCCCAGAGCTGCAAGCATTCTTACATGCACAGCACAGGGAGAGAAAGCCCAGAGCTGTTCCAACACCTGCTGCTGGAGCAGATGTTCCTGCTGTAGGTAGCTGTCCCTTGAAGCACATTCTGCAGAGCTGTTAAGACACCAAGAAGGGACTGCACGAGTCATTCTCAGTAAATGACTGATGTGGAGGGAATGGTCAGAAGTAAGGATGTCCTGTGAAGTCTGTCCCTGTGAAAGCTCATGGGCTAGGCTGAGAAGCATGACTTCATGGAAGAGTAAATATGTGGAAGGGATCAGTGTGAATTGTTTAGTGCTGGCTCTCTGCTGTACTTCCATCAGGGATATGAATGTCCTGACAGTTTCCAAAGACCCACTGTCTGAACCAGTCAATACCTGCTGAACAATCCCACTTGCAAACAGCCTCTGCTTTAACTTAAAATTCACATTCGAAGTGTTTGAAAGGAATATGATAGTGAGAGAACACATGTATTCTTACAGTGCTCCTGAAATAAAAACTGAGGTCTGTGACACACCACAAGGACATGACACAGATGATGAGCAGGAGGAGGAAGGAAGCATTTCTATTTCAAGTTTCCAGACTAACTGCCTTTTCCACTCCATTATGTTCATGCCAGGAAGGTCCAATATGTTCACCAAAATCATTGCTGCAAAATAGAATATCTTCCAATATTCAGTAGGTCTCATACACCAGAGCTATGGGAGAGAGAAAAAGAAGGTATATCAAATACCATGAATAAGTAGGGTTCAGTGCTAATAGGCCTACAGAGGCTGAAAACTACACAGAACAGAGATAATCCTGCACTTTGCACTGCTTTCTAATTTCTTTCCAAGTAGAACCCTTTACTACCACACCGTTTGTAGTTTTCACTCACACTGTGCCCCTGGATGTTGGGTGGACACCAGGACGATATTTTGCATGAGCAATATATTGTTACTGTCATGGCCAGCGCTGGAGTCGGTGGAGTGGCAAGGCTCCCACATCCCTTGCACTTCTCACAGCTGAGGGCATGGTCTGCAGGAATTTCACTTAAAGGAGAAGATGTGGGTTTAAGGCAATAGAGAAGAAAATATCTCTATGCTAGACTTCGTGCTCCTAGGAGAAAAAAAATAATAATAACTGTGAATTTTATTAGTTTCAGTAGAACCCTTTCAGAAGTCGCGGTTCTGAATCCGGACGTCGGCAGGTCCTGTCGGCAGCGGGCATGCACCGGCGGCTTTCACCCATCCGCCCCTCCCGAGAGAGAAAGGGGGGAGGGCCGGAGTTCCCGGCCCGCTGCAGGGACCCCGCGGGACGCTGTGGGCGGGCAGGAGGAGGAGGAAGAGGAGGAGGAGGAGGAGGGGTATTTCGTGGCGGCGAGGAGCAGGTGGCGCTCAGTGCCGCGCGGCCGGCACCGCACCGCACCGCACCGCGCTCCTCGCTCCGCACCTCTCCGCAGCGCCCTGCGCCATGGCCTCTGCGAGTGCGGCGCTGCTGCTGGCGCTGGGTAAGGCTCCGGGCGGAGCGAGGCGACGCCGCCGAGCCTCTCGCCGCGGCGCCGGGGACGGGGCAGAGGGAGGCGCGGGGCGGGGGTCTGGGCCGACGCGAGCGGAGGGCGCGCGTTCCTGCGGCAGGTTCGAGCCCTGGGCTGGCACCGCGTTGGGAACTCAGTAAAATGGTGGTGATGGTAGTTCTGGAGGCCGGGGGTGTGGGTGCCGTTTGTTGCGCGTTTGCGGTCCTGTGGGGATTGTGCTGTCCGAAGAGGGAAGGTGATGCTCTTTGCTGGAAATGCTGCTCCTGATTTCAGGAATCCTTTAGGTCCTGTCCCACCCTGCTCAACAGATGTCTCTGCTTGGAAAAGGACAGGGAAACTTGAACCATCTCCTCCTTCTCTTGGCTTACTTAATTACCATTACATATATTTTTCCTGGGAAATGTACGCCATCATATTCACTTGCCATAAGCAAATTCCCAAGAACTTTCAGAGTGTTAATATTACTGTATGCTCGCTCAAACCCTTAATTAGTAAGTCACTGAAGAAGAGGCAGAAGAATGAGTTTTTATGTGTGAGCTGTTCTGACTTGTTCTTTTGGTAGCTGTAGCAAATACTGCAGTGGAATGTGCGGCTGCAGGGTATGAAGTAGAATGCAAAAATATTATCCTATGATGAGGTACATGGGATACAAACAGCCTTATGTTTTTGTGAGGTCTTTTTTTAAGGAATGAATATTCTTAAAAGCATCATTGGGCAAAACGTCCACTCTGCCCTTGCGTTTAATCCATCTCTTATGCTCTTGTTTATAGTCACTGCACACCAGGAGCATTACAAGTCCCAAGGTAAAAGTCCTAAGACTTGAGGAGATTTGTCAAGCAGTGCAGAAACCAGAAGATAAGGACTGGTTATGGGAGCAGGATTCCCCCAGCAATAAGTCTGACAGAAGTGGGATAGGCCTGCTTTGTTCAGGCACTATCCATGGTTCATCCACATTTATATAAGTTCTTTGCAGAGAGAGTGGTGAGATGCTGGCACAGGCTGCCCAGAGAGGCTGTGGATGCCCTGTCCCTGGAGGTGTTCAAGGCCAGGTTGGACGGGGCCCTGGGCAGCCTGGTCTAGCATTGAATGGGGAGGTTGGTGGCCCTGCATGAGGCAGGGGGTTGGAGATTCACGATCCTTGAGGTCCCTGCCAACTCTGGCCATTCTGTGATTGTGTGATATAGCTGAAAGCAACATGCTTTTGATTTCAAATGTGTCATGACATTTGAGTTAGTAGGTGTAATTGCTGAGTTAATACTTTAAAGCCTTTTTTTGATCTTGTAGAACTAGAAGGAAGGGAAAGTTTTCTCTAAGTGATTTAAAGTCCCACTGCGGTGACGGAATTCTAATGAGCTCTTTAACCTTCAAAGGCTTATTGAGTGTAACTGGGCTGTGATAGCTGAATTAGGAAGTCCAGCAAGAAAATAAATTTGCACAAAATAGATTTGATTTTATATAAGTGTATTCGTTTCTAAATTATCAGCTATATTAAGTACCCCATAAGGGCTTTGTTGTATAACCAGACTCAACCAAATGTAATGCAGCAGTTAGTAAAGATGTGCACTTTTTACTTTTGTTGTGTATTTTTATGTTTGGAAAGTCATTCAGACTTCACAATTGGTAAAGAAATAAAAATACAATAGAACTAAAATTTTGATATTACAACCTTGCTAATATAGAAATCTTGTTATTCATTGGCCAAAAAAGTATAGTATGATAGAAGTAGACTATGTTAGGAGGGTGACAGTAAGTGGAGGACTTAATAGTACAACCTGTACAACAAAGCATGATGCTTTCTGTTGCAACATATTGACTGTTTTGAGCAGATATGACGTACTTGTAATTTTTCAAATCTTTAAATCTCTGAATTCTTTAAATTAGAGGTTAATGTCATTCTTTAAATCTGCATTTTTGGCATCCTGATTATTTCTTAGCCTGTTCTTAACAGAACAAAAAAAGAACAAAAAAAAAACCCTGAGCCAAAATACCCCAGCTCTTCCTGAGAGCGAAGCCAGTGGAAAACACAGTGCTTTTCCTGGGCTCAATTCTGGTAACATTTTCTTTGGAAAGCTCCTGTGCCCTCCCTCATGCTACAGAACAGATATTTGAAATTTGGCAGGAAGATGTTATTTGCATCGTCTCGAAAATCTACCCAAATTAGTCCAAGTGAAAAAAACTTTGGAAAATTTCATTCCTCTGGAAAGAAATTTGTTTTTATCGGCTTGATTTTAACATAAACCCTGTCTGTCCTTGGTATGGAGCTCAGACAGACTTTATTTGCTATTTCAGTGGCAGTGATCTGCAGGTTTCTTTATGAGGTCTATGTTTACATCTGCAAATGTCTCTCTTGTGTTTTTGTGCTATTTCTTAAAATCCCCACTCTTTCAAACACATATCCCTCACACCATTCTGCTCTGAACTAAAATATCCCAGCTAAATAAGGTGTATATATTTCTGAGGACTCAGGTGTACTGCTTCAGGACACCAGCCCCTCAACCTGTTAGACCCAGTCAGACTGGTGGAGGAATCAGTCTTATGCAAAACGAGGAAGGGGGGATTTTCTCTTAAACTTCACATGGACTCCAGAATTTCCAAGTGTAATCCTTCTTCTGTTGTTCAGTACATATCTCACCCTTGCTGATGCAAAGCATCACATTGTCCCAGGAAGCAGCAGTGCCCTTCAGCCTTGATGGCAATGGGCTGAAGAGCTGTGCGGTGATACAAGGGAAGACACCACTAACATAAATCTTTTTCTTCTGATTAGTTATGTTTATGTCCCAGGGAATATGAACTGTGACAAAACAACTGAGTCAAACGTGAAAAAGTTAGGAAGTGCCTAAGTTAGCAGCCTTCAAGGCCAGGTCAGATGGGGCCCTCAGCAGCCTAATCCAAGTCCATGGCACAGGATGAAATCAGATGATCCCTAAGGTCCTGCACAAACAAAGCCATTTTGTGACTCTGGATTTTTCCCCTTTGAAACAAGTGTATCATGCAATCATTTGGACTCAGGTCTGCAGCTTTGCTGTGGCTGTCTGTGGACAGGTGGATGTAGTGTGATCAGAAGAAGGGCTGGAAGTTCTATCTCTGTTACTGATGAAATTGGAAGATGCTTTAGGAATGGTGAAGAAGGGTAGGATGGAGATAAATGATTATGTTCTTTGCAGAATAGGGCTTTTTCACTGTATTTTTTGGTTGGTTTTTGGTTTGTTTTTGATTTTTTTTTTTTGGTCACAAAAGCCCAGTGCAATTTCAGGCGAGTCATTTAAATTAAATATTTGACACGTGGTTGGAGCCTTTGTCTTCCCCTCTTTCTCTTTGCTCAGCCAGGGGTTCTCAAAGCTGTAGCTCCATTTTCACAATCTGGTTAAGCTGACCTGAATGAGGGCTGCTGCTGCAAGGATTTCATCCACTCCTGACTGCGCGTTCCCACCAGTATCCTGTGGTG
Source organism: Perdix hodgsoniae (assembly GCA_035772895.1). Classification (NCBI taxonomy): domain Eukaryota; kingdom Metazoa; phylum Chordata; class Aves; order Galliformes; family Phasianidae; genus Perdix; species Perdix hodgsoniae. Next base: position 25,512,237 of record JAPSGF010000003.1, on the reverse strand, counting down.
CCACTGGGGCTTGGTTTGGGGAAAGTAGTATTTTCCCTTTTTGATGGGGGCAGGTTAGTTTTGGAGATCAGCTAACCTGATCCTGTTCACTTGAGCAGTTAATATTTAGGTGTCAGCGCTGGCACAAGGGACAGTTGGAATCTGTGGCCAGAGGTGGGAGGGAAGCTGGAAGAGTTTCTTTCACTGGTAGCCAACACTTCCACTGGCTTGAGCTGGTTGTGAAAGTGCATCTTGACATGAAGGCTGCTGTGTATTCACAGCTGTGAATGAAGTCAATGGAAATTGTATTTTGAATGTGCAATGCCTTCTGAAAAAATAAAGTTTTTAGCTGAATCGTTAGATATCCAAAAGTGGTGGTACTTTTGACCTCAATTTTTTTTTTTTTTTTTTTTTTTTTTAAATGAGACTTCGGATCTCTCATTTCTGGAACTACTTTCAGAGAGCTTGTCAGGTAGCAGGAGCGTTATTATATATTATTCTTGGAACTGTGCCTCTCATTCATGCTGTGCTACAGGACTGTATTTTGTACAAATGATGTTTATCTTAGACAGCATACAGGGTATTACCATCACACTCCTAAACACATTAACAGCTAATGTTTATTTGTGCATAATTTGTGCAAAGCAAACATGAGATCGTACCAACAAGTTATGAGCTATGTGCTCTCTGACTCTGGAACGATTTTTTAATTGTACTTTATTTTTTTAATTAATTTATTTTAATTCAGTTGCGCAGAATTTTCATTTAAGAGATCAAAGAGTAAGTAAAAGGATTGACAATTCTTGGTTTCATTGTGCTTCATAGTTACTACACAGATGTTATTCATTGTGGTCTTTCTTCACTGTTGTTAATTTTCAATGAATGAAAGTAGTTTTTTCATATACTTTATTTTCACGAATGCTAATAACTGGAGTACCAGTATAATGGAGTAATGTCCAAACAGCTAAATGGGAATAAAATGCTTTCTCTTAGTGTTAGAGCAGGTAAAAGGGGGTTTATCCATCTTCAGAGCAGTCATTTTCCCCCTCAGAAATCTTGGCTGGTCTCTCACCACTGTTGCTATTTTCATTTCAAGGTTTCCTTTGTTAGACTCTGTGCAGGCTGGTTCCCATTTCCATGGTTACCATGCTGAAATGCAGACAGGACATAGGCTGGCTTCTCCTCGACGAAGCCATGCACTTGCATACCAACACATGTTATCTGCTTGTTTTAGGACATTTCCTTTATCAATGTTCATGTTTAGGACTTCTTCACAAAGTGAACCCTGGCCCAGTAATGCAGAGGTTAGGATTTTAGACTTTTTAAAGTGAAAGGAAAAGAATCAACAAGCTTTTCTTTTTTCATGTGTTTAAACAGACTTGTTGTACTGTTCCTGTTCAGATTAAGTCAAGAACATCAGAGAACAGTCTTGGCCAAAGTTTTCATTTCTGTTAAAAAGGGTAACAGAGCAAGTTTAAGTTTTTTTAAAAAAACATGTAAGTGAAGGACTGACATGTATTCGTGCTAAATAGTTGTATGAACTCACTCCTTTTTCAAGGCACTGATAAAAGGGCAATAAAAATAAATGGATGTGAATACACTGGATGTATGATACCTTCTGTCTATATTAACTGAGTGTGAGTGTGCAAGCTTATAAAGCAATATGAGATAATGTGCTTCCTGCTCATGCTGGACTCATTTTTTGGAGGTGGTGGATGATAAAAGCATCTAGAGGAGTTGGTATAAGCTGTTTGAGCGCTTGCATCAATTCTACATCAGGATGGTATTTCCCATTTAGCAAATAAATTCAATATTCTGAGTGCCAGCAACTGTTACATTGAATTAATCCTTCCAGGATACTGAAATGCTTTTAAGAGACTAAGTTAGTTTTATTTTCTCCTGGAGATGCATATTATTCAAAAATCTATAAGACTTGCACACTACTCAGGACCTAAAATAGGAACTGTACAGGCAAAGAAGTAAGGTAAACACCATCTCTTTGAATACTGTGTGAGCAAAGACATCTTGTGTGTAACTGAATGGCATCTGCATGGCTGAATGTCACACATGATAAATGCCACAGATTCTTTCATTCCTTTCAAAGTGCTGACAGACAAGGATGAAGGACTTGCAAGTTGTGTACTGCAAGCCCTGTTGGAAATCTCCTGCCTTATTCCTGATTTATTTTGCCCTTGTAATCCTGCACCCAAGTTTATCATTTCTTCTTTACTTTGTTCAGGATATTTTTATAAATAACATAAATCTCCTTGTCTAATATGGTTGTTTGTTTCTGAGGAATAGAGAAAAATTACTGTTCACAACGAACATCTGGAAGGGAGCATATTTGCACAGTGAAGGGACCATTCTTAAAATGAATAGATCTACTTAGAGAAATAGTGAGAGTTTAATGATGAGTCTGGTGGTGGAGAAAGGTTGAATTAAGTTTTTACTTTTTATTTATCTCATGTATGTTAATATTCTACAAGAAATCTGGCAACAGTTGATGCTATGAGTAAGTTAAGACTGTAATACAAAACTGTGTGGAATCAGTAGAGGTAAGACCACAGATGCCTGGATGTCTGACTCTCTGGATTAGCTAGTTAAGAATGATCTCAGCCAACTACAAGATGATTTCTTATTTGAATGAGGAATAACCAACCTGTGCTTGGTTTACGTGAACTTACCGCAGGAATGGGTTTCACTTTTTGGAGTGCTGCGCTGTGCTACACGTTGTCCACAGTTAAGCCAGGTGGAGTTACTAATGAGGTATCTACCTTTTCCAAATACGCAGCAGTCACCTCTAACTTCTCACTGTTGTGACTGTTATGGTAGCCAATATGTACTGCAGTTCTCCTTTCAACTTTGAATGTGTGCTAAGAAATTCAACTGAATTGCATAATTGCTAAAACAATAAATTACAATAACAATAAATAAAATTGCTAAAACAGTAAATTACAGAATTTTAAGTCTAAATTTCCTTTAAGTTACTGCCTCTTAGTAAGGTAAATGTCTGTGTAGGCGTCTGAATCAGGAGAGCTGATGTCAGGAAGTAGTGATCTGGATTCTCAATAGCAATATGCTACATTATTCTGTGGAAAGAAGGAATCCCCTGCATATAGGCCTGTCTGAAACAGGAAGAAGTAGGCTGTTTCGTCCTGGTCAATTCATGTGTCCTAGACAGTTAAGAAGTATTGCTGCAATATGTGAGACTCAAGAACATTGGAAAATTTTGCCATGCATGTGTCCTTATTTGAACTTCCTGTTTCAAAGAGAACAGTAGATAACAAAGTTGAAGGAAGGCGCAGCATTTTAACATAGATTTTTGTAAAATTACTTACACATCTTACCCATATTAGTGTTTTAACTGTATATGCTAATAAGACGATACATGTACTGCTCTAATAATGAACAAGACAGAAATTTAATCCAGTGTGTATAGAAGCATAGAATCATTGAATATTCTGAATTGGAAGGGACCCACAAGGATCATCAAATCCAACTCCACGCATAGACACTCACAATCCAAACCCTATGTCTGAGAGTACTGTCCAGATGCTCCTTGAACTCTGGCAGTCCTGGATCTTGTTCCAGGACCACTTGTTCCAACCAATTGTTCCAACCACTCTCTGGTGAAGAACCTTTTCCTAACACCCAACCTGACCTGCCCACTCACCCCCCATCACAGCTCCATGCTGTTCCCTCGGGCCCTGTCACTGTCACAGAGAGCAGAGCTCAGCGCTGCCCTCCGCTCCCTGTGAGGAGCTGCAGCTGCCATCAGGCCTCCTCTCAGCTCCTCTGCTCTTGGCCCAGCAAACCCAGAGACCTCAGCTGCTCCCCAAGCATTTTTCCTTTGGACCCTTTCCTATCTTCTTAGCCCTCCTTTGGACACTCTACCTTTCCTTCAGTATGAACAAAGCTAGTAATATTGCCCTTCAGCAACTGAATTAATGGGCAAAATTATGCAGAACAAAAATACTTAAAAACAGATCAGCTTTTCATACAAGCATAATGCCTATTATTACAAGTGTACGAAAGCAACACACAGAACACCATTTTACTGTAGATCATTCTGAAATGGTAGTAATTAGAGAATGTGCAATTTCTTTAATTACAGTTCCCGTTTTATAAAACACCCTATTTTTAAAAAGTTTGTGTTAAAGGCAGTAAACTATAGCACCATGCCTCCTTTTCATCTCTGGTATAAAATTGAGCTATCACTACGTACACTACTTCCATTGCACGTGGAACTGATTTATCTATAGTATCTATAGATAACAAATAGATTTAGCTGGAATTTAGTTGACCTTTCAGAAATGGAAAAAAATTAACTGGCCCAGTGCTTCATTTAACTATGCCAACAAATAGCATTCACTTTTAGATGTGCCTGAAATACATAGAACTTAAACTTAGAACTGTAGAGATGACTTGACAATAAAATAACTCCCTTATTAAGATGAAGAAAACAATAAACAGAAAAAAGAAAAAAAAAAATCAGTAGCACTGCTTGAATAGAAGTCCGTTAGTAATTCTGCTAATTATAGTGATTAGCCTGACTCCAGCCAAATCCCCTTTCATTTCACCATGTCTATTCAGTCCATTTCTTGTTATTTTGGTTTGTTTTGGTTTCTTTTCCAAACTGCCCAGAGCCAGTTCATCATATTGAACAAATACACTGAGGAGAATACTCTGTGAGTCTCTGGATTTCTCTTTTGCCAAAGTTGATTACAACTACAATAGTCTTTCCTTCTCTGACAAAAAAACAACCGTTCTGCTTCAGTGGAAGTATTATCTCCAGAAAACTCTTCTTAAATGTGATTGGATCCCACTCTCTGTTCCTATAATGTAGCATGTCTGCTCTTTACAAATAAAGAACTTCCTGAACTCTGATCAAAGATAGCATCACCCACCTGACCACAGCCATCTAGATATGCCCAACTCCGGTGTATGAGTTGAAGTCTGGGACAGTGCATGCTACTGCCTCACAGCACCCAAAATCCACCTACCCTACCCTAGATGCTGTGGGTCAGAGTGGCAGAGTTAATGGAGACTTTTAGGCACTTCTAACTGCAAAGAAAATATTTGCATGCAAAATAGGAAGGGTATTCCAAGTCAAGCAGTGAGCTAAGGAGAAATGATTAGACACTCTTCTCAGAAACTTGCATCTGGGGTCTCCTTCCCTTGAGTTACAGGCAGGGGAAAGATTCTTTGGAGCAGAGATTTAGATGATGAGCTCTTTCTCAAGAAATTGCAGGTACCTGATAAATGATAATAATACTTGGCTCTTACTTAACTCTCACTTAGCTCTCCCTTGAGACTTAGTAGAATATGAACTGTCTTCTCTCACTTTTCTAGAAGCATGTTTTCTACCAAACAGCAAAGCAGTTAGAGAAGCACTCTCAACCTCTGCTTTTGAAACCAGCTTTGTGTTCATCCCAGGATGCATATTTGTGTTTGCAGGCAGACATGCAAAGACACATCTTGCCTGTGGCCTAATGGCTGGAGCACTGAACTGAGCTGTGAGGAGTTCTGGGCTGGCCCTTTTGGGCTGCTCATACAATTTACCTTTGGTAAATAGGCAGTGCATGAAAATGAATTAATTAGTTTATCTTAATAGTTCATTTATTTAGGGCAGAAATTATTAATCTGGGAATCCGTCATCTGGCCATGCCTGCAGAGTGGATCTCAGTTTGAGAACAGTGCTGTTTCTTCATATGTATGATATTCCGAAATTGTATGTAACATTGTACTACAAAACCTAGGTGACAGATAATTTTTAGTTCAGTCTGGGTTAGGCAGCTGCTGAAGTCTGGGATTCTTGGGCTGTTTTCCTGACATTAATAAGACCATATTCTGCCTGGTACCAAAACTGATGGTTTCAGTGTTCATTATGGTGAATTTCAGGTTCATGGCTGGGACCACCTAGCATTCAGTTTGCTGGGCTGTGAGCTCCCCTTCCAGCCAGTGAAGACAAATAGTCATTATGTCTACTATAGGAAAACAAAAGATCTGATAATTATAGCTCTTCCAACTATTGTATTATATATCCTGTGGTGCTTTGGGGTTTTTCTTGTTGCAGGAAGCTAGCGTACCAAATAGCTGATTCAGTTCTTGTGTGTAGCCAAGAAAGCTGAGCTCCTGACTTGCTCTTGAGAAGCTGAGCTGGAGGAACAGGGTCCTAAATGTGGTGCCCTGAAGACTGTGTCAAGAGAATTGCTCTCAAGCCACGGCAGTCTTCACACTGCAAGCTGTGATGCTGGAATGGCTGTGTGGCAAGTTCCTTAGGCTTTTTGTAATTCAGCATTTTCAGGTGCTATTCAGTAGTGATATAGCATAAAATGATATAGTATTCTTACATTATATCGTACACTGAAATTTTTGTGTAACCTAGGATCTCCTGTTGTGCACAGGAGAATACAGATCTTTTGGTCTTCCTGGCGTCTTTGTACAAATATGCATGTTCATCAGTTAGTACACCTCTGCAGCAGCTGAGTGAATAGGGCACAGAGATAACAGTCTTGGTTTCTGTGTAATGACATGCATTTCCTGTCTTACAGTCCTGAAGCAGCTCATGCTTCTCTGTCTGTATTTGGAAATAGGAAATATTGGTGGCTTGAACAAAGCTGATAATATGAGTGTGAGGAAAGAGTATATGCTGGAGTGAAAAGTCTTTTTTTTTATCATAGAGAAGCACATGAAGTATTTTTTCATGATTGGTGCTTTTGAAGCAAGTGACACAAATGCATACATAGCATAAATGTGTGTACAATTTGTTAGCCATGTATCCTTTTAATCTGTTTGTGGTATTACTGAGAACAAATTGTGACAGTGTCTGTTGTACCCAGATCAAGGAAGAGAAGAAAACAAAGTGCAAGTCATTTTAAGAGATGCAATTCCTGTGAGTTCTTTGTAGAAGGTTATTCCCACTGGATTAAGGATGGAAGAATGGCAGGATAATAATTCTGTGTCCAAGTACTTGCTGTCTTTATTAGAAGCACTTAGGAAGTTGTCAGTCCTGCAGGAGCTTCTACTGAACATGACTTTGGAATCAGTCCTTCTGTGTACAGGAGGCTGTTGAGGTTTCCTAGCTCCAGCTGAAGAGCTGCACACTGATCTATTCTGGGAAAGGAGAGCAGTGTGTAGGCAAGAAACAGGAAACTATCAAGACAGGCTTTCCAAGAGTAATTAATGCAGTTGTGGGTAGATTTAGGTAGATCTCATACAACAACTCTGTAGTACTGCCAAAGCAGTTAAAGAGACAGCAGCATTCTCCCAGGCTCTTCTGCCCTTCATTCACAACTTAAATTATATCCTGTCTGCGTTAGCAGGTTACTGGTAATCCTTTGGTGCAGTTTCTCATACACAGTTGTGATTCAAAGGCAGTGAATCATACTTTCACACACACAGAAGCTTTCAGACTCAGAGCTGACCTACTTCCGGGACAACACAGTTGGACGATGAAGCCAAGGAAACTTTTCAGAGGGAGGAAAAGGAGGGGAAAGAATAGGGATGGGAGGGAGGATTTGTAACTAAATGAATCATTGTTTAACCTTTTTTTTTTTTGGCTATGGCTTCAAATGTGTTTGTACTCTAACCTGTCTCAGTTAATTATTAAATAGTTTGAGCTAATGGGAAGAATAATTAAGGCTCAAGATTAAAAAAAAAAAAAAAGTTCAAATAATCAAGTTTTACCTTTTAAGACTTAAACATGATGACATATCAACAAAGTAACTGAAGTGAGGATTGGCTTTTAATACGAAAAATACAGTGTCTTGCTAATTGCATTCTTTTCTCCTTTTGATTTCCTCTCTAAGTTCTTTTTGTTTTGTTTTGTTTTGTTTTTTCTTAAGATGGTTTTTCTCAATGAGAGATACGCCCAATTTAAAATAAAACTGATGAACTGTAATGATAAAAGTGGAGTTTCAGTGCATGAGTTGAAGATTTCTAAATGTTGCTTTAAAAATATGAGGTTGTGCACGCTGGAGAAAAGAGTACAAACAATAGCAGCAAAACTCTAATGAGAAATTAGTTTTCAGTTATCTTGACCTTTGCAGGTGAGCATCACTAAAACTTTCCAGTATTTTCTCTGCTGTATGCAGACTGGGTTCAGCTTTCTGAGTACAATAAGGATATGTAAAAAATGTGTTTCATATTTACATTCAGAAAAGCCCAAATGAGTGCATCCACTGCGGAATTACTTGCTTCACGTGAAAATAACTTTGTTTGATGCCATTACCTGTGCATACATAAAATGCACATAGCAATACAGTAATGCAAACCGGGCTGACAGCTAATTTGTTACTAGGAGGAGGAAAAAAAAAAGAAAAAAAAAAAAGATTCATTTTTGGCCAAATTTGTTCCCTGTAGAAGCTTACTGCAGAGGCAATTACTTGGTGGATTGTGAAAGGCACAGTGAAGAATATCTGTGCTGAATTCAACAGAATCAAGTAATTGCATGATGGTTGCTTTGTTCTCTAAGTATTCACAGTCGTCAGTAAAACCTTAAAAAACATAATGCATTGTAAGAGCTGTTCAAATTATGGGTTCTTTCTGCAACAACAGTTGACTAATTTCAGTTGGATTATTGCTGTGATAACACAAGTTCTGAATAGTAAGGGAATAACTTTATACCAAAATGCCTTTTAAGGAAAAGTAATAAAATAACACTGAATGTATTTAGTGAAGCAATATTTCCTGACTGTACTCTTTCATAACTTTATTACTTTCTCTTCCTGCCTTCATTCCATCTTTCTGCTCAGTATTTCAAGGATAGGAGGTGATTATAGTGTGAGGAGTAGCTGTGGGTGCCTGCACTCCCTTGCTAATTTTGGAAGCCAAATTCAGCTATCTTTGCAGAGGAATGAAAACAATAACCAGCTGGCACTGGGATAAGGCAAAAGTGCCTTTACCAGTTTTCTAACAAGAGATCCAAGATGAGCTTGCATATTACAAAATACCAGAATATCAACCCCTGAAAGAGCACCTAGAATTGCTTCAGAAAGATTACAGAAAGATACAGAAAGATTGCAGTCTCCAAAATCCACCAAAATGTGCAGTCCAGAAAAGGTAAGGCCAGAAGAAACAACCATGTTCTCTTCCACCTTGCACCCCTTTCTTTTTTTCTGTTCCCATTGGGGACCAGCAGGTTTCAGGGCACTGGTGAGTGTTCTTAGGAGGAAAAAATCTTTGAGAACAAAGGGAAAAATCTCTTGGTAGAATTTTCTTTGATGTTCTTTGATTCTCCTAGAGAACACCAACGTGAAAGGGCTATCAAAGTTGTCTTCTGGAAAAACTAGATGCTCTAAAAATTGCTAGACTAAGCAATTTAGGCAGTGTAGGTTATACACATCTTACTGGCTGCTGATCTATGAAACTGCTTCCGGAAACAGACAATTACCCAGTGTGATTGTCACCCAGTGACTTTTTTTTTACATTATTTTCCAAAGCAGATCATGGACTTAAAAGACCACACAGGAATGCATGTAATGCTGTGTTTTTACTATAATGCTACATTGTGACCTTTCTCTAATTCAATGACTACAGGCATAGTCCTTCCACTTCTGATCTTAATGTCTTTTTTTTTTTTTTCTTTCTTTTTGCTTGTAGGTAGGTGTAGGCAGTAATACTATTTTGTATCTCTTACATAAGATAGAGTTAATCAAGTTAACTCTTGTGCCAGTTCTGTGGCTTTTTTTTTTTCGTTGGTTGTTGTTCTCGTTTTTCAATTCACCATCATTGCAGTTTGGTGACATACCTGGCAGAGGTGTGCTGCTGGCACTGCTGTGTGTTTGCCAGGTTCTGCTGCACTGTGCTGTGAGGGTTTCTGAAGCTGTGATGCTGCACAGGGTAGCTGTAGCTGTGGATAACTGTGCATAGGGCAGGTTGGGACTTTGCATAGGGGCCAACAGTGTTTCCTCTCCTGACACCATTCATGGAATGAAGGCTCATGCACAAAGACTACCTGTAGCTTTAGATGGATTATGCAGTAAACTTTTTCAGTTGTGGGTTTTTGTGTTTTGGCTTTTTGTTGTTTTAGTTTTTTGAACAAATTACCATGTAATTGAGGAAAAAGATGATGAAATTCCCTTCACTTGAGTATTTTCTGCTGACAAGGTTAATACTGGATAAATTTAATACTAATGATTAGTATGAAGTGGATCTTCACAGATTCAATGATGCAAGTCTTTTATTTTCTTTATTCTGTAAGTGCAAGACTTGTTTAATATAAACTAAACAATAGTTAGTGCCTTTATTGTTCTATATAATCTGAGCTGAGACTTAGTAAAAATGATACTGTATGATTATGGGATTCTGTTGTGTATTAACACCATTTCAAATAGCAGCATCACCATTTTAGTGTAGTACTGATGACTGAAAATTCAGTTTCAGTATTCAGACTAAAAAGAACATGATGTGTTTATTATGACAGTATGAAACAACATGCAGACCAATAAGATTCTTACAATGTTTTTTAAAACTATTACAAACTTACCTGGCAACCAAGTAAGGTCCAAAGCAGGGCCACAAGACTTGTAAGGGGCTTGGAGAATATGCCCGACAAGAAGAGACGGAAGGAATTGGGGTAAAGGAGGCTGAGCGCGGACCTTATTGCTCTCTTCCATTATCTGAAAGGTGGGTGCTTTCAGCGAGAACAGGGTTGGTCTCTTCTCACTGGTGACAGGTGACAGGAGGAGGGGAAATGGCCTCAAGTTGTGCCAGGGTAAGTTTAGGTTGGGTATCAGGGAAAACTTCTTTACAGAAGGGGTTGTTAAGCACTGGAATGGGCTCCCCACGGAGGTGGGTGAGTCACCATCCCTGGACGTGTTTAAAAACCATTGGATGTGGTGCTCAGGGACATGATTTAGCAGAGGGTTGTTAGTTAGGGTAGTATGGTTAGGTTGTGGTTGGACTCGATGATCTTTTCCAACCTGAGTGATTCTATGATTCTATGACTATAGACACACAAAGTCATGTTTTTTTTTCTTTGTCTCATCTTATTATTTAAACTTTATTTTTTGTTTTGCTCCTCAATAAAAATAAAGGGTTACAGCCACTATTGTTATAATCATGACATTAAGTGATTGATTACTCAGTATTTTATACTTGCTCACTTAAATCTCTGTATTTTGATTACAGAACCAAAACAATTACAAACTCAGGGTACCTTATATAAGCCACTGCTTCAAAAAACTTGCTTCAACTTGTACTTATTAGTACAATAGTAGCAAAGACGTTATAGCCATCATTAGACATGCCTTTTATAGTTGCAGAAGAATTCCCACATGTTCAGGCTTAAAGGTGCTCAGTCAGGACTTGTATTATTTTTCATCCTACTAGAAGCAAGAAAACAGAGGTGCAGATGTATAAAAACAGCAGCACTGCTATACTGCATCTCTTGTATACAGTAGAATATAGTCATTGAAACATAGTAATTGCCAGAAAAAATACAATGTAGACTGGTACTGGAGTTTCATTAGATATCTTGCAGTCTCTTTTATTCCATTAAGGATTTTTTTCTAACTACTATTTTTTTCTGAAATGTTGTTGGGAGCCGCACTGCCTGATGAAGCAGTCCTCTTTGAACCAAAGCACTTATGTTCCCTATCCAGCCTGTGAAGAGAAAAAAAACACACTGAAGTCTTCAGAGGCCCCTTCAGAAACTTCAGGCTTTCATCAGGCTTCGTTTGTTCCATGAAGTCTGTTTATTTGACTGTAATTACGTTGTCATTTACAGACAGAAGTTGCAAAGCGGATTTTTCCTCGCCTAACTAATTTCTCATTGCAATTGTTAGGTCACAAAGTAATATTCTGTCACCAAAAGCTATTGAAATCCAGACAGTGGATTAGTTTTCTTTATTCTGAGATATTCAGATTATCAAAGTCCATTTCCTGAAGGCAGAAACAGATTCTGAATCTTTCAGCCTAGAATATACAGTACTTTGAACTCAGATTCTTCAGTAGTTGACATTCCTTTAATGCATAAGAGACCTTCTTATTCTGGAACAGTCTTAAAATAGGTTTGCAGCAAACGACATTTTCTTTTTTTCTTTCTTTTTTTTTTTCTTGCTACAAATGCTTGAATTTCTTGTTCTGAATAGTGTATATAGATAGATGTACAAAATTGATAAAATATGTCTTTATATCATAACACAATATGAAATGGAGAAAAAAGCAGGAAAATGCCTGCTAAGTTTTTCTTCTCTAGACCTTACCACAGCCATAGGATTCTTTTGGCTCTTCACTTCAAAGCCAAGATTTATTTGCATGTACACTACCTGATGTGTGTGACGTAAATTTAAAATAAAAAATCTGCTAAAAATGATCAAAATATGGAGCATAATATGACTGTCACTGAAATACATTTGTAGTATGGTTCCCTTAATAATGTCAGAAGTGAGTCAGATGTATTTGCCCACTTTTCTGTTTTGATTTTGCAAGTAGTCATGTAGTCAGTAGTAATAAGAAGCAAAGCTGATATACAAGAATACTGAAGATGATACTTTCTCCCTAGACACTCCATTTTCTGATTTCTTTTTTAGTTTCATCATATTTTTTTAAAATGTGGTTGGTCTGAGGAGAACTGCAGTGCCCACAGGAAGGCAAAAGGGAGAGATGGACAGGCAGCATGCAGCCCAGCTGGTGTTTTCTCAAACCCTACCTAATTTGACACCATGCCCTATATGAAATTCAGTCAACATGGGAATTTCTTTTCTCTATTATTTGTGGCATCAGGTGTTTGCACTTTTATAAACTTCTGGCAATTTTTGCCCTCACTCTTGCATTTAATAATACCATAGTCTTGCACCCATGAGGAGGAGTATCCAATGCATTTGCACCTAAGTTGGCTAAGTTGCACTTAGAATATATTTAGCTAAGTAACAATTCAGCTAGCAGGTTAAAAAAAAGATATATCTTTGAAACACAGGAGCATTAAAGTATGATTGTACTCCCTTTTACATGGAGTACAGTGACAACTGGGCAGTAGCAGCAGCAGTATTAAGATGTATTCACTCAAGTCATTCAAACAGAAGTCTATCTTTTGGCACCTTATTCCAGAGCTGCAAGTATCATCTGGGATGGCTACAGTGTTCGTAGATGACATTAAGAAGATAAAATCTTTATTTTAAGATAAAATCTTTTTATTTTCTGTTAGACAAGTAAGGCTCTCCCTGTCCTGTCTGCCCAACTCCTTCCAGGTAAGGCATAGCCACAAGCTGCACTGTTTCCTAAATAGCACATGTACAGCAACTGATGATAGCAATAACTCAGTGCAAGGATGCAGAGGTGAGTGTACAAACTTGGAAAGCCATACAGTATGCTTCTAAGTGACATATTTTGGCCCTTCATTCCAAATCCAAGCTTTATTTGCATGTATATCACCTGATTGGTAGAGTTATTCTTTCCCTGAATTTGCATGAGGAAGTTAAAATATACAGTAGCATTATGGTAGAGCCTCCCATGGCCTCTGAGAATGAGTTACTACTAAATCATGCTTGATTTGGACCAGAAGATTTCCAGAGGTCTCGTCCAACCTCAACCATTCTGTGATTCCATGATTCTGTGATTTCTCACCAAGTTAATGTAACTTAAAAACAATGGATGCCGAAATAAAAATAAATAGGATGGGATACAAGCAAAATATTTTCATAAAATGCAAATATGTTAGATCACCAAAGAATTAGTGGCAAAGTTTCCACAGTAAACTTAACTTACATATGGTCAGTATCTGTCTCTCTTCTTTTTTCTATTCCCTAAGCCTAGATTTGAGATGTAACTTTAAGTGGTTGTAATTACTGTCAAAAGTATTGCAATACACAGTGATCTGTCTGTACACACTCTTTTCCAGTCTCAAATTACATGGCTGAGAAAATACTTTTTCTCTCAAATGATGTTTCTCAAGGAACTGTATTTCTAGTAAAGGGCAATTGTTTAGTTTCCAAAGGCCAGCTGAAGATAGTGGTTGTTTGAAATAACTAATGTATGATTTCCTGTTTTGAGTTTGTGGTCAAAAAGTAGTAAGTGTGTGAGTTGCATTTTAGTCTTTTGCATAACCTCTGTGCTTTGTATTCCATGGCTATGATATGAAAGTCATTTATATTTTTTACATGTAGTGAACTTTGCTTGCAAACCTACAGTTGTGATTTTGGTGTTATCACTATGATGTTGTTATTGTTGTTACTATTACAGCTAAGCTGCTGTGATGGGCTGCTGTATGCCAATTTAATTGTGGTTGAACTCTCTGCTGAAGCTGTTTTGGGGACCTGGAAAAGTGTAAAACCAACAATTAGCACTCCACACATCAAAGCTAGAGAAATACAATTTAAGATCAGATTTTTAAGAGCAAAAGATTGGTACATATCTCCTTAAATGATCAATGTTATAAGGGGTTGTTATAAAGACCTCTACTTTACTACAGAATGACTCATACTGAAAAGCAGTGATGAGACATATTTTGTGTGTAGAGTAGATAAAACATTTCCTGTCTGGATAGACAGGAAGGGAGGGAAAGCATGAGGGATGTTGTTTAACCAACGTGCAACTCTGTGAACTAACCTCACCTGGGAACCTCAGCAGTGCAAACAGAGGTCACCATTTCTTCTTTTGCTGTCATTTTCAGAGGCTTTCCTGGGGCACTAAGGTGTCTCTGAGCTAGGCTGTACCTTATTCTTGGAATCCTACCATTGTCTCAATCCTTCTGCCTGGAGGGGGGAATAATCTAGTCATGGCAATTAGTGATTTCTAATTACATACAGTGTGCAATAACAAACAAAATTCCTGCAACTTCTATAGTAGACATTCTTCTTAACATCCTCTTATGGGCCTTCATCAGAAAGAACTCAGATCCTTTATGAATGAGGAGTGGATCCCTGCACTTCCCAACACAAAGTAATTAATATCACAGTCATAGCAAAGTGAGGTTTCAACATTAAGTTCCATAGTTTATTAATGCTGTGATAACTTCCATGTTTGTATTTCTAAGTTTTCCTGTTTGGACAACCGTTCTGGCTGTTTGGACAGAAAACAAACATGCTGTGATAATGAAATGACTCAAAACCATAGGTTCTCTGATGCAGTAGGTAATCTGATTTTGTTCCAGTGTTTCAAACATTAAATTGCAGAGAGACACTGGAATACAAACAGTATCAATAATTACTTTCTGTGAACTTTCATTTCAGTATACCTCAGCAGGCAGCTGATGCATTTGGGTGGGCCATAGGCTTATGTCTTAATGTAAAGAACCTCTGAATCACATTTTCTGCTTCGCTTCAGCTAAAACACTCTCATTAGTAATGCCACAAGATTTGCCGAGCAAAACAGTGAATGAGTCATTAACCTACAATATTTTAACACCTCTGCAGCATACTAGACAGGCATACACATGGCAGAGCAGATGGGTGCCGTAAGCTGGCTTTTATTGCATGTGTCAAAGGCTATGTTTTTTTTTCTTCTGTTGTGGCAGTTGGCACAGATGAAAAAACGTTTTCAACAGCATCTAAATTCTTCTTTAATTGCTTCTGTGGTAATAATAATCTTTTTGTTAACAGGTTTTCTTCATAACTGCTGTGAAGCCTACAATGTTGGGCTCCTTAAAGCAAAAATATTTTCTGGTCCATCAAGAGAGCAGTTTGGATACACAGTTCAACAGTTCATAAATGAGCAAGGCAAATGGTAAGCAGTTTGAATACCTTGAAAATGTCCAACTAAATGGATAACAAAAAATACTGCAATTTATTTTTAATTTATGATTCCAGATTTCACTTAAATGACTTTAAATCAATTCATTCTTATATTAATCTTTTTACTAGTGAATACTGACTTTATTAAAATAAAAGTGAAAATGTTCTGAAGATGCCTTCACGTGAATGCTTGGGTTCTTTTTCCTCTACACCATGTAATCTGAATTCTTTATCTCTTTTAATCTTTTACTTTCCCTTCCGATATATGACTATCCTCAGATTCAGAATTACTTGTAGCATTTTATTTCTGATCTCAGTCACTCTTGTAGCCATAACATACCTGTTACACAGTATGTGTTAAAGATATTTTCTACTTTAATGTTAGCAAAGTTCACAGAAATCAATAAAGCTAAGAAGTTCTAGTTATTAAAATGAACTGAACGTAAACTTTGTACATCTTTTTCTGATATAATATTGTTTGCTTCTTAAGTGCAACATATTTGGATGTGTATCACAACATAATCTTAGCAAAGGATGTCTGCTGCATTTCCTCAAGCATAAAATTTCATGTGAAGTCCACTGTTGCCACAACATTCAGCTTAATGAGTAATTAGTAAAATATTTTTTCTGGTAATGTTGGTTCGAAAAAGAACTTTAAAATATTAAGCCATCCACATTTAAACACAATGTACTTTTTCCTTCTGCAGTCTCAGCAACCACAAAGCTTAAGACATCTTTTATGGCAGGGACCAATGGAAAGTCATACAAGCTATACATATTATCATAAGCTGAGATAATGTTTTAGATGTGTCATTCTCTATAGATTGAAACAATATCAGAACAAAAAAATCAACAAACTGGTATGTTTAATTGATGGTGGACAGATAGTAAGCAGCTAAACTGTTTTTCAGTAAAAAGAAAGATGGAAATGCATATGAAGATCTCAACATTTGCAAAAGCCTGGAGAAAACTGTAAAAGCTAGCAGAGATGCTTTACTATACAGAGCCACTGCACAAGGCACAGTTTGTTGCATATGGAAAAATGTAAGACTTCCTTGGTCCCACTGTTTCTCTTGCATTACCTTGTTTACCGCTGATGACCAGGAGACAAAGCAAGAGAGCACAGCTGTATCCTGAGTAGAACCTCAGTGTTCCCTCTCACTCCTTTGGGCATGAAATTTCCCTGCTCCTTGATGGTTGCAGTAGTAGTTTCTTGCTGTGTTTCTGCCTGCCTTAATTATGTGTTTAGTCACCATAGTTCTGAGCACTCTTTCTTCTGTGCGAAACTATTGAAGGAGAGCAAGAATGTTTGCTGAAAGTCAATTAAGTGCTTTGGTATTTTCTGAAAAAATTGTCATGCATTTTATCCTTACAAATTTTTCTTTAAGCTTACAACAGGAACACCAGGTTCAGGACTCAACTAAGACATTTTTTGTTATTTTGTCATCTCTGTTTCATAATTAATTCCAATATAATAATTCCTTCACTACAAATTTACTGGCCAGTATGCTGAAGTTGGGAAATAAAGTATATTTGAATTTACTTTCCCTATCTATTCTCCTGTCTTTGTGAGTATTACGAGTTTGGAGCTGTATTCTGCAAATAGGCACTTCTTTTATTCATTCACTGCGTAATGTCTGACCATGATTCCAAAACTCAGAAGAATTTTATTAGCAGCTGTTTCTGTAACTATGGCTTTTTAGTAACTCTTAATGAAGAAAAGCTCTTTTCAGTCTTCCTCTCAAGTAACTATTAAACAATCAGGAAAAAACATCACTCACAGTATACTCTCTTGTTCCCTTCTTATCTAGGCCATTTTCTTTTTACTGGGGCAGGAGCACTTTTGTTTGTGCGTGTTATTTAAAAGCTGTTTTAGAGTTGATTTTTCCTATAGGTGATGCACTGACTGCAGTCTATGTACAGAGCACTGGCTGACATGTCTGAAGTAGGAGGGAGGTAGACAAATAGAGGCCTTGCACAAAAGTGGGATGCTGCCTTGTATCAGAAAGGAACATTTATCACCATGTGCTTTTATGACGAGACCATCATTGTGCAGCAAGTGCCTGATGCACTTGTAAAATCTATTTGGGCACAGTGGAGTTTCTCTCCACATCAAACACCACAGGTGGCAGCTGTCTCCAAGAGCAAGATTGTCCAGAATCTGAGATCCACAAGGATTTCATCAGTTCCTAGACTTTGCTTTTGAATGTAGTGGAGGCTACTGTATATAGGGAAGCTGTGACACAAACCAGCAAGGGAGCCCTTTTTGTGTAGAGTCAGAAGATCCAGGATAATTGGACACTGATCTGCTGTGCATTGATGGCATGTGATGCCTGTAAATAAGAACAGATTTGCAAGCCATGCAAAGCTCAAGCTTTTCATAGTGTCTGGTGGGAATTTTCAGACAGAAACTCTTTAATGAGGTCAAGTAAAATTGTGAACACTGAAGAAACTTGTCAAATAGAAAAAAAAGAGGCAGATAGCCATGCAAGTAATAAGGCGCAACAGAAATATCATCGAGTTTATTATATGGCTCTTCTTCTCATGAGATTATTTGCATTTGAGCTTTAAATTGAGAATAAATTCTCTGTTATTTCATTAACATATTGTGAGATACATTCTACAATAGAGCTTATAGACTAAAATCTCAGTGTGATGTTTGATATAAAGTTGCAGCCACTCTGTTGTATATGTGTGCTTAGGATTTGGGATTTTTGAATTTTGTTTTGCATCTTACAGTATGGATTTTGCATTTTTTAATATTTTTGTTACATTTAATATCGTGTCAGTTATGAAATACCTTGACATGCACTGCCATTTTCTGGAGCATCACATAACCATTGCACTACTGAACAAATGTAAAAAAAAAATGATTGCAAAATGTTGATTACTGATCAAAATATAGCAGCCTCTCTCCTAGGGAGATCTGTTGATCTGCTGACTTATTCAACCAAAAAGACATTTTGACAAAAACACACATTTCCACAGCACCTTCAGTTGAAATTGATACATTTACATATTATTATTAAGAGAATGTATTTTAGCCAATTTTGTTTTTTTTTAACAAAGTGCTGCCATTGTTACAGCTCTTGCTTTTAAGTGTCAGCAGCAACAGCTAACATTGGATTCATAGCCTTTTGCTTTACCAAATGCATGACCTAGTTTGTCTTTTCCCAGCTTCTGTCTTCTAAGCCTTCTAAGTTTATCAGTCTGAATTCTTGCCATAATTCATAGTTTTGAGATTTTGAGTGTCTTGTTCAAAGAGTTGGAAATTTTAGATGGTGATCAGGACTTTAGGACGTGTAGAGAAGCAGCTATGAAAGTGAAAAGATTCCTGATCTTTCTATCTATTCATCACTTCCTGTAATTGAAGTGAAAAGAACCAGATTGATTCAAGAGGTCCTTTCTACTTTTATTATTGCAATTTGCAGCTAGTATTCTCTGTTTAGAAATTGCACTAAAGAACAAATGCATTTTAAAAAGTCAACAAGGCAACGTTAAATTAAAAAACTGCTTTGACAACAGCTGGGAATGTAGCTCTTCACCCTGAATTCTGATTTTTTTTGCAACATCACACTTTTCCAGTTACTCGCTTTGTCATGGTGTAATTTCACGGAAATAATTCCCATTACACTTTGATCTGCCTCTCCTTCAGCCTGTGTGGTATGGAGTTGCTGCTGAACTTTACTTGACTTCATGCTTTGTATATAGTGTTGGAGACTGATTAAAGAGCTGACTAATAAAATCCGTGCCAATACTACACAGTGATCACAATGGTATTATATAAAGCTATTCTACAAAGATACATAATGAAGTTTTGTTAAAATAAATATTTAACCCATGCCTAAGAAAGGCCCATAATTAATATACTGTGCATAGTACAATTTATTTTAAAACAAGTATTTTCAAGGATTTTAGTAATCATTTTTTGCATTCTTTCCTGATACATTCGGTTTCAGTCTGTTTTGCCTACATCCTGTTTAATCAGAGTAAATAAATGTTTTTGTCGCTAGCAGGATGCTAGTCAGATACTCTCTCTTTCTTCATTTCTGATTTTTTTGAAAGATACATGTTTTCCCAGAACACTGTTGTGTAACTATGTACTGTAATGATTTCTTTTACTTCTACTTACTAATATACTAAAAATACAATGAGGATTTACTGATTTAGAAGATGAAGTCCAGTATTAAACTCACGTAAGTCTCAAGATATGAAAGAAATCATAATTAAGTTATCTCCTAGGACCTTTATATAGGCAAAAAAAAAAAAAAAAAAAAAAACAAATAAAAAAAATCGCTATAGGCTAGGCATGGCAGAAATTGTTTAATATTTTTTTCTCAAGAAAATATTGATGAAAGTTTAATTAAGTCAAGTAAGAAAAGGTGTTTAATAATTAATTTCTTAAAATTGGAGTGTCAGTAATATTGAGTTTTAGGTGTTAAATTCTGTGCATAGATGCATTTTTTTGTTTATGGTGTAATTGTGCATTGAGATTTGTGGGTCTTACAAATTTGTATTGAAGGCTAATTCCAGCAAAGGAAAGGTACAAAAATAACATCCAGAACACTGTGAGGAATGTAAACTAAATAAAAGCTGTAATTGCATTTGCTTTAGGCACAGTTTGCATAGATATTGTTTTGAGCACAGAATTAGGGTAGCTTACTTTTTTAGCTTAGTTTTTCTTCGTTTGGTCAATGGTAAAACAATTGCCGTCTTTCTGCAAGATAATTGAGAAGTGGACAGGTATTTTTAAAATATTCCTACACAGTGGCAACTGAGTTAATAAAAGAGAAGAACATTATTTGTGTGATTAGGTTTGCATTTGGCTGATGTGAAATAAACTAAAAAATACAGATAGCAGTATTTGCTTTAAGAAATCTCAATTACGGAGTCATAGAATTTCCTGAATTGGAAGGGACCTATAAGGATCATCCATTCCAACCCCTGGCTCCATACTGGACCACTCAAAAATCAGACTGTATGTCTCAGAGCCTTGTGGAGACTTGAAGGACTCAACCTTTTGTTCATGCATCTAAAACTATGTGTTTTCATCAAAGCAATTTTACTTGAACTGGTTACTAAACTGGAGCAATAAAATCAGGTAGTCTTCCAAAAATTAGTAGCGTATTATCACTCAAGAAAGCTTCTTCAAAGTATAATTATTTCATAAAATAATTTATTTTACAGTGCAAAGTATTTACATCACCTACCTGTGAAATTTTAGGGAATGGCAGTTGACACTTCAGCAATATATTGGTGAACTGAAAAAAGATGCACTGTTTATCTTTTTTACTGTCCCACAAAGGCATTAATTATTACCATAGATTATGCTGCATGAAAGGAAAATCACATTGCTGCGTTCTAACTATCTATTTGTTGTTGGTTTGTATGTGCGTGTTTGTAGAGATCATGTTCCTATAGTCGTATTTTGCCTTGCCCTCATAATCTTGCAGATTAAACTGTTTAAATAATTGTCTTCCCCCAGAGCTCCACTACCCTATGCTGCCTGCTGGTCTCACTCTCTCAGAGGGTAGTGCTGGAAGACAGGTGTTCTTCAGCAGCATTTCCACAGGCTGAATTTGTTGGTTTTGTGAACGCTTTCAGACAAAATGTGAGGGGTGTTTTGAGGAATAGGCTCTGGATAGGGAATGTTAACTGCAGATGAAGAAAAGTGCTGGGGAGAGTGAATCATTTCATGCTACTACCATAAATTACTGAAGTCTTAACTTTCTTGTTCAGGATTAAATACTTCACACAGCAGTCTGTTATCACCTGCAGTATTTTCTTTCTTACTCAGTGTTGTCAAGGTGTGGCAGCTTTCAAGTTCAGACATAGGAACTGTACTGTTGCTGAGCTGAGCCTGTAGGAAGTGCTTCTTATCAGTTAAAAGAATAACTTAAAAGGAAGCAGTTAACTGTTACCTGACGGGAGAATCAAATTCTTTGTCTCTCCTTCCATAATGCGTATATTTCTAAATTTGTGTGCACTGGTGTACATTAACATCTGTGCTTTATTTCTTCTGACATGGTGACACAGTGTCAAAAGTGCAACAGTACAAGTCAGGCAGGTTCAACCCCAGTCCCACAGGCTCCATGTGGCCCAGCACAGCTTGCAGTGCAGCCACCTGCTGTCCAGCCTGGGCTCAAAACTCTCTTTCAGTACCACTGGAATACTTGTGCACTATTAACCCTATCGATGCTGAAACCAGGACATGGGATGCAGCATAGTGCCAGCTCAAGTTGCCAATGAAGAAGACTGATGCAATAGTTTCACAAAAAGAGGGTCAAATAGCCCACCAATGTTATGATTTTGCTGCTTTCCTTTTTTAGGTTTTAATAAAAAAAAATTAAAAAATCAATTTTTTTTGTTACTTATATACATTGATTACATGATATATTTTACGAGGGCTGCTCTGAAAGTAATGTCTCTTACTTTAGGATGTTGGACCACATCAGAGGTGGATGTTGGTGTTATGTCATTAGAGATTAAACCTTCCCACCAATATCCTATTACATTCTTTGCCATGTGACAAATGGCAGCAGAAGGGCAGTCTGACTGCCGGTCAGTGAATGTGAGCAGTGAGGCAGTGTGAGGTGTGTTTCAGCAGAGGCAACAACAGTAGATCACCTTCACTGATGTAAATTGCTTTGAATGCAGCTGACTGAAATGCATAGCTAACAGCGGTGACAGTGTTGAAGAATAGAACTTCCTAGCTGATAACTTGCTCTATCAAATAATGCTACCGTGCTCTTCATATCTGTTTTATGGAAATAAAGAGGAAGCATGACTTTCAGAGCAACCTAAATATATATACAATTCCTATTCGCTCAGTGCAGTGCATACTAGCCAAAAGGTTGGACACCCATGGGATAAGTGCGTGGGGCAGTATGCTCCTTGAGACTTTCCTGTCAGGGTTGCCTGTCATCACTCAACTATTAACGTATAAGTAAAGTAAAGTAAAACCCAGCTTCCAAACAACTCTGGAGAAAACTCCTTAGGCGTAACTCTCTTAGGTGCTACATCTGGTGGAAGCCTCCTTACCCGATCCCCTCAGCTTTAATTGCATCAATGCTGCTGGCCCTTTTGGCATGATAAAAAACATTCCTGTTGTTTCAGGTTATTGGTTGGCTCACCCTGGAGTGGCTATCCAGCAAATAGAACCGGAGATATCTATGCATGTCCTGTTGGTACACCCAAAACCACATGTAAAAAATTGAACTTGCAAGGTAAGTTATAGTGAATAATGCCTCATTGCAATTATTCAGGCTTTCCCAATTTTTGTACCAGACCCATCTATCTATTAAAATAGATGGAAGCTAGCAAGACCAGTAGCACAAGCACGTAACAGCAGTGTAAGCATGAATGCTGCTTAAGAGGAATTCAGAGGAATTCATTTTCAATGATGAGTTCAGTATTCAGTGGTCTCAGACTCCTGGAAGAATAAAAATATTTTTCTCTTGTCTTTTTCACTTAACTGTTTCTGAGTTCTAAAATTAACTGTTGGTGAATGTTTATGTATATTTTTGACAATTGATCTCATGATACTGATGTGAGCTTTTATTTTAACCTTTCTGTCATTTACTTCAAGTATTTTTAATTAATAATCATAGAATCGCAGAATGGCCTGGGTTGAAAAGGACCTCAAAGACCATCTGTTTTCAACCCCCCTGCTATGTGCAGGGTCACCAACCACCAGACCAGGCTGCCCAGAGCCACATCCAGCCTGGCCTTGAATGCCTCCGGGCATGGGGCATCCACAACCTCCTTGGGCAACCTGTTCCAGTGTGTCACCACCCTCTGAGAGAAAAACTTCCTCCTAATATCTAACCTAAGCCTCCCCTGTCTCAGTTTAAACCATTTCCCCTTGTCCTATCACTATCCACCCTCATAAACTGTCATTCTCCCTCCTGTTTATATGCCCCTTAATAAAATAAAATTAAATATGTATATATTAATATGGTTGTTATTATTAGTAGTAGTGTTTTATATATCTTTTCTGGAACACTTTTTGTTCTGTTTTTATAAGCACTTATATTCTTTGACGTTTGTAGCAGCCCTGTTAACAGGGTTAGTAGTAGTAATATATATATGACATTTACTTAATACTTGGGATTCTTGTTACGTTCTCATTTTGAATCTCATTTGGTCAATATATATCATATGAAGCCTTTTCTGCTTTGTGTGTTTATAGACTAAGTATAAAAGATTCTGTTTTGGATATGAAAATAAGTACAGCACAGTATAGTAGTTTAGATGTGTACTTCATTTTTAATTTGGTGACATATCTGTTCTCCACTGTTTCCTTCACATTTTTGTCTGAAGTGTGCTACTGGATAAGGGCAGCCCTAGTATCCTGAGGAATGTAACAGGAGCCGCTCAGCTGCATCTGTGAAGCCTGCCAAAAATGCTTAATTGGAAGGAAGACAATTTCTTCCTCTCTTGTGCCCTTGCTCTTTTGGGAGCAGGTACTTTAAATGGCCCTACTTAATTAATGTCTATTACTAGCTAGCAAATTTATGACAAAGATTAGTTTTCATTCATTTTGTCTCAAAATATTTTGCAGATGTTTGGAGGAAGCATGTTAGATTCTGAGACACAAAGGAATTCTAACTTACTGAATTGCTTCTGTTCCTTAGCTACTGTTTTGCCACTTTTTTTTTTCTTTTTATTTCAGCTTTAATAAATATTCCAAATGTAACTGAGATAAAGGAAGACATGAACCTTGGCTTGACACTGATCCAGAACTCAAAAACAGGAGGATTTTTGGTATGTATTGAGGATACATTCAATAGATACAGAAATTCAGGAAGACAGTGAAGAAACTAGAATTTCCACAGTTTTCAGTTAAGCCTGAGCCAGATGCGTTTCATTGTGCAGCCTTGATAAATACATATTTTGGATGATTTAAAATCAAGCTCTCATTATCTAGGATACATGCCAGTTGTCTTCCACATTTATCAAAGTACTATATGAAAGAAAGCCACCAAACATATAATTAAAGATTTTGTAATTTAGGTCAGAAAACATTTACTGGAGCATTTCTACAATGGACACCTGTAAGGTAGTCTCATATAGCTTTAATTATGCTTTCAGAAGACAAATGAGACCTCTCCTCTGCATTAAGCACTTGCACAGTGACTTTTCTCCTGAGATGTTGGGATTTCCAGTCCTGTGGATCTGCTTTTTGTTTTAGCAGTATGGTTTATTTGGATGGTGAAGTAGAGGGAGTGAATTTTTATGTCTGCAAACCGCTCCTAGAAGCCTGTATAACTGGGATGTAGTAACTGAGAGTAAATTCAGGCCTGTTTTGGACAGTTTTATGGTCTTAGCCATAGGCTTGAAAATTCTTGAAAAGTAGATACATACCAGTTTATGATGTACACATGGTAGAGTAACTAAGTGAAACAGCATAGGAAAATGAGATTTAAAGTCCCTTTAAGCTTGTTATTTTTCAATTGCATCTTCCTAGTAATCATGAAATTATTCAACTGTTTATATTCACCACCATATAACTCAGTTCACTGAAGTACTACGATAGATACAGATTTAATTACAAGCTTTCCAGCAGTGCTATTAGTCTTACTTACTTAGGTGGATCATAAGCTCAGAGTACAGCAAGTTCTCTTCTTGATTACTGGTTTGAGGATAGACTGTGTGATCCTATCTCTTGAGTAATATCTCTAATTAAAATTAACACTGTCCCCTGCATGACTACTTTAATCAGTATCAGTGACTGAAGCAGTATAAAACATCTCACGAAGGAAAAAATGCATTTTCTAGCAATACGTGAACTTTTTCAGTTAAAAAGAATTTCCTAATTCATGTGGCATTGATGATTATCTAAACTGCATGAAATAGCAAGGCAAAGCAAAACACACAGGAAAGAAGAGGAACGCTAAGATGTGAACTATTTGCCACACCTTTGGGAAAGGAAGTTTTTTCTGGAAGAGTGAGTATTAGAGATGGTTGCTTATCTGTATCTCAGCTGCCTTGAATTTCAAAAGCTCTGTCATTTACATGCATCTATCACTGATCAATAAGTGGAGACTATCTTTGCTCCTAATTGCACATTTCTGCCGGCCAGGACTTCACTCTAGGACACATCTCTGGGAGCTGAGCTCTGCAATTGTGCTCTCTGCACCATGATCAGGACTTCCCACCCAGCTCATACTTCATTCCCCCATGGCTGCTTCTCTCCCAAGCTCCAAACTTTTGTGCCCATGTCTGCTTCTCTTCAGAGCTCTTTCCAGGCCGCTCAGCTCCTACCATGTCTGTGTTGTAGCTTGTGGGCTCTGTGTGTTCAGCTTTTTGATGTCATGTGATTGCTTCCCACAGTTACCTGACAACAGCGCAGTCATTTGCACGTGCTTGTTACATTTTTTGTTGTAGGAACGCTTTGTCCTCCTGAGCGGTGTTTAAGAGTTTCATTCCTCTGATGGCTAACAAATTTTTATTTTTATACTTCCAGTCTATGTTCCCAGCAGTTTGTTCTTGGGACACTGCTGTTCAGTAATTTGAAGGAGCTCCCACCCATCTCCGGGATATAAAATCTCACTTCAGTATTTAAGACGGCATTCTCTCTTATCTTTTTATTTGCTGGTCAAACAGGTTTTGGATGAAATGAGATTTTTCAAATATATCCGTCTTGAATATTACAAACCAGATGTATGTTGTATTCCACATGAATCTTTCCTGGACGGCACAGCGTATTTAGTACTTCCCCATCACAACTGCATGTGCTTCTTGTTACATACTTCCAGGCCATTCATGCCACATTTGCCTTTGCATGCCACCTTGTAATCAGACAGTGTGGAATCCATCTGCTCCTTGGTCTCTTCCATCCAGAGAGCTCCCAGTTTGCATTGAAAGTTCTTAGGATCAGTCCTTGAGGACAAACTATGCCCCTTTCTGATACTCCACTTTTCAAGTTCATCAGTTCTCCTTATCTTATCTACCAGTTTTTCTCTGCACTAATTGTGCATCTTGCTTCTCTGACTGTAACCACACCAGAACGCTTCAACTTCTCTTAGTGTCTTAAGTATAGTTAGTTTCTTTTGTCTAGAAATATTGCCATCTTATGAAATATATTAGAATATTTTGATGTCATCTGCCACTGATAATCCTGTCTGACATTCAAGTCATTTTTAATTAATTTCTGTCTGTACTTTTTTTTTCTTTTCAGTATTCTTGTCAAAAGGGTAATGCTGCTATTGCTCTCCTTTCACTTCTGACATGGAAATGGTGCGTTTTCTGTTATCCAGACTCTTTTGACTTTGACAGAATTGATAGGTGAATCAGAAAATATTTGCATGGGAGCTATCATTTCACAGAATCACAGAATCACAGAACTGTAGGGGCTGGAAGGGACCTCCAGAGATTGAGTCCAACCTCCTGCAAAGCAGACTCCCTACAGCAGGCTGCACAGGTAGGAATCCAGGCAGGCCTTGAATATCTCCAGAGAAGGAGACTCCACAGCCCCTCTGGGCAGCCTGTTCCAGTGCTCTGTCACCCTCACTGTGAAGAAGTTCTTATGCACATTTGTGCAGAATTTCCTATGCTGCAGTTTGTGGCCATTTCCCCCTGTACTATCACAACGCGCTGCTGAAAAGTCCAGCTTTGTCCCTTTGCCTCCTGCACTTTAGATATTTATGGACATTGATCAGAACCCCTCTGAGTCTTCTCTTCTCAAGGCTGAACAGATCCAGGTCTCTCAGCCATTCCTCATAGGAGAAATGCTCCAGGGCCTTTATCATCTTTATGGCTGCTGGACACTCTCCAGGAGTTCCCTGTCTTTTTTGCACCAGGGAGCCCAGAAATGGACACAATATCTTTCAGAACTGTTGACAGCGGTTATATGTTTTCTCCTTGTGTTTGTAATATAGATTTCTTTCAATAAGAACCTCCAAATATCCTGATGAGGAAGTACTGGTTTTGTATTTGTCTTTTCATCTAGTTACTTTTGTAGAAATCCTTCAAAGATCAGAGTTCTCACTTTTATGCAATTAGCTGAAAAAATTTCTTTATGTAGAGATCTTTTTCCGCAAAGCAAGCTTACTTTTGAGGAAGGCAGGGGCCAAACTTATTTTCTTTATAGCAGCAGCCAGCTAAGTCAGATTGTATAAACTGGGGAGACCATGAAGAAACTCAACGCACAAATATTTTGGCAAAGTTGATTTCCCTTGGGAACAAGTCTTCTCAAATTAATAAATCCATGTGCAGATGCAGTGAGCACATGGCTTGTCAGTCCTGTCACTGTGTGGGCTAATAGAGCGTGCTGTCTGGAGCTATGAAGATGCTCGTGGATATAATGCCACCTCCTGGTTTAATAGAAGAATTTCACCACATGGTTGAAAGCAACTTGGAAATATGAACTCTAGTTTTACGCCAATAGTTTGTAGAGCAGGTGGATTAAAGCAGCACAGGTTCCTGGCAGACTATGTCACACTAGAAATTATACGTGTGAATGCTCTGTAGAAAGGAGCTTGTAAAGGCTTCAGGATGGCCACAGATAGAGAGTCCTTTTTAGGAGAATGTACACTGTAATGTGTACAATGTAAAAAGTGGATTGTCTGATACTGTTGTGGTGATAGCAAGAGACTCAGCCTGATAACCATGGGGGCACATCTTATCCCATATTCCTTTCATCCAGCTTATTGTGCTTTTGTATATGGATACAGTGAGACCAGTACTTTTTATTTTATAATTTCTTCTTGTTATTACTTTTAAAGACTTGTGGCCCCTTGTGGGCACAGCAGTGTGGAAGCCAGTACTATGCAACAGGAGTCTGTTCTGAAATCAGCCCAAGTTTCCAGATTCTAAGAAGCTTTTCTCCTGCTATTCAAAGTAAGACAACATTTGTAAAACAGATTCAGTTAAAAAAAAAAAATGGATCAAGCAAAATTAAGATATATTGTGTTGGGGACACTTTAATTTGGGATTTTTAAAAACGTGTGTATGGAGCCTTAAAATAAGCCTTTCTGACACAAATGAAGATTCACAGATACTGATCTAATGCTGGTAAGCATCTGGGTTCACTCTTCTGAATTCAGAGGCACAGCACCAGAGCAGTGCAAACTGATACTGACTCAAAATCTGCATGTGATATTATTGAGTCTTCTTTCAGATGAAATCTTCCTTATCTGCTGCACTGCCTATGTGAGACCCAGATATGCTCCTCTTGATTTCACCAAAGACTTGTAAGTAAATTGAGAGTGATGTCCACTTTTTTTTTTTCTTTTTTTAGAGTGTTCTTCCGTCATAGATATTGTAGTGGTTTGTGATGAGTCAAACAGCATTTATCCCTGGGATGCTGTGCGGGCATTTTTGAAGAAATTTGTCCAAGGTTTAGATATAGGCATTAACAAAACCCAGGTAAGTAAAATGCAGCCTTGGGAGAAGGGTCATGGGAAGGAAGCAGTGGATTTTATTAGCAAATTCTGGCAATTTTAAAGGAAACCATGTTTGTTTTAGTTTAACAATAGTAAGTCCCCCAAGGCCATAGATAATGCAGTTGTCCTTTATCTTTCAGTACTGGGTATTTTGTTTGTTGGTTGTTTTTTAATCTCACACCTAATTTATTCCAAAAGTGACTAGTAATTTGATTCAAAATGCAGACCAACTTAAATAGAAGTCTAGATTATGTATAATGGACACAGATCTCTTTTACATATATAAGATAATGTGATAGATAAAAATAATTAAAATATAGTCTGTGGAAATGTGGTATAAGTAAATTTTTGTGTGTGTGTGTGTTTGTTGAGTTTTTTGTGGTTTTTGTTGGTTTTTTTTTCTGGGAAATTTTCATATGGCTTTTACTTTCCAACTACTGCATCTGTAAAATAGGAGTTTTTCCCCACTTGTTTATCGTCTGATCTTTGAGTTCTTTTCTCATTTTATTCTGATGATGGTAAGGAGAATTTTGTTTCCTGCTTTTAAACATTTTCTGTCTTTGCAGCGGTCCATTTTCCATAAGCAATTCTGGGAACAAAGTCTGGGCACTGGAAATCTCTCTCCCAAAGGCTGCCTTCTTCATTGGGCTACTTTGGAAGCGAGGTGCTTAAAAGTCAGGCTTCCTGCTCAGCGTCATGAGTCCTTTCTAAACCTTACCTCTACCATCTTCCCTTCTTTTTTTCTTTCATTTTACATGTACATCTTAACATATTTCCATAGTATTCAGCTGTATTGAAAGTAAGTAAGGTCTGCAGTGCTGTCAAAAAACTAACACTTAGGACTTCCTTAGAGAAGATCAAAATGAAGTGCTCTCAGCTTGTAGAATTCTTGCTATTTTCTGATTTTTGCATAGCTCACTGTGTTACTGCTGTCCCTAAGCTCTTCCAGAAGTAACCAAACCTTTAAATGCCTACTATTTTAGATTCTTCGCATTAACATGTTCTAGTCCATAATAAATGACTTAGGATTCAAGAGTATTTAGAGTATTTAGATCTTTTTTGCTTTCCAAATTAGTTAGTATAAATTGGTTTTATATGTTGAAAGAAAATTGTATGCATCTGCAGATCTTCTGCTCCTGCTTGACAAATAGATATGCATCATGATACCATGTAAGTGATTGTAATACATGATAATTTAACGTAAATTTTTCATTTCATAGGTGGGTTTAATTCAGTATGCAAATAATCCCCGTGTAGTGTTCAAGTTGAATGAGTATCGAACAAAGGATGATGTTGTTAACGCAACAGAGAAAACGTTTCAGCAGGGAGGAGATCTGACCAATACTTTCAAAGCCATTGACTACGCAAGGTAAAATGTGTTGATGATTACAGTGGTATGATTTCTATCATAACTTACCTGACAAGGCAAGGAGCACACCCTGAATTTGGTTCCTTCTGAGAGCACACGTCCTTAGAGTCTCCGAGGAGGTGCATTTGTAAATAGGTACCTGCCAATAACTGTACATCAGGTACACATGTAGCATCACCTGCAGTGCAGGGCAAGGATACGTAAATTCAGCTTGCTGAAATCAAGTCCTTAACCTCTGTGTTAAGCTCGGCACTCAATTTGCAAATGGTATCAAGCTGAGGGCTGTGGATGCCTCCACCCTGGAAGCATTCAAGGCCAGGCTGGATGGGGTTTTGAGCAACCTGGTCTAGAGGGAGGTGTCTATTGCAGGGGGTTGGAACTAGGTGGTCTTAAAGGTCCCTCCAACCCAAACAATTCTATGATTCTATGATTTCTGGTAAGTATTTCTGGTACCCAATAGATACATCTCACATCAAGCACCACTGAAAAAGTTTGAGAGAGATATAAAATAATTGAAAGTAGTAAAAAATTTCCAGAGATTTAGTGCAATTGGTAGCATATGAGTTTTAAGGTCATGTTTGTTAAATATAGGGAAAAGAAGTAACTTGTCTGCTCTCAGTTTGTCACTGCATCACTTGTAGCATGAAAAAATTGAAAAATATTTAAATGATACACTGTGAATTCTGGACAAACATACAATTCAGGTGTGTTTCTCAATAGGCAGGTGCAAGTTTGTGATTGGATCTAGGACAGGGCTGTAGGCATAAGTGGCTGGAAGTCTAAATGAGCTTTAAAATCTTATTTAGGGAAAGAATCAACCTTCAGTGGAGTCAAATTTGCATACTCTTAATATTCATCTTTTTTTATTTGAAATAAGTTCCTAGCTATTCTGGTATTAAACAATATAGATGCTCCTTTTTCTATGTCAGTGATAGACGTGTTCACTGAAGTATATATATATATATATAGTTCCATCCATTGTGACTTTTGAAATGGTAAACCCACTGTTTTATAACAGACAGCATGCCTTCTCAGCTGAGTCAGGGGGACGGCCTACAGCCACCAAAGTAATGGTTGTTGTGACAGATGGTGAATCGCATGACGGCTCCAACTTGAAAACTGTGATAGGTAGATGCAATGAGGACAATATAACAAGATTTGGCATTGCTGTAAGTAATAATTACTTATATTATGACAGATTTGGAAAGATCATATTATTGTGTGTACATGAAGGTGCATGTTCTATATGTAATAATTATATAATATACTAACACAGTAACTTACATTTGGTTAAATGTATCTTTATGAATTAGTGAAAAATAGGACCTCTTTAGCTGGCTAAAAAAGCAATAATAGTTTAATTCAATCAATGTTTTCTTCTTTGCTTTGGTTTATGTATTTTTCCTGTCTGAGTGGTCCATTGTGAAGGTACAGTAACATTAGCAGTTCTTTAATATAGATGAAATTAGTTTTATTTTTGTTGTCATATATGGAATGCTTACTCAAGTGGTACACAAAGAAGTGAAGTAACGACATGATATCCTCTGCTTTTCTATTTTGTTTCCACCCCCTTCCCCCCCAAGGTTTTGGGATACTTAATCAGGAATGAACTTGATACTAAAAACTTAATTAAAGAAATCAAAGGAATTGCTAGTCATCCAACAGACAAGTATTTCTTTAATGTGTCATCTGAGGCTGCACTACTGGAAGAAGCAGGAACACTTGGAGAGCGTATTTTTAGCATAGAAGGTAAAATACTCAATGTCTCTGAAATATTAGACGAGATTCTCCCAGCTGGGAAATGAAAATTTTGTTTGTCTTCACCTTGGTGTCAAAAGGAGGAGCAGCTGGAGCTGCAGGCTGCTTGAGGCTCCCCAGGAGGGCTGTGGTTTGTACAAGCTACTAAAGTCCTAATAAGCCTGAGCTTCACTTTTCTGCAGATTAGTGAGAATTATTTCTCAGTTTCTGAAAATTTCACTTGAGTCCTCAGTTTCAGGCATCAGCCAAGGGTTTGTCCACGTGCATCAAAATCTTTTTAGAGCTGCTATCACTGGACAAGTAAAGGGATCTTGCTGCTTGTGTTTGTTAATGTTAAGCAAGAGGAAAGATAAAAAGCAAGTCAGAAGATTGAGTTACCTTTTACAAAGCTGAAAAGCTATGGTAATGCAATCCGTGTGGTTTCTGCTGGACTCTGTCCCTGGCATCATCCATGTGTGTTTTGGATGAGGGTATACCGGCGGTGGCCCAGAGACACTTCATCCTCCTGACACCCAGCATTTTAAAATCAAATTTACACCTTACTCAGGAGACCTGTGATCTGACCTCAGCTCATCCTACAGAGCTTTTGTAGCTTTAGTGTTGCTATATTCAAGTGAATCAGTTGAGCTTCACTTTCTAGAGTTTTGCTGAGTATTTCTGTTGAATTCTTGTTACTTGACTCTCACCCA
Source organism: Perdix hodgsoniae (assembly GCA_035772895.1). Classification (NCBI taxonomy): domain Eukaryota; kingdom Metazoa; phylum Chordata; class Aves; order Galliformes; family Phasianidae; genus Perdix; species Perdix hodgsoniae. Next base: position 25,479,380 of record JAPSGF010000003.1, on the reverse strand, counting down.
ACTAGCTTAGGAAACATTCCTGCATGTCACAGTATTTTGAAAACAATTAGAGCAGTTGTCAAACATTTAATTGGATAGTTGTGAATACTCTCTTACTAAAGCTGTTAGAAGTAGTGTAATTCCAGTGCTTCCTATAGAACGTAAAAGCTGATTCACTACAGTGCCAGTACCATGCAGGCTGATCCAGGCCATCCTTATCATCTGCCTCTTTTGGAGAAGTCTTGTAACATGGCTCCATGAAACACTGTTAGCCAGCTGACAGTAAAATATGAAAATATTTTAACATTTATCTGATTTCAATTGTTTGCAAATGTTTTAGCAGAAATGGCGGATTAGAGAAAAGATGGAGTTACGCAGGGACTCTATAAATTATACTTATAAGCAGCAGGATTGGATCACTCTCTGTGCTTCTGTAGGGTTAACTGTATGTGAACATTTATTTCACCAGGTACAGATCAAGGTGATACGTTCCAAATGGAAATGTCACAGGTGGGCTTCAGCGCATATTTCTCACAAAAAAAGGTATATGAATTTAATTATTCAATGATATAAGTAGGTTTTATTTCATAGACATACTGCATTGAAACAGTGTTGTGTGTTTTTAAATTGACAATTTTTTAAAGATTGTTATAAACAGGAGAATGTCAAATTATCCTGTTTTTTTACCAGAAAAACACAAAATTGACTTCTAAAATATGGTGTGTTATCCCAGAAAGATAAAATATTTGTTCATAAGTGAAGCTAAGTGACAGCTACATGTATTCACTGTAATGATTTTGAGAAAGTTAATCTAATGTTTTCATCTATTTTTGAGTTCATCTATCATGAGAAATTCAGTCACTGAAACTGACATTCTGCAGCTGAATAACTCAGAAGAATTGAACAATACTGTAGTGATAGTGTATTTCTGGGCTCTGACCTCTGTATAAATAGTCAGAAAATAATTTCTCCAATATTTATAAAATCAATGATATGTGCTTAAATAGCATTTCATTTAGAAATTAGTATAATAAATGAGATCAATTCTTCATGCTAATCAATTTTAAGATTATCTTGATTAAATCAATTTTGACACTCTTCCAAGATTCATGAGTTTGTAAAAGTGTAGGCTTAGCAAGGCCAGGTCTAGAGAAGCCAGGTGTAGGAAAATTGGGTTGCAGTGCCCAGGAACTAAAGCTGTCACTTATCCTCTTGGAATAGAAGAGTGGAAATCCTTTTTAATAGGGTAGTACGGTCCAGCATGCAAATGAAAACTAAGCAACTCACATAGACTGCTTGTAGTCATTAGACTGCACATCATTACCTCAAAACACAGTGATGTTTTATGTAATTGCGTATGGTAACTTCAGCTTTTTGGTGTTGTTTGTTGTTGTTGTTGTTTACACTTTTTCTGAAATAAGCAGTTCTGAAGTATTGCTTTTTACTTTTTAAAGGATGTCCTGCTGCTGGGTGCTGTTGGGGCTTATGACTGGAGTGGAACAGTAGTTCAGGAGTCTTCAAACAGAGTTACTACTTTTCCAAGCAATGTGTTCGAGAAAATTCTGCAGGACCGAAATCATAGTTCATATCTAGGTAAAGGACTGAAATGCAAATCTGGAAATGCATCGAGCTTCTGGTGAATAACTTGGAAAAATTGTCTCTCATTCCTGTTAAGAAGTGATCTGCAAAGAAAAGAATTTTGAATGCAAAAATATTTTATTTACTGGAACATTGAATGAAGTCTTTTACTGTGTTTTTAAAATTCTATTCCCGTCAAAATGCTAAGCTGGGAAAAAAAAAATGGTTCTGTCACAAAACCCCAAAAAATCATGAGATTTGAAAAAAGACCATTCTGTAGTAGTGGATACCTTCTCTTTTAGTAGTTATATGTACTTTCTCAATTGCACATGGCAGTTGATTGACTTGCTGTAGTTTCATCTGTGTTTTCTCATTTCTTGGCGTTTTCCAGTCAATTTTATAGTTTTAGGCATAATACAACAGTTTAGCAGAGATCTTATTTATAACTCCCATTTATGTTCTGACACATGCTTTTGTGGCCCAGTGAAGCCAGGCAGTTTGTCTTTCAGTTCATTGAAATGTTTTCTGCAAAGCTACAATATGCACACTAGCAATTTGTTCCTGAATAATAGCACTGTGTTTATCAACTGTGGCTTTCTAATGTGTGAAGTTATTAAAGAGGTGCTATTTTTCCCACTGATATTTACACTTTTCCTTATGAGTTAGCAGTACTTGTATCTGACTCAATGAAATTACTAAACATAGTTTAAAAAGCAGTAGCTTTTTCGTATGTCTGATAGCTTCAGATTTTTTACTTTTCTCTTTGTTAGAATAATTCTTAAAAGGTCAGGCCATTTCTGTGCAGCACTTCTCCACTAAGCATTGTCTAGAGCAGCATCCTTACTCTTTTTGGAGCAAACAATGTTGCTACCTTTTCTTACTCCTCCTTTGGTACTGTTGCTGTACTCTCATTTCCTTCCTTTACCCCTTTCTGTCCCCCAGTGGATCCCCCCAGTACCAGTGAGGAGCCCATGCTAAATGGTTTGCTAGCTCATCATAGCTTGCTAGCTTGGCCTCCTTTTCTGCACTGCACCCTCTCAGTTCAAATGGCTGTGTGCTGTTTGAATTAGAAACTTGCGGCCTTAAGCTGTGGAATAAAGTCTTGTTTTGAAGTTTAAGCTGATGTTCTCTTCCTGGAAAAACATAGTCATATGTTAACTTCACACAAACCTGAATAAGACTGATAAATGTAATGACCAAGGCATAATCCTTTTGGACTGTGCTCCTTGCTTTGTACTACATCTTGCTAAAGACCTGCATGCTCTGTCCAATCACTGGGATTTTGTTACTCAGTTTAGCTACAGACTTTAGAAAGAGTGATTTTGTTTTCTTGTGTCAAAATAAATCTGGTGTAGTTAAATCGTGGAAATGAAAAATGTGTAGTATAACTATCCTTACAGTGCTAATACATTGTAAGATATCTGTGAGTATTAAAAGATGTTTCCTGAAAGCAAATAAATGTTAGAATAATGTGAATGAGAATTAAAATGTTGAAAGACACTCAACTAAGCCCTTCAGCTGACAAGCTATTATGATCTGGTGTGTTCAGCCAAAGCACTGGGCTGTGGTTTTGTGAGTTGTGAGAAAATGCAGTGAGGGCTTTGCCAAAGCTAGGTGTTTCTCCCTGGTTGGAGCACTGGCTCAAATGTTTATCTCAAGTTTCTCTTTATTTATTCATTCCCAGGATACTTTTTGTGCAATTTTTCCTGTTCCTTCATAAAACTGACATTTTAATGGTCTATGTTTAGGCTAGGCTATTGTCCATGCTAGTCTGCAAACATTCTTCAACCTCATCTGCGTGCCTCTGCTCATTCCAGAAGAGGTTTGATGCATATGGGACAACTTCAGTTCCCATCTATAGCCACCATCCTTTGCCACTAATGCACCAGACTGAGTTGTCTGTGCCATTACGGATAACCAGCTGACAACCTGAGGTTCACGGACTCTCACATGTTATATGCTGTCTTCTTCCCCCAGGATATTCAGTTGCTGTTCTCTCAACTCAGAGTTCCATCTATTATGTTGCTGGTGCACCAAGGTCCAACTACACTGGCAGAGTTGTGGTTTATGATATTGACAGCCAAGGTAATATCTCAATTGTGCAGTCCCAGAGAGGTGAACAGGCAAGTATATTTTGTTTACAACTGCAGATTTTGAAGGCATCTGTTCTTATTGGTAGAGTAGATTGCAGTACTTGAAAAATTCCTTTCTCCAGTGCACTTAGAATCCTACTTGCATTTCTCTCTACCACTAGACTATTTAAATGAGGTTAACTGTAACTCCTAAAGCATATTTTATGATGTCATTCTACTACTGGTACAAGATAGTATACAAAGCTACATAACGTATAATTTTGTCAGCGCTTCTAACTGGGACAGATTTGGTGAGTTCCACCCTGCCTGAGAAGCTGTGAAGTAGATGACATCAAGGGAGAAATTTGGAAGTTTTTTCTTTTTTTCAATTTGGGAAAGAGTGGAAAGCTTAGATGGCTTCAGTTTGTTTTGTTTCACTTTGTAAGACAAAAATAGAAGAGTATAATGTGCACAGTTTAATATAAAAAGCATACCTTCCATTGCTTGTTCTCTGTTTTCATTCTTGTTTTTTAGTGGTAAGGCCATGGTGGCAACTACTAGGCAGAAGCAGTGAACACAGAGTAAGGTTATGATTCATAAAAAACTGGAGTATGCTACATAATAGTTTCACGCCAGTGGGCAGTTTCATTACTACTGTGCCTTTTTCTGGTTTAAGAGTTTTCTGGTTCAGATGTTAAAGCATTATGCTTTGCAAAATCCACATACAAACTCAAGTTTCTTACTGGTTTTCAGATTGGCTCCTATTTTGGCAGCGTGGTGTGTTCAGTGGATGTTAACAAGGACTCTGTGACAGATGTGTTGCTTGTAGGTGCACCAATGTTTATGAATGACCTGAAGAAAGAGGAAGGGAGAGTATATATGTTTTCCATCATAAAGGTAAGAATGGACGCATAGCAAACCTGGAATTGTCTTCTTGCATATCCTTCCATAATAAGTTCTGGCATTTTCATTTTCAGCTGGGATTTACTGTTTTCCCCTGGATTACAGTTTTATGAGGACAGTCCAATCAGAAGTACTTGGTGACAACATCTGTTCTGTTAAATTAGAGAGCAATCAGAGGAGTGATCCGTGGCCCCGAGGCTTGCATTGCTTAGCACTACCCTCTTGCAGATTCTGGACACAGCTATGCAAAAAATCCCTTGGCTCCTGACTTATTCTGGGCCTTTATTTTGTTTATCTTTCTCCGAGCATTTGAAATGCTGAGAGTGGTGTTTTTGTTAAGAGACACAAAATATGTGCTTTGCCTTAGGTGTAGTGTAAGGGCAAGGGTAAATGATGCAAAGGCTGTCTGGTCAGAGGATGCAGATGGAGCCCTTCCCTGTCCCGCTTTTCAGAAGCAGGTGCAGACTCTCTAGAACCACTCATGGACATAATCTGGTAATAAGCCAGGTGGAGTAGTCTGAAAGAAAGCCACGAGGCAAGCTAATAGCTAAGCAGTATTAGTGATTAAGGGCTGGCTGCTGCAGCTCGCTCCTCCCTGACCCTGGTTTTAGAGACTGTGCTGGACACAGTATATGAATGCAATGCGAAGTTGACTGTTTCTCTGTAAAGTTTAGCTTGTGGCTTCTGCTAATTAATTTTCTGTGTAATTTTAGGAAACCTGTTCAATATCTAACAGTATTCCTAAAACAGTTCTAATAAACACTGTTCTGTCAAAGCGTTGTTTCATGGACCTTATGCGGGTGGTTGCTATTACTCATGTTGTCTCCTTTGTCATCATAGCTGTGCTATTTATGTGATACTGGACTTTTTTTTATTCAAATCCATGGTAGGTGTTTTCAGAGTGTTTGTATTAACCATTCTGAAAAATCTGGTAGTTCTGAACAGTCTCAAAACCAGTCATGGATGTCTTAATACGCAAAGTAAATTTTTCCTATTAATGGCAGCTATTAGAGAACACGGCATTTTACTAGGTAAATTACAATCAGATAAACACAGATGAAGTACCGTCCTCTTTAGAAGTGGTCAGAGTCCAATTATCCTGGAGCAAGATGAAGCTGTACCTTGGGCAATTTTAAGGTTGATGAAGTACTGGAAGCGGTACTCTCGGCAGCTGGCATTGGTCAATGTGACTATGAAAAGAGACAAAAAATACAGAAGAAAAGGATGGTGATTTTTTTCATGTTTCTGAAAGTGAATGCACTGAAAGGCTATCCTTACAAATTTTAATCTTTGACTAATATTGGATTTAAAGTTATTTAAAAGTTAAATATAGTGAGAGAGTGGTTTAATAACACAAAACAAAACCTGAATTTGTGAAACTGTTTGTTGCGTAAATTACACATTTCTAGTCATTTTGAACAAATAACTTGGCTGGTATTTATAAAATGTTGAGCGCAGTGTGATAACTTAGCTTAGAGATGAGAATGATACTTGCCAAAGAGCTGGATTTAAGGTAATATAAGTGTGATTATTTAACTCTAAAAATCTCCAGCCTTTCTTTCCTCACTGGCACTGGAGAGGTCAGGAGTTTACCATTTGGACACATGTTTTTTGCATTAGTATAGTTAGGAAATTCCATTTCTATTTCAAAGAATTATGTCCAGTTACATAATTTCCATTCCCTCTGCATAAAAACTGGTAATCCAAAACTGGAAACTGTATTTTTCAATGTATTGTGAAACTTTCAGAACAGTCAGATGAGGACAGTGAGAGCACTTAAGCTTTATACATATGGTTATATTTGCTGTTAGTACTCTGCATAGCATGCTTTAATTTTGCTGTGTAATGCTTGCCAAGACTCTGAGACATAATGCAAACTGAATGGGCAATACAATGGGGAAGGAATTCAGGGTTGAGCAGTCCAAGGGGAATGTACTGGGGGGAAAAAAAAAGCAAAAAACAATGCACATAGATAATGGTCCTATGTCTAATCTGGTGTCATGATAGTTATGTTTTGGCTTTTTCTTCTTTCTCCTTTTATAAAGGGAATTTTGGATCAACAGGAGCTTTTGGAAGGCCCACAAGGTTCAGAAAATGCTCGCTTTGGATCAGCAATTGCAGCACTTACAGACATTGACTTGGATGGCTTTAATGATGTTGTAATAGGTGCACCACTGGAAAATCAAAACTCTGGAGCAATTTATATTTACAATGGGTTTCAAAAAACAATACGTACTAAATATTCTCAGGTAAATAATTGTGTTTTGTAGTGTTGTATTCAGATGTGCTGGAGGAAAACAGAAGGATTTTCTATCCTTTTATTGCCCATGGTCATCCTCTTAGTATTGCTATTTTCACAGTTTCTTTCAAGTTTTATCCCCCTCCTGACTTCAGCTGTCAGCATGTCCTAAGTGATACTGTTGTGGTGCTTGCAGCTGAAGTGTACAGAGGAAAAGTGCTTGCAGGATGCTCTGTTTGAGCCTCTCATAATTTTGGTGCATGCATATGAAGTCAACGCATTTCCTTTCTCTTTTTTGACACCTGCAAATCAAGTTTTTAAAGCTGTTGTGCAGCACTGAAGATTAGATAACTCCCCACACTGTAAATTTGAAATAAATTAAAAACATGTATTTGAGGAAAAGTAATTCAGAGAAATTTGCATATTCAGTATGCTCATATAATAGTAATAATTTTAATGTCACTTTTCCATTCTGGTTGCAGAAATTATTTGTTAGAAGTACTGTTTAGCTTCCTATTCTTTGAGTTGCTCAATATAAGATGGAAAAAAGTTTCCAGTAAGTGCTGGCTGGCATAAAGCAGTCAACTAGTTGATTTACTACCAAGACAGAAAATTCTAGTCCATTGTCTCCTCCAACAGGGAAGGAAAAAGTGCTTAACAGCATTTGAGAAAACATTCACACAAGCTTTTTTGTTTAAACAATATGTTACGTATACAGAGAGAATCTGCAAAAATCCATTGTTTTGACTGATTTCTATTTGCTTAAAGTACTGCTGTGGCAAGTTTGTAACCAAACTTTCTTTCCCAGAAAATTTTAGGATCGGATTCTGCTTTTGGAAAACGGCTCAAATTCTTTGGAAGATCAGTAGATGGCCGTGGAGACTTAGATGACAATGACATTACTGATGTATCAGTTGGTGCAGATGGAAATGTGGTTTTGCTTTGGTCAGTAAACTCTTTTGGAAAAACAGTACTTAATGAATCAGATGAAAGTTGAACATTTCGTTAATTAAGCAGCAAAGCAAATCATAAAGCTCTTTCATTCCATGTGTTCAGAGAGCTAACACACTTAATGCTTCAACACTAACACACGGCTTCAGAATACACTCCTGGGGCCCCCATACAGGAAGGACATGGAGCTCTTGGAGCAGGGCCAGAGGAGGGCTACTAAGATGACCAGAGGGCTGGAGCACCTCTCCTCTGAAGAAGGGTTGAGGGAACTGGGATTGTTTAGCTTGAAGAAGAGAAGGCTCCAGGGTGACCTCATTGTGGCCTTCCAGTACTTTAATGGAGCGTATAACAGGAGGGGGAACGGCTGTTTATGAGGGTGAATAGTGATAGGACAAAAAGGAATGGTTTTAAACTGAGACAGGGGAGGCCTAGGTTAGATAGTAGGAGGAAGTTTTTCTCTCAGAGGATGGTAACACACGGAACAGGTTGCCCAAGGATGTGGATGCCCCATCCCTGGAGGCATTTAAAGCCAGGCTGGATGCGGCTCTGGCAGCCTGGTTTGGTGGTTGGTGACCCTGCACATAGCAGGGGGGTTGAAACTAGATAATCATTGTGGTCCTTTTCCCAGGTCATTCTATGATTCTACTAAGTACTTATAATTAAACTATCAAAAGCCAAGCCAGCCTGAGGGCAAAGCCAAGCTGCAGCAGTAGAAGTTGGACGGTGAGGGCTGTGAGAGGGGTAGAGGGAAGTAACACTCCCTCATGGGCATATGATCTGGAAGGAAAGAGTAGCAGAGGGGAGTGGGATATGCCAGCAGCTTTGGTAACAGCACGCTTCAACAGCTACAAGGTAATTCTGGTACTGAGAGAGACAAAGCTACTTCCTGCAGAGCCATTGTGAGCTGATAAGCTTATATGAAGGAAGAGTGAGTCTGCTGGGTATGGATGAAAGCAGTGCCATTGAGATGGCATCTACTTGTGACTAGAAATCCATATTTTCTAGTACATAGCTTTTACTAACACAATCTGAGTACTTGTACAAAATAAAGAAAGGCTTCAAGAGCCCAAACTTCTCACCTCCATAAATACTGTGTATTTTCCACTGCTTCTGTCGGGAGTAAAGTTAAAATGTAGCTTGCTGTCCAATCTGTCACGCTTCCTCTTGCTTGAGGGCCCCCATTGTAACAAGAAAAACATCACTGAATTGCTATTTATTTCATAATAAAGCAAGATTTTACAAAGTGAATGGTCAGTTTGGACCCTTGGCCTACAAGAGAATTCCTGCTGGTGCTGATAGAGATTGCATTAAAGAAAATTATGCTCCTTGGAGTACCAGCATTTATTTCTATGTGATTAATGAAGATGTTCATTTTTCTTTCACTCTGGAATTTGGCCTGATTAATGAGTTTCATTTTTGATTGAAGTGTTTTTTTTGTTTGTTTTGTTTTTAAGTGTGGTTACTTTGAAACTGTTCTAGTTACATGGAAGATGTTTTTCTGATAAACAAAGGCATAATTAAAAAGAAGAATTACCCTTCTTTACCTTCCCAGATGAACTCAATGACTTCCCAAAAGGATCAGAAGAAAGCTTTACGTTGGGAAAACAGGGCAGGGGCTCCATTTTCTGTTATCATAAGGGACTGATTAGGACATTAGGACAAAGACAGTGATTAGCCATTAATTTGATATGATGCATTATTTATTTAATTATATTTTTCAAAGCTACTGTATTAATAGACTCAGTTATATGCAAATAAAAGTAATTTTGCCAGTGCCATAAATACTGCTTCTATTGAGAGCCCAAAAGATCTGTTACATTTACAAACAGTAGGAGAGAATGCTGTCTAAGTTACCCGGTCCTGTTGAAAATCACATGTAACCCTTCAAAAATGTTTTACAGGTCACAGAGCATTGCAAATGTGTCCATAGTTGCCTCGTTTATCCCTGAGAAAATCAGTCTGCTGAACAAGAACACTGAAATAACTGTCAAAATATGTTTTCAGGCTACATTTAGACCTGCTAAGAGAGATAATCAAGTGGGTAAGAGTATTTCAATGGCTTGTTTTATATTAATTTCTTCAGAAATCCATTATTCAAATGTGTAGTGGAAATTTTAAAGAAATAATGCATTAGATGTCAAGAAAGGTGAAATCACTATCAAATTTAAGTGCTTAAGGAAGTGTTTTTAAAATCTACTGTCATCACTGGCTCCATAATCTTGTAAAAGTGAGGAATTAACAATATAAAGAAAATTGGTATGACAAAACCCAGAAAATGTTGATACTGAGAAGCTTTTCATTTTACTTTATGTTTTAAGCCTTTGCTCACCAGTTCTGTTTTTTTCCTTTAGCTGATGTCACTCATATGGCAACACACTTTAGTAAGGGTGAATGGGTATCTCTGGAGGATGCTTGTTTGGGGACAGAGTCTTTCAGTAGCAGACTTCAGACTCTTACATCTTCGGCACAAAGATAATTTCCATACGATCAGTGCAGAACTCCATGGAGAGAACCTTTTCTTTTCAGAGAACAGGAGAGCACAGAATATTTCTGAGACCAGCACTCATCTCTCATCAAGCCATTTAGTCCAACACCATTTGGACTGCTTCAGTCCTACTCACAGTGTCTTTTGGAACTTGTGATTATTAGCTATAAAATAAAAGAGAACTTTCAAGGTGTATTAGTCATCCTGTGAAGAGAATAAGACAGAAATTATGATGTGATTGAAGAGAAGATGCAGATTTTTCATAGTCATCTCAGAATTTGGGATATAACTGCAATGCCTCTTTATCTGCTATAACCCTGGCCTCCTGCCTGAGATGCAGGCTCAGCCCTATGAAGTTGAGACTGGATTGATTGCCATTTAATATGCTCTCTGTGGATGAGAACTTCAGGATTTAAAACTGTTTGACTGCTTTGGAAAATACAAAAGAAAGTTTTATCATTTTGAGAATGTTCTGTGATAACTTTTTTTATAGTAAAATATTTATTGTGGTTTGGAAAGTCTGGTCATTCTGCAGTGTTGAGCATAGTAATGAGATCACAGGCAGTATGGCTCAGCAAAAAAAAAAAAGTACTCTTATTTTTCTTGTAGCTATTAAGTGCAATGCAACACTGGATGCAGATCTCCAGTCCTCCCGAGTGACTTCTAGAGGACTTTTCAAAGAAAATAATGAAAGGTACATGCAGAGGGATGTTGTGGTGACTCATTCTATGAATTGCGTTCAGGACATCTTCAACGTACAGGTAAGTGCAATTGTAAGGGGCCTTTCTGACAAAAATATCAGAAGATGTTGATGAATTTTATGTCTGTACGATAAATTCCATCTCAGAACTGTAGAGGCTGGAAAGGCCTCTGGAGATCGTCGAGTCCAACCTCCCTGCCAAAGCAGTTTCCCTACAGTAGGTTGCATTCACGTAGGAAAATTTTCAGGTGGGTTTCAAACACCTCCAGAGAAAGAGACTCCACAACCTCACTGGGCAGCTTGTCCCAATGTTCTGTTGCCCTCACAGTGAATAATTTTTTCCTCATGTTTGTATTGAATTTACTACGTTCCAGCTTGTGTGCATTGCCTCATGTAGGATTTAAGTTTCTTAAATTCTGCAATATCAAAAAAACACAGAGTAAGTTCCAAAGAAAATAACAATAACTGTCTATCCATCTTTCTCTAGAATGTCCATCTTGCTCTAGAGTATCCATCTTTCTCTAGAATAAAGGTCAAACACAGCCCTAAGACATGCAGTAAGTCCCCGGCATTGTGCCAGGTCAGATATTAGAAAGTCTGAGAACTTTGAGTCTGCTTTACAGTACTTAAGACAAGCAGGCTTAAAGCTGAATTGTAAATAGGAATGTTTTCACATCCCTCCTTTCTGATTCTTCCTTCTTTTATTTATCGTATACACAAATTCAGTGAGGGAAAATATTTTTGACTTGTTGATCACATTTATTGTCATCATGGAGCCATGAGCTAGAAGAGTATCCACCCAGAACAAAGAAACTAATGAGATACAAGGCATATAGTGTTTTATTGCTGCCTAAGCAGACTAGAATAAGAATTTGATTTTGGCTTTTGATGGTTAGCTTCTGCAGATGCAAAGTCTACATATGTATGCGATGAATAGAGACTTTTGGAATACTTGGAAAAGGAGTTTTATCACAGAAATGGAAATAAAAGCTGTTTAGCAAGAGGATAACACACTAAGTAATCTCACAAAAGTATTCTGTTAAATAAATGGAGTTTTACATTGTTACTTCACGTTTAGAGAAAGTATTATTTCACTACACATTATAAATTTGAGACACAGAATTGTAGGGGTTGGAAGGGACCTCCAGAAATCATTGAGTCCAACCCCCCTCCCAAAGCAGGTTCCCTACACCAGGTCACACAAGTAGGTGTCCAGGCAGATCTTAAATATCTTCAGAGACTCCACAACCTCCCTGGGCAGCCTGTTCCAGTGCTCCACCACCATAAAGAAGTTCTCGTGCACATTTGTGTAGAACTTCCTATGCTGCAGTTTCTGGCCATTTCCCCTTGTCCTGTCTCCACATACCGCTGAAAAGAGTCTGGCCTCACCACTCTGCCCCCACACCTTAGATATTTATAGGCCTGGATCAGGTCCCCTTTCAGTCTTCTCTTCTCAAGGCTAAACAGACCCATCTCACTCAGCCTTTCCTCATAGGGGAGATGCTCCAGGCCCTTCACCATCTTTGTGGCCCTCCGCTGGACTCTTTCCAAGAGATCCCTGTCTTTTTTGTACTGGGGAGCCCAGAACTGGACACAGTGCTCCAGATGAGGCCTTACCAGGGCAGAGTAGAGGGGGAGGATCACCTCCCTCAATCTGCTGGTCATGCTCTTTTTAATGCACCCCAGAATGCCATTGGCCTTTTTGGTCACAAGGGCACGCTGCTGGCTCATGGCCAGCCTATTGTCCACCAGGACACCCAGCTCCCTCTCCTCAGAGCTCCTCTCCAGCAGATCATCCCCCAACCTGTACCAGTGCATGCAATTATTTCTCCCCAGATGCGAGACTCTACACTTGCTTTTATTAAACCTCATCTTGTTTCTTACTGCCCAGCTCTCCAGCCTGCCCAGGTCTCGCTGAATGGCAGCACAGCCTTCAGGTGTGTCAGCTAATCCTCCCAACTTCGTATCATCAGCTTATTTACATTTTTAAATTTACAAAAGAATTACCATTTTTATGTTTCTTATTGGGCTAAGAGCTATCATCTGTGTTTTACAGGAACCTTCTGATGCAGTCAATTCCCTTAATGTGCGCATTGACATTGGCCTAGCAAATCCTGGCACAAGCCCTGTACTTGATACATCTTCTCCTGCATCTGTAGCCTACAGTGTAAGTACACAAGCTCACTGTTGGACAGTGCATTGCTATTCACTTGTGCATAACATGACCTACAAAGTCACTGAAGAGCTACATACAGGTAAAAATTCATTCTAGGTAGGTCACTGAACTGAAAGCAGGCACCTGGACATATTCTCTCTATTTCTTTATACCCTGATAACATAATCTTTGCTCACCTACAAGCACACAACAGACACCATGGCATAGTGAGCATCTTAATAGAGCCAAGTCACTGTTCATGTGAATTTCTATTGCATTGCAGTGTGAAGTAATCTAAGTCAGTTTAGCCTACAGTAAAGGAGTAACTGAGAAACCTGGATTTGTATAATCAATAAGATGTTATAACTATGAAATAAAAAGAGAGAGTTAGGCAAAGCAGGTTATAATAACAAAAAGAGAATAAATAGGACACTCACCCATATCCTGGGCTCACTTAAGAAACTCCAGCAGAGTGCATCTCCAGAAAAGATCCTTCCCCACTGGTAGTCAGCTCCTAATGGGTCTAGGAGAGTTGGAGCCAGGCTCCACCCCTTCCAGCAGCACAGGTGAATTGCTTTCATCTGTGCCCCCGTGGCTGACTCATTGCTCCCCTCAGGTGATCAATCAGAGGTTCAGGCCGTGACTCAGCAGTTCCCATACAGAATTCCTTCAGATTATATCAGATTTGCTGTAGACTAGCAACACCCTGCCTGCACTGTTCTTACAGATCAGCTGATGTGAATGCATGCTTCTCAGCGTTAGAGAGAATTCTCACACTTCTCCATGTGTCAGAATTCTTAATGTCCTTTTAAGGGATGTTCTTCCCCTCTAAGGTGTTTAAGACTCTACTGTCCCTAGATAATTTTAAAGTAAAACACTGTCATTCAGGATTTATTTGTTTGTTTGTTTGTTTTCGGTAGATTCCTTTTATTAAAGACTGTGGTGAAGATGAGCTTTGTATCTGTGATCTTGTCCTGAATGTGCAGCAGAAGGGAGATGATGGGTAAGACCTCAACAAGTGGGTCTGCGGGGGACATTTTCTTAGTGGATTTCATGGATTGGCTTATCTTTGGGCTCTGAATAAATTTCTATATAGGAATACCATTCCGATGCAAAATCTGTTTAGAAATAGCAGAGGAAAAAAAAAAAAAAAAAAAAGAATAGCATTTCTGTCTAAATAACTAGCCAAGGAAAAAGAGGTGTGATATGAACACAGATAAGAAACAGGATTCTTGTCAGTGTAGACAAAACTAATTTTTCGGTACCGTAATGAGTAAACACTGAAAACTCAGAAAGGCAGTGTCTGTCTGACTGTGTCAGAAGAAGTGCTCTAGGAGAGCAGCTGCAGCAGCAGTTTCAGATTTTCCTGTGAGGAACAGAGAGGTTCCTGCATCAGGCTGTGTCACTGGGGAGAGGAGATCAGCGTATAAGCACGTACTCTAAATCCATATGCAGGCACACACGTACGTTATGCAGACAGACAAAATTACCTCCTCGTGAAGCTGCTGTCTGTTTCAGCTGCCTGTTCTCCGCTCACTTTTCCCACCATGGTGGAAACTGTGAAAGTTCAGCAAAGAGACTTTGACTGTACATGATCAGAGTTCTGCACTTAACAATGACATTAATTCCAATTGGTTCTGAAAAACATCATCACAGAGTTTCTCGTGTCACAGGGTTTAGAAAGCAGATTTATATGAATAGAAAATAGGAAATGTCTTGCTGTGCTTGTTATTCTTTCTTGGCTAGAGGCAACACAGTACGATACAGTTTCATGATCCACAGCTGTTCTATTACCTCTGTTTACAACATTGAACTTCATTTTCCAACAGCAAACAGCACTTCATTGTCAGCAGCAAAAACAAAAGACTAACATTCAACGTGAAATTGAAAAATAAAAAAGAAAATGCATATAACACCAGAATCCAGGCTACGTTTTCAGACAACTTGTTTTTTGCTTCTTCCTCCTTACCGGTATGTGGTACCCATCTTCACTGTTCCTGTTACTGCTGCTGATTTTCCAGCTACTTCAAAAAAAACGTATTTTCCTGTAGTGTCTGTCCCAAGAAAGGAGAATGTGTGTGCAAATCTTTCTCTCAGTTTATTTTCTTGGCTACCAGAATTATTCCCTTCAGCGTATCAGTTTTATATAGGTCAAGGAGAAACACTGCCAACTCAGCATAAAAGTTGGCAACCTGTTGAGTTTGACCTCACATCAGTATTTCAAGTCATCTTTTCCTCTCTTTAGGCTTTGGCAGTCACATCTTGTGCTTGACTCCCAAAAACATGCCTAAGTGCAGTTGTTGGGAATTCATATTTGATAAAGCATGCAGCACAGACGCAACTTTAAAGCAAAGACTTTGGATCTAGAAGTGGTTTCACTGCCAATATCACATATTCCAGCTATAGACAGTTAATCAGACTGAAATGATTGCTATACCAGAAGCTCTTCTAGCAGATTTGGTCTTAGAAGGGAAAATAAAGGAATTTACAGACTATTTTAGGGAATACAGTAGATCTTTAAACTGAACTGTTTTTCCAAAACAATTCATGTGGGATGAAATCCAGACTTCAATGCTTGGCCTATGCGTTAAGCTGCTACTGGGGAGATGCGTGATAATACAAGGGGTGAAGTCCAGAGCAATAATGAAAAGATAGGAGCATTCGTCGCTGTCCGGAAGCCACATTTTCTGGAACAAAGAATTGGCAGAAGGACTCCATACTGTGTTGACTGTGCCCCTCTACCTCCCCATCCTGTTGCACAGCAAAATTACTCACTCCATTCATACCAAAAGACCACACTGGAGCTAGGCTTTTCTTTCACTTTAAAAGCTCATTTGTTTAGAAGTATTCCAGCCTGCAAGTAAAGTTTTTTCCCCCAAAAAATATGCCTTTTTCAAAGCTGAAATATTATAAGCTATTTGCTCAAAGATTGTATTTTTTTCAGAATATAAATCATGAATGGTAAGTATCTGGTAGGGATGTTTTTTTACAAAAAACAGTACATTTTATTATTTTTAGCATGATGATAACTGGCTATAATCTATGAATTTGTCTTTCCTTTGATGTGAGATGCTGACATGCTAAATTTTCCGCAGAGCAATAAATAAATTCTTAAGTATTGTAGACTTTTCCTACAAAAAGTATGATAAGATTTCCACACATTAATTTCTATGGTGACAGTACTTAATTATCTCTCAGGCCATGCAAATATTACTGCAGAAGTTCTGCAGCAATATTCTAAAAAGCACAGTAAGTGTTAATGAAGTAGGTGGCCTATGTACTGTGGTCATAATTTCTTCTTTCAAGCCCAGCATGAAGCTTCTGTAAGATCATTAGAGTCCAGAGAAATTACAGAGGATCAATCTTTATTCCACCATTCTCCTGCCTCACTCCTAGCCCTACCTATAATTCCCATCCATCTCATCTCTAGGAATTATTGCTATAACACCTACTGGTACTGCCTCTTGCCATAACACAGCTCACGTGGAAGAGACAGGCTGGGAATTCCCTGTCTTTTATCAGAAACTGCTATTAAGATGACTTTTCTGTTTCCTCTGCAGAGCGATGGGACTGAAGTCTCATGTCAGACGGGAACATCTCAAACTACAGTCATCTGCCAGATAAGCTATCCTGTTTTCCGAACAGGACAACAGGTACAGCTAGCACAATTGAATAACCTCAAATGATATACCAAAGCATTTTTGTTGTTTCTGTTTTCCCCTAAATCTGCATACACTTTTGTTGAAGATTTTAGGGCTGGCAATAGGCAACTTCCCCTTTGATTTCAGAGGCACTGGAAGAAGCAACTCAGATCCTAAACTGTGATGACCAGTGTACTATATTAAAGGAAAAAAATGCTGTAAAGCACACTTCTCTCTGCCTCTAGAACCCAAATGCCTCTGTAACCCTTGTAGAGTGAGGCTGGAGAGAAGACAAGAGCCAGGTGCCACACACAGCCTCCTGGGGGCTCTGTGCAGTGCATCAAACCCTCACTGCTGAGCAGACCTGGGCAGCTGCTCCAGCTCAGCTCTGCAAGGAAGTGGTGCTGAGGAGAGGGAGAGGAGAGCCTGAGGTTAGATCATATATCCTTTTTCTCATTTATGCCATAAATCTCAGGATATCCCTCGTTTTATGGATCTTAATCTCTTATTCCTCTGAGGCAGAACAGAAGAGGCTTCCAGCTTTTAGCATAGTCAGTTGGAGGAGTAAGAGACTTTCCAGAAGCAATATAAACATGACATTCTGCAAAGCCAAAGAAGTCCCATTAGATATACACCATTAGGGTTTTTTTTAATTTTTAATTGCATTGGTCAAAGCAGACCTGTTGGAATGACTGGAAGAAAAGAGAAACTGAAAAGGCTGTGTGAGTGCTGGTGTTTAAACATGTAACTGAAGCATGTAAAAACATGTAACTGAAGCAATCTAAAGACCTGTTGTTGCCGCCTGAAGCAAGTTACACATCTTTTAAAAATACAGATAGCTAATGTTTACATAACAAGAGTGGACTTGTGCATGAAAGAAAGGAAAATACAGTTCTGAAGGATTAAGAGATTCGTGAATTACACAGAAAGAGGAGAAATCAGTTACAGAGGATGATGTTGTATATGAATAATTACATTGCGACCTTTAAGTTCTCTTGGTGTTGTATTATCGACTCATTTACTCTGTGTTCCTTGTTTCTTCCATAGGTGTCTTTTGATATTAGTTTTGATTTTAACCTGAAGAATCTTCAGAATGTGGCAGCTCTAAGTTTTCATGCATTGAGGTAAAGTGTTTTATAAAGAAAATTATGTATTAGTAGAACATTTGTACAAACTAATATGAAAATACCTGATCAAAATGTATTTTAATGAACAGTGAAAGTAAAGAAGAGCAAGAACTGGACAACCAGATCAGCTTGTCAGTTCCTTTGCGGTATGATGCAGAAATTCACTTCACAAGGTATGCTGAATAATGGAAGGAGTCACTGTCATTTTTTCAAAGGCATTAAAATGTAGAAACAGTCTTGAAAAAAACACTGAAAGTATACTGAAACTTTGTTCTGTTCTTATGGAAGTCACGAGAAATTCCCTTGGCTTTTCTTTCCGGTCCCACCCTACCTACCATGGCAGCATGAGCAGCACGTCATGCTCTCCCACATGCCCAGGGCTAGCTAGGATCATAAGCCTGTCCCTCCACTTGGGAGGCAACTGAGGTTGGTGTGTGTCGGATGCGGTATCCTGAGAAATGCAGATTGTGAGTAGAGCCAGTTAGCCAGGGGGAGAGAGAGATAGACAATAGTCCCCATAAGACTGATCTTGACTTCAAGACTTTGAAACCTCTATTTTCAGCCCTGGGAACACTGAGTGATTTGGGATACACTGAAACAGTAGTTAGTCTGATAATGTTGCAAACAAGAACAATTCCAGTTAAAGTTTAACTGAAATTAAAAATGAAATGAAAATACACTAGTTTGACTCTCAGTTTAAGATACGCTATTTTACTTTCTATCAAAGGAAGGTTATCTTTCCCAGCTGCTGACTTTTCAGATAAAATTTGTGGAGCTATACTTGATGCACATAGTCATGAACTAATGGTGGAAAAAAATGCTTTTGCATCCCAAAGCATTCCAAAATCAATAAACCTAAAATGCTAGAAAACAAATGGCAGTTATTCAAACAATGACAGAAATATGAAAATAAGAAAGCTGTTTAAAAATGCACAGCAATAATGAATTTAGGAAATGAATATTCCAAAACCACTGTGACAGATAACACAAGAGATTAATGCAGTGACCTGACCCTGGATTTGGATCATAGCGCAGAAGCTTATTTTTTTGCAGTTTGAAGTTTCATTGTTCTAGAGCCCTGGGCTCACCACAGTTGGGTCCACCAGGTCTAGAGTCTGACAGAATTTTTCCGATTTTTGTAGTTGCTGAAAAGCATGTATTTAGGCCAGCAAAAGTTCTTTCAACTCCCTGGGAAAGTCACAGGAGACTTCAGTAAAAGAAGAGTGTTTGTTTTTCATGTTGGCAGGAGAACAAAGACTACAGAAGGATTTGAGTAGGTGGCTATCACACCAAATTAAGGAGTAGCTCAGTGGGAATTTCAGATGGTGCAAAGTTGATTCAGCAAATTTATTTTATCTGAGAAATAATTATAGAAAAACAAACAAACAAACAAAAAAACACAAAAACAGGCAGAGAGCTTACAGAAGAGTTCCTCAAGGAAAAATAATTCAAATTCACCTGCATCCCTGAAGTATCAGAAAATGTAATTTCCCATGCAAGTCAAGGGATGAAGGAATCTCTACAGTCAGAAAAGTTTTTTAGTTATTCTTGGGGATGAACCAGCTTAAAAGAACTGAAGGAGGTGCACATTAAGGCAGTGTACAACTTGAAATGCTTCTCTTGGATTTAGTAACTCTGCAATTATCAATTTGGAAATAGTTTCCTCCTCTGACAGGTAATTTTTAGCAAGTAACAAACTTTTTAAATAAGAACTGAGGGAAAAAAAAAAAGTCACCTTGCTGAAGGGCATCCTTTCTAGCAAAAAATCTTCTAATCTGAGTTTTCAGAGGTGGGAATCAAGCTTATCAGTGACAACTGCAAAGACAGGAAGTTGATACTTTCAAACTAGAAAAATTGGAGATTTGAGCAATAAGAAAAAGCTCCACATGGACTGTCTTGCAAGTTGTTGTCAGGAGGCCCTGCAGGGAAAGGCCTTATAGGAAAAAGCATGGAGGATCACAGAGGATCCCTGGCACAGTTGGAAGAGCACCTCATCAGGAAGTGCCTCTTTGAGACTGTACATGTTAATTTGGCATTGTATGCACAGATGTTACCCAGATTAAATGGATGGAGCTGCACTGATAAACAGAAGGGATCTGTAGTTTGTGCTATACAGTGTTGCTGGAAGGAGTCATGATGGCCTCTGCTTGCTAACTTACTTCCCAGGTTCTACTTTTTTAACTGCTTGGGTAACTCCTCTCTAGGGTGAAGACTATAAAACTCTGAGATGTTTCAGCAGAAGAGTTGCTACCAAGGAGCATGCAGAAGCAATTATTTACACAGGGATGCTTTTTTTGTCTTTGAGTGTGGTCCCACCTGGTTGAACCCCTGAAATGTCCACAGGCCCTCTCACCATGTTCTTTCATCAGACATCCCTCATTTCATGATATGTTGGGTTGCAGCCACCTTCATGTTCTTTTGTGAATTCTGAATGAAAAAAAAAAAAAAAAAAGTGTCCCAGAGTAGTGTAAGAATGTGTCATACACATGTGCAGGGTGCTGTGTGTGCACACCCAGACAGTGAGGAAATAAGCCCACGTGGAACAGAGCACATTAGAGCCAAAAGTAGCACTTGTTCTTGGGAGGGCAGCCTTCAGTACAGTGCCAAATGCACTCTAGGGTGCAGGAGGCTGAGCAGAGCCCACATCTGATGCTGCACTTCTGGCTCCACATGCTTTCTTGGCTTTGGGCTTTAGTATAGCTCTTCTTTTCCTAAACAAATTTGTAAAATTCAAAGACCAATACAAGTGACTAATTTTTCTTCTCATTATACTTTTGACCCATCTCACAAACTTAAAACAAACCAAAGCAGATTCAGTTGCATATGTTTTCAAAGTAGCTGCCAACTGTAATGTATTGTTTTGTTATTGTTACCTAGGCTTGCCAACATCAACTTCTATGAAGTATACTCTGGTCATAACATTCCTTCCACTGTGAATAATTTTGACGATATTGGCCCCACATTCAACTTCTCAGTGAAGGTTAGTAAATGTTTCTGTTTCTGGTTTGTGAAGCCACTTTACCTCCTCTTATAACTAGGACCAAAAACACAGTTGAAAAAACAGTTCTCTTTCACTGTCTGATTTTGATGCTTTTGAATCAGTCAGATAGGAAAAAAAAATGGCAAATAGGTGGGGGATAAATGCTTACAGTCTTGTGAGGTCAAGAATGAAATTTGCACTTAATGCATGAGTAGGCTGGGGAGGGATCGGTCCTGCATTGTTTATGCATTTGGAAGATGGTTAATGCTTAACTTCAGTCCAATTTACATTATTTGTTCACAGAGCTTATTTGTCTTCTATTCGCTTGACAAAGGAAAATAAGTCTTTGCAGGCTTGGACTTTGAAATTTAAGTTTAGCAAGGCTTAAGTGCTCAAACAAGATACAAGGACTAGTCAGATCACAACATTTATTACATACCTCAAAAAAACGCTAGATCCAAATATGCACCATGGAAGAAACTTAAATTATGTTCCATTTACATTCCTGTAACTGCTGCTGTAAAGGCTTATTGGCTGTG
Organism: Perdix hodgsoniae; assembly: GCA_035772895.1. NCBI lineage: Eukaryota > Metazoa > Chordata > Aves > Galliformes > Phasianidae > Perdix > Perdix hodgsoniae. The sequence continues at coordinate 25,458,031 of JAPSGF010000003.1, read as the reverse complement.
GTAGAATATTTGCTTTTCAAAAATATCTCACTCAGTTAATAAGAGCTTTGCTAAGGATAGAGACTGGTACCCAAATCTATGCTGTATATACTGTACTCTGAAGGTGTACAGCATAGTACACTTTCCATTGGGGCATACTGTCGTTATTTACCCTATTAAATGTATGAACATAAAAGTACTGATGCAAAAAGAATCCTGTTCTATCTTAATTATCCCTGTTTCAGTTTTCTTCTGATATACCAAATAATTTATGTGTACGTAAGTATCACTTCCTGAATTAATTATGAAGTATTTGTTTTGCAGGTAACAACAGGAAGTATTCCAGTGAAGATGACATCTGTGAAAATCCATCTTCCAGAATTAACCAGCAAAGACAACCCACTGATGTACATAACTGCAGTTGATACAGATCAGGTGAAGAACTGAGCCACATTAGCTGCCATGTTTTGAGAGTTAGCCAGTACTACGTACATCAGCCTTCATAGTGTGGCTGTGATTTCTTTTTGTCTCTTAGTCACAGATGGGAAAGTGTGGGGGAGGACCACAACATCAGCAGTACACTAAGTGTAGTCCTTGGCAGATGCCAGCTATCTGTGCAGTATACAGCTGGGTTTTCATATCACCCTGGAACTCTTCAACTGAGTTCTTCTCCAAGCTCCGCAGAGGAACATAGTAAAAATGGAATTTTTTGATCAGCACAAAACTTTCAGCATGATCTAGGAGGAAAAAAAATTACCAGAAGAGCAGACTAAAAAATATATTGTCTATTGGTTTCTAAATTATCCAGTATTATATAATTCACAACCTACAATTTCACAGCAACCATGCCATCAGGAATATATGATATGATGACTGTAAACTTCAGAGTGTGCCAACCAATTTTAATTCTGCTGTCCATTTCTTAGGCGAGAGGTGTAACTTGTCAAGTTCAGATAAATCCACTGCAGATAGGAAAAAGACCTTACTCTGCATCTTTCAAGAAAGAAAACCTCAGAGCTGTGAAAGAGCTGGTGAGTAAGAGCCAGGACATGGGTGCAGGGCTGACATTTTCTGCTGCACCTGTGGGGATTGCTGTGATGGCCATGACATTCCTTGCCTGCTGTGCAGAAGTGATGCTCTCACGCTGCATCTGCCATAGAGAGAAGCAGCACTGTGTATTCTTCACAGTGCACACACTTAACATGTGGGCACGAGACAGTAAAACTTTTACATACATGTTAAAGGACCAATACATAAAGTGTAATTTGTAATGCATGCTGTTGTCTCTCCTTACTGTTTTCCCTCAAAGAACTGTAAGAATGCAAAGTGCAGTACTATCACATGCAAACTGGAAGACCTCATGCTGAAGGGAGAGTATTTTGTGAACGTGTCCACCCGAATCTGGAATGGTACCTTTGCTGTTGTGAGTACCACTGGCGTATTCATGATGAATCAATACCCAAGTATTTTCTAGTTCCTGATGCTTTACAAAGTTTGTTAAAGAGAACTTTACAGTCTAAAAATATTATATTATGTTATTGTGTTTGTCTGGATTGAAAACTTGAACCAAGAAATAAAATAATGAGTAAGGCTAGATAATGGAGCTGGGAACTGTCATTCCAGCAAATAATCTAGGAAAATGCAGCACTTCTGTAGAAAACACTTTCTGCATCTGATAAATTAATTTAAGTGGAACTATAGCTCCACGAAATTCAGCATAAGAGAGCAAAGTAGAGTGTAGTCATAGCCTAGACAATAATATTGCTTTTAGTTTTTGAACATCATAGGCTACATAGTGATCATTTCAAGTCACACCAAAATAAGAAAAGCCTATCAGCTCTGCCAGTTAGTTTGTTAGAGAAGGCGTGGAAAACTTTTAATTGACTTTTTGTTTTTATTAGAGCTGGCGTCAAGGAAACTGTCCTTGCTTAAAGAACTACAGGGTGCTTAAAAATATCCATCAATAATACCTTGATTTTCCCATTTTAAATCATCATGTGTCCTCCAGGACATTAATCATCTTGAATTACCAGACTTTTGAAAAGAGACTATGTTGGCTTCTCAGCTAGGCACCCAACCAAGCTGCCTTAGAGACCTAGGTTCGCACAGAGCATCAAAAACATGACGCAGTCTCATTACTCTGTCTGGCAAGTCTGATGCAGGTACTGACATTTAACAGCGGGATTGCTGTCAGCTTCACCATTCAGCTCTTAAAATGAAAAGGTCAGGCTGATAGTGTAATGTACTTACGCAAGTATGTGAAGAAAAGCATCTGCCCATGTTTAAAGGTGGTGTTTTTCAAATTGGCTGGGTCAAGAGTATTTGTTAGTGCTGACAGATGTGCAGAAGGTGGAAACCCGGGTAAAAGGTTGTTACTTGTACAATACAGTGCCTAGAAACAATTTGTTTACCACTCAGAGATGAGAAGATAGAAAATGACAGTTTTCCTCTCATCTCCCATTTTGTTGTTTTCTATTTGACTGTGAATGTTCAGTGCAAATACTCCTAACAAACAGCCAAAAATGCAAGTCATCAGCCTTGTCCAGGATGAGGACAGAAGATTTCCTTGTATATTACCTGCTAAATAAAGCAAAGAAAGATGTGTTTAGGAATTGGGAAGGTGTTTTGATACATGCCTGGGCAGATTTCCAGTTTCCAGGTTTGCAGGACAGCCTGCCATGGTGCAGGCATGCTGTATGCTGCAGACGGTCCATTCAGTGCACACTGATGGCTGTGGGATCACAGTAGCTCACACTCCCAGTGTCAAACCCACCATACCCGAACCTGCAGTGGCGGCAGGGTTTTCAGAACCAGAGAAATGGCTGAGGAGGCAAAAGGACAAAGCGCTCACTGCATCTGAGATGACTGGCAAGTAGTCCTACAAACCAGAAGCTGCCTTCAGTGACACTGCAGGATTTGGGACCAGCATGCTAACAGAACATGGGAGGTGGCTTGGGAATAAGAGCAGCACTGAGCTGGATGCTTTTGCAGAGGAAGTGGTATCTGGCACATGGTCCCTTTTCAAATGGGAACTGGCCTGGATTTTTGTCTTCTTTGTTTAAGCTGAGGACATGATGTCAGAATTTAAGCAGTGGAGAAGAACAGACAGTGGTAGGGAAAAATTAAGGGGGAAAAAGAGAGAAGAATTGGGTAGAGGTCATGAGGAAAAAAAAAGGGAGAGAACATCCAGTTTCCATTTCTTTCAAAAGCCAGAGAGATTTCTCCCTTTTTCACTGTTATATTTTTTTCATCTCTTTCCAGCTATCAGCAGCGACAGCTTTGAAATAACTATAGAAACAATTGCATTATTCTATTTAATTTGATCTGTTAAAAAAGATAAAAGAGGGAGAGTTCTGCAGTTTTACTGCTAATAAATAAAAACAGCAAAATTAAGAAATTGTCAGGATTACATAATAGCTTTCATAGATGCACTATCTTGGGAGAAATAAAAAGAAAGATCACTTTAATTTTCTTAATACTGTGAATTTCTTATGTTTCTGAAGACTTATGAAGATTTTAAAACAAGACTTAAGGATGTCTGTATTCTAATTGAGTTGTCCTTTAACACAGCTTTACAATTTTTGTTAATCTTCTCTTTCAGTCCACTTTCCAGACATTGCAACTCTTTGCTGAGGCAGAAATCAATGTGCATAATACTGATTTATTTATAATTGGAGAAAATACCCTAACTGTAAGTGATGGATAATTAGATTTTTTATTATTCTTTTATTTTTATTACTGTTCAATCTCTTGTGACATATAAATATGTTGAACCAATGTATCCTTTTGGCTACATACAAACTTCCATAAGTTATGAAAACATTTTAATGTCATCTGACTACTACCTAAACCAGAGACAAAATCTTCAGATTTTAAAAAGATTGTAGAAGTATCAGCAAAAAGCATTTGAAGACTTAGGGATTTCATTCATCCTTCCTTCATTCATCAGATCAAACTGAACTTCTTTCTTCAATAGAATTAATTGTCGTAGATAAATAAGCTCTGGGAAACGTTTTAGCAAATCTGGTTTTTAGTCTTACTTCCATAACTGTACTAGGTTTGAAGTTTGCAGACAGATCTTTGAAGACCAAAGTGTAAGCTGTTAAGGGAGTCAAGCATCTGCAAGAATGTGTAGTATAGTCCATTCACAGGCAATGGAATATTCAGTTAAGTATGTACCAAAACAGTAACTGATTGACCTACTTCAAAGTGATGATGAGACCATATTTCAGTACTATTTTTGTCATTATTTCCTCACGGATAATTCAGTTTTTGCAAAGAACCTCTGAACAGATCTCTTTGTAACCAAGGAAGCCTCAGATCCCTGAAGAAGGGAAAAATATATATATAGGTCTGTAAGTAATGTCATGATTTTGCAGAAAAATTACATTACCTGTATTTGAAATCTGCTGAGTTTCTCTGCTTTGTGACATAGTATTTCTGCCAAAAGATGAAAGTCATTAACATACAATACAAATATTCCACTTAATTGTACAGGCTTTTTAGCTAGTTCATAGATTACATTTGACTGTGTATTCTTGTACAGCTGGAACATGATAATACCAAATTTACATTTCTAGCATCATTTCAGAATTTACCTATTTCAATGACTCTTGTTTTAGTCAGTTGACACACAGAAGCTAGTTTTTTTCAGCCAATCAGTGAAATATCTGCAACTGAGACTTTTACTGCTCTGAGACAGTGGATGAACAGACCATGAAAGCTATCCACATTATGTTCTGGTGAAGTTTAGTCCCATCTTTACTTAATAGGTTCTTGCCCTGTGAGAAGACTTGGCAAATGTGCCAGCTGGTAAAGGGCAGTGGACCATATACTCTACATTAGAAATCCATACAACAGTTAGCACTCCTATAAACTCTTAACAGTAGAAAGAATAGGTATATTTGAGATGCAGTTAATCACATCTTAAAGGCGATTGCTAAAAATAGGTAAGGTGAATTATGCCCTAAAATAAGGCCTGTCTTTTTCCATTGGAAGCCAATGGCCATCCTGTAGGTGTAGCAATAGGTGTGGTGAATTCTAACCAGACAAACTGCATGTAGAAATGAGATTGACTTTTTAAAATTACAAAATTAAAATAGTTGGAATGCCATGTAGTCAAATTAATTAATATTACCTTGTGATGTTATGTGGAGGAACTGCTTGATGCTTTTGCGTAAAAGCTTTCAGATTCTTTCCACGCTGGGAAGTACTGCCAGCTGGAGGACAGAATGGTAACCTGCTATAATCATCATTACAGCTACTCTGTTAGAGAATACATAAAGCCAGCCTGCCTCAGTGAAATGAATACATAAAGCCACACCTAACACAACAGTAGAGCTTTCCAGCAGAAATGACTTAAATCACTGAGATGTCAGCTCAGTGCAAGTTTCCCAGAAAGCTTAAGATTAAATTACACCAGACAAATGCACTGAGCAAGCAACCCTGAGAAAGTAAACTGACATGACTTCTTTTATCATGTTTCAGGAAGGAAAAAAAAATCTTCATGCTAAACGCACGTCATGCCGAAGATTTGACAGTTCATAAATATCACAGCAGTATCTCCCTGTGCCACTACATTATGTGAAACTAGATAGCTGGTCATATGCAATCAGACTAGATAGGATATCACCTGAAAATGAACTTCCAGATATTGTATGCTGTCCTGTGAGCTCTCTGGTATTTCATGGGAAGCACAGATGTCTTAGAGGCTCCTGTTTGATCCCTATGTCTTACTGCAAATTCTTGTAGCTAACTCAGGAGAACACAGATTAACACTAGAAGATCTAATGATTAATATTGTTTCTTACGGCTGCGCACTACAGAGAATGGAGTCTGAAAACTCGGAAGTAGTCTTTCTCTAGCTGATGCAGCTGAAGTCTGTTTTGAGTAGATGGGGTTGTAAGCACAGCTATTCCCAGCCTGCATGTCAGTATCTCAGGTTTACCAAGTAGCATGGTGTCCACACTCCGGGAGATAACTCTGAAAGTACCCTTGCTACCAAAAAGACAGAAAGCTGGCATAAAGAGATTGTTTCTAGGGCTGTTGTATACAGCCAAGAATGACGAGGGTCCCTAATCTTTGACTGTCCAGTGCTACTGTGGTGCAAGCAGGTGCCTGTGGACAGCAGTGAAAAGGCTGCCATTGTCTGTTGTGTTCCAGTCACTGATCTTGGCACGCGTGCACTATAGCTATGCTTAATAAGTAGTTGGTTTACAAGTCCTGCTTTACATGCTGCTAAAATGTTAACCCCTACCACATCTCTCTGCTTTCAGATCCCAGTTACAATAATAAAGCCAGATGAAAAAGCTGAGATACCAATTGGTGTTGTGATTGGCAGTATATTGGCTGGACTCCTCTTGCTGTTAGTACTGGTTGCTGTTTTATGGAAAGTAAGTAGGTATTTATATTCTTAAAAAGAAAAGCAGAAAGGGATAAGTACATGTGGGCTGTTTTCTTTGGAACCTCTCTTCATTAGTGCTGAACAAAACTGCATATGCAGTTTAGTAATAAGAATAATACTGCATGGACTTTCCACTCTTGATGGGAGCTTTTAAAATCAAAATTCTAAAGTGAATCACCATAGACACGGGCAATGTGAAAATGATAAATGTGCTGCCAGTGCCTTAAAATAAGAGCAGCAGCATTTTTATCCCTCTCCATGTCTCCCTCCACAGCTCACCAACAGTATTTTCAGTGAGCAAGTCTGGGGAATAGAAGCAAGGATTGCTTCTATATATTCCATATGCTGAACAGGCAAAAAGAACAGAGAAGGGTGACAGCAAAAAGTGGTTTACAAAGGATACCTTGATAAGAGGGGAGGAAAAGCTTTTGTGCATGCCAGAGCATCGGTTCTTGGGGGACCCTGGCACACCAGGACAGCCTACATATCCTTGTATCTTGCCAGGGAGACTGGCTGCTCTGCACTGCTATTTTGGCATTTGTTGCCCCAGGCAAGAAATTAAGGCCCAGCTTCCTTCACTCTACAGTTAGGAATCATCTACAAATCAAACACTCCATGTGTGTGCATGCATGCGTCACGCATTTCTTTGATCATAGTATTTAGCTTAACCTAGAAATATAAGTATCGATGACTGATTGTAATGTAGTGTTATTTCCATACCCCTCACAGTTTGGCTTCTTCAAGAGACAGTATGAAAAAATGACACAGGATATAGAAGATATTGATGAAATTACAGAACTCACAAAAGACAAAGACTGAAGATGTATTATGTGGATAAAGAAAGGAGATCTGAGCCACCAATAGAAATTGTGATCCCATCAGTTCTTCAGCTGGAGTGCCTTAAAGCTTAATAACATTTAAACATTTTTAATTAAAGTGTTGGGGTTTTTTTTATAGATGAAAATATTTTACAGATTCTGCTCTATTATAAGAGTAACTGCAGGACAGTTTGTTGGTTTTGTTTTTTCAAAAGTGATTTATAGTGCCTTTTCTTGTATATTTTTGCCTTTCAAACAAACTTAGTCCTTAGAACTGGCAGGTCCGGAGTTTACAGTAATGTAGGGTGCCAGCAACACTTCTCCTGATCCACTGCAGAGTGAAACAGAACAATTTATTTCAGATTATTGTGGAACAACATCAGTTCGTAATTCAGTTGACAAGTACCATATGTGTAAAGGACACTTTCTATTACGTTGATGATGAATGTGTGGTGAATACTGCTTCCAGACTGTGAGAAAAAAAATTCATTTTTTCATTGACTAGCTCCATCCTTATTGTTTTACACAAATTTGTACAAGCAAACCTTTGTCTTAACTAATCCATGAAGTGAGAACTATGTAAGAAGACGTCTATCTCTGCTACAGGGCAACTGGATGGGCATACTGTTCCAAAAGATCACCATTTCCTTGCACTAACGTCACAAATTATTGAAGTATAATGTTTTTGGAAAATATTGCCAAATTATACATGTAACTGCTTTCTGAATGCTCTTTGAGAAGAAAATAAGAATTTCATAACCACTTACACCATGTTCTCAGTCAAGTTATGACAGGCTTTCAAATTTCATCTGGAGAAGAACTACCAATACTGTTACGCTGGGCTTCATATGTGCAGGTTACCTGACATCAGTTTAGCTTTTGGCATAAACAGAGAACAGTCAAAATCTTGCCCTTAATTCTGTACTGGAAGATTTTGCAATAATAAGAGCATGACGTGAGCTAAAGGGGATATGATTGAGGTCGTATGCACATGTTAGGGCAGAAGATGGAGAATATCTTCTTGGTCTTTTCCAACGTTGGTGATTCTGTGATAAATTACACACTGTACTTGCTTTTTTAAGCATCTCGGTGCCCTCCAGGAGAGCAAAGTTCAGTGTGACCTACGTACCTGTCATGTTTTTATTTGGTTCTTTGTCTTCATGTCTTGAAGAAGTTAGCTTGTATTTTACATAATAAAGTACTGTAAAGCTCTGCAGGAACTCTGAGCACAGTTGGGTCTTTGTGTAAGCTACACATCTCAAATTTATCATGTGCTGCCCAGTTATAATGATAGAATAGTCAGAAGGCCGTGTAAGACTGGTAACAGTCAGGGGATTTGGCCTTCTGTCTGCCTTTCACTTTCATAGCTGGTGGTTACTTAAGTGCAGTTGTGACAGAAGACGCGTGTGTTGTCTTTATGGATGCTGCCACCTAACTAAGATTGTTTCTGACTTGATGTGATTTACTTGAAGAGTAAAACATTTAAATGCGCCTAACTGCCACAGAACCTGAAGTTACATTTTCTTTCCCCAAAAACTACTTTGTAAATACAGTTAGGCACTTTTAGAATTATTTTCTGTGTGATATTTAAAAAATTACATTTGAGCGTGTTTGGAAATTTTATTCAGACTTTTCTTTAAATCACTAGAGATTAATTAGTCATGAGCCAGTTATCTCTTTGGCAAATAACAGCTACATTTGCAGTGACAGCTGGATTGTTCTCAATATAATTGTATGTGTTTTGGATTTATTTTGTCTCTGTTGAAGATTACACATTTGTTCAGTTTTTTTTTTAACGTTCTGAAAAACAATCTGGATTCTGATCTTGACTGTCAGACTAGATTGTTGCCATTAGCTGAGTTTTTGACCAAAACAATTATTTAAAATTTTTTTTAAAAAGTGATTGTTCAAACCTAAGGAATGTGGACCTGACTCATAGTATGAACCCTGCAAACAAATGCTCTAAAAGTAAAGATAAAACTTTGTCTCAATCACTGTATAAAGTTGTAAGGAAGAAAACAAAATCCTACATCTACATGTGCAAGAAGCTTCTACATAACTACGGTCATATAATCAAGGCCATAGGAGGAATTCTACAACGAAGTAGACTGTAGCACCTGTCATTTCTCATGCTGCCATACAAGAAATGATGTAGGCAGTGAGCCAGACTTCCTTCTTCAACCACAGGTGTGAAATACAGGTCAATATCTGACACCCAGCATCTTGATTATTTATCAGTTCATAGATAGGACAGCAATGATTCAGTTCATCAGTCCACACTGGGTTTTATTTTGTCCCGGACAACAGGAGTCCTCTCAATCCTGGGAATAATACTTTCCCTGAAATAAAGGGAAGGCATAGCAATGTGTAAGGTTTTCTATCCTAACCACTTCAAGTTACTAGTTTTATTTTTCTTTTATCATTAATTACTTACATGGCTAGTTCAGTTTTTGTTATGGGTGACTTTACTGCACTTTTAAGTTAAGTTGGCATAGCCACAAATAATGCTGGAAATGTTATGTATATTTTGTATTATGGATTTTTTAGTTTTACTTTAAAAAAAAAATAGCATGTTGTAAATGAAATAATACTCAAAATGTTGGACTTCAGCATGTGCTTCTGTTTGTGCTTGCAGCAGAGAAGTCAGGAACTCTTTCAACAATCTCAAGGAATACCTGATCTTAGTCTTGAATCTAGCTGCTGACTTCTGGAAGTACTAGAATCAAGTCTAAACTCAGAGTTTCACATGAGACTACATGTAGATGGAAAAGAGAGTTTATAAGCAAACAGACTTCTGAAAACTAGTATGTAAGCTCTCTGGGAGCAGGTACTGTATCTCTGTGGTGCATGCCTGAAGGCCTAATAGAATTATTATAATAAAAACAAGAATACTGCTGAACAGAGACTCAATTATTTTTATACAGCACCCTAAAGAGAAGAAATGCTACTGAAAAAGCACTGCATAAGAAGGTCAAATATGTCATTATTCCAGTAGCACACAGCAAAAAACCCTAAGGTGATGACTCTGTGAAGTATATAAAGAAGCTGCATCAGGGCCAGGCCTTCCTATATACATATGATTATTTTCTACAGCATCTGAAATTACACCGTATTCTGCCAGCCCCATGCTTTGTGTCTATAAGTTTACAGCTACAAACCTTAGAATTTCCATAAAACAGAATCAAATGTTTCTAGTCTTAAGGCACAAGATTCTGTCATTCACCCTGTTTTGTATTTAGGAGAATTGAAAACCAGCTTCCTTATCTACTAACTTGCATGTAATCTCTCTTATATACAAAACTAGAGTGCAACAAAACCTTGCACATTAAAGAAATGGTACAAATATGAAATCTATAGTTAACTACTTCAACTTATTGTTGCCTTTAAAGGTAATAAAGTGTACATAATTCACACAACCCAGAAAAGCCAAGTCCTGTCTTTTCAATCAACCTTTGTGCCTTCACTTATTCATTTTTCATAGACAATCACAGGCCTTGATGTGTTAGTAGTTTTAAAAATGATTTATCTCTTTCCCTCAAAGTAGCGGAAATCAGACTTTTAAAACAGAATCACTATCAAAATATATAAGGATGCTAATTTTTGTAACATGATTCATATTATCTGGACCAAGAAAATCACAGTCCTAAGATATTAAAAGAAACACTTCTCATTTATAGTCACCGACCTATTTTTAACTCTTTCTTCATGTACATCTGCAAGACAGCACTTAATGGAAAAGCCCAAAACTGAGTTTTCAGAGCTTAGGGCAGTTACTTTCATTATACTTCATCAACATTTAGTTTTAGGAGTACTAGTTTAAGTAGTTTAGTGTGTAAGTGGATGGGAGCTTATAAACAGGAGGTAGACTGACTTTTTACATGGATAGTGATAGGACAAAGGGAAATAGCTTTAAATTAAAAGAGAGGAGATTTAGATCAGACATTAGGCAGGAATTCTGTCCTCAGAGCACGGTGAGGCACTGGCACAGGCTACACAGGGCCCCAACCTGGACAGGGCCCTGGGCAACCTGATCGGGTGGGTGGAAACCCCACCCATGGCAGGGGGGTCAAATTAGAGGGTCTTTAAGGACCCTTGCAATCTAAGTCCTCCTATGATTCTATGATTAGATAGTCTGCGAGGCAGAAATTCCCTGAACAGCTACAGGCAAAGTGAGCTGAAAGAAAAGCCAGTTTACTTTAAATTTGAGTAACTTAAAGGCCTCATTACTGAGTACAACAGTGGTAGTTTCATGGATTACAGAGGCGAGCACCTGTATTTTGCAGCAGATGAAGCTCAGCACAGCGCTGCTGTGCTCCCAGGCGGATGCCTGCACACACATCTGTCCCTCTGCTGCCATCTCCTGGATAGGTGTCTCTTCCATCAGTTACATCTTCACATCGTGTTTTCACAATCTCTATCATTCTCAGCTTCTCTTGTTAACAGAACAAAATGAAAGGCTTTGATACAGGAAACTAAAATTTATGCAATGCTGATGTACAGACAAAGGGAACAGTCGATTTAAATATTACCAGTCAAATCCAAGACATTTCAGAACGACAAATTCTCATTCTGAAGACACATTCTTCAACCCCAGCATACCCTTTGTAATGCAGGTCACTACACTAGTCACAAATTTACAGTGTCTGCTTCCAGGAACATCCATTTCTCCCCACAGCCCCATCTCTGTAGCTTATTGTGACACAGCTGGAAGAGCAGCAATAAGGTAAGATTACCTTCACTTACAGCCAAATCAGAGAAAAAGCTGCACTCATCCCAGACAAGGTTTGGGAGTCATTTATACTGCTCTGTTGTTCAGCTCATGATCATCAGAACACTAGGTATTGTTCACCCCGCAGCCTAGTTCTGTGAAATCAGGACATGTGCAGCCACATCCTTCCCTGACATGCAGTTAAGCAGCTGAAGTTCATCCCCAGGTCTGGAAATTTGGAAGCAGTTCTGGGTTGCTCTAGACATAGCCTCAGGCAGCTATGTTAGAGAAGAGTAATTTGCCATGTTAAAATAATTTCTTTCTAGCACAGAGTGTAGCACAACAGAAGGAGTCTGAACAAAGAGCTCAGGTTATGTATTTACATTTCAGTGACATACATTTTACTCCTATGCACATCATCCCTCCTAGGGGCTTTTCCATTTCGCTTTCAGATGTCAGCAGAAGAACCCAAAGTTACACAATACTGATTCATCATTGTTCCAGAACAAAGCAGAACTTGCCTCATGCACAGCTAGGGACACAAAATGACATTTCATTGTTTTGACCATGGCAGCATACACACATTGTAGCACTCGGCTGTGACTCAGTACAACATCTCTTCCATTCATTGTTCCTGGTCACTGCAGGGAAGTACACCATTATTCTCTCTGTTCTTTTCTGCACCCTACTTCCCAGCTGCATTGCTGAAGGAGAAGGTGCACTTAAGGTCACCCTGGACAAATCCTCAAAGAGACTGCAGCACCAGAGAAGTACTAAGGCAACAGAGTGATTACACAGGAATTGCCCTCAATCTTGGACTTGATGATCTTGAATGTTTTTTCCAACCTAGATCATTCTAAGGTTGAATCTGAATCTGGAGAACTCCAAGTACAATTTAACTCTTCTACGTATCAGTCTTCTTGCATCAAAGCACAGCTCGAGCATGTAAAAATTGTACAGGCTTTACTTCTTTCATAAACCTTACATCACAAGGCAAGCTAGCCATTTGCTTGAAATTAATCAGTTGCATGGTAACAACAAACAAATTAATGTGCAAAAAACATAAAAGTACTGGAAACTGCTTGTGTCTTTGTTTTTTATTCATTTTTGGGTTTTTGTTTTGTTAGGTTTTTGGGGGGGGGCTTGTTGTTGTTTTAAAGAACTAAAATAATTACTTGTCTCAAGAAGTGATCTGTAGTCAGGATTCCATATAATTCCCAGCAAAAATGACAATCAAGTTAACAGAGGGCTTCTCTCCAACATCCATGCAACCTTTAACTTGTTCAGCTCTGCCTAGTTAATAGAGCCCACATGGTTTGAAGACTGTACACACATGCATATAAGGAGCAGCTGCTGTCCTGCAGAAGAACTCACTTCCATTGAAGGAAGGTGCAGCAGTAAGCTATAAAGCTTTAACCAGTTTAACCACTCCTTTACCTGATGTCGTGTGCTTTTCTGGGGTTTACATAGTCCAGCACGGTAAACATTACTAAGCATTACAAATGACTGACATCACTGGGGAAAACTGCCTATTCTTCCAGTTTCATTTTGTGCTGCTAGCACCTGTAAAGGTTTTTACTGCAGACAGAATGAAGCAGATTTATACAGCTGAGGCTTAAGTATTGTGTTATGAAATGATATATCAGCTTCAGCAAATGATTTTACTTAACTGCATTCCCCTTTTCTTAGAATAACTATCTTTTCTACATCAATAACAATTAGATAAATCTGCCACTTGTCATTAGTAAAAATGTCATACACAATGGCCACCTTGAACTTTTAGCATCTACCATACTTTGCGGTACAGAATAATATAAAGAAAACTATCCTGATCAGATAAGCAGCCTATTGTCTACAGTGGAAGAACATGCATACTACATCTGTCCTTTTCTCTTAAGTTGTAAAACACAAGAGAAAAACTTAAAAATGTAAATGTGAATTTAAAGACATACATAAGCTATGAATTCTTGCAACATACATATACAAAAGATTTAACTTTTCTTTGAACAACTAATCCATTCTGATGACTTTGCATCCCAACTTGTCTGAGGTCAAACTACTAAATCTTACTAAACTTATTCTTAAGGACTTTTTTTCCCTGTAAAATCACAAAATTACACATCCAAAAAAACCTCCTTCAAAATCAATCATGTCTAGACATCCTTAGGTAAGTACAAGTTTATGTGCTATTGCTAATGCAAGTTTGTTGCTGGCACAGTATTAGTATCCAACTGTCCTGCTGTGGCCTCCCATGAAAACAGCAAACAAAGACTACACACACAGAAGCACTAACAAAGACTACACACACAGAAGCACTAAAGCAGTATATATCACAGAAGACTAAATGTCTTGCAACCATGAATTTTAGAAAAGACAGTTTTAAAAACTGACTCCTAAAAACTACACAGAGATGATTTCAAAGGATTTAAGCACTTAACACTTTAAGGAAATCCTAGCTACTACTCATTAATTTCATACAATCCTAGATTATTCAGATTGAAATGCCTATTGCAACTGCTTATAATCACAGATTCTATGTAAGAACAACTCAAAGCTACAACAGAATGCTCATCAGGAACAGTGACACTTTATTTATTAAAGATTACAGTTATTTTTCTGAATTTGTCCAAAAGCATTCCTTGTTTTCCTTCCAAGAATACTCGTCCTCATAAATCTCCTGTGAATACAAACAAAGAATGATAAATATTGTGGGAGTCCACTACATACAGTCACAGTTGTTTGGCCTGCACAAGCCAGGCTAAACAACCATCTTGCTATTATTTGCTGACCACATCAGGACTACACTGCACTTAGCCGGCAAACAGAAAAGGTGGGGATCATCTTTAGAAAACACTGATTTACATGTGGGCAGATGCTGAACCTGGAGCTGAACCCATTACATTTAGAAGGCCTCATCTATACTGAAGTCACTTACAGAAAGAGATCTAGAAGAAAGGATGCAGAAACTGTATAGTACATAGCACTTGTGTCTGAAACACTACCATCGTTTTTAGGAATGAGAACATTTAAATGTTTAGAAAATGTAAGTGTTAAAAAAAAAAAAAAAAAAAGACACCAAGACTCAAAACACAGTATTACATCTACAGGATAGACTGGACTACCCAACAGCAGTCCACTCCCAAGTAGCAAATTTAGCAGGGCTGTGAGCCCAATTATTCTTTCTGGAATCATAAAACTTCAGTCTCCTGAAGCAGGTGTCAGAAAAGTGGTGATACAGAAGATAAGTGTTCTACTCTGAGCAGCAACTCAAGAAACTACTGTTACTACATGCCAAGTTTGGAATGTAAGAGAAAGCAGAGATAATGTCCATTAATTGCATGCAACACTGTGGTTATGCAGTGCGGCTCTTTCAAGACTAAGGCTGCAATCTACACATGTTGTTGTGTCTCCATATGAACTTTCAGACCTGTGAATATACCTTCATTGTGCGCCGTTGCTATGTGTGTGCGTGCTGCTGCTTAATGCTTTGTGCTTATCGATAGCCATGAGAGAAAAATAGAAAGAAATGCCACTTTTACTTGCAAACTGCAATGCTATCCAAGACACAACACATTCTAAGTTCTTCCACTAGTATATGCAGAACTGAACTTTGCTACTCAGAAGTGATGAGCTCAAGAATCCTTCGCTCTGACCCCAGAAAGGCATTAAGAAGAAGAGTAGCTGGGAGGCACAAGCAAGGGAAGGTCTTCCTGGTGCCTGAATGCCACATTCAGGCCTGAATGCATTAAAGTAAATTCAGTGGTGCTAGAAAAAAATCACCTCTTTGGGAGCAACTGCTGCCCATAACACTACAGATACTTCCCAAAGAGCCAGCAGCACAGAAGTTTGCAC
Source organism: Perdix hodgsoniae (assembly GCA_035772895.1). Lineage (NCBI taxonomy): Eukaryota > Metazoa > Chordata > Aves > Galliformes > Phasianidae > Perdix > Perdix hodgsoniae. The sequence continues at coordinate 25,442,271 of JAPSGF010000003.1, read as the reverse complement.
AGGCTAGAACCAAATTTGTCCCAAACATACCTTTTTCCATATTGGGACAAATGCTTTTAAAGTGTTGATGCAATGTGTTACAGCTTCAAGGGATTCTGCTCTGTGTGGAGACGAGACTGCGATAATTACACTTGCCTCTGTTACTGGAACCACACTAGAGAGAGAACAACAACAGAAGCTTTAGCTAATGCTTAACATCTAGAGCACCCAAAAGTTGTAGCCATGTCGCATCCGTATTCTGGCCACATGCGCTCCTGACTCATTCATACTGAGCAAGTGTCAAGCCATGTCCAAAAGATTCTGCACATTTAAACAGAAAGAAAACCACAACCAAAATCAACATCAGATGCAGGAATTCCATGCTTTAAAATAAACAAAACCACCAGTCATAGGCTTTTTTTTCTATTCCTTCTCCTTTTTTAAAAATAAGTCTATGGAATTAAAAGATGAAAATTACTATCTTGCAGCAAAGGAAACTCCCCGGAAGCTGGGCTTAATAATGAACAGTAACAGGTCTGGAACAGGAAGCTAACTGAAAATATCAGAAATTCTTATGCAAACTGAGATGATATGTGAAAAAAGATATCATTTATCTCAAAGTACACAGATTTTGCAGCATAACTTTAGTTTTGCCAAATGTTGACTTCAAAGTATGTTTCTTTTTCTATTTGGTGGGTCATTTTTACCAAACTAAGCTAACAGAAGTTGCACAAGATTTTGTACTACTCCTCACAAGGGTAGTATTCCCAAAAGTTGCCTCCCAACCCTCCCTATTTAGCAAGACTGCATTGGCAAACAGCTCAGTGAAAAATCTAAGCTTAAGTACTCTTGAGTTGCTCTTCAGAGAGAATTAATTCCTGTCTCTGTTGACTGTAGAAGAAATCTGAAGAAACTACCCCTCAGAGTTAATATTAACCTTTGGGATCACACTCTTAAGTTCTTCCTGTGGGGAAAAAAGAAAAATAGGAAAGAAATATTTGCAACACACAATGCAAATTCTGCTAGTTTCAGCCAGAAATCTGATGAACAGTGAAGGCTTAGGACTATGTTAAACCATTCCATGGTTTATACCCAATAAAAAAATGTGTATCCAATGCAAGGAATAATAAGAGATATTTTTACAAGCATGACTAGCAATTACTACGGCCATACATATTCTCTCAACTTTATATTCTAACATTTTAGGTTCCATTACTTAAATCTGACAGGAAAAAAGTAGTGACAGTTTGCAGCAGTGGAAGAGAACTTCACAAACATAATGGCCTGCTCTTTTCTGCAAGGAAATCTTGATCTCTTTTCTCCATTCTCAAACCATTACAGCAGGACTGAGGTTCCTGACAGCTTAATATGGATTCTGGTAAATACTGCTAATAAAAATATTTTGAAAAACAAGACTTTGAAACCTAGTTCCTTACTGACAGCACGATCCAGTAGCGAGTTCTGATGCATTACAGCTTACAACCTTCAAGTATGCAAGCACCATACAAGGATTAGTATACCATTTGAAGAACAGTATGGTCTATCCATACATACCCAAGTCTATGATGAACTGCAATATGTTTGACTGATGGCCACTTCTGTCTAACATCTCTGCAGATTTTCTTTATTTCCATCTCTGCCATTGAAGTATATGCTTCATACTCTAAGCGAATCACTTTTTTCCCTTCAAAATTATTTCTTGTAGTACCTAAACAAAAATGTAGTTATAAAAGGAAAGCAACAGAGAAAAACAGAGCAAAACTGATGACCTCCTGCTGAGGCCAAGGACAGCACATAAATGACTTCCTCTAATTAGGGCTATGTAAAGAGATTCTTCAAACAAAAGAAATCTTCAATATACGAGGAATAAGCCTACAGATTACGAAAATACACAGTCTGTAATGCTCACAGCTGGAACATCTTTTGTGTTACTTTAAGTGCTTAGTACTTAGAAGCCCACAAGTACTCTAGTTTGAGCAAAAAGAGTTTGAAGATCTATATATATTTTAAACAACAGGGTGGAGCCAGCAGCACCAGCCCATTAGTACAACAAGACTTCATCTTCAACCAAGATCTGAATTGTAGCAGTTTTCACACAGATGAGTACCTGTGTTTTATCGCAGAGTCACTGCTTTCCATCTTGAATAAACTGTGTGCAGGAGAACAGCAGAGTAACTTATAAGCAGGACTGTTCTCCAGCACTGCTGTTCCATTCAGTCCTAGAACAGCCACACCAACAGGGAAGCTTCTCACCACTCAGTCCCAATGCAGCTGTTTAAAAGTTGTCATGGTCTTGTTCTAAGTAATTCAGAATGAGTTTTTTAAATTACCTCGGTTCAGTCCAGAAACGTGTTTGAGAAGCACAAGTTTGGGGTGTGGGACAAGCGGGGTTCTATTTATTAGACTATTAACACATCCAGAGATTCAGCTCTGAAATATCAAACTCACCAATGAAAAGAGACACTGCCCCACAGCATGGTGAAATGACCAGTTCTGACACTTCATCTACAGACAGCTTTTCAGACTTGAGCTTGATAAAATCTTTCGGCACATCCTCTCTTTCATCCATGGCTCCCTAGGAGGGCTAAAACCAAACAGATTCTGTAGTTGTTTTTGGCAATACTAACATTTGCCAACTGACTTTTATCCCATACTGATGCCCCAATTTATTCAGAAAACATGTACCATCTTCTTACTCACCCCAAGAGACCAGTCTTCATGGCAAATTCACTTCTCAGCAGACTTGCTGAGAGAACAGTAAGTAAAAATACCATGGGAAGATCTCTTTCTAAGGCACATGGGCTCCTGCCTTGCAGGAAAGTCTAGTGCAGTAGGACAAAACAAGAACTAGTTCAAGGTTCAGCTCAACAGTACAATCTACTAGCACAGATCACTATGTTAGCAAATTTCTGGTTAGCCTGTCAGCCCACTCTTTCTGTCTTATCCTATAATCAATTACAGTTTAAACTTGCATTTAATTCAAAGTTTAATACACTCTCCAGGACATTCAAGTTTTCATCTAACCAGCCTGTTTCAATGACACTGGTGCCACTTCTAAATGCTTTGTGTAGAGATCCATTACTAGTTCATCTAAGGAAGAGGAGGAATGTAAGTGGACTGAGCAGCAGCAGTAGAACAAACTACACTGGAAAGCACGAATCTGTGCTACGGACACTTAAACCTTTGACAGCAAAAAAGAAAAAAAGTATTTTTTTAATCAGCAATCAATTCTTCTTCTGTATCATCCTTTCTGTTAAAAAGTGGCAGGACATTTTCCCTTATTATCTTACTTATGCAAGCTGGATATCTACTGACAGCCAGAAAAAAACTACCAAAGAAAATAAGACCTAAAATCAAAAACAAAACAGTGCCTGACCTCATTGCCAATTTTATTCCATTTACTTATGTGTGTTAATCATTTATTCATGTAACAGCTTACAGTTTCTGGTCAGCACAGCAATTCTCTCCTGCAGGAAACAAAAGTTATGCTCTCTCCAAAGATTACCAGATGTAGATGGGGATAATTGCACACCAAATCTCAGGATCTTACCAGAAAAATATGATAGGAAGATTGTACAGAATCCATCAGATTTAACATAGGATGATCCTCCACAGGACATGAAGCAAGAAATGATACCTACCTAACAGAACTTGCACAGATTCAGCCTCCACTAATTGGTGGGATGATGGCAACTTCGTCTCCTGTCTGCAGGACCAGAAGCTGATCTCCAAGAAGCACGTACTCCTGCTGAACAGCAAAAACCACTTGATCCCGGATGACAGCAAGCCTGAGGGGATTGGCAAGAACACAGATAGGTTTCTAAATAGAGTGCTTACCATCAACCATGAGATTTCATTAAACAACAAACTGATAGACAGTCTAGGGCAGCTGAGGTAAATGCTGCTGAGATTTAGGCATCTTCTGATATGCTTCTAAAAAACACAGAATCATAGAATATCCTGATTTGGAAGGGACCCGTAAGAACCAAGTCCAAATCCTGGCTCCAAGTAACATCACCCAAAAAACACACCACGTGACTGAGCGCACTGTCCAGATGCTTCTCGAACTACAGCAAGCTCAGTGCCATGACCACTTCATGGGGTAACCTGCTCCAGTACCCAACCACCTCTCTGTGAAGAAGCTTTTCCCAATATCCAATACAAACCTCCCTTGTCACAGTTTCATGACAATTCTCTCAGGTCCTGTCACTGCCACCCGAGAAAAAATACCACGCTATAAGCACCCACCTTCTGTTCACTGACTTTTTCCTTGGAGCTACGGAGAAACCAATTAAGGACAATTTTCAAAAGTCTGGGTTTGCCACTGGATTTTATTAAAAATCAACCAACGACAGCCAGACTCTCTTTAGAAGCTTCTAATTAACTAGGTAACTCAAGAACATACAAACTATCTGATTTGGGATTAAAAGGAAATGCTCTCCCAATTCAGTGTGGCTGCACTGCACAGCAATTTTTGTGAAGAACACCATCCCTCAATACTTTTTGTTTTTCAAGATCTCATGAAGATTCAGTGGTCAGACTGTTGTTCTGTAACTTCAAAAAGGCTTTTAGTCTTCTATACTTACAGATCTGAGTCTGCTACTGATGAGGGTGACAACACTGCTAAGAGAGCAGACAGGGTTCATTTTTCTTGGAGATGTTCAAGGCCAGGTTGGATGGGGTCCTGGGCAGCCTGGTCTAGTGCTAAATGTGGAGGTTGGTGGCCCTGCACGTGGCAGGGGGGTTGGAGATTCATGGTCTTTGAGGCCCCTTCCAACCCTGGCCATTCTGTGATTCTGTGATGATTCTGTGTAAATCTGTTGGCCTTCACATCTGTGAGATACTGGTGTGAGAGTCTACAGCTCTGGATACCATGAAACAAGGGTTTGCTTTCACAACGAAGTGTAATCACACAGAGAGTATGAGGACAAAACCATTGAGACACCAGAAAATCATGCCAACATTCTACTTTAGCAGATGCAGCATAATAACTGTATTGTTTGAGAGTACAGAATCTGGCACAGTCGGTGAAGAGCTGCATTGCCTAGAAACAGGCAGGCGTGCCAAAAGGGTACATGTAAAATTCAACTTATTTCCTATCAGCCATCTAGACAAAAGTAGGCAAGGCACTGTCTGAGCGCAAAAATCAGTAGTGCTGTTTTGGAGGACAGACTGAAGTGAAAGACTGTACAAAAGTAAAGCAAGCCTCTAAAGAATAGACTACAACTACGGAACTGAAGTGCCCATTAAAAGGATGGTTTCTAATTAATGTCATTTGCAAGTTAATTCATTGGGGAAAATGGGTGGAACAGAAGAGCATTGTCAAATATGCTCAAGCTGCAGTTTGAATATCCATTAGCAACGTGAATAGAAGTCTGTGGTCAGTGCCCTACAATTATGTAGAGTTTTTCCAGAAAATCTAGGAACAGAAGCATTTTCCAAGAAGGCCACTGTGAAGGGCATGTGCACACACGAAACGTAGAACAGCAGGTCATCTTTCAAATCAGGGTGAATTTGACAAGCTATGGTAAACCATCAAAGGTGCTAGTGCTTCTGATACCAAATAGAATAGTATGTTGCAAAGTAAAATACACCCATTCCTTACTCTAAAACTCTACTTACCCATCTTATTCTACCCATCCCTTCCTCCTCTAAAAAGTTGAAGCTTCTCCTTTACAAACAGTTGGCATTGCTAAATTTTTATTCTTTTCCTCACAACATCTGAGCTTGAGCACAGAAGCGCTGAACACAAAGGAAGACTTTGGAACCTGGAGATAAAATGATGGAAACCCTAGTGCATTCAGCTTTAAGTCCTAACCTCTGTTATGCCCTCTATTTTTACTCTTTTTGACTAAACGATGTTACACCTTTCTGCATCTGATGTATTGTTCCTAGGCTCCAACACATTCCTCAGCCTTAACCAATGAAGGCACTCTTGCTGCCGCCTCCAAAAGCAGGACAAGACTCCCTGTGAAATGCAGTCAAGAGTGCCTTTTTTTTCCGCAATCAGAAGAGGCTGAAAACAGCTGGGCCTACTTCTTGTGTAAGAGTTGTCTGGCAAGAAGCCCGGGCCAGGGCCTCAGTTCCCTTCTCTACCGGCCTTCCAGAGACTGCCATAAGCTCAGAGTACAACTAGAGGTAAGTGATCAAAAACACCTGCCTACGATCAGACCACCTTCTTTTTATCGCTGTGGCTGGGCTGCATCCCCTCGTGGGGGGGGAAGCACCTGGCCTTCCAACAGGCGGTGCTTTCTGTCTTTATGCAGTGACTTCACAGAGGCTCTCCTGGACAACAGGACCTCAGAGCTCTCCAATACCCAGCTGCGGGGCACGTTTATCCGACTGAGCCTTTTTGGTGTAGATGGAAAGCCGCCGTACTTGCAGCTGGCTCACAGCCAAAAGGCTCGGCGGAGGTTATTACAACACGAAGAGAAGCTGACCGCCGTTCTGATGCCAAAGCGCCGCCGCTGCCTCCAGCTCGAGCCCGTGCGGCGAACTTCTGCTCCTCAAAACCAAACCAAACCCTCCGCCCCACGAGCGCCAGGCTGCGCGCACCGCCTGTACGCGGCGCTTTCCGCGATACCTGGGGTGAATCTTAACGAGCTCTTCCCAGAGCTGCAGGGAGGTGATCCGCTGCGGCACAGAGACGCTCTCGGAGCGCAGCCCCGCCAGCTCCGCGCTCCTGGCGAAGTACAGCACCGTCACCTGGGGACGACAAAGGGAAGGGACGCTTCCGCAGGCGGCAGCGGCACCGCGCCTCCCGCAGGCGGCTCCGCCTGACGCTTCTGCCGCGGGAACCGAGCGGGCCTCCGCCGGAGACCGGCCGGGTGCCCGGCGGCGCTCACCTGGCAGCTCATGGAGCCGCCGTCCCCAGCCGGCCGCCCTCGGCCTCCCGGCGGCCCCCGCGCCTGGGCCCGGCTCGGCTCGGCCCGCCCCTCGCGGCCTGCGGCTGCGTTCGCGGAGGCCGGTTCGGAGCGGCCTGTAATCGTCGGAACGGCGCCGCGAAAGGCGGATGTGGAGACGGGTGCAGCCTTCGCGCGTGATTGCAGACGTCAGGCGTTCGGTGCACGGAACTTGTGGCACATCGCGTGCCGACCATAGGCACACCTAGTATTTCAAAGCGCAGCGTGTTAAGACAGCGTTGAGAACCTGTGTGGAGCGCAGAGGTTGCAGTGGCACGGTACCGCCCGTGCCTCCCCGTACCACCAGTCTGCCCGTGCTGCAGGCCTGCAGCCGCCGCTCTGCTGGGAGGAGCGCGAGCTGGCGGTGAAGGCAGCGCAGCAGGGCGCGTGCTGGGGAGGCCTTGGCACGGCTACCGGCACACGTGTGCCCCCAGGCCCTGCGGCCGCCGTTATTTCTGTACTGTTCACCAGGCCACGCTTGTGACCCCCTGGCCGCCAAACAGCTCCTTCTCCCATCTCACCGGACGGGGAAATCTGTAATTGTTTACGGAGACGTGAAGCTTGCGGTGTGCCAAAGCTGCGGTATGGGGCAGGTGGCGGCATCCTGACTTGATGCAGTAAATAAGGTAAATAAATAAATAAAAATAAAAGTCTTCAAAATAAGAACGAGTTTCCTGTCATTCTGAAAGATCGCTGAGAGTGGAAACAGGCCTTCGTATGTATGGTTCTTGGCACCAATGTATAAGGAGAGAGCAGTAGCACAGTTTCCTACTGTGCAATGAAAGTTACAGTGATAACAAAGTTTTTCAAAAAGACTTGCTGCAGAAACACAATTGAGCCCATGGAGTATGCGTTTTGTACTTATTAAACAGTACACCATGTCTTAATTCTCTGCTGTGAGGAACAAATGTGTTATTTTTTAAAACTCTATTCTTCTGCTTGTGAATGATTAACTGCTGTCACAAATTGAACTCGAGTCAAGTAAATAAAAGGCTTGCTCTTTTATCTGGGCTGTGTAATGTCGGATCTTTACATCTTAAACAAAATAGATAATTTTAACAAAGTGTGGATAACCTAGCCAAAGGCTAGCAAGTGACTAGCACATTTTTCCGGTGCAGAAGATGTGTCGTGGATGTCATGTCCTCATAGTCAACCAGATGAGTAGATGAACTCAGCTGGTGCGAATTATCATCTCAGTTCACAAAACAGTAAGCTCTGAAAGATTTATTGTTAGAGTTGGAGTTAGATTTGGAGTGAGGTCCACTATGGAATAAGGACAGAACAGTTAATTACAGATTTCAAGTTTCTTAATGTTCCTTGGGTTTCAGCTAATGACTTGCCGAAGCCACTACTTGAGCTTGTTTGAAAGGATGGCTCAGGCCTTAGCTCTGTGTTGCATGACTCAAAGGCAAAATTTGGCCTAGGCTGCACAGGAGTATACAGTATATGTGACTTTTAAAATCATTCACTGTATTTTAAGACCAGAAGTTAACAGTTTTTAAGAAAAACTGAGGTGTATTATCATCATCCAACAAAAACTGTCAATAAACACCTCTTAGATCTGGAGCTGTTTTCTTCCAAGAGGACCAGACTCAGGAACAGTTTATTGGTTTGGAAAAATGATTTTTATTGAGATTGCTACTTTTTTGCTTGGCTTTTTTTTTTTTTTTTATACTCAGTACGGGTACCTATGTAAAATGACATTAAAGATGTTTCTAAAGACCTGGATTAAACACATTAGCTCTGTAAATGCTGGGATTTCAAAACTCTCTCTTCTTTATGATTCCTTTAATGGCTGTCCACATCATTTTTCCCCTAACATATTGTCTATTTTGGATCCTTGTTTCAGGTGCCATTTTCTTTCTGCGTAGCTGCAGAATGTAATGATAGTTCTAAGTGTCATTTATTGAGTCTAATATTTTAAATTAAATCTTGTCCTAAGGTGTGGTCTTTGCTTTTTGTGAACAGATGTGTGTTCATCCTCCCACATCCATATGTATATTAGCATCTTAGGTGATACTTTAAGGTGATATTTAAGAGACTGTGACAAAGACCTCCAAAGCAGACATTTCCTATTCTGTTTTCCGACTGTTCTTTGTTTAGCATCACTTAATACTGGAAAAGTGCAGATCTTCCTGTACAGAATTCCCTTATACCGCTGCAATAGAAACTGACTTACAAATTCAAACAAAATCTGAGAGGGGCAAATGCTAAGGAACTGCTGTTCCTATTAATTTATTTCTTACCTGCCTTACTTTGAACTTTATCCAGGCATGAGGCGTACAGTTTAAGGTACTAATTCTACATTGTGCTGTTGAATTGAGAGAAACATAGCGGAGCTAATGAAACTTAAGTAGGAACACCAGTCTGCTAGTCCCAATTATTTTTGTAATAATTGATTACAGAATTTGCTACAGAACCTACCTGGATCTGTTGGGAAAACCAAATAGGAATGAACTGTTCATATATTGTTAATTTTACTAATTTCTTTTTACCAGTGATTTACTTACTGCCACTGCAACAAAAGTGACTCTTTGCAACTGCACAAGACTGTGATTGTTTTACTTATGGTATATCTTCTGTTTCATTTTGTTTTCATTTTAGACCTTTTTGTAGGATTATTTGTATAGATCATTCATTATTGCCGTTAAGTTCAAATCTATACTTAGGAAGTGTTGAGAGAACTTCTTTTATTCCTATTTTACAGTTGTGATGAATTTAGCTACACCTGAGTGCATCTGTGGTATATACCAGAGCTTTAGGTATTGATGCATAACACTGTATTTTAAAAAAATGCACACAATGGCTTTACTTCACGCTTCCTGAAATAACCAGGGAGAATTATCATGATCTGGAATAACCCTTCATTACTTGTTGTACCCTTCATTTATCTTGGGCCCCTAGCCAGATTTAGTCAGTTTATCATTAACCTCCTGCTACTGAGTTCATTTAAAACAAAACAAAGCTGTTCAGAATAACTTACAAGGATCCCAAAGAGAGGCAGATATAACAGATATGTCACCATGAATTCCAGTCATTCCACTGAATTTAGTTCTGAATTTGGATTCAAACGTGTCAACACTGCTAATAATCTGGAAAACATTTCCTTCCTATTTTTTAGGGAAAGGAAGCTGTTCCTTCAGTTTACACGTTGGAAGAATGGGGAGGAGTGGGAAAGTGAAAATATGAATCTTTCTGAGGCACTGTGACCTCTAGAATTCCTGTGTGTGAGGTATATGTGGCCATTTGACCAATGTCTTTAACATCCCCCTTGGCACTCTTTGAAATTGTCTATTACAAAACAGATGGTGCAGTAGTTACTTTCTGAAAGGCTAGAGTAGCATGACCACATCTGGAATTAATCTTTAGCTCCCTAAACCAATAGATCACCCAGCTTTAAGAGGGCCTTCCAATATAAATGCATTGCATAAGTACAGAGAAAAATACACAGCTTTAAGGCACAGTATAAGTAGTCTGGAACTGCTTCATAGTTCATGGGCACACAAGTCTTTCTGTTCAACTGGCTCATTTAAAGCAATTTTTTTCTATAAGAAATTCTTTTTTATTTTCATTGAGCAACATCAGTAAGTAAAATATGTAACTTCTTAAATGAGATTTTAAAAATCCATGATTTTTCAGGTTTGTATAAAATCTTTTCTGTTGATGGCTAAAGGATTCCTAAAGATATGAGCTTTTTAATTTTCAAACTCTCCTTTGCTGAAAGGGTAGCTCAAGGTTGTATTAAACCAGCATGCACACAGTATCATTCAAATCAAGCTAGCTGTGAAGTTTTGGGTGTCTATTAAGTGGTATAACAACTGTTCTAAACAATGATGGGAGAGAGCATTAGGGTACTTAGTAATGACACCAAGGTAAAAACTGTTTCCACAGTCCCAATGCAAAACAAAATTTTTATCCCTAAGAACCTCATTTTGCAAAGTGCCTGCTACAGAACTGCACCTCTGCATTCTCTGATCTGGAGAATCTATATATTTAAAACTGTGTTGTTTGTCACTGTTTAAAATAATAATGCTAATAATGTCAAAAAATCATTGCTTACTACAGAGGTCCAAATAACAAACTGGTGGAAAAGGCAAAGAATTTTGAGTGTTATCAAATCTACAAATCATATCTCTGATACTGCATTTAAAACGATAAAATTTCTCTCATCCGTACGACTTCACTTGGCTTGAATGCTCTTCTGTCCTTTTGCATATCAACCAGCACAGAGAGATGTTGAAGACGGGGACAACTGTGGGTTATTTATTCAGTGTTAGTTTATATTCCAGCATTAAATTGTTGGCCTTCCACTTAACAGAATGTGTAAGAATCTGAAACGTGGAACAATGTAAAGCGCATTTCACAATTGCTGAAGACAGTGGAATTCCACTGGAGTTGCCCAAATCCATTGCTGACTCGTGAAAGTTAAATCAACATCTTTACACAACAGTAACATGAGTTTTCAGGTAGACGCTTGTCATATCAAATCACAGATTGCAGATACTCTATCTATGAAATATTTAGAATCACTGTAGATTCTTTGCTAGAAAACTATTCATTGAACTTTATCCAGTGTTTAACATCAGTTTCTTTTCTTACCTCTGGAAATGCCCACAGTGCAGTCAAGATACGGCATTCTGCAAATGCCAGTCTTTGCTTTAGATTCTGATTGCATCACATGATTCTTTCAATATCATTTAAAGTATTCCAGTTGTTTTTCCTTTAAGCTTTTCTTTACATATTCTATGTAAAGGTTATACAGTTGACACTATAGAGTGCTATGCTGATGTCTTGACTAGTTTTACTCTTCAGGCTGAGAGGTTTTGTGTAGTAGAGTCAAAAGTCCGTCTAAAGATGCTCGCTAAAGCTCTCTAAAGATACACTGGCAGCAGATGTTCAAGTGACTAGAGACACCAGGTGTGGATCTGCCCTTACTCTAGTAGATTGTCTTCAGTGTGGAATGTGCCATGTTCCACCATGTGCCTCATTGCTGCTGATGTAGAAGCCTTTCTGATGGTCTGTAAATGTTGATCATCATGCAAACAGTAGAGAAAAGTGGATCAGTATTCTTATTGAAGTTTTTTGTTTTCATTCACCTGTTTTAAACATTGCCAGAAAAAACACACCTAGATCATTGCTGATAACATCTATGGAGGCTGATTAAACAGGAATGATTTCCACCAGTCTATATACACTATACATATTCAAGTCTTACCTGTGTTGGTTGACATCTGGAATGCTTTCTTTGTTGATCAGAAAAGTATTTTTTCAGAAAATATAATATTCAGTTGAAATTTTTCCTAAACCAGGAAAAATGTTGTCTGATAAGTTCTGAAAGCCAGCCACTTGATAACTTTGATATTTTAATATGAAGCAGTAGCTTTTGAGAGAGATGTTTTAACTATGCATTAAGAATGAGTTGAATTTTTTATTTCAAGTTTAGCTTATGAACTACACTATCTCCTGACCTGTAAGCAGGAAATTTTGCTTACAGGTATCCAATATGGGATTGCCTGCAATTCAGAAAAATGGTGAAAGCTGTCCACATCGTGTGCAAAACAAAGTTTCTATTCCTCTGTATTAAGTTTTTTTCTTCCTTATATGAAAGCACAGACAACCACATGAGGGCACCAGCAGACATCTTATTCTCAGACCATTGTGTAATCTGGTTCTGAAATGAACGTGTCAGTCAATGGTCTCACTCTATACTTACAAAGGTAGAGAGAAGGTTGAAATCTTAAACATTACAGTTCCTAGGTATTGTTTTATTCTTTCTTATTCCAAAACAAAAAAATGTTTTTGGATTTCCCTGCATCCTACATTCAACAGATACCTTAAAGTAAAACTTTTAATCACATAGAGATGGAAGATGCTAAGGTATTTAATGAAATAAAATTAAAATCCCTTTTTAATCTGGCTACATAATGACACAGAAATAAACTCGCATTAGAATTGGTAATGTTTATTATTTCTTACCTTTGAAATGAGAAGAAAAAAAGAATCCCCCATTTTAGCTTCATTTTTATTAAATCCACACAGATATGCAGACAACAACCAATCAATTTGTGGAAGTTATACAGTCTGATTAAAAAAAAAAAAAGCAATTATTCTTGCATATTCTGGGTTAGGTGGAGGATTCAGGATCAAGTCTGCCTCCTTCCTTTCGCTGCTGAACTCCAAGAACATCCACCAACATAAACACAGAACCTGAACAATCGCGTTTCTTCTCCAACTCCAAGTGTGCCAGGCAATCGAAAGTACTGCGGCATGATACTTTACTCAGTAGGCCAGCACAGTGCATGCTATGAGGAGGATATAACAATGTATTTGTTAAATAGGAAAGGTTTCACCAAGCAGGGGATGTTTTTCTTCAAAATCAACAGCAGCATTTTAAAGGACAGAAAAACTTGACAAGAACTTCCAAAATACTCTGGAAATTATTTGGAAATTTGTCTTAGCATAGTTAGAGTGATCTCTCTAGGCTCTATTCAAATGGAAACCTGTGCGCTTTTCTGAAGTCATTCTAAAGAGCTAAAATAACTCGCTTACTCCTGGCCAAAGCTTGTTTCTTCACTGACTGTTGGGATAGTCTGGAGAAATTTGGCTCTCTGGGCTTACTTTCGTCTTTGTGAGTGCTCTCCTGGTGGCAGGGAAACAAAATACTATTATTTAAAAATTAGAAATATCATGTAACATCTGGAATGGGAAGAATCCAGAAAATGTTTGCATCCCCAAGAAGACAAAGAATTGGAAAATTTGGAAAAGGTGTTGATCTGAGGACTATCCTTAAAGCAGATACTTAGGCAGAAGCACATTTTATAGCTTGAGAACAAACTTGAGAGCAGGAGTGGACATGAAACAACTGTGATTATGTAAATCTACTGAAAGTGTTGATGCAGAATGGTGACTTTAAGTAATCTTTAAATTAGAATTTCTAAGAAACAATAGTCATCTGGAAGGACAGCAGTTTACTCTTAATGATAGCTGTATGTTAGAGGAAGGGAAGAGTGGAGTAAGAATTATTTGATTGTCTTCTTGCATTGCTTTTTTTTCAAAAAACAATTTTAAGGGGAAGTAATCAGCTGTCATTAAATATTGAAATAAAAGAAATTCTGATTGAACCATAAAGTACCTGCTGAGCTGTCTAGAACACCAAGTTAGGTGAGTATATATTCATCAGTTGACAAACGTGACTTGTCAACTTGACTGATTGAGGTAAGCTTTTTTATCTGTATGCTGCCTCTGAAACCAATTAAAAATGAGAATGAATTTGAAACTGTTGCACTGCTTAGCGAATGGAGAACTTGCTGTGTAGTTTCTTTTAACAGCACCTCCAAGATGAAGAGGAAAGATGGCCATGCACAGTAGTATCACTTTATTGAAGAGATTAGAGATTTTAGTTTGATAGAACACACTTGTAGACACTGGAAGATGTTTAAAGTCACTTTCGAACTGATTGTAAATTAGCATAGGCATCACTTTAGTTTAACGTAGCTGATAATGTATGAGAATTAGCATAGGCATCACTTTAGTTTAACGTAGCTGATAATGTATGAGAAATGAAAATTTCCATGTCCTGAGAGATGACAAAGCTGTGATAACATGGAAACTGAGATTTCAGCATGCGCATTAATATAGCAGAATTAATGCAGCAAAAGTAGCTGAATAAAACGAAGACTACTGGTCCCCTAAGCACTATACTGGCAACCAGGTGTAATTGTGAAGCTGGCATATCTCTATGTGCCAGACTCCATTTGGTGCATATGAGTCAGTCACAGTCAAAGTAATTTCTCAGAGGAGATTTTGAAGGCATCACAAGAACTAGTACTAAGGGTTAAAAGCAAAAGACTGTAAATTGATACTAGAGTGTGGGGTGTTGGCAAAGCCAGTTGGGTAGATTCAGTTTCTTTAGCTAGCTTCTGAACTAAGACCTGTCACAAATAACGGCAGCCATTTCACCTAATTTTAGCTGTTCAAGTGTCATTTAGGTAGTGCTAGTGCTTAGTCTTCTCCTATAGCTAGTGAAGAGATAGAAGCAAATATAGTTCGGGTCTTTCACAACAGCCTGTCTTTTATACTTACTCTCAGAAGAATATCTGCTATCTAGAGACAACAGTGAAGCTTCAGTTTGTGACTAGATTAGATACCTAGCACTTTTTATCTCCTTTCAGCTTGTAACACTCTGTACCACAAGGTCAACTAACTGAAATTCTGTTTATTCAGGCTTCTAGAAGCTCCTGAACCTGTTCAGCATTTTATCAGTGATATCCTAATAAAAATAATGAGAAAGCAATGAAGTAGAGGAGTAGTCTAGATGCTTAGTTATACATGTGCAAACATATAACACAGACATTGAACACATAGCAAGGGTCGCTTTACAGTAAAGTGCTGACTCTCCAAAATGATTACAGTC
Source organism: Perdix hodgsoniae (assembly GCA_035772895.1). Classification (NCBI taxonomy): domain Eukaryota; kingdom Metazoa; phylum Chordata; class Aves; order Galliformes; family Phasianidae; genus Perdix; species Perdix hodgsoniae. The sequence goes on along the minus strand of JAPSGF010000003.1, from coordinate 25,426,977 downwards.
ATAACTAGAGAAGTCAAATTTCCCTCTGCAGTTCTCTCTTTCTACAGATATTCAGTGAGAGGTTGGATCTCGCATGTATTGAGTTTCCCTTACCACTTAAAATCGCAAATGGACTAAATTGTTTCAAACTGACTATTTCACAAAATGAATCCAAATGTGTCAACACAAAATTTGTGTGACAGAAGTAATAAAGTTTTCGGAAAGAGTTCTACTTTTGCAGTGCTGTATTTGGAGTAATGCTATTAAAAAAAATAATAATAAAAAAAAATTGTAAAAGCAATAGTTAAAAAAATAAATAAATAAAAAAGAAAAGTAAAAATACACATATTCATACACACACACACACAGAAACAAAACAAAACAAAGATCTTGCATATTAAAAGAATAATCCTTGCAGAGCAGTAGTATCAAAATATTGTCTGTGGATTAACTCAGATGACTCACCAGATATTGCAACCATGGAGATCGAATAGTGATATATTTGATAAAGATATTAGGGCAAACAGCAGCAATGGCACATTTTCCAGATGTTATGTAAAGCAGAATTATAATGCGAATTTTTTTAATTCAGGGCATATACTGGTTATTTTTCCCTCTATACATTCTGGCCTCAGGGCATATTTCTCTTCTTTCCTTCCATGCTCTGTTCCGCTTTCACTATGATAATGCACTACAAGGGAACTGCAGCCACTTTTCACAGGCAGCAGCAGGATACAGGCATGCTTGTTCCCAGCTGAAGTTTGGTCTGAAAGTAAGAGAGCAGCAACCCTTTCTTCACCACCCTTGCAGTGACTGAAGAGAACCATACTCTGTACTGGTGTACCCTAACATGATAAGGTCCTGGGAATAGTGAACCTGTTTTTTTTTTAAAGAGCTAATGTTCTTTCATCATATTATACAGTGCCAATACAAGTGGAAAGTGCTGATTAAAATGATTACAATAAAATTAATAAATTAAAATAAATAAATGTATCTTTACTGTTAAACATGGAACTTGAGTTAACACTACTACTGCAATTCAGGTTTTCCTGACTGGTCAGAATTTATAGGTGATCCCACTTGTAAGTAGCCTTGTGTCTTCCTCTTAAGCCTGTCTGCCTAAACAGTGAGAGGTAAAAATGGCTGGACTTTGTAGCATACCCTGTCTGCTTGATACAAGGAGTGGTGGGCTTGAGTTTCCCAGAATTATGTGTGTTTTCTGTGATGAGGACATTTACAATCTTCTTGAAAGAATTTGCATGTCCTGTCAAAATTCATAACGCTCTTCAAGTATTGCAGGTAAATAACCTTTTGTTTTTAAAATGAGCGGATACTGAGGGAACTGAGGGAAATCAACTTAATGCTAACAATTAGTGATCTTGTATTAAAAGGCTCATGAAAGCCTTTGCTACTGTATGTGCACACATAGCGTTTCTCATCCTGTAAGCATTTTCAGCTAGCTTTGCCAGCCTCACCATCAAACGTGGTAGCTGCTGAAAACCTTCTAGGCCCAGCCAAAAAAAGCTTAGCAAAGAGTATCACTTCACCATGCAGCTGCATGGATGTTGATGCCAACTCAGCAGACAAGGTATGGGTGGGAACAAGTAGTGGGAAGGTGGGATCATTTGTTTCAGCAGCAGTCTGGGGTTTGTGCCAAAATAAATTGCTCATGGGACTACTGACTGAGGATTGCCAATATTACACTGATATAGAAGTAGAAATTTGTGCTGATAAAGTCTTTTGTTAGTAACCCATAAATCTGAGAACATAAATATGAACCTAGATTTCAGAACTTTAGTTTTCTAATATCAGAATGAAATTGTTCTCTCAATGCTAAATCAAACAAGTTTGAAAATTTGTGTCTAAAGATGGCGTGCTGATATCAAACAAATGAAGGTGTGACTTAATGAAATTGAGTGTGTTTCATCTTCTGTCCATGCTCATCATCAGCTGAGCTGATGAGTCAGGGTGCCTGTATCTCCAGACACAGAACTGTCGTTGTGGGAAGACCAAGGCGTGGTGTCTTCGAAGTAATGTTGTCCTTTACTATTAGAGTAAGTGTAAACTCTGTGATCATTCTCTTCCCTTCCCCACCCTTCCCTTCCCTTCCTTTCCCTTTTCTTTTTTCTTTTCAAATTAAAAACTCAAAAGTGACATTTTTAAGCTAAAGAAATTATATTTGAAGTTATGAGAGAAATCTCTAGAATATCGAGTAACCTCTTACCATTAAGTGAGGGCCTATGGATTATTCAACTAATCTGGAATAAAGCTTTCACTGTAAAAGTTAACTCTCTAAAGTAGAAATTGATATGGAATTTCCTTTGGGCTCGGGACTCAGAACTCTGACCTGGGAAATGAATGTGATCTGTAACAAATCTAATATGGGCTCGAAAGCTATACAGCCTCCTCCAGTGACCCCAAGGTAATCATTCTTTTCTTCAGTGCTTCTGTAGCTCCTCTCCTTTGCTAAAATCATCGTGGGAAGACTTCTCAGGACTGAGGGAAAATGCCTCTTTTTAGTCCTCTCCTCCTGAATTCCCAGGAGTTTCTCAGTTTCATATAGCTCTGGCATCAGTCCAATTTAAAACTGGCCATTTCCAGTTTTAGCCTCTTCGTAACTAACTTGGAATAATGCACACACTCATCCACATATGGATTAACATAGTTAGTGGAAGCCTGTAGCTAATAACGCAGGTAAATTTGAGATTTTGATGTGGATTTTTCACTTGAACTTGAAGAGAAAGAGGATGGAGCAGTTTGTGATTTCTTTTTGAAAAAAAAGTTGTTGCTTAATATAGTCATACATTTTTCTCTCCAAAAAGAAGGATAAAAGTTCACCTATTCAACTATCTTCAGCCCAGTGACATTGTTAGTTTTACCGTCCAGCTTACGTGGGAGAATAGATAGTGTGAAGTGAGGAAATGTGGTTTGGGAGTCATTTCTACTGTTTTGTCTATTTTTCACTCTCTGGATATGTGGCAATCCTGTTTTTGTAAACTCTCGGGTACCTGTTCTAGCTTTACAGCTTTTTTAGTTTTTACATCTGCAGAATCCCCTCTCTGTGATCAGGTGGTAATGGAGAAAATGTTAAGTTTGATGCAGTTTGTGTTTGTTGCAAATCACAGTATCACTTCATCTATACATACAAATTATAAAGAACTGTAACACATATTACTGAACAGAGATTTGTCTTTTTTTCTCTTTCAACTACATTCTTCTTCCCTGTAGTTTCTTTAGAAGGCCAGGGTAAATTAGAGTACAGTGCAGTTCTGAAATAAAATTCATATTCTTACATGCAAAGATCAATATTCAAAAGAATTGTAAACAACATAGTACCAGTGCATGAATAAGATACAGCAGCATACCCAAAAAGTAGGATCTGAGGTAGAAAAGCAGTACATGTTTCTTCCAAAGACTGCAGTATTATTGTTTCTACATCCGTACTGCTACATAATATTGCTATATTGATTCAAGCATGATTTACTGTTAGAATCAGATTACTGAGGCTTGAGAGCCATTGCTACCATTTACTAAATGTGGAGGAATGTGTCTTACCTTTAACTTGCAGAATACAAAGGGAAAAAAATAGTTTTAATTGTCAGGAGCAGATTTTACTTCATTATGTAGGAACTGTATTCTGTTCAAAAGCAGTATATTTGACATATATAAAAAAGAGTATCAATCTTTTAAACTAGTATTTCCAAACATGTGAGATTTTTGTATAATATTGCAAAAAGGAAAAGTGAAATGTGATAAAAATATATAAAATAATGTTATTAGGTATCCTTTTTAAGACCAGTTTGTATAATCACACTTTCATGCAGACCAAAGTGCAATAGATCACTTAATTATTATTACTTATTATTAATTATCACAGTATCCTTAAACATTATAACACATAAGGCTGGAAAGAGGGCCTGAGACCACAGGAGTACCATGCAACAAAGCCTTCTGTTAGCTTTGCATGGAATCATAGGAGATCTCAAGTTGAAAAGGACCCAAAAAGATCACTGAGTCCAACTCCTGGATTCACACAGGACCACCCAAAATCCAAACCCCATATCTGAGAGCAGTGTCCAAACCGTCCTTGAGCTCCAGCAGCTTAGAGCTATGACCTCTGCCCTTGGGGAAGCCTGTTCCAGTGCCCAACCACTCTCAGTGAAGAGAGTTACCAAAGAGTAACTTACCAAAAGTGTTGTAAGAAAAAAAAAAAATAATAAAAAAATAAAAGGAAAAGAAAATCTGATACATTTGGCCACAGCATTAAGTAAAGCATGTATTTTTCCATAAAGAAAACACAAACATAACACCATTCTATCTGCAGATGAGAAATCGGCACAGATAGTCACCAAGGTATGCTCATCACTGCTGTCTGCTGCAGAACTCACCCAGAACTCACACACGTCGTCCATAAATACCTTTGGGAAATCACTTACTCTCCCTGGAGCTGGGCATGACCATGAGGCATACTAGCATCATTTTAGTGAGCAATCCCAAGTGACCGGAGTCCCTCTAATGGGACAGAGACATTTGTTGACAGGAAAATGGTAGGAATTTATAATATTATGCAACACCTTTTGCAACTGTTTCAAGTTCAGTACCTTTGCTTGGCACAGGTAATTTGTAGCACAGCATTTGTAGCTGGATAATCCCTGCCTTTAATGGTATTGGCTATTACATCAATATTACATTTAATCACGGGGAAAGAAGAGAATAGTTGTAAACACTTTCAGTTTCCTGAATTAGTGGCAAAATTGATTTAAACTAACCCTGACAATCAAGTGGTCTCATCCCACATGGGTGGCAGGTGTTGCTCTTTACTCCTGCTGGCAACTACAGGACTTGAGGGAGCAGCATGGAGCTGCATCAAGGAAGGGTTAGGTTGGGGTTTAGGAAAAGGTTCTTCACCAGAAGGTGGCTAGAATATGGAACAGGCTGCCCAGGGCAGTAGTCACTGCCCCAAGCTGCCTGAGTTCAAGTAGCATTTGGACAACACTCTCAGACATGGTGTTTGAATTTTGGGTGTTCCTGTGAGGAGCCAAGGGTTGGACTCACTGATCTTTGTGGATCCCTTCCAACTTGGGATATCCTATGATTACATGGTTCTGAGTCTCTGCAGCCAAGACCTGTTAAAATAATCATTTATTTTCCTTGTTGTTTTTGAGACATGGAAACATTGTCAACCTTGAAACAGAATGAACTGCCAGCAGTGTAGTTGTTTTGAGTAAATATTCCCAGAATTTCAACACACCATGGATGGCAATGACGTCTCTTTTAATGTTTGTTGTCCTAATTCCAATACACAATACTGAGTATAAAACACAAGACTGCAGGTTATGCTGCAAGATATTTATGCAGATAAAACAGATCTTAATAGCTCTGCTTCCTTCCCCTTTTATTTTAATTTTGCTGGATTGTTTCCATAATTTCTAGTTATACCAATTTCTGAAGGAGCTACTCTTCCTAAAGCAACTTTCTCAAGGAGTAATTTGGAGAAGAATAATTCCATTATGTGCATTTCTTAAGTTTCTATTTAATTTTTTTTTTTTTTTCCTCTCTACTACAAATGGTCTAGGTGGACTTCATTTTATTTTTATTTGGGTAGCAAGCACTGTGTCTCTGAAGCAAAAAGGCTTGTCTTCTTAAAGTCAGTTCAAGGTAATTGTATAGTTGGAGCCATACCCATTATTCTCCCCCCCTGAAAAAAAGAAGAAAAAAAAAAGGAAAAAAAAAGACCTGGGAATTACCTGTTGCAGATGGTTCAGGAAAATATTTTCACAACACCATCAGTCATACACTGGAACTGGTTGCCCAGAATGAATATGGAGTTCCCATCTTTGGAAGAATTTAAAACTTGACTGAGGGAAGCACTGAGCAACCTGTCCTGAAGGTAGTTCTGCTCCAAAATTGCTTGGACTGGATGATGAGAAAAGAGGTAAGGGCCTTGAGTAGCCCTAGGGAAGGTTTAGATATCAGGAAGACTTCTTCCACAGAAAGGCTGGTTAGGCATGGGCGTAAGCTGTTCAGACAGGTGGTATAGTTGATATACCTAGCAGCATTTATGAGGCCTGTGCACTTAGATATGATAGTGTTAGGTGGATGGTTGGACTTTTCCAACCTAAATGATTCTGTGATTATATATCCAGAGGTCCCCTGCGATGTAAATTCTCTCAGAAATCTATTATTTTGAGAACCTCCACAGAACATGCTCATTTCTTCAAATTTTACACTTTAGTTTCTCCCATGGATCCCCATGCTCAAAACCACATTTATTAATTCTCAAACTTGGCAGCCCCTACCCAGACCTTTATTAATCAGTAAAATAAAATAGCTGACTGTGGAGGAGAAAATGAGAGAGCCGAAGAATTATTACAAATTAAATGGATATTTTAAAAGTGGGACACCTTTCTCAGGAACTAGGTAAGAACGGAATAATCTTGGTCACCAATAATAGAAGGTAGACTTCTTTTCACAAAAATTGCCTTTATTGCTGCCTAGCATTATTGTTATTAAAGAGGTTAACACTGGTCTACACATTCTTGAGATCAAAACAAGGTCATCATTTCTTTAGTGAAGCAATGGAACAAGTTGACCAAAGAGATGGAGGGCAACCAAGCCCTGGAGACATTCAAGGTCAGACTGGATGGGGCTCTGGGCAGTGTGATCTAGCTGTTAGTGTCCCTGTTCATTGCAGGGCAGTTGGACTTGATGACCTTTAACAATCTCTTCCAACTCAAATTATTTTTCTATTCTATTCTTAATAGACTGAATTCCAAAATATTTCTGTGTGCTGGCTTTTCTGACTGCAGTTTCACGTGGCAAGCATTATTAAATATTTGCCATCAGCCCTGAGACAGGGAAAATAGCAAGTTCACATTTTTCTTCTGCTGAGGCATTGTCGAGATTTTTGCATTTTGTCCAGGTACTGGGCTTGGACCACAAAATGCTGATCCACATCTGGAACTATCCCAATGTTCAGGATTTTTTCTCAGCCCATTAGATCGCAAACTATTCAGAGGCAGAAAATACCCTTATTTTTACATCTTCCTCAGAGAGTAGAGTAGGAGACCTGGTTCCACTATTTGACCCATTTTAGTGGGTTTCTCGCAGACCTCTCAAGATTTATTTCTTGCTGGTTGAGTCCCTGGGGATATAAGAAACAAAGACCAGCACGTTTTTTGCCTGTAGCGCTGAGCAGCACTGTGGCGTCTCTGGTTACCATATGTCCTAACACGCAAATGCATGGTGCCAGCTCATGCAACTACATGCACTATGCTACTGACTGAATAAAAGCATCACATAGGATTCGGCTGCATCACTTTTTTGCCTGCAGGTCTAATCTTTCTTTCTTCCTCTCATTCATCCTCAGTTTTATGCATGCCAAGTTTAGGTTTGAGAGACATAAGCTTATGGCAAAGGCCTGTTATACCAAGTTTAACTGAGGGACTTAAGATAGGAGCGCATTTACCCTAGGTTACCTTAATAGTCTGTTCAAAGAATGAGAGACATTTTCAGCGGGGGATTTAGGAGGGAGCTGAATAACACTCTTGAAACTTTTTCCCTTTTCTCTTTTGGGAGTGAGCTAACAATGAATACATTCCTAATTAAGATACCTGGCCGGTTGCCTAGAGTTAGGTGATATAAAGCAAGCCACAGCATAAAAGCTAATAGGGCCAACCGTAATCCTAAACAGTCTGTGCAACAACTTCATTTTCATAGCAACCCCTCAGACCTATCATGTTTAGCCTTTCTTCTGTTTTTAAATTGTCACATGCCAACAACACTGTACTTGCTAGCAATGCGCAAGCCACAGTAACTCATCTTTTTCATACAGGTGGAAGGAACAACAAGCTATCTGGAGTGCCCCAGGATGTTTGCTGGAATGCCAGCAAATAGCTGTACTACACAATGCCTGTTACTCTGGCCCCTCCACTCTGATAAAGAATGAAGTCCAGCATTTCTACAGAAATGATTCGTGAGATTCACATCCTGACTGGGATTTGACCCCACACCCCCCATCACTGCAAGAGAAACTGGCATAGAATTTCAGAAAGAGTAAAGCATGAAGAAGCTATAAAGAAGGAAGAAATGCAAAACATACTGAAAAGGAAAGGGAAACTGCAGCAGATCTGTTTTTCTGGATTCTATAGGAATTTCTTTTTCTTCTCTTGGTTCAGAATTTCAGTGTCACATACCTGGCTGTCATTTTGTCAATATGTAATAATTGTCTACTAGTAGATATCAGGTGCATCTCGCTAGCATCCCATGCTGCTTGGGTCAAAGAGAACTTCCAGTAACTTCTGGTAGATTCATTAGGCATTGCTTACATTTCTGGGGAGAAAAGACCTCAGACTGCTGCAAAGCAAGTTCTGCAGTGCTTTGGGACTCTGCCCGTCTCACTGAAGCCTTTGCGCATGTTCAGTGGATCTGATGCATTCCTTTTAACTGCTTTGCACAAGTTCAGGGACACCATGTCTCTCTTCAGAAACACAAAAACATCTTTTGGCTTTTTAAATTTTGATGTTTTCTGGAAAATGTATTCCTTCATCTACAAAATGTCATGAAATTAATGCCATTACTTTTTATGCCAGAATAGCTTGTAGAAGATGAAGCAATTTTAGCAGTAGTGTGAAGCTTATTTTGTCTTACATGCTTCTTAGTTTGCCTCTATTTTTGTCCATAATTATTCCACCATTACCCCTGCTCTGATACTAAATTAGTTTTATAAATATGCAACCAGAGGTGAGCCTAATCCAGTTTGAACTAGTGTATATGTTTTTGTGTTTATCGTTTTCTGTTTGGGAGTCTTATTTCCAAAGAATCCGAACCTGGATCCGAATTCAGAGTCCTCAGATAGTTTCTGTCACTGCAGAAGGCTCAACCAAAACAGCCGAGCACAACTTTGAAAACAGTTTTATTCTCAGTCCTGATCCAAATACTTGAATTCCTCTCTTCCCCCCATCCCTTTAATCTAGATTAGAGATAAGATCCTAGGAGCAAAAGAGAATATCAACAGTAGATATTAATTGCCCTGTATCAATCCCTAAGGAGCTCTCTAAATATTTAGACAGTATGATGTGAGAAACAACATTGATAAAGAAAAAGAAAAAAATGTTGGTAATTACAGCAAAGGTTAAACATCGCATCTAATATGTAACAAAGACCTTTGAATATAACGGAAAAAAAAAAAAATAGCATAGTAAAGGAAAAAAAATTTTAATCAAAATCAAAGCATTGTGCTCCATGCCATAGGGGTCACATGAATGAAATATCTCTAATGTCCTTCCAAAAAGAAAACATCATTAAAATCCTGGAAGAACCAAGTTCTGAATTAATTCTCCAACAACATTCAAAACACTTCCCTCTCTCTTCCATCCCAGCGTTTTTCCTAAGGCCTCTTTCTTGACCCATGAAAAGCATGCAATTGTCATAAACAAAAAGTAAATTTCTGACCATTAATTGAAGATTAAAACTACTTAAGTAACACACTGGAGTAAACAAATCTTAAACCAAAAGTTTAGATAAGTTTGGAAAGAGGATCTGTGAAAGTTAATATATGTATTTTATTGATTTTATTATTACTTGTATAAGGAATAAGCTGAAAATTTTTACCAAACAAATGCCAGTCAATTAAATCTGCAGAAGTTTACAGTAGATTAGTTTAACCCAACATTTTTGGAAATTAATGTGGGTCATATATGATACTTCTTTTATTGGGCATAAATGGACAACTGTCTTAAAATCAATCTTACTGCCAGCATACAAGGCACTGGCACATCTGGCTGTTCAGCAGCCTCTGTTCAGAGCTTCCTTCTCCCTCTTGCTGGAGCCTCCTCACCTTCTTTCTTATTGTTTTACATCTGCTGATTTTATTGTCTTTCATCAGACATTTAAAACTCTAAGAAATTGGTGTTTCATATACTTCACTCTAGTGTAACAACTCTATTTATTTTTTTTTTGCTCATTTTCTTATAAAATACATTTTTATACAGCCCTACAATATTTTCATCAAGATGGAATACTGGGGGCATTTTCATTGAGATGAAGAATATGTCACAATTTTAAGATGGTTTCTAATGTGGTTCCTCAATGACATGTATTTTATTTTATTTTGTTTTTGCTGTAAAAGAAAAACACAACAAAAGGAATTGGCCTGGGGGAAATGCCACAGAGATACTGTTAAGAAGTCTGACTTAAAGCCAAGTAGCATATGCCGAGTGAATGCTCAGTCCACCCATTGTGCTTACAGCCACAGGGGGCTGAGAATAATACCCTATGTGATTTTAACAGAACCATGGTAAAAATATTTTGGTCTAGCTGCTTCAGTTGCTGAAATCAGAGACCTTATTTTGTAATTAAGTATATACGTTATTTTAGCATAGGTTTTTATTTCTATGTTAACAGTACATAATTATGTATTTAAAGAAGAACTGTTAAGCGTGCAACCTGCCACTTAGCACACAGTAGTATTAACAAATTTAACCCATGTACCTCTTTTAACCCTATAAAGGTGATTAACTGGTAAGGACTCATCTATTGCAGAGGTTATGGCCATGGTGCATTTACTAGGTACTTCTTTGCCCGTTAAGAATCCTATAAAGAACTACTTGAGTCTCATGTAATTTTGAGCAGTCTGGGGACAGCTTTAAGCTGGACTAAGAAAAATACAGCTTTCAAATATAGGCCAGAACAATAAAGATGAAAAGACGGATCACTTTTAACTCCCCTGTGCCGAAAACAGCATGATTTAACAAAGAATCTGATCCATCTTGGACAGCGTTCCTTTCAGTTAAAAGAAGGATAATAATTTAGGATCACCTGATAGCTTGGAAATTGTAGGCATGCAAAGCAAGAAGACTGGCTGTGTTGGCCGGTGTCCTACGAAACACACATCTAGGAGGTAGAGACCCGGTGAAACCACTGCCTCCTCTGATCACTGTGGTGGCCAAAGCAGAAGGTGGCCCTTAAGACAACAAGCAGAGTGCTGGTCTTTTCTGGAAGTACCTCTTGCTTAAGGCTTGGAAAAAAGCCATGTCTCAGCCTTAAGGAAAGGAAACTTTCTTTGCTAGAGTATTAACTACAACCTTCAAAACAAAACTTGTTAGTATTTTGTCACAGAAGTCCTGTTGATTTATGAGGCTTTGAGAATGCAATAAATAAATCACAGCAGTACTTATTTCTTTGTGTGAAGATTTGCAAAACAAATAATAAAGTGTTGATGTGATTTTTTTTAATTCCAAAATTTACTTAATCTCGTTCAATTGAATCTACATAGGTTGCTCTGAAAGTAATGCTTTCTATTTATCTCCATGGAAATGACGACTTATACAAAGAGAACAGTAACACTACTGGATACAGCAAATTCTCAGCTACAAAACACTATTTTTCAACATAGTCACCACCATTAGCTGTGCATTTCTGCCAGTGATAAACAAGAACCTGAATGTCACTCATAAAAATCTGCACCAGCAGAGATGGCTCTTGCTGTCACCAGTGCTGAAACACAGCACCCACCACCTCACTTCCACTGTTTGGTCTCTACCAATATTCAGCAAGTATCAATGAATGTCAGCAGGTGCCATTTTTTCCTCATGGAGGAATTCATTGACACATCTTTGTTTCATACGTACTTCCATGTCAGATGTAATTCTGCCAGACTACTCTTCTGCTGCCATTATTGCTGCCATGGCAACAGAATGTAATGGGATATTGGTGGGAAGTTCAGCTTCTACTGCCATACAACAAACACCCACCTCTGATGTTCTGAGAAAGAGTCAGACAGTAGGAGGCATTACTTTCAGAGCAGCCCTCATAGTTTCCTCCTTGAAAATGAGCTGTCTTGAAATAGATGTAGAAAAACAGCAGATCTGGTAGAATTTGATTGGGGTTTCCGGAGTCACTGTTAAAATTCTTACAAAAAAAAAAAACATTCATATCCAAACTTCTATTTGTCATTGTATTTATCTGAAGCACTCTCCCAAAATTTTTACAAAAACTAGATGTTACATTGTAGCATTAAAAAGAACTATCTAGAAAAAAAGAAAGAAGAAAAAAAAAAAAGATTAATAAAGCTAATAAGCACTGACTTTCCAGCAAAATAAATGGAAATAAGAAATGGCTTTATTTTATCTCTTAAAGTAATGAGTAACTGAATAGAAGCTTTCCGCTTAAGAAGACTCAGATGTTTTTCATTAAGACTGCTAAAATGCTTAACAAACTGTTTCAAAATTTGCCAAATTACATCCATCTGCATAAACTAATAAAATATAAATGATCATTTCCAGTAGTTCTGAAGAGATATTAACTGAAAAGTTGATATATTAAGCATATTTCACAATCTAATTCATTTCTTATTCTTCATCCCACAGTATATTAAAAAATACAGTTTTACACATAATGCATGCTGACATTGCAGATGTCCTACCATGCTACAGCCATGCCAGCCTGAATTCCCAGAGACTTCCATGCTACCTACGTGCTACATTGCCTCTTGAAAGAGTCTGTTTTTTCAATTAGTGATATTTCACTCCTTTTGTTTTTGGCAAGGGTCTTTCAGTGGAGTGACATGGTATGAAATAGAATAACCTGATGAAATATGATAAGTTAATAATAGTGTTGTACACAGAGTACCTTTCGTCATGACATATCCCAAAGAGTTTTACAGACTACATACAATAATCATTCTTTACCCACCACTGAAATACAGTTACTGCTGGAGAGGAATAGGGTAAGGCATACCATGCCAGAAATAACAGCTTTTTTGAAGAAAGGAAGTCAAGAAAAATGGCTTCATAAGAAACAACAATGGGAATATTTAGGGAGACCGGATCCAATTACTAGCATTTGCATTTGGTCAATGTGTTTAAAGGATTTCTTGTAAATACGTGGATCAGTAATAGGGATATAAGTATTTCATTTCTCAAGACTTCATTTTGCATTTTGCAAGGGAATTTCCCCTGCATTTTGCAGGGGAAAATTATCTATTGAAGGGCTAATTCAAAATTCACTCTGAAGAGAAAACGCTGGCTATTCTCTAAAACATTTATTCAAAATGTTTGTTTTCTCCCTAGTACTAAACAATCCTGATTCTTCTAACTGGTTTAATTTATTTAAAAAGGCAATTTGTATATGTGCATGTGAAACCTTATCACATCTGAATCTGAGTCAAGGTGTCATTCAGTGAAATACAAAAGCTGGCAGTAAACAGTAAAACTGCTTTTTTATTTGCTCTCTGTGGTGTATGATACATGTTCACATATTGGTACAGTGAAATGTGAAAAGCAATGGAACTGTGAGCTAATACCATTTACAGTATAGGTTCAGTACTCTTGATTTCAAAAATACAGTTAAGTTGTTATAAGTCATCTGAGCCATGGTAATTGACTGTGTCTACTGGCCTTTACTAGTAGCAAACTCATTAAAAATAACTTAAATCTTTTTCTTTATGGATTGACAGTGACCCCCATGAGAGGGGTCATTTGATGCACTGAACCCTTTGCAGCCTGATCAAATGCTCTTGCTGAAAAGAATTATTGAAAAGTAAGTCATATGAGAGTAGTAAAGGAGAGGTAGATGGTTCATCCTCTGTTTACTGATAATTAGTAAGGCACATAAGTCCATAAGTCTACCTTGTTTATAGGGTAGATCTAGGAAGATATAAGAAAAAAACTTCTTCATTGCTTCTTGAAAACTTGGAAAATTAATGTACATTGGAATGCACATGAGCAGAGCATTCACTACCTGAAAGTTTATAAACAGAGAGTAACAGTTAATGGCAGTAGGTCAAACTCCTGGTAAATTATTCATGCAGTGTCACAGGGATGAGTCATGTCAATATTGATTCATTGGAAGAAGATAGTAAAACTACAGCAATTAAGTTTGCAGATGATAGAACACAGGGAAGTGAAGCAAACATGCAGGAGGATGGAAGTAATTATAAAGTCCATACTAAGAGGTAAGGAAGATGGGTTTCCAGACTGAAAAGGAAAAGAAGAGAAAAAAAAGAGAAAAGAAGAGAAAAAAAAAGAGGAAAGAAAAAAAAAGAAGGAGAAGAGAAGAGAAGAGAAGAGAAGAGAAGAGAAGAGAAGA